>CM052540.1:60818992-60838957 GCA_028533065.1 Trachops cirrhosus | reverse complement strand
GTGTAGCTTAGTGGATTAAGCTCGGGCCTGTGAACCAAGAGATCACGGTTCGATTCCCAGTCAGGGCACATGCCTGGGTTGCAGGCCAGTTCCCAGCAGGGAATGCACAGGAAGCAACCATACATTGATATTTCTCTCCCTCTCTCCTTCCCTTCCCCTCTGAAGATAAATAAATAAAATCTTTAAAAAAAAAAAAAAGTAAATAAAGGACTAAATGATGGTCCTCAGGAGAAAAATATTCAAATAATGAAGCTGCCACCTTGTTATTCAGCAGATGATAAAGCAGGGTTCTCAATCACTGTGCATCAATTTTCAAGGATTATGTGAAGTTTACTCTTTCTATAACTACACATACACTTGCAATGATAGGCATCTGGTGAACGGTTGAGACGGGTGAGTCCTATGATTTAGGGAAGAGTAAGAGTTTCTATGTGTAAGAGGTAGTAAGTATAATGAAATGTTATGCATATGCCTCAAAAAGAGACCACTTTAGGGGAATGTGCAAATAATGTAAGAGGAGAAGAATGCTAATGAGGAAAGGGTGGGGATGGGAGCAGGTGAGAGTTAAACAGGGTGGTCACAATAGGTCTCTCTGAGGAGGTGAAGTCTGAGTAAAAACTGGAAGGAGATGAAGGTACGTGCTAGTGGGAATGTAAAATTATTCAGCTGCTATAGAAAATAGTTTAGTAGTTCCTCAAAAAGTTAAAGACAGAATTACCATATAACATACCAATTCCACTACTGGACATATACCCAAGTGAAATGAAAACATGTATTCAAACAAATACTTGTACACGAACATTCATAGCAGCATTTTCAAAATAGCCAAAAGGTGAAAATAACCTAAAGGTTCATGAATGCATGAATGGATAAATAAAATATGTTATATCCACAATATAATACTGTTGTGCCACAAAAAGGAATGAGGTATCGACACAGGCTACAGTGTAGATGAACCTGAAAAACATTACGCTAAGTGAAAGAAGCCACACACAAAAGGTCATATATTATGTGATCCCATTTATATGAAATATCCAGAATAGTTAAATACATAGGGACAGAAGCAAATTAGTGGTTTCCAGTATGGGGATGAAGGAGGGAAGAGACTAGAACAAGAAGGCAGGGGAAATGGGGAGTTTCCCCTCCCCGTTGCTTAAGGGATACATGTCTCATGTGAGGGGGATGAAGATGTTTTGGAACTAGGTAGACGTAACTGTATATTGTGAATATACTAAATGCTATGAGTTGTAAACTTTAATGTGGTTAGTTTTATGTTATGTGAATTACAGTTCAATTAAAATAAAAAAAAAGATAAGGCAAAATCCTAAAATGAGCACAACACATAGCTGATCTGTTAGAGGACAGAAAGAAGGCTGGTATCAACTGCACAGAGGGGAGTAGGAAGAGAATAGGCTGGTGAATGAGCAGGAGGCCAGAGAATTCAGGGTCTTCTTAGTCATTTTTCAGGACCTGCCTTTATTCTTACTAATGAAGAGCTATTAAAAGTTTTTGAGGAGGAAGATATCATCTGATCTACTGTAAAGGAATCATGCTGACCACTATAATAATTGTAGAGGGCAAGAGTCAACATGAGGAAGTGTACTCAGAAACTACTGCATGCAACAAGCCAGGTAAGGGATAATGGTGGCTTAGACAGTCATATCAGTAGCACTACAGAATAATAGTTTTCAAGTGTTTAGCTATGTAAATATTTCCACCCCACCCAAATTGTTATGGAAAATGCCAACATATAAAACAGAAAACAGAGAATTCAATCTTGTCCAGATGAAGTCAGGGCAAAGGCTGGATGGAGACTTGGCACTCAGCCCTCTTGATCATCAGACCCCAGTTTGTGGTCACTCCCAGGACTCTTTAAGCAGTTTAACTAGAGGGACACGAAAGAGATAAGTGGTTATAAGTAGACGGGGAGGGGCAAGGGGTTGATTACAAAGGAGCAGGGGGAATTTTTAGGGTGATAAAACTGTTCTTATCTTGACTGTGGTACTGGTTACACGAATGGGTGTACTGTTAAAATTCATAGAACTATATACTAAATGGTGTAAACCTTCTGTATGCGTATTATACCTCAACAAAAATAAAATAAAATGTACAGTTTCTCTTTATTAAAAATAAATAGAAATCACTGTTTTTAGAACATGTATTTCTCACCCACACACCTTCCACCACCTATTTACACACTGTACATTTCTTCGTCTTCATCATTCAAAACCCACTCTTGTACTCATCATGCCTTTTTCTACCAATATTACCCATTAATTTCCCAGTCACACAAGTTTAAAACTTCTGGTTTCTTCTGGACTTCTTTATTTCCCCTGACTCAACTACCAACCCTACCTCTGAAATGTTTATTATATTTGTTCCTACTTTCTTCCTCATTGGTTTAGTCCTAATTCCTGCCTAGATTACTGAGATTACCTAAGTAATCCCCTAAAACTAAAATCTTTCCTCCTTCTTCTCTCTTTTTTTAATCTTCACTCAGGGAAATGTTATTGATTTGAGAAAGAGAAAGCAAGTGAGCAATAAACACTGATCTGTTGCCTGCCATAAGTGCCCCAACCAGGGATCGAACCCACAACATTTTGGTAAACGGAACAATGCTCCAACCAACTAAGCTACCCAGTCAGGGCCTTCCCTCCTTCTAATACACCCTAAATGGCACAGCTACTATCACATTAACTCAGAACTTCTTTTCAGAAACCCTTGATGGTTCATTAAAGAATAAAGTTCAAACTCTTTTGTACTATATTCAAAGACTTTTAGACTCAAAAGTACAACATTTACTTTAAGAGATAATTATTCTTATGTTAGAACTCTGCTGGCCAAGATCCTCAACCCACCTCCCCACTTGATCTCCTGCTCTTCTCTTCCATTTAACTTGTATTCTGGCTGAACTGGATTATAAACCAATTCCCAAGCCTACCCTATATTCAACAGGACCTTTGCACTCACTGCTTCCTCTTTGTTTAATGCCGTTTTCCTCTCGTCGGTACTTACTGAAATAATTTCCACTACACTATCAGTCTCTCCTCTAACACTCAATAAATTCAATCTTAGATTTTTTGTGTACGGACATTAATCTCTAGAATCCTACAGGCAGAGATCATGTCCTATTTATCACGGAATATCTCCCATGGCACCCATAACAGTGTCTTTCACATAAGCGTTCAATGAAGTACCTGCTGACTTTAACCAAACTAAATGTATTAGCTTTAAAGCAAAATTTTGTCATGTGAAAACCGTACTACCATAAACAAGTGATCACAAAATATTATAATGTACAACTTTCAATCATGCTAGAAGCACAATTTTAGGAAACTTTTTTTAGTAGAAACAGCAAAACTCAAACACTGATTGTTGAGGATGCAATTATTTGAAATTTTATAAAAGCTTGTCCAAAATGTTCTGCCCAGGAAATGTTTAATTCCAGATAAGAACACAGTGCATGACAAGGCAAAATTTTAAAGCTGGTATGATAAAACTTATATTTTGAAATTTCCTAACCAAACTTACAGCCTCTAATTAAGTATATCTGAAATACTAGCTCAACAGAAAATACTCTGCTCAGGCACATAGTTCACAATGTAGAGCAATGTTGACAAGCAGAATGAAAAGTAGATCTTGTTTCCTCACTGATGTGTGTCTTACTGGAAGGACTACATGGTCCCCTAATTAGTTAATTTACTGTTCAGAATACATTGCCTAGAAATTTGGTATTATTTTCTGCCTCTGGCTGATGATAACAAATAAGATTATTTGTTTATAAGAAAATACCCTTTTAACAGCCCCTCATTAAATACTACAAATCAATAAGGCAAGCTTTAATTGTCAAACTAGAATGAGATAAAGTAGGGCAGCATGTAAAAATGACAAGTAAACTGTTTACTATTGATTTAAAACCCCAGTTTCACAAAGGCATTTTTTTCATGCTCCCCAGATGTATGTATTATCAAAATAATAAAAGTATTTAACTTCAGTTGCTACAGACATATGAATAACAAGCTACCACATTTGGTATGTGACAAACGCACACACTCCTCCAACATTCCCAGGAGAAGAATCATTTGTACTTAGTGTTAGAGACCCCCAAAACCATTCAATATCCCATTATTTATATATAAGACATAATAAGCTTCAATTTTCTGTCAATACTAATCTTGTTTGCTCAAAATAATGTTTTTTTTATTCCTATCCTATGACAAATAGTGACTGGAAGATAAGAAGGGAGGACTTATGGGCACATTTTTAAAATGACACCCATCTCTTTGAAGGTGCTTTCTGGACATTTAAAACTCTCTCTCTCTCTCCTTCACTCCTTCTTCCCTCATTCATTCTCTCTCTGTTCAGTTTATCTTTCTCCCCTCACCCATAACCCCCTTCCCCATTAGGGTAATGTCAGCTTGAAAGCTGACAATTCAATCGCATCTCAAGCAACCATTTACTGTTATTTAATAGAAGGGGGGGAAGCCACTTACCATAACAACTCACATCACATAGTAATTATGGAGTCTCTAAAGTATAGCAAACCATACTTTTCACCGTGTTTTCTAAGGGGAATGTTACTAACCACATATACTACTTCTCCTGATTATTATTCAGAATTTTCATCTAATGGTTTCATATTGCATGAATGGCTATACTACTACATGTTCTTCATTACAGACATAAGGGTTTTTAAATAAATAAGAAACTGAAAGAAAAAGGCAAATACACTCCTTGTATTTCAAATAATGAGTTATATATTACATGTACTTTTGGGAATCTAGGTAAAAAATGTAAAGAAGACAGAAGGAAAAGCAACTAATTTATAAGGTGAAAATAATCAAATTATGATCAATAAGAAGAAAGAATTTAGAAGCAAAGATTTCATCAGAGTAGTGCCACCAATAAGTCCAGATAAGGTTACACTGAAATAAAAATGAGAAAAGAACTCACTGCCTAATGTAGAGGTAGAAATATGGTTGGGAGCAGCAGTAGGATCAGGAAAATTTGCATGTGCCCAAAGATGGAGGAAATAATGAAGCAAGACTGACATTCTTATCCAGGGACAAACCAGTATCATTCAATGTGGATGAGAGTGTCATATCAGAATTATCACATGGATGGCAAGACAGGGAAGGGAAATGTTATTCACCTTCAACTTCCTCATTAACAGGTGCCAAGTTAGTTTCAGGATGAGATATAATAGTTAGGAATCAGAGCAGAAGAGGACAGTCCCTTGAGCTTGGACAGGCCCTAGTAGATCTGAAATGACCCCTGGTTGTGCCTTGTTCAAATGAGCAAAGAGAGAGAGGACACTTCAGTTTTAAAGAAATCTCAACAGGAGAGTGATCGCAGTAGTCCCTCCAGTGGTCCCCCCTTATCTGCTCTTTTACTTTTTGAGGTTTCAGTTACCATAATCAACTACAATATATAATTATTGAAAGGAAAATTCTAGAAATGATTCATAAGTTTTAAATTGAGCACCATTCCAAGTACTGTCATGAAATCTTAGGCTTCTTCCCCCATCCTTCCCATGATATAAATCATCCCTTTGTCCTGTGTCTCCATGATGTATATACTACCTCCCTGTTAGTCACTTCGTAGCTGTCTCAGTTATCAGCTGGACTGTTACCATATCACAGTGCTTGTGTTCAAGTATCCCTTATAGTAGCTTAATGCTGTCACAATATTTGTCATTTACCTCACTTCATAAATTATGTAAAAAATTGATCAACGCACATCACTGCAAGAAGAAAGGCCGATATAGTACAATATTTTGAGAGAGAGAGAGAGACCACATTCATATAACTTTAATTAGAGTATATTGTTATAATAGTTCTATTTTATTATTGTTGTTGTTCCTAGTTTATAAATTAAGATTTATCATAGGTATGTACAGGAAAAAACATACTGTATATGTAGGGTGTAGTACTATCTGTGGCTTCAGGAATTTCCCTGGAAGTCTTGGGATGTAAGACCCATTGAAAATGGGGAGAACACCATATGTAGAATGGCTCCTGGTATGTTGGATCAAACCCCAATCAGTTTAGATCTGTGTCTTCAAAAAGTAATATGAGGGAGTTTCACTTAAAAAAAGTCAGGGATAGCTCCAAACAGGTTGACCAGGGCCAGTCACAAGCAGTGTCTGACAAAGGTCTACACCAGAGTCTTTGCAGATCTACCTAATACATAGAAACAAATACAAAGAAACAGTCAAAATGGGAAGACAAAGAGATAGACCCCAAATGAAAAACAAGAGAATTATCCAGAAGAACTAGATGAAATAGAGGTAAGCAATTTATCAGATACAGAGCTTAGAGTAATGATTGTAAGGACAATCAACAGCATGAAAAAAGACATAGAAACCATAAAAAAGGACCAGTAAAAAATAAAGAATGCAGTATCTGAAATAAATAATATACTAGAAGGAATAAACAGGTTAGATGAAGCAGAGGATCGAATCAGTGATTTGGAAAACAAGGTATAAAAAAACACCCAGGCAGAGCAGCAAAAAGAAAAAAAAGAATTTGAAAAAATGAGGAGACCCTAAGAAACATTTTGGACAACATGAAGCATAATAACATTTGCATCATGGGACTACCAAAAGGAAAAGAGAGGTAGCAAGGGACTGAGAACCTATTTGAAGAAATAATGACTGAGAAATTTCCTGGTGAAGGAAAAAGACACACAAGTCCAGGAAGCTCAAAGAGTCCCAAACAAGTTGGACCCAAAGGCTAACACCAAGGCACATCATAATTAAATTGACAAGGTTTAAAAACAAGGAGAGAATCCTAAAAGCTGCAAGAGAAAAGCAGGTAGTTACCCACAAGGGAACACCGATTAGACTGGCATCAGATTACTAAACAGAAACATTTCAGGGCAGAAGGGAATGATGTGAAATATTAAAAATGATGAAAAGCAAGAACCTACAACCAAGGCTACTTTACCAGGCAAGGCTATCATTTCAAATTGAAGGAGAAATAAGCAGCTTCCCAGACAAGAAAAAGCTAAAGGAGTTTGTTAACACCAAACCAGTACTGCAACAAATGTTAAAGAGCTTGCTTTAAGAAGAAGAAGAAAAAGAAAGGGAAAAAAAAAACCCCAGGAAAGTATCTATCAATAATCACCTTATAAGTAAATGGCTTAAATGTTTCAACCAAGACACAGGGTAGCTGAATGGATAAGAAAATTAAGACCTATATATATGCTGCCTCCAAGATACCCACCTCAGATCAAAAGATACCCACACAGAAAGACATTTCATGCAAATGGAAAGGAAAAAGAGCTGAGGTAGAAGTACTTATATCCAACAAAATGGACTTTAAAACCAAACTTACAGTAAGAGACAAAGAAGGACACTACATAATGACAAAGGAAATGATCCAACAAGAGGATATAACCTTAGTAAACATTTTTCTCACCTAACACAGAAGCACCTAAATATGTGAAGCAAATCTTGATGGACACAAAGGGAGAGATCAACAGAAATACAGTCAGGGTGGGGGGTTTTAACACCCCATTGACTTCAATGGACAGCTTTTCTAGGTAGAAAATCAACAAGGAGACAGTGGACTTAAACACACAGTAGATCAAATAGATTTAATTGATAACCTCAGAGCATTTCACTCCAAAGCAGCAGAATATACTTACATTTCAAGTGCACATAGAATGTTTTCTAGGACAGACCACATGTTAGGACAAAAAAACAAGTCTCAATAAATTTAAGAAGACTGGAATCATATCAAGCATCTTCTCTGACCACAATGTTATGGAACTAGAAATCAATCACAAGAACACTGAAAAATATGCAGACATGGAAGCTAAATAACAAGTTATTAAACAACGAATGAGTCAACACAAGATCAAGGAAGAAATCAAAAGATACCTAGAAACAAATGAAAATGAGGACACACAATCCAAAATCTGTGGGACACAGGGAAAGCAACTCTTAGAGGGAAATTCATAGCATTACAGACCTATCTCAAAAAAAAAAAGAAAGAAAAAGTTCAAATAAATAATCTAACTTTATACTTAAAGGAACTTGTAAAAGAATAACAAGCAAAGCCCAAAAGTGAGTAGAAAGATCAGAGCAGGAATAAATGGAATAGAGTCTAAAAAAACACACACAAAAGATCAATGTATCTAAGAGCTGCTTCTTTGAAAAGATAAACAAGTTTGACAAACCTTTCACCAGACTCATCAAGAAAAAAAGAGAAAGAACCCAAGTATATAAATTCAGAAATGAAAGAGGAGAAATAACAACTGACACCAAAGAAATACAAGGGATTGTATGAAAATATTCTGAGCAACCATATGCCAACAAACTGAACAACCTGGATAAAATGGATAAATTCCTAGAAACATACAATCTTGTAAAACTAAATCAGGAAGAACAAGAGACTATGAATAGACAGATTATCCCTAGTGAAATGGAAGCAGTAATCAAAAAACTCCCAACAAACAAAAGCCCTACACTGGATGTCTTCACAGGTGAATTTTGTCCAAATATTCTAAGAAGGACTAATACCTCTCCTTCTCAAACTATTTCATAAAATTCAAAAGGAGAGAAGACTCCCATCTCATTTTCTAGCTCAGCATTATGATAATCACAAAACTAGATAAAGATATTAAAAAGAAAAAATTATAGGCCAATATCCCTGATGAACATAGATGCTAAAATCTTCAACAAAATATTAGTAAATAGAACACAGCAATGCATCAAAAAGATCTGACACCATGATAAAGTGGGATTTATTCAGGAAATGCAAAGTTGGTACAACATTTGCAAATCAATAAATGTGATTCACCACATAAACAAAATGAAGGATAAAAACCACATGGTCATATAATAACCATCAATAGATGCAGAAAAAGCATTTGATAAAATCCAGCACCCATTTATCATAAAAACTCTCAGAAAGTGGGAATAGAGGGAACATACCTCAACATAATAAAGGCTATATATGGCAATAGGCAAAAACTACAAGTGGTCTCCTTACGGTCAGAAACAAGACAGGGATGTTGGCTTTCACCTCTCTTATTCAACATAGTACAGGAAACCCTAGCCCTGCAGTCAGAAAAGAAGAAGAAATAAAAGGCATTCAAATTGGAAAGGAAGAAGTAAAACTGTCATTATTTGCAGATGACATGATACTGTACATATAGATCTCCAAAGATTCCATCAAGAAATTACTAGAACTGATAAATGAATTCAGCAAAGTAGCAGAAAACAAAATTAATGTCCAGAAATCAGCTGCCTTTTTATATGACTGTAACGAATTAACAAACAGGGAAATTAAGAAAACAATCCCATGCACAATTGCTTCAGAAATTATAAAACCTAAGAATAACCCTAACCAAGGATGGAAAAGACCTGTACACCAAAAATCATAAGACACTGAAGAAAGAAACTGAAGAATATACAAATAAGTGGAAGCATATACCATGTTCATGGATAAGAAGAATTAACATTGTTAAAATGTCCATACAACCCAAAGCAATCCATAGATTCAATACAATTCCTATCAAGGTTCCAGTGATGTGTTTCACAGAACTAGAACAAAAACTTGTATGGAATCACAAAAGGCCCCAGGTACAACAGTGATACCAAGAAAGAATAAAGTTGGAGGAATCACACTACTTAATATGAAATTATACTATATGCCATAGTAATCAAAACAGCATGGTAGCAGCATAAAAACAGACACATAGATCAATGGAACAGAGTAGAACCCAGAAATAAACCCACACCTTTATAGTCAATTATTTGACAGAGGATGCAAGCACATACAATGGGCTAAAGATAGTGTATTCAATAAATGGTGTTGGGAAAATTGGACAGATACATGTAGAAAAATGAAACCAGACTATCTCCTTACACCACACACAAGCATAAATTCAAAATGGATCAAAGACTTAAATGTTAGACACAAAACCATAAAAATCATAGAAGAAAACATAAGCAGCAAAATCTAGGACATTGCTTGTAGCAATATTTTATTGGATGTATCTCCCCAGGCAAGGGAAACAAAATAAAAAAATAAATAGATGGGACTATATCAAACTAAAAAGCTTTTTCACAGCAATGGAAATCATCAACAAAAAGACAACCCACAAAATGGGTAGTATTTGCTGATACATCTGATAAGGGGTTAATATCCAAAATTTAAAGTACTTACAAAACTCAACACCAAAAAAACAAACAACCCAATTAAAAAATGGGCAAAGGACCAGAATAGACACTTATTCAAAGAGGACATACAGATGACCGATAGATGTATGAAAAGATGTTCAACATCACTGATCAGAGAAATGTAAATTAATACCACAATGAGATATCATCTCATACCTATCAAATTATCATCATCAATAAATCAACAAACAACAAGTACTGGCGAGGATGTGGAGAAAGGGGAAACCTTTTTCACTGTTGGTGGGAATGCAGACTGGAGCAACCACTGTGGAAGGTAGTATGGAGATACCTCAAAAAATTAAAAATGCATGTGCTTTTCAACTCAGTGATCCTACTTCTGAGCATGTATCTGAAAGAACCCAAAACTCTAATTCCAAAGAACACAAGCATCCCTATGTTCATGGCAACATTATTTACAATCACCAAGATATGGAAGCAGCTCAAGTGTCCATCAGTGGACGAGTGGATAAAACAACTATGGGACATTTACAGAATGGAACTCTACCTGGCAGTAAAAAAGAAGATAATTTTACCCTTTGAGACAGTATGGATGGACCTGGAGAACATTATGCTAAGTGAAATAAGCCAGTCAGAGCAAGACAAATATTATCTGATATCACTCATATGTGGAATCTAATGAACAAACTGAACTAACAAAGAAAATAGGGACAGACTCAGATGGAGAACAGGATGACAGCTGGGGTGGGGAAGGTGAGGGGTAGAAGAATTGAGAAAAATGGAAAAAGAACTCCTGGACATGGACAGCAGTATGGTGATTACTGCAGGCACAGGGGCCTGCAGCAATAAGGGGGATAAATGGTAATGGGACAAAAATATAATAAAGATTAAATTTAAAAAGAAGTTAATGAAAAAAAGAATTTTCCCCCAAAAGAACAGGATATAACATTTTCCAAAATGATTCATCACTAGTTCTAGAAATAACTAGTTTCCCATGACTTGGTAATTACTTGAGTTAACTAACATAGTTATTGAGAAATATCAGCAATTAAATAAAGCAAAATATACTTCAAAATATGAAGAGCATAGCTCTTGAACATTCATATCAAAATTATTTTACCCATTTCTTCACTCACTCACCCACTTAGAGCTATGAGCAATAAGAAAGCCACAGAATATCCTACAGGGGTATGTAATCTTTGGCAGGGAGGAGAGGCTAAACCATGTAAATGAATAACAATACAAAGCAGTACCTAAGAGCTTGTTCAGATGACAATAATATCGCTTCTTAGTAAGACCTCAACAATTATAAGATTCACCACCAATGTAATGACAACATTTTGGGGAAAAGGAAATACCCCAATACATGTACTTATGAAAGATAAGACACATCCAAGTATTAAGGGATTATAATCATTAACTTAACAAACATTTATGAAGTGTCTACTATATACCAGCAATACTAATCCAGGCACTGGAGCTAAACATGACAAAAAAACAAAACGAAACCCAAAACCTCCCCAACTTTACACTTTCAAAAGGCAGAAAGACACTAATTATGTATGCTGTGCCCCCAAATCCATTCTTCAGGTTTAGTAGGGACAGATGGACGGATGGATGGGAGAATAAATGGATGTACAGACAAACTGACAGACAGGTAGGTAGACAGGATAGACAGATATGAACGGATAGATGAATAGATAGGTAGGTATGGATGCAGGGACAGATAGATAAAATGAATTCATAGTTACAAACATTCCTAAAGAAACCTCCAAGCCTGGACTATTCTATTGTACCAAAAATTTAAAGAAATATTATTTATTATGATAGCATTACCCTGACAACACACCATACAAAAATATTAGAAGGAAACTATATGACAATATCCCTCATGAGCATAGATTAAAACATTCCTAATTAAATATTATTAGCAAATCAAATTCAGCAATGTATAAATAGGATAATACATTATGATCAAATGGAGTTTATCACAACAATGTGGGTTTGGTTCACAATAGAAAAATCCATCAAAATAAATCCTCATATTAACACACTAAAAAAGTATACAATCATCTCAAAAGATGTGGGAAAAAAGCATTTGACAAGACTCAACATCCATTTGTGAAAAAAAAAATCTCAGCAGTTTAGGAAGAAAAGGAAACTTTTGTCAACCCAATGAAGGATATCTACAAAAACTCCATACTAACATCACATTTAATGTTATTAAGCTGAATGCTTTCCCCTAAGACTGTGCACAAGAATGTCCGCTCTCAGCACTCGTAGTCAACACTGTACTGGAGAGCCCTACACAGAGCAATTAGGCAAAGTATATAGAGGTGGTGAGAGCAGACATTCTGTATATATAATATATATGTATAGATCAGAAATTCAATTAGATGTTTTTGCTCTCATTTCCAACTGTTCATTACTAGTACACAAACACATAATCAATACTTTTTTATGACCTTAATAAACCCACTTACATAGTCCTGTACTTTTTTTGTAGATTCTTTTTGTTTTCATTATAATGTCTATAAATAGAGATGGTGGGAATTCAAAATGGGATGGTCAGCTCTGAAAACATTTTGGAAGTACCTTATTAATATTTTCACTTACCATGTAAACTAGTAGACCCACTCCTAGGTATTTATTTACTCAAAAGAAATGAAAATGAATGCCCACATATATACCTGTATGAGAATGTTTATAGCAGCTTTAGTCATAATTGCCAAAAAATGGCAACAACCCAAAGACCCATAAATGGGTGAACTTGAAACACTCATGATAGTTTCTTTTTTAAATAAAATAACTCAGAATAATGTAGAGATAGAAAGCAAAACAGAGTTTTCAGAAACTTCAGCTAGAAAAATATCAAATGGACTGCAACAATAAAAAGACTAGAAGCAAGAAGAAGAGCTAGGAAATACTACAGTTATCTTAGAAAGATCCAAAGGTATTTTTAAAATGTGCTCTGCTTAACCTGGGAGGGTATAAGGTAGTTCAAGGACTGTGGATTGACACTGCATGGGTTCAATCTCCAGGCTCCTATGATTTCAAGCATATTAACAGTACCAATCTCACAGTGTTAACGTAAAGATGAAATTAATTAACATGTATAGCAATTTTTGAAGTGCTTGAGCTGGTTATTAGCTATTATTATTGCAAGTGTTATTCTTATTAAGCAGCTCTTAAAACTGTTATTAATCCTACCATAGCTTTGGCAGAATCCTGTCCAATATATCTTTTGATTGACTCCTAAAATAATTATCTTAATTTTCTCATCTCTTTGAAATTTTCTAAATATTCTGTAACAGTAGTAATAAGTATCTTAACCCAAATATTTCATCTGTTCATATCTAAAGCATACCTATAAGCTCTGATACCATTTGCTGAATTTATTAGATACCTTCTGCTATCCCCCACATTCACACTTTTTCTTGTTTCTGTTCTGATTGTGAATATTAAAATCAGCTTTCCAGTAATATTTAACACTTTGATTATCCTTCAAATACTTAAGTGCATAGCTTAAAAACACAAAAAGGTAACAAATTTCTCCCATCTCTATACCAACTAATAAGATACTAGGGAAAACATATCTAGAAATCACCTATGTTTTTCCTTCTTTCATAAAAGTAAACCTCTCTACTTCATAGAGAATCAGAGGTCTTCCCAAATCTTTCTTCCCTCCTTAGTTAAATGAAGATACTGTATTAGACAAAAATGGTTCTGAACCAAATGTTTACATAATTTGAACTCCAACTAAATATATTAAAGGAGCACAGGTGGCATAGGATAAAGATGCTTCTTTAAAAATCTGTTTTGCTAACTGGTGATAATTGGTATATGGAATATAACCAAACCAAATTAATAATGCCAATATTTATAAATTGTGCATCAATATAAGATTTAGTACATAGCATAGAAGCCCTATTTTTACATTGTCTCCATTAATTTTTATAGTATAATTTATATTTTTCTATTTATAGCTGCTATATGAGTTACATATATTATATAAAATAAATCTCTTTGCTGCGATATTTTGCTTTCATTCATACATTTTAATTTATGTACACTGGAATGAGCAACTGCCATAAAAAGTTTAAAAAACAACAACAAAAACACACATTTCCCAAGTAATTTCCATCTTCCCAAGTCCTTCAGATATTGCTATACTTGCAATGATCAGATTTCATGCAAATCTTATAATGGCATCACAAAGCTTTATTTTAAAAGGGTAGTTGAAAAGTAAACACTAAAACCAGAAGTTTTTTTTAACCTAAACATTTTTATTTACTATTAATTTCCTACATTCACAAAATATAAACACTGGTGCCCTACATACTTGCAAAGGATTAGAATTAAGAAATAGGCAAGATAATTTCTTTAAATAACAAGTTGGTATTTATTTTTTACAATGGAAGTTAAAAATTGATGAAATAAACCAATGGAGACTACTCCCAAATATTAGGCTAGGCATTAGGGGAAGCTGGCCAGCTTCTCCCAGAAGTTATCAAAATATTTTAGTATTCAGTTGGGTCAGCTATTTTGGTTGCCTTTTAAAGGAACTTAAATTAATTTTGATAAAGAGAAAAATTATTTCCAAATATACACTAAATTTCATAGCATAAAGTAAGGTGAAAAACCTCAAAACAAACAAGGAAGGAGAACCTGTTAGGGTTTTGGAACGCACCTACCTCGTGCACTAGAGCAAGTGAGGTCTGCTTGAAACTGCGCCCTCTATTGGCCATCAATCGATTCAAAGGTTTACCATCTTTACTCTGATACGTTGAAATATCATAACAAAATAACATACCACCTTAAAAACAGAAAAACATTTCTTATGAAAATAACTTCATTGATTACATTCCCAGTAATCAATATTCAATCAATATGTATAGAGATATTTACGAATTAAAAGAATTTGCCAAGCAAATTATATTTGGCTATAGGTGTCCAAGGAAAGAAAAAGTAGAAATGTGTAAATTATATTTAAACTATCACATATTTCACAGCTTTATTCACTTTCATTTTTTTACGTATTTAACATTTATTGTTGTTCCAGTACAGTTTTCTGCCATTCCCCCTCATCCCAGCCCAACACCCCAGCCCTCCCCACATCCCTCCGTTTCCACCCCCCCTGTTATTGTCCATGTGTCCTTTATACTTGTTCCTGTAAACCCTTCATCCTTTTCCCCTGAAATTCCCTCCCCTCTCCCCTCTGGTCACTGTCAGCCTGTTCTTAATTTCAGTGTCTTTGGTTATATTTTTCTTGCTTGTTCATCAAAGCTTTATTCACTTTTAAATAAATGAATAAATTTACAAGTCATGAGTTACTTTAAATTTTATGAACTGTTGCTTTGGACATTTTATTAAGCTTTTTTAAAAAAAATTACAATTAAAGAGAAATGCTTGCACATATCAATCTCCTGATACCATGGGCTGTTCAGTTGATACCTACAAGTGGACAAGATTTTCCTCATACCAGCACTTACATACATTCATTCTCCCTTTTTCCCTCCCTGCTCCTCTAACCCTTCTCTTCCCAGTCCTTCCCACCCTGGTCTACTAAGTTCTCAAACTGAACTTCTAGCTCCAGCTGGCTACCAGTATCAGTGGAAAAGCAAGGGCAGGCAGGCAAGTGCTAGGGTGAGTTGGGGTAGTCTTAGAAACTGCCTGGGTAATTCTGAGCTGATGAAAGACACACTGAAGGACTAAGATAATTTAAAAACGAGATCGTTACATTTTTAAACATCTCGTTTTGAAGAATGGTATACACAGACAAAGGTATACACATCATAAGCATACAGAGCTCAGTGAACTTTCACAAACTGAACAACCATGTCTGAGCACCACCCAGACCAACAAACAAAACATTATTAACATCCCAGAAGCCTTTCCTGTTTCCTTCCAGTCACATGCAACCCTGTTGCAAAGGCAGCAACCTTCTAGTAACCATTTTGCCTACTTTGCTACTTCATATAAATGGAATTAGACTGTAAAATGGATTTTTAAAAATCTGACTTCAGTCAGCATAATCACTGAAAAATTAATTCATAGTTATTGGCAGTTGTAGTACATTCATTCTTATTGCTGAATAATATTCCGTCATGTGAACAAACCACAATTTATTTATCCATTTTACTGTCAATAGGCATTTAGATAGCCTCCAAGTATATGGCAACTCAAATTATGCTGCTATGAGCACTATTATATATACATGTTGTCTAGTGATGTCATTTGGGTTTTTCCCTAAGAATGACATACCTGGGTAAGAGCATAAATTTATTCAGTGCCAGTTTTCCAAAGTGATTGTACTAACATGCATTCCAGCAGCAGTTCTGGTTGCTTCACATATTTACCAACACTTTGTATTTCCCATCTTTTTTTTTCTTTTTTAAGTATTTTTCATTGATTATGCTATTACAGTTTTCCCAATTTCCCCCCTTTATCCCCCCTCCACCCTGTCCTCCCAACTCTCCAGCATTGCCCCTCACCTTAGTTCATGTCCATGGGTTGTACATGTAAGTTCTTTGAGTCCTCTGTTTCCTATACCATTTTCTATATTTTCCCATCTATTTTATGCCAGTAATTATGCTTCTTCTTCCCTGTACCTTTCCTCCCATTCCTCCCTTCCCCCTCCCCACTGAACTCTCTCTGTGTGATGTTCATTTCTCTGATTCTGTTCCTGTTCTGGCTGTTTAGTTTTTCTTTTTTTTTAGGTTCATTTGTTGATAGTTATGAGTTTGTTGTCATTTTATTGTTCATATTTTTTATCTTCTTTTTCTTAGATATGTCCCTTTAACATTTCATATAATAAAGGATGGGTGATGATGAACTCCTTTAACCTGACCTTATCTGGGAAGCACTTTATCTGCCCTTCCATTCTAAATGATAACTTTGCTGGATGTAGATCCTTGCCTTTCATGACTTTGAATTCTTCTTTCTAGTCCCTTCTTGCTGTAAGGTTTCTTTTGAGAGATCAGCTGATACTTTTATGGGCACTCCTTTGTAGGTAACTGTCTCCTTTTCTCTTGCTGCTCTTAGGATTTTCTCTTTGTCTTTAATCTTGGGTAACTAAATGATGACGTGCCTTCGTGTGTTCCTCCTTGGGTCCAACTTCTTTGGGACTCTCTGAGCTTCCTGGACTTCCTGGAAATCTATTTCCTTTGCCAGATTGGGGAAGTTTTCCTTCGTTATTTGTTCAAATAAGCTTTCAATTTCTTGCTGTTGTTCTTCTCCTTCTGGCACCCCTATAATTCGGATATTGGAACATTTCAGGTTGTCCCAGAGTCCCTCAGCCTCTCATTTTTTGGATTCTTATTTCTTCGTTCTGATCCAGTTGGATGTTTATTTCTTCCTTTCATTCTGAATCGTCACTTTGAATCCTGGTTTCCTTCTTGTCACTGTTGGTTCCCTGAATTATTTTGCTTTATTTCATTTTGGGTATCTTTCATTTGTTCTTTCATTTTTCAACTAAGCTCAATCAGTTCTGTGAGCATTTTGATTATCAGGGCTTTAAATTCTCCATCAGTTAGGTTGGCAATGTCCTCAATGCTTAGTTCTGAGGTTTTGCTGTGCTCTTTCATTTGGGCCATATTTCTTTGTCTTGGCACAGCTGATAGGTTGTAAGGGACAGGGCCTTAGGTGTTCATCCAGGCAGGGCAACCCTCTTTGCTGTGCTGCTGTCTGTGGGGGAGGGGCCAGAGAGGGAGCAATGCAGCTCGCCTGCTGGTCTCTAGTGCACTTTGCAGCAGGCTCTTGAGTCAGACTGGACGTATCTCGTATCTCCCACTGTGGCAACCACAGCTGTAGCCCACAGTCAACTTTGAGTCTCAGTTTCCCCCTTAAGTCAGCCCTGCCCCTCAGGCCTCCTAGCCTCAGTTTTTCTGTGTTGCTCACCCCGAGGGGTCCGCCTTACTAGTCTGGTTGTTTCAGTTTATTTTTTCTTTAATTCCTTAGTTTTCGGAGTTCCGTGCAGTTTGATTTTCTGGTACTTCTGGTTGTTTATTGATTTTAGATTGGTTGTTATCCTCCTTTTGGTTGTGAGAGGAAGGAAGGGTTTCTACCTATGCCTCCATCTTGGTCAGAACCCCCATCTTTTTTTCATTTTAGCCAATCTGTTCAGTATGTGGTAGTATCTTATGGGGGTTTTAATTTGCATCAAGTTAACTAAGTTGATCATCTACTCATGTTCATTGGACGTTTGAATACTCTCATTTTGAAGGGTGTTTAATTCTATTTCCTGTTTTCTGGTTGTCTTTTTCTTATCAATTTGCAAAAATGTGTTACATATTCTAGATATGAGTTTTTATCAGATATATGTATTATTCCTTCTTGCATTCTGTGGCTTGCCTTATTACTCTCTTCAAGGTACATTCTGATTAACACATGTTCTTGATTTTAATATAATATGTCATTATTTTTATAACTGGAGCATTTAATTATAGAATCATTTGTTGTAAAGATCATCCCGTTTCTCCACAGCACTGTAGTGCCACCTCTGTAATAAATCTGGTGACCTTGCTTCTGTGTGTCTGCTTCTCAACATTCTATATTCTCCCATTGGTTGGCTTGTCTATCCTTGCCCCAAGACCACATGGTCAATCGGTGCAGCTTTATAGTAGGTTTTGATATCTGGTAATGTATATCCTCCTACTTTGTTTTTATTCTTCAAGATTTCATTGGCTATTCATGCATTTTCATGCATATTTTAAAATCAGCTTGCCAATTTTCAAAAAAAAAAAAACCCCACTGGGATAGTGATTTGGATTGGGCTGAATCTAAATATCAATTTGAAGAGAATTAACATTTTTACAACATAGTCTTCTAGTCCATATGCATTGTATATCATTCCATTTGTTAGAATTTGTTTAATTTTTCTCTGTAATGTTCTGTATTTTCCAGCATAAGGGTTTTGCATGCTTTTGATAAATTTACTCTGGGTACTTGGTATTTTTTGATACTATTGTAAATGGTATAGATTTTAAATCATATTTTTATTTGTATGGTATAAAAAATACCTCACTGATTTTTTTGGCAACTTTTTAGTGACTGTTTAATTTTTAATAATCTTTTAAATTGTCACTGATTTTTATATGGTGACATTTGTATGTATGCAGTAATCTTGCCAAATTCATTTATTAACCCAATTAATCTGTAGATGATTTTCAATTTTCTGTGTACACAATCATGTCATCTGCAAATAATGACTATTTTATTTCTTCCTTTCTAATCCTTATGACTTTTTTTTTGGCTTATTACACTAGCTATGTCCTCCATTATAATACTGAACAACAGTGGTGATAACAGGCATGCATATATCTACATTTCTGTATTTTATTATCCAAACTTATACTAGTTTAGCATTTTGTTAAACTTTTGGCTATGCTGATTTTATGTTTTCTACTGCACTAAATTTTATTCTTATATTTATTATTCCTTCCTTTAAATTTAATTTGCTGTTCTTTTCCAAGCTTCTTGAGATAGAAGCTTAAATCATGATTGTTTTCCTTTTTTCTTTTTGAATATATTCTCTGAAGGTATAAGTTTCCAAGGAAAGATGGCGGCGTGGTAGGAAGGAGCAGATTTTGCATCTCCCACACCCAGGGAGGAGAAAAATAATCGCCAATTGGAAATCAAAAACTGCAGCGGACATTGAAAAATCTGAGGGTAAGGAGACTACGTGGATCAGCGAGGGGACCAGGGGGGTTGCAGCTCCAGATCCGCAGTGCGCCTGGGTTGGCCCGCGGGGGCCCTCCCCCGGGGGGGAGAGCTGGGTCATCCGCTCCCTCCCTAGCCAAACAAAGACTGAGCAG
>CM052540.1:60762145-60818492 GCA_028533065.1 Trachops cirrhosus | reverse complement strand
GGGGGAGGGTAAGAATAGTATGGGAAATGTAGAAGCTAAAGAAATTATGACACATGGACATGAACTAAAGGGGGAAATGTGGGTGGGAGAGGGTGTGCAGGGTGGAGGGGAGTGAAGGGAGGAAAATGGGACAACTATAATAGCATAATGAATAAAACATATTAAAAAAAGAGAGATAGAGACGAAACAGTCAAGTGAATGTGAAAGTTGTTCAATAAAAGCTATACATTCCAGCTGGAATATTAGAAAAATAATCGCTAAAAAGAAAAGTAATTGTTATATTGTGATGTAAATTGGAAAATGCATATTAAAATAAGATGCTATAGCTAATCTATTGTAGGACTTTGATCATCAAATTTACATGTAGCTCCTTTCCTTCCTCCTTTCCTTCCTTCTTCCTTTCCCTTCCCTTCCCTCTTCTCCCTTTCTTTCTCTCATTCCTTCCTTCCCTTCCTTCCTTCCTTTTCCTCCCCTTTCCTTCCTTCCTTCTTTGTTTTTTCTTCCTTCCTTTTCCTCCCCTTTCCTCTTCTCTCCTTCTCTCTCTCTCTCCTTCCTTCCTTCCGTCCGTCCTTCCTTCCTTCCTTCCTTCCTTCCTTCCTTCCTTCCTTCCTTCTCTTCCAGAAGCTATGGGTACTGTGCCCTGGCCAGAGGGCCTCGGTTGCAACATTATCCCATAACAAAAGAGTTGCAAGTTCGACACCCCAAGTCTGGGCATGTATGGGAGGCAACCAATCAATGTTTCTCTCTTGCATTGATGTTTCTCTCTCTCCCTTCTTCTTTCTCTAAAAAGCAGTGAAAAAATGTCCTCAGGTGAGGATTAAAAAAATTTTTTTAAGAATCCATGAGTATTGCTAGTCACAATAGTACAGTCTGAAGTTCCACATATTTTAATTTTATGAGTCATAAAACACTTTTTGTTAAGGCTTCCTATTTGTGCTCACTGCATGACAAGGCAGCCAATCTATCTTGGGAGTCCTTGATAACATGGGAAACCCTGCCTTACTTAGAACTGGTTTTACAGGAGCCTATCCTTCAGTGCCCCTTATGTGGTGGCTCCCATTCAATTCAATAGAAAGAAGTTTGCCTGGTTCTTACTGATATCTAATTTCCATATAAGATCAATCTAGAAGATGAAAGAAACCCATTTTAATGCCTAAAGATCCCAAGAAATTCACACTAAAACTTCTTGCCTTTTGGCCTCCAGGACAGATTTTGGGTAATGTTACACATAACTTCTAATACAATGTTTGCCTGACACTCTAAAGCCATTTGTGCATTTGAATTAGTAGTAACACTAAATATGAAACCAGACAACTACAGCCATAACCTGATAATTTAAAATGATTATATTAGGTAAATACTAGAAAAGGTTGAATATTTTTAGTTTAGTCTAAATGCTAAGATAATGTTACGCTATGTGTTAACTCATAAAAGACAGTAATACTTTCCTCATTCAGTTCCCTGGTACTCACCTACACATCATTTAAAACTAAACTAATAAATAGTAGATTTTTTTCACATGGCCTCTCTGTTCTATATTACAAATAAACATCTTTGGCTGCACAGGGGTATAAATCTTAGTTGGTGCAGGCCAGGCTTGGATTTGAAGTCCAAGATGGCACACTAACTGAGCACAGCGGTTGCTGCGGTGCCATAGGTCTGGAGTAAGCCACGGGCACAGGCATGCAGTCATATACCCTGTCATCTGAAGGAGCCCTCATGTGTACCACAGGTGTCTTCTATCTGCTACAAAGACATTTAAATTCATTGTGATTCTAAGACCATTACAGATTACACAGATAACGAATATAAATTATTATCCTTCTAGACAACTATCTAGAGTTACACATACATCCATCAGGTATGAATCTTCTAAGGGGCTAGGGGGGTGGGAGGGAGATACAAATAAAGTTGTAAAACCAAGCAGTAAAGAGATACCAGTGAGAGAGCAGAAAGGCCTACCTGTTCAGGCAGATGAAGAATGGTGTGCTCTCCAGCGCTGAAGTGTGACAGAGATTTATATGCAGCATTTGCCACAACTGGGTCCTAGACAGTAAAACAAATTTAACAGAAAGCACATTTAAACATCAACTCTGGAGGAAGCAATTTGGAAATGGTATTCACTTGCCTTATCTGTCCCAATAGAAATAGAGAGAAAACAGCATAGGGTAGAGAAATCAGAAGCACTAACTTTTTACCCAAGCTTAGACATTAACCATAAAGTAACTTATAATCACTCAGGCCCCATGAGGTAGTATGGCTTAGTGAAAGATGTATGAGGCTTAAAGTCTGATTGGTCTGGCCCTGGATTCTGATGTTCCAGCTAATAACAGGGAAAATTAGCTTTTAGGAATCTAAGCTCTTTCACCAATGAGTGAGGTATAACATCACCCAGGTATAACTTGTCTATGCTCCTTAATTGGAAACAATATCTAAAGAATGGATGGAACTCCTTGCTTGTTTGCCATGCTTGCTGGTGGGAGAGGGACAAAGCAGGAAAAGGGAAGGGTCACAGAAAATATGAGACAATGGCAACAAGTTCCTTTCCAGACAAATGTCAGCTTCACAAAGTGATAAGTGAACTTTATGGTAAAAATGTGTTAATGAGAGTAAATTGAGAATAATTTTTAAAGTTGAAACTTATGACTAGTCACAATTCTTTTAAAATCAGGAAGCCATCATATTTTCTATTCCAAGAATCTTATCGGATGGTTCTTCCCAGCTTGGTTCTGTTTCACTGGTACCCCTTGTGATAGTACCTTGTTTTGAGTGTGGGTCCAGAGGAAGCTGAGGACTTGAACTTTAAAATTCTGAAAAATCAACAGACATCAGAATAAAATTTTAAGACAAAAATGAACAACCTAAAGTAGCAAAGAGTAGAAATTAAATCACTTTAAAATTTATACCACTAGTAATTGACTTAACCTGTATTTACCCATCATTCATAAAATGAAAATACTCAGAAACAGACTCATAAATTAAATACACAGATATTGAAACACAATGGGGTTTTAAGGCTATTAAAATTAGAAACTTAATCCTTTCTTACTGACCTTTCAAGTCCCAGTACAAATGTCACAGTCTTCTTTCACGCCACTGTTCCTGACCCCTCCCCAGCAGAGATCTCTCCTCTCCAAGCAGTCACATGGCACACTTCAGCATCTAGTATGTGGTTAACTCCCTGCCAGACTGTATACACTTTCGAGCAGTGCCTGTCATTTTCATTTAAGGGCCTAGACCATAAAGCCCAGAACATAAAGAACACAAAGCCCAGTTTCTCAAATGATAACTAATAAATAATTGTACATAAATTATCTTCCAACTTCTAAATTCTTGCCCATCTGAATTATATAAGGTTCTTGTATACCTCCTTGCCTTTGCATATTCTATTCCCCAAACGTCAGTGGGAAGCAACATTTCATTAATTCTTCAAGATCCTAGTCTAATAGCACCAATTAAATTAGGTTTCCTCAGATTCCTCCTAAGAATGCTGCTCACTTCCACCACCATACTCTCAAAGCCCTGAGATTAGCTGTACTCATCAAATGTTATGATTATTATTGCTTGTGTCTACCTTCTTTACCAATCTTTGAGCTTTCAGAAGGCAGAGAGTAACAGCACAGTATAACAGAAAAACATACGCTACAGAGCTATGAAGTCCTCAGTTTAGACACCAGCTTTCACTTAAAAACAACAGTGTTGATGAAGTTATTTGTCTGTCATTTAGCAGACACTTAGTAAGTAAATAGTTGTTTAATGAATGAATGAACCTTGTAAAAGGTGAGATTCTTTAGCTATAAAATAAAAAAATAATACCTTCTTATCAGATATTAGATCTAATTGGTATAAAGTAACTAGAATAGGGCTGGAAATATATAATGGTTACTTTAAAATTTTTTTTAATTTGTAAATATGTTTTTTGATTTGAGAGAGAGGAAGGAAGAGAGGCAAAGAGGTTGGAAGAGGGGCTGTGCACGAGAGAGAGAGAGAGAGAGAGAAACATGGATGTGAAAGAGAAACTTCAGTTGGTTGCCTCCCATTCACATCCCAACTGGAGATTGAACCTGCAACCTGGGTATGTGCCCTGACTGGGAATCAAACCTCCAACCTCTAGATGTATGGGATGATGCTCCAACCAACTGAGTCATACCAGCTAGAGCAATATAATTGGTACTTTTTAATAGCATCTATTATTATTTATTAGTATATCTAAGGCCTAGTAGAGTTTTAATAAATATATTCTGAGTCAATGAATAAATGTACCAGCATTTTGTAAAGCAATTCAGAAAATACAGTAATGGAAACATGGACTCTATTTTCAACAAGCTTTTAGTGGGTAAAATAATATATGTACACATACACTTGCAGTATAAAATGGAAATAAACATTTTTAGAATAATGTAGATGAAGAGGTTTTGGAGAAGAAGACTCCTGACTACAGAAAAATTCTCAATGGGATAAGTTAAATTAATTCTTTATATCCTAATACAGATTTTAAAGTTAGAGATGAAAAAGAAAGTGATTCTAGGCAGAAAGAACAACACGAACAAAGGAAAAGAAACAGAAAAGTTTAGAGACAGATAAAGAAGCCATGAGTGGCTCTCGGTTTTCCTGGAGTGCACGAGGTAGAAAAGAGAGAGGCCAGATTCTAAAAGGTTTGATTGATTAGGAATAAAGAGGATGAACTTCATTTCGGGCAAACACAAGGCACTGAGGTGACTAGGGATAACAATGACCAACAAAATGCTTGGGGAACATGACTTTTCTCAACTCTGGCTTACATTCAAACAAACTCTAAGCAGTGAACAGAAAACAAATTATTTAAACATACACAGAGAAGGAGGAACGAGGTGCGGGAGTGATGAAGAGAAAGAGGAACAGAGCGAGACAGATGAAGAGCTGACTCCCTCTACGTGTCTTTACTTCTGCTTCCATGTGGACTAGGTCTGTGAAGGGATCACCTTTCCTGGGAGGAAACTGATGGATGGACTGAACAACAGAAGAACCTTAATATTAATATAAGTGTGAAAGTAAACCAAAATAAAATGCCAATAAAATCTGAAGAAGAATAAACCCCCCTCTAATCCAAAAGACAATTTATAGCCATTGGTAACTAAACATAAGAAATGTACATACAAATCACTTCCTAAATTAACCTATAATAAAACCTGAATAACTCAAAGCATAAGCAATATAAAGGTATATGAATTCAGTCCTTGAAAACAGAAAATAAATATACACAACTTGCCCTTACTTTGATTTTTAGTCTTAGCTCTGTTTCAGTAGCCTGGCAGACTTTCTGACAACATAAAGGTATGTACCAGTGAATAGTGGCCATAAAGACTGTTGGTGAACTAAGTACTCTAGGAGTCCCAAACTGATTTATTTTTAATACAGTAAAACAAATGTTGAGATGTGAGAATAAACTCCCAAAGTACTGGTTCAATCATGCATTCAACAACGACTTACTGAATATATATTATGTGCCAGGCACTGTGCTAGCTGTTGCATACTCAGTATGACAAATCTGATTTTATTCATGGTTATTTAGAATGATTAGAAGTATTATCCTACAATTCTGTCTTACCATGTGACCTAACACATGAATGGGATTATTATTGGACTACGATGGGAGGGTAGTTTATCAGTCTATGAATCAAACTAAAAATCCACCAAGACTTACAGTGAGAATCAACTGCTGCCCTTTGAAGGAAAAGGAAAGGAGGTGAACATGGAAGGGAGTATGGCTACCAAAGAGGAAGCACAAGTAAATTCACCACTCTCTCTATTTCACTCAAAGAAGAGTTAATGAAGAAAATGTTAAGCAGGAATGTATGAATCTTATAGCAAAGCATCTTTCACTTAGTGTTTTAATTTATTACAATGACAAACATAGAGTCATTCATAAAACTATTTTTTTCTTCTAGGATGGCTTAATTTATAATCATCCTCATTGCAGAGTATAGACAAAGATGACAGGTATATACAGAAAATGGAAACTAACATGTAAAAATCAAGTCTCTATGGCAAAGCCAGGAACAAAATGACAGTATGTCCACACTAATGACAGAATCTGTCCTGCTTTTCAAAAAGTCTTTGTACATTTTTTTAGAACTTAAAATACCAACAAAATGAATTTAAAATGTTGGCCTAATGAATTCTATTATTTTAGAAACACTATTTTTAACATACTGACTTTTTCAAATATTGACTGTACTCTCAGAATAAAAACTTGGTATCCTTTATGTAAATAAGTCTTAAAGACATAGATTTGATAAGAGTGGACAGCCTCCTACTCCTAAAAGTCCATAAAGATATCAAAGTGTTCTCAAAATAAAAAGTGCTAGAGGATTTTTAGCAAAAAATTACAAATATTTTTTTCCAAAAGTTATTATAAAACAAGTCTTTCCAATGTAAAAACAATTTATTGAGCTCTAAATGCATACCTCATATTCAACTGTATTGACTGTTAAGGAAGGAACCAGAGAAAACAGCTCACTGAGGGTCTTCAAAATGAGAGGTCTCGTGTCACAGCTCAGCTTTGGGGACAGAGCATTCCAAGTGGAGCGAATACACACAACCTGCGAAGCACATGAAAGGTCAATGCATAACAAAATCCCAACTCCTATGAAGCCATTAGTAAGGAGTACTTTTTAAAATAGGTTATATTTTTAAATTACAGTTGGCATTCAATGTTATTTTAATTTCATGTACAGAGCATAGTGGTTAGATAATTACGTAACTTAGACGTGATTCTCCAGTAAGTTTAGTACCCACCTGGTACCATACACAGTTATTACAGAATTGACTATTCTCTCTGTGCTGTAATTTACATCCCCATGACAAGGGCATTATCTTTTATTTTAAGAAAATTTGAGAAAAGAACAGAATATTCATAGAAGTTAAGATATGCTGAGGTATTGCCCTCAAAAGAAATAATGTAAACCAATATAAACTGCTGTTGAAGAAGACCCAGCCTGCCTCATACAATTGTTTTTTTTAGGACTTTGGTTAACCAAGGGAAAAAAAAATCTCTCTCTGTCTCTTTCTCTCACATGCATGCACACACATGAAATTAAATTCCAGACTAGTGACATTCATTGCTGAAGAACCAGTCTCTGAAACGAAGAAGAGTAACATAATGCTAGGACATTTCTAAAACCAGGTATCCACAGTTCTTGTAGTTTTTCAACCCTGCTGAAACTACAACACCACTCAGAAAATTGGTATATATTTATATTGATATTTGTAATTTATAATTTATATTTGTGTGTATATATACATATATAAAAATGTAAATTGTATATATACATATATGTATATATATATATGAAACTGAACACTCTTAAATTGTCTTATATGCTCTTAAAGAAGGTAGGAGAATGCTTATATTATTTAAAATAATAATTTAAGATGGTTTTGAAAGTTGTCTCAGATTTTTTAAGAGGCTGTTAAGTGATAAAACAAAAACCAAAGCCCAACAAAAATGTTTAAGCTCAATTTCCTTAAACCAAGTGTTCTTAGTTCATTTTAGTATCTATCATTATGGATATTCAAATGTCCTCTTAAGTTCAACTCCAATAGATATTTTATTAAAATTTTAAAACTCAGACAGGAACAGTGCAAACACAGATCAATTAGATAGAATTTAACAAGGATTAATCTTTCTAAAATACTCTAATCTCTTCTCTTACGGTTGAATTAACACACACAATTTATCTCCATCTACTCACATACATTATTTAGTAATGCTACAGGAGGTAGTCAGTGAACAGATGTCAAAGATAAGTGAATAATATATATTTAAGGACACATATTAAGGAGATACTCAAAGGAGAAGACAGGATAAAGTACCTCAGAAAACTTGGATTTAGTGCTGTTGCTGTAATTTCATACTTTCCATGAAACAGCAGAAATGTTCTTTAACTTGGGATCCACTACAAAGTTGGATTCTAATAAAATTTACTAAGTAAGGGCAGTACTATGTGCCAGGCATGAAAGTAGGCACATTTATATAAAGAAGTAGCTCTAATATTACAAATCGCCAGTATTTGAAATTTAAAAGAAAATTCCTTTAAAGCTTTCAACATTGAGTGTGTACCCAGAGTAGTTAGTATACCATACTAAGAGAAACAATAAAATATAAAATATAACCTAACCCTTCAAAGAACTGAGCACCTATTGAAAACAAGAGAAGTCTATGTAACTCTAAATTATCAAAAAACAAAAGGTATATAATTAGATTTTGAACTGTTCAACAGAAAGTATTTTCAAGATGAATCTAGGGAAGAAAGGTAACAGTAGGTGGAAGTCATCAGAGAGGGTTTCAAGAGGCAGTTAGTCTTTTTATTTTTTTAAATAATTTTTAAAATCCTAACCCAAAGATATGTTTATTGGTTGAGAAAAACATTGATATGAAAGAGAAACATCAAAGTGAGAGAGAAACACCGATGGCGCCTCTTGTACATGCCCAGATCACAACCTCGGCCTGTGCCCCACCTCACTGAGGTTTGACGCTGCAACATTTTGGCATACAGATGATGCTTCAACCAACTGAATTACCTGGCCAGGGCAAGAGGCAGTTAGTCTTAAGATGGGACTTGAAGAAGGGATAAACAGAAATGAGCAAACAATCCACCAGGAAATGGAAAACTTAAGTCAAAACACACAAAAAAGAGCATGCTGTACTCACAGAGCGTGCATTCTGGCACAAAAATCCATGAGTACCAATGAGGAACGCCTCATGGGTAAGAGATTATCTGGAATACCAAAGCAGTTTGTACCAGAATCAAAAAGAAAAGGCAAGCTCTAGAAACTTCTGAATTGAGGTATAAATAAAATTAAAGTACAACTTTTGAAAGATCCATTCAGTAGTCTTATAACCAAAGTCAAAGCAGTCATCTATCTCTCTAATTTCTATGTCTCACTAAACCCTAGCACATAATACAGCCTCAAAGTTTCCTAAAAATTGTATGCTCAATGTAGTCAGTAATTGCGCATACTTTCTCCTCACTTTAAATGCCTATCCAATTCCAATCTACATTGTTTCAAGACCCAGTTAAAATCCCATTTCCACAATTCAGTTTTTTCTTACAGTTCAAGCTCTCATTTTATCGCTTTCTTTCCTCCAGTTTCTAATTCTTAAAATTCTGTGTCACCCAATTTAGTATTTAATTATATACTGTCTAGTATTGTTCACTCTTTTTGTGAATGTAAATTGTCTCCTCAATTAGATATTAAATTCTTAAAAGCCAATGATGTCTTACAGTTCTCACTCCCCACTACCTAGCACAGTACTAAAGTATATGAGAGATTATTAGTTACTTAACTACTGATGATACTAAAACTGGAGGAATGGTAAATTGGAAGCAGAGATGAAAAGAATGAAAAGAACTTGAAGAATGAAGAATTGGAAAGTAGGATATTATGAGCCTAGAGACCTGGGTGAATAAAATGTAACATTTAAAAAGTAGTGGAAACTGGAAAAAGGAGCATATTTGCAGAAGATGGGGGTGGAAAAGTTCCACTTGAGATATGTTTAATTTGAGTTGATAAAAAGACACCCAGATAGAAATATCCTGCAGGCAAGAGGAAAAATGACTGTAACTCAGATGTGAGGTTGATCAATAGCTCTGTCATACAAGTGTTTCTATAAATCAAAATACAAGGACGTACGGCCTCAGAGACATCCCGATGCACTTTGCAGATCAACAAAAAAAGATCTCTGGCCACCAGTTACAGACGTACAAAACAGGTCTTGCCCTTTCCATGGGTTGTGTGTGGATGGGGAATGAGGCTACAAACTGCAACTATTTTCAAGAGTTTACAATTTTATTTTTGAAAGTCTTCTTCCTAGAACATTCACAGTCTAATGCCTGAAATGGTCCTCTACATACAGACTGTGAGAAAATATTATAGAATCCAGCCATAAATGGTGGCCTTATGCATAAGCAAGGTATGCCTATAGAGAATATTTGCAAATCCAGGCTTGCCCATACATAAGCAGGAACAGAGAGGCCTCTAGTAAAGAAGGTTGCTTTCTCTGACTTTCCCTGACCTGAGCTATTCTTCACTAGATCTTCTGGCCCTGAGAGCTCCTTGGATTGAACCTGGTACCCTCTCACTATGTCCATCTCCTTGACCCACCAGTGTTTAGAACTGTGACATCTGTCAAATTATATCAGATTAGTCAGGTTCATGATCCTGTCCTTTACTGGCTTGTTCAGCTTTCTTCTACACATTACCCAATAACTTGTTTTCAAAAATACAGACTGACTTCTGGTTCCAACAATGTGATGGGCCACACCTGAAATGATTAATAAAGAAGAAAATTCTACATATACACAGCTGAGCTGAAAAGGAAAAAAGGAGGATGGGGAGATATCACCCAGAGCTAGAAACACAGAGGGAAATACCTGAATTGAGGTATTGTAAGGAATGTATCAGTTTCCATAACCTAGTAGCTTGAATTTAAATGTCCACATGGGAAGAAAAGATAGGGCCTTTAGCCTATGTAAGGCTGAGTTGGAACTGAGACTCCCACATAAAACCAGCACCCTTGTAGGGCAGTACGTTCAGTGTAATGGTTGAACTAGAAACCAATGAGTGGCGAAATTAATATAAAAAATGTTATGGGATAGAGGCACCTGGACCACTCTCAAAGGGTACTCCCAAAATACATAACCCAAATGATTCACAGAGAAAAATAAAATCAGCCCCTCTAAATATGAGGTCACAACAAAAGAAAAATTTCAAAACATGTAATGATGCATGAGTCCAGCATGAGTGAGCATCAGCAAAAATAATCAACAGGATTAAACATCCAATACCTTCAAATAACAGAGCAAGTAGAAAATACAAAAGCACCTAAAAGAATAAAAGGTGAAAGACAACACATTAAATTCCAAGTAAAAGAATAGGGCATGATAGAAAAGAGAGAAAGCTAGAAAAGAACCAAACGGAATCTCTACAAGTGAAAAATACATTCATCCAACGAATAGGAAGTACCCCATATATAGACCAGAGATTAGAGTTATGAAACATTTTTTAAAAGTTCAAAGACAGGTAACATTGACTGAGGTGACTTTCTTGCGTTTACCAAGAGTCCCTAGCAAAGTTTAATGTTAGAATGGCCCATGGAGAAGTGGCTGATTGCAGGGCTGGGGTGGGGAAACTGTAACTTAATTCTGGAGCACCTTCTGGTGCCAGAAAGTAAGGAAGTATCCACAAAAGGGTGTAGTCTTGTTGAAAGGGCATAGGAACCAATCTGAAGGAGTTCCTAATGGCCAAATAAATATCCATGAGTCTACACTAGTATAAAGAAGTAAATAAGTGAACAAATGCATGAATGAATGAATAAAAGAGAAGGAACGACTCTTCCTTACAGTGAGAAATCATCCTATTAAATGTAGAATCAATGAAGGAAAGAAAAAAGATCATCATTAGATACCACGGGAATAAGTTGTAGGCAAGATGTGCTGATGGATGTTAAAATTATGGGGCAAAAGTCTGAGGACAAACAGGACAACTAGATAGTCTCAAAGTCTCACCAATGAGACATTTATTAATTATAAAATAAAAAACAGTAACTTTGCTGTGGAAAAACTCAAAATTCATCACCCTAACCAAGTGATTAACATTAACATCACCTGTAATGAAACTTACCAACATCATGTACCCACCCCTCATATGACACACTGAGAAAGGCACATTATTTCTGCAATATTCTAAAATACTACAGAATGCATAACCTTAATCTAATCATGAGAAATCATCCTCACACTCAAACCAAAGGCCATTCAACAAAATAACAGGACTTTTCAAAAGCGTCTAGTTCATGAAAGAAAGGAAAAACAAACAAAACAAAACAAAAAAAAAACTGGCACAGATTCGAAGAGTTAGGACACATGACAACTAAATGCAATATGGGATGATGACACAGTAAAGAGACATTAGTGGGAGAAGTGATGAAATGTGAATAAAGTGCACAATCTAGTCAATAGTATTGTACCGATGTTAATTTATTTTTGATAACTGTGCTATAATGATGAAAGCAAAATGTTAACATTAAGGAAAACAAAATGAAAATATATATATAAGAAGTCAAGAAGTCTCCTTTTTAAAAAAAAAAACACAGCTTCTTGCAATATCAATCGCACAGCATACAATTTACACATTGAGATCAAACTCGGTGGTTTGGGTACACTCACAAAGCTGTTGCAGCCATGATCACAATCAATTTCAGAACATTTTCATCACCCCAACAGGAAGCCTCAGAATCCTGTCATTCCCCATTTCTTCCCATAATTCCCAATACTAGGCAATCATAACTCTACTTTTTGTCTTATGAATATACTTTTTCTACACCTTTTCTATAAATAAAATCATACTATATGTGGTCTTCTGTTATTGGCTTTTTTCAATTAACATATGGCTTTTAAGGGTCCTTCATGTCATAGCATATGCCTGTACTTATGCCTTTTTTATCCTCTCTTGTTCTCTCTAAAAATCAATTTTATTTTATTTACTTTTTAACATGTTTTAAAGTACATTTTATTGATTATGCCATTGCAGTTGTCCCTTTTTTCTCTCTCCTTTATCCCCCTCTGCCCTGTGCCATTCCTCCCTCCAGCATCCTCCCCGTTAGTTCATGTCCATGGGTGGTACATGTAAGTTCACTGGCTTCTCCATTTCCTGTACTATTCTTAACCTCTCCTTGTCTATTTTCTACCTACCATTTATGCCTCTTATTCCCTGTAACTTTCCCCCCATTCTCCCCTCATCCCTACCTGCTGATAACCCTCCATGTGATCATTCTGTGATTCTGATCCTGTTCTAGTTTGCTTAGTTTTTGTTTGTTTTTTAGGTCCAGTTGTTGATAGTTGTTAGTTTGTTGTCATTTTGCAGTTCATAGTTTTGATATTCTTTTTCTTAGATAAGTCCCTTTAACATTTCATATAATAAGAGTTGGTGATGATGAACTCCTTTAACTTGACCTTATCTGAGAAGCACTTTATCTGCCCTTCCATTCTCAATAGTAGCTTTGCTGGATAGAGTAGTCTTGGATGTAGGTCCTTGCTTTTCATGACTTTGAATACTTCTTTCCAGCCCCTTATTGTCTGTAAGATTTTTCTTTTCTTTTAGTTTTCTTATTACAGATTTTATTCATTTATTTTTTAGACAGGGGTAGGGAGGAAGAAAGGGAGGGAGAGAAATATCAATGTGTGGTTGCCTGTGACTTGCCCCCCACTAGGGACTTGGCTCAAAATCCAGGCATGTGTCCCGACTGGGAATCGAACCAGCGATGCTTTGGTTCACAGACTTGCACTCAATCTACTGAGCCACACCAGCCAGGGCTGTAAGGTTTCTTTTGAGAAATCAGTTGATAGTCTTATGGGAACTCCTTTGTAGGTAACTCTCTACTTTTTTCTTGCTGCTTTTAAGATTCTCTCTTTATCTTTAATCTTGGATAATTTAATTATGTGTCTTGGTATAGTCCTCCTTGGATCCAACTTCTTTGGAATTGTCTGAGCTTCCTGGACTTGTATGTCTATTTCCTTTGCCAGATTGGGGAAGTTTTCCTTCATTATTTGTTCAAATAAGTTTTCTATTTCTTACTCTTCCTCTTTTTCTTCTGGCATCCCTATGATTCAGATTTTGGAACATTTAAAGCTATGCTGGACGTTCCTGAGCCTCTCCTCATTTTTTTGAATTTTTGTGTCTTCATCCTGTTCCAGTTGAATCTTTACTTCTTCCTTGTGTTCCAAATCATTAATTTGAGTCCCAGTTTCCTTGCCTTAACCATTGGTTCCCTATATATTTTTGTTTATTTTACTTTGTATAGCCTTTACTTCTTCCTTTATTTTGCAGCTGTACTCAATGATTTCTGTGAACATCCTGATCACCAGTGTTTTGAACTCTGCATCTGATAGGTTGGCTATCTCCTTATCACTTAGTTCTTTTTCTAGAGTTTTGATCTGTTCTTTCATTTGGGCCGCATTTGTTTGTCTCAGCATACCTGTTACAATGTAAGGAGCAGAGCCTTAGGTATTCGCCAGGGCAGGGCAACCCACTTCTTTGCATTGTGAGTGCTGTCTGTGGAAGAGGGGTCAGAGAGGGAACAATGCCGCTTTCTCGGCTCTCACCTTTCAGTCCCTTCCCCCACTACCCACAAATGAATTGCTCCTTTCAGGTGCTGATTCCCGGGTGGGTGGGTTTGTACTAGGACCTGATGGACCCATCTAATGATCTCTCCTATGAGACTGGGATTTCTCGCACTGCCACAACCACCACAGGTTTTTATAACTAGAGGTTTTGAGGCTTTATTTCCTCACACTGGAACTCTGGGTTGCATGGTCTGTCTTGCTCCCCAGTTGTTCCTCCTCATACACTAGCCGCCACCTTGCGGTGAGTCCTCTCCACCCCAGTTGCCCATCTCCACCCCTCCTACCAGTATAGATGAATGTTCCTTCTTTAACTACTTAGTTGTTAAACTTCCATACAGTTCAATTTTCTGGCAGTTCTGGTTGTTTTTTGTATTTACATTGGTTACTATCCTTCTTTTGGATGTTCAAGGAAGCGAGGAGTACCCACCTATGCCTCCATCTTGACTGGCAGTGCCTATTTATTTTAACATTTTAAATTAATCTTTATTGTATTTTTTTTTACATTACCTTCTTGTCCCCTTATATCCTACTCTCCCCAGCAATCACCACAATGTTGTCCATGTCCACGAGTCCTTTTTCCTTTTGGCTCAATCCCTCCACCCCCTAACCTCCTGTACTTATGCTTTTTAATTTTCAAATAATAATCTATTCTATGTATATATCTCAATGTACTACATTTTAAAAGTTTTCTGTAAGTTTAAAGTTATTTCAAAATAAAAGGTTACACCACAGGAATAGAAAAAAATGTATTACTTAAAGGAATAACAGCTGAAAGTTTTCAGAATCAAAGAAGGATCTTTATTCTCTAAGTTCTAAGTAGGATAAATAAAAATAAGTTTATATTTATACACATTATGACTATTTACCACCAAAGGCAAATAGACAATCTTTAAAAATAAAGACTATATACAAATGAACAATTCAGAGTAACAACTTCAAAATTAAAGAGATCATGCAGTAAGATCTTAAAAGTGCTGAGGAAACTACTAGCCTACAATACTAAAACCATGATTCAACAGTAAGGGCAAAACAAACAAAAATAAATAAATAAAATAGGAGGAACATAACCTAGGTATTGTGCACATATAGCCTATGAATATTTATGTACAAATGACTCAGAACATCTTGCTTTGTTTGTCTATTAAATTTTGGAGCATTCATCCCATTCTACATGCTTACATTATACATATTTTGTTGCTATTTTTGTTTCTTCCAGAGAATGATATTTTTTTTCTTGTTATTCTACTTTAGCACTACTAGAACACTGAATAGCGCAGATTAAAACAACCCTGTACAGTGTGGAATACTGGAAAGAGTACATGATTAGATTCAGAAATCTCAGGTTCTCCCATTTGGTAGCTGTGTGACTATGGAAAGGTCATTAATCTACTTCAATCTGTTTCTTCAGCTGCAAAACACAATACTAGTAATACCTGCTTTATATATAGCACCAGGTTAACAGTATAGGCCATACTGAGACAATTGTATGCAAACGTGCTTTATACATAGTGAATGATGGTTATTACTATTATAACCAATGGAAAAAATAATGAATCCCAAAAGAATCAGTCTTTGTTTCTAATTCTTGGGCTATAAGAATGACTTTGTTCCTTTGCAGAGGAACAGATAGCTATCTTCCAATTTTACTTCCAAAAGCTATTTCTAGAAATTCCTGTGAACAGCCTACTCCTTTTATACTGATGCTTTATTCTAACTGGGGAAAAAGCTTTATAAAAACCTTTAGGCTATGAAAACTGCCTTATTTTCCCTTTTCATAATGAAGGTAAAAGAAACTGCCTTCACAATTAAAGGACTCAAGTCATCATCATGCAGTGAAGCCCTTTTAGCTAATTCAGCACACACAATTCACAAAACAGGATGCTCTGTTACCAAAACAGGGGATAAGAGGGACTTAAGGAGACACAATCAATGGAGCAGAAACAATGGGAAAAATAAGATTCTTTCTTATCCTAATAATATGGGGCTAAAGGTTGTAAATATAAAAAAAAATGACTAGCACAAGTTCATTTAAGCCATTTCAGTCTTTTATGTCTGAGCCTAATTTATTATAAAGGCAGTGCTGTAGAAAATAATAGCAATAAATATTGAGTTTGCCTTTTCAAATCCCTTGTAATCTAAAGGACAATAATTCTTATGATTTGCTATTAGAATTGCTCAGCTTCACAAAGGCACATATCTAAATCCCAAACTGTGCCTCAGCCAATCAAAAATATTTGTACTTGATGTGGTAAAGCTATTTCATATTAAGAATCCCTAACATTACCATGCCATTTCACAAAGAGATACACCAGAGACCTTTCAAATTATTGTGTATTTCTGAAGAACTGTCTACCAGTCTGTAATGTACACTTGTAATTTTAATATCTGAGTAGAAGAGGCTTAGAACTGTGTAAGTAACACATGTAAAAACAGAGAGGCATTTATTAAACAGATTGATCTAGACTATCAAGTCACCTGTGGGACTCACTACTCAGCAGCCAGAGATTGTAGGTTTCTCTTTTATTCCCCCATGTGAGAAGTTGCAGCTTTCCTGAGATACCTCCCTACAAGGAACAATATCTTCCCATGCAAACTCCATTGATTTCTCTGCAGGAACAGAAAGAATGACACAAAGAACTCCCTGCAGGGACGTTCACTTTTCAGTTTTGCTAGATTCTGCCTGGATTAATTACCTATTTCATGTTGAACATTCTGGCATGAACTAGCAAACTCTCAGTAAGAATATGTCAGAAATATCCTTTCAGAAGAAAATGATTAGTGCTTTATCTCCCCTCCCAATCTCCTTCCCCTATTCAGATAGAGGTTAAACTCGAAAGTAATAAGAAAAAAATAATAGAAATTCAATCAAAATAGCTTAACCCCCCCAAAAAAAACCAACTGCCAGAAAGTTGTTCAGCAGATCCAAAATTAAAAGCAAAGCAAACTGAGTATCCACCAACAGCAAGCATAAAGTATCATCCATCTAAATTTTAAAAAGAGCTACAGAGACTATTATGCCTGCACTGTAGGAAGAGACTGAGAAATACAGTTTAGTGTCATTTAATATTGAAAAATCAACATGCTGTGTACCTAAAATAATTGATGAATCAAGCAGTCACTTCAGAGGCTCTAACAACACTTAGGAGAGCAATGTGAAACTGTAAAGATGAAGCTTTTAGGAACAGCTATTGAGTTTGGCCCACTTTAAACTATGGAGTTTCATGAATACATTTCTAAGTAACTAATGTAGACAGTTACTGAAACTTAACCTCATTTCAGGTTCACTGAAAATAATTCTTCTACACCCCTCTAGCCACTCTATGTACCCACAGATTTTAGGATAATAGAACTGATGTATTCTTCATGGATAACAATAGTGAAGCTCAGCCTCTTGGGCCTGAAAGGCTTATAACAGATCTACCTATAACTCCCTAACAAGAAGAAGAAAATGTACATGCGACCCCTTTACAAAGAAACAAACTCCTGATTAAGAAAATAAAAACTACAAATTCAAGAGAAAAAAACAATTTAGCAGGCCTTCTTTAGGAATTACTTTATTCTTTAGTGACCAAAAGCCAGTGAATTACTACAAAAATTGTTCCCCCAAACAAGGTTCGAACAAGTATAAACAAAGTTCTTCCATCCACACACATGCAGCATCTAGTAAAGTGCTTGGTGTGTAAAGGCCAGCCCCTCAAAATGAATTTGTTGAACCCATGAATGGTGCTACTTGCTGTACCAATAACTAGAACTAGGCGGAGCACTCTTTCTGCCAAGGGCCAGACGCAGCATTTCAGACTCTATGGCACAGTCTCTGTCACAACTACTTAACTCTACTATTGTATCATGAAAGCAGTTCTTGATTAAAACAACAAATATATTGCAAATATTGATAAATAATCACTAAACATAAAAAATAACTCAGAAAGGGCATGGCTTGCGTGGAAGAGAGAGATGGAAACTTGATTAAAAATGTTTTGCCAAAAATCAATGTTTTGATTTGTCTCTTTGTTTGAGGTTCTGAAGGTCTTAGATCTCAGAGCAATGACCTAAGAAATATTTACGGTAGGTAGAAATCTACCTTCCTTTTACAGAGTAGAAAGGAGAGTTGGGAAAGCAGAAATAGCATGATCTCAGATAAAAGTTAGTGAAGAGCAGACAGTGAAGTTGAAGCTCTGAAAATGTAGTCACTTAAAACTAATGATGTTTACCTATCCCTAAGACAGTCTTCAAATTTCCCCATGTACTCCAGTTTATAAACTGGATTTAATGAACTGTTCACTGCAAATTGTGATGCTAACTCCCTGGACCCAAGTCTCTTGAGAAACAGCAAATCCAAACCACTCCTAAGCAAATACTAAGGAATTTGAAAATTCAATTTACTGTATATGTAAAAAACCACAAATCTAACTGAGCAATTAATGTCTTCTTAAATTATTCTCAGAAGTCTATGTTGCAACTGAATAGCTATATCAGAAATCCCAGAAAAATATCAATACCACAGCAATGGTAAAGGGACCTTTAAAGAAAGCCAACCACAACTGCTGGAGAAGAGGAGAAGAGAAATTGCTGAACTTCAAGGCCATTTAAAAAGAGGAGAAACAAAGGGTGCCTAAGAGAAATGTTGGCAAAGTAGGAGAGTCAAGTATAGGGCCTCAGAGCCCAGGAGAGGAGGGAGGTGCTGGTAAGAAAAGCTTCCCATGACTTTTGTACCCCAGAGAAGTTAAGAAAGTTGGGAAAATCATTGGCTTTGCCAGTAATAGTGTTTATTTTTCATCCAACTTAAAACATAAATAAACCATGTTCTGTTTGAACCTCTTTACTATAAAAAATTAAGAACATAGAAAAGTAATGTTTTTCTCACCCCCAAACTCTGTTCAAACCTAACTGTCCATTTGTATCAGATGTAAACCTGCTAAATAATAAAGGCCTGTGCAGAGATTAGGATTTGAAAACATTTATCACAGTGTCGTTTATAATGTGAAAATATATTAAGACAGAAAAAAACTTAAATATCCCACAATAGGAAATTTATCAGCCACATTATAGCCAAGTGCTCACGCAATTACATGTCAGTAGATTGTCCACATGACATGGTGCCCATGATAAAAATGCTGGTGGAAAAAACAGGTCACAAGGATTGGCGGATAAACAGTATTGTAAGAAAATACAATAAAAACTAAACTATAAAAAAGATTATAATGTGATCCTATTTTGTTATATTTTCTTATAGGTGATTTTTAATTTTCATTTCTTTTGTCCTAACTTCTTTCCTCCTAAATAAATATTTGAATGATATTTTTAAAAAGTATATGTTCATTTTATGAATTTCAGTCTTAATAATTTTTCCTTTAAAATTAGGTTTTTTGATCCTCCCACTTTCCTATAGCTTACATACAGGTTTATTTTCCTATGTCACCCAAAATTAATACTTTTTAAAAATGACACTTAGCCAAGTGATTAGTCTTTTGTAAAAACTGACAGTTATGTTTTCTCCATCTACACATCTTGCATAATACTGGCTCAAGGACACTTGGAAGTTTACTAAAGATGTTCTTATTTTATAAAATGGAGCCAAACAGACTAGAGTTCCAGCCAGGATGGAGTAGGTAGAAACCCTTCACTTCCTCACACAACCAAAAGGAGAATAATAACCAATCTAAAATCAATAAACAACCAGAAAGGCCAGAAAATCAAACTATATGGAACTCCAACAACCGAGGAATTAAACAATCAAACAGAACAACCAGACCGGTAAGGCTGCAGACAGACAGAAATGGAGGTAAGGCAGCAGGCTGTGCAGGCCGAGCTGACTTAAGAGGAAACTGAGACTCAGAGCTGGCTGTGGACTACAGCGGTGTGAGGAACTCCCAGTCTCACATGAGAGTTCATTGAAAACCAGGGCTAGAGCTGAGCAGGGGAGCTGCACTGTTCCCTCTCTGGCCCCTCCCCCATGGGCAGCATGCAGTGCATCAAGAAGGGTTGCCCTGCCTATGTGAATACTAAGGCCCCGCCCCCTTACAGCTTACAACTTAACAGGGGTCCCAAACAAAGAAACAAGGCCAAAATGAAAGAACACAGCAAAACTTCAGAAAGAGAACTAAGTGATGAGGAGATAGCCAACCTATCTGATGGAGAATTTAAAGCCCTGGTAATCAAAATGCTCACAGAATTGATTGAGATTGGTTGAAAAATGAAAGAACAAATATAAGATACCCAAAGTGAAATAAAGCAAAATATTCAGGGAACCAACAGTGACAAGAAGGAAACCAGGACTCAAAGCGACGATTTGGAACGAAAGGAAGAAATAAACATCCAACCAGAACAGGATGAAGAAACAAGAATCCAAAAAATGAAGAGAGGCTAAGGACTCTCTGGGACAACCCAAAATGCTCCAATATCCAAATTTATAGGGGTCCCAGAGGAGAAGAACAACAGCAAAAAATTGAAAACTTATTTGAATAAATAATGAAGGAAAACTTCCCCAATCTGGCAAGGGAAGTAGACTTCCAGGAAGTCCAGGAAGCTCAGAGAGTCCCAAAGAAGTTGGACCCAAAGAGGAACACACTAAGGCACATCATCATTAAGTTACCCAAGATTAAAGACAAAGAGAAAATCCTAAGAGCAGCAAGAGAAAAGGAGACAGTTACCTACAAAGGAGTTCCCATAAAGCTATCAGCTGATTTCTCAAAAGAAACCTTGCAGGCAAGAAGGGGCTAGAAAAAAGTATTTGAAGTCATGAAGGCAAGGACCTACATCCCAGATTGCTCTATCCAGCAAAGCTTTCATTTAGAATGGAAGGCCAGAAAAAGTGCTTCCCAGATAATGTCAAGTTAAAGGAGTTCATCATCACCAAGCCATTATTATATGAAATGTTCACAGGACTTATATAAGAAAAGGAAGATCAAAAACATGAACAATAAAATGACAACAAACTCACAATCATGAATAAGTGAACCTAAAAAAATAAAAGAAAAACAATGAAAACAAAAACTAAGCAAACTGGAACAGGAACAGAATCAGAGCAATGGACATCACATGGAGGGTTTAAAGTGGGAGGGGGAAGGAAGGAATAGGGAGGAAAGGTACATGGAAGCAGCAGCATAATTGGTAGGCATTAAATAGATGGGAGAGGTAAAAAATGGTATAGGAAACAGAGAACTCAAAGAACTTATATGTACAACCCATGGACATGAACTAAGGGGGGAAGCTGGAGGGTTGGGGGTGTAGGGTGGAGGGGGGATAAAGGGAGAAAAAAATGGGGAAACTAATAGCATAATCAATAAAATATACTTTAAAAAAGTGTTACTAAATAATTAACACAGGAAGATAACATTTATAACATATATAAGATCACCATGTTTTCTGAATGAAAAGCCAAATGCCTAATAATAAAAGATTGTTTTTATGTTAGTTTTTTAAATATGTGAACACCAAAAAATTAAATTATATTGACTATATTAAGAAAATGTAATAAAATACAATGGAGCCAAACATCTTCCATCATACATGGGAAACCTAATATAATTCCCAACATTTCTATATACACCCTAATTGCCAGGCATGATTATTGTTCCTCCTTCCACAGAGCATAAGCCAAGAATTAATAACTATTCCTGCCACATCAACTAAATATATGGCTGATAATAAGTATACAATCTGTAAAAACATGCCAGGAAAATAGTACTATACAAAACTGAAAAAATTCTGAGCAGATGGACTAAAGAGCTTCCAGTAGGGTCTCAAAGAAAATAACAGACAGTGGCAACATAACAGTTTAGATTTAAGCTGCTACAACATGAATGAACCTTCAAAACACTAGGCTTCAGGAGAGAAGCCAGTCACAAAATACATACTGGGGCTAGAGGGGTGGAGACAAGGTAGGTTTATAGTTGTGAGTACATGAAACAGAGTTTGTTCTTGTACTATTGTTTATTAATTATTGCATTATTTTCCATATGAACAACTGTAAACCTTCTTTTGGTCCACCCTGCATTGTATGACCATACTTAGATGAAATGGAAAACAGGCAAATCAATGGAGACCGAAAGTAGCTTATCAACTATACAGGGCTCGGGGTGGACAGAAGGATGGAGGCACTGTGGGGTGATGGTTAAGGGGTATGAAGTTTCTTTTGGGGGAGTAATAAAAATGTTCTAAACTTGATTGTGGTGATGATTGTACAACTCTATGAATATACTAAAACCATCAAACTGCAAACTATAAAGGGTGAATTATATGTGAATTTTATCAATAGATCTTTTTACACACACACACAAGAGTTTAGATTCAGTGTGGTCCTGCTTAATACCAGGAGAACAGGTATTTTGGTATCAGAGAATTAGGGTAGTATTTGTATTAGTCAGGATTCTCCAAAAAGCAGAACCAATAGCAAATTAGGTAGATATAAAAAGAGATTTATTAGAGGGTTTGGCTCATGAAGTTATAGAGTCCAAGAAGTCCCATAAACAGTCAGCAGCAAGCTGGAGAACGAGGGAAGCCGGTGGTATTATTCAGTCCAAATCCAAAGGCCTAAGAACGGGGACGGCGGGGGCACTGCATTAAGTCCCACAGTCTGAAGGCCTGTGAACCAGGAGCTCAGATGTCTGAGGCAGCAGAAGACAGACATCCCAGATAAAGAAGAGAACTTGCCCTTCCTTTGCCTTTTTGTGCCATCTGGGCCCTCAGTGAATCAGATGAAGCCACCCACATTGGTGAGGGCAGGCAGATCTCTGTTCAGTTGACTGAATCAAATGCTGATCTCTGCCAGGAACATCCTCACAGACTCACCCAGAAATAATGTTCTACCAACTATCTGGGTATCCCTTGGGTCAGTCAAGTGGACACATAAAATTAGTCATCACATTGTTAACTAGTTTCACAATGTTACTCTGAAGATGCTTGTAAAAAGACTTAACACAGTACTTGGCAGAGGGCAAGCACTCAACAAATGTCTGCTCTTGGCATCAATGTTAAGAATACACTCTGTTTCTTCTTTAACTTGGGTAATTTTCCAAAGATAGATCAGACAATGGACAACCATCCATTTTCAGCACCAGGCTGGTGTGGTTCATCAGAATTCAACTTCCATAGGTACCTTAATCGACACCTTTTCTGGGGTCTGATTAGAACAGATACCTGGGGGTGTTCGTTTGGCATGTGATTCATCCAACTGTAGTCACCATGGAAGTCCCAGAACACTGTTTGTGGAAATCTCCCAGGCCAAATAGAAGATGTGAAAAGATTTTTAAGTTCTTGTTTCTCCTTCATGCTCTTTTACCCTTACTCCTTTGTAGTAAACTTTTCGCTATAAAGCAGTTTGGGGTTGAAGCTAATAAAGTCCCATGAAAGGAAAAGATAAGCACCAGGAAGTTGGCTGCTTCTACCTAGGTTGGTGCTAGCTTTAAGCTTTAAGAAAGAAAAATAAAGGAGATTTGGAAGTTCCCTTTGACTATGCAGTCTAACCTCTAAAGTAGGAAGAAGGCAAAACTGGACAGAACTTCCATGTAGGAATAAAGGGGATGTATTTCTTCGCAGTGGCTGTTGAGCTTCAACCCTCTGAAACCGAGCACAGGCACAGATGTCTAGACAAGGCACGTGTGGCTAAGAAGGAGGTGCTCCAGCACGAGTGCATAGCCACAGTCAAGCCTGGAATCTCTGACGGTAAATGCAAGTGTCTGTTTGAGTGTAGAAGAGGTCCAGGGCCTTCCCACCACTCGCGACTGCATACAACAAGAAAGTAAATGTAAATTTCTATTGCAATAAATAATAATAAGAGTAGTAATAATAGTTTGAGATTTCCTTATATTTCTTAGTTATTTCAATGTATCATATAGTCTATTCTTTTTTTAAAAGATTTTATGTATTTATTTATTTTTAGACAGAGAGGAAGGGCAGGAAAAAGAGAGGGAGAGAAACATCAGTGTGTGGTTGCGCCTCACATGTCCACCACTGGGAACCAGGCCCACAACCCAGGATGTGCCTTGACTGGGAATCGAACCAGCGACCTTTCGGTTCACAGGCCAGCACTCAATCCACTGAGCCACACCAGCCAGGGCCATATAGTTTATTCTTAGGTAACTATTACCACATTAGCATGTGCACAGGACTCACATTTAGTAAATAAAGAATAAAGAATTTAGTTACAATGGTCAACCTTGTTTTCCAAAATATCAGGACACATATGAAAATATATATCCTATGTAGACAACAATATAGGGAAAGCAGCACTCCCATATTATGCAAATAGGAGTTAAAAAGGGGGAAATCTTTATGGATAGATATCATATGCCCTTGCGATAGCAATTTTATTTCTAAGCATTTACCCTAAGAAAAGAAGAGATGCATGCTAAGGCTTAGCTCTAAGGATTGTCATTGCAGTATTGTAGACAACAGTAAAAAATGGAAAACAAAATACTCATAAAATATTGATAGAAATATGATATATGCAATATACAATAAAATACTATGTTGTCATTAAAAATACTTCTAAACTTCTGGCCAAGATGGAGGCATAGGTAGACATACTGTGCCTCCTCGCACAACCAAGATAGGGATAACAATAATGTAGAAACAGAATAACAACCAGAACTGACAGAAAATTGAACTGTATGGAAGTCAGACATCCAAGGAATTAGACATGATAATCCAGACTGGTAGGAGGGGAGGAGCCGGGCAGCAAGGCATGGGTCGCGGAGCAGAGAGCCAAGAGCATTGGGACCAGACGCGTAAGGCAACCGGACCACGCAAGGCAACCGGGGCGCACAAGACCACAGCAGGCAGACCCTGGGTGCACAAGCGGCAGCTGGCAGACCCTGGCCGAGGGGTGGCAACCAACAGACCCAGCGAGGTGGCGATTGTGAAGCAAGGCACTGTGTACAAGCCAGGGTCCCAGTACTGGGAAATAGAGCCTTGGGGCACTGATTGAAAAGGAAAGTCACATGGGGTGCACAAGCCCACCCACATGAGAATTGGCACCAGAGGGGGCCAGTTTGCTCAGGGGAAGCGGCGAAAGGGACTGAGGTCCCACGGAGAGCGGAATAAGCGCCACTGTTCCTTCTCGGACCCTGCCCCCACATACAGCATCACAACCCAGCTACTGGGTTGCCCTGCCCAGGTAAACTCCTAAGGCTCCACCCCTCATACATAACAGGTGCAACAAGACCAAAACAAAAACAAAAAAAAAAAACAAAAAAACCAAAGAGATGACTCATCCAGAACAACTGAAAGCCCCATCCTTTTAAGTGACCAAGAGATAGCCAACCTATCAGATGCACAGTTCAAAGCACTGGTGATCAGGATGCTCACAGAACTGGTTGATTTTGGTCGCAAATTAGATGAAAAAATGCAGGCTACAATAAGTGAAATGAAGAAAAATGCACAGGGATCCAATAGTGATGGAACAAAAGATGGGTCTCACATCAATGGAGTGGACCAGAATAAAGAAAAAAATATACAACCAGAAGAGAATGAAGAAATAAGAATTCAAAAAAATGATGAGAGGTTTAGGAACCTCCAGGACATCTTGAAATGCCCCAACATCTGAATAGGGGTACCAGAAGGAGAAGAGGAAGAACAACAAGTGAACAAATAATAAAGGAGAACTTCCTCAATCTGGCAAAGGAAATAGACTTCCAGGAAGTCCAGGAAGCTCAGAGAGTCCCAAACAAGTTGGTCCTAAGGTGGTACACACCAAGGCACATCATAATTACATCAGCCAAGATAAAAATGAAGGACAGAACCCTAGAAGCAGCAAGAGATAAGGAGACAGTAACCTACAAAGGAATTCCCATCAGACTGTCAGCTGATTTCTGAAAAGAGACCTTGCAGGCAAGAAGGGGCTGGAAGGAAGTATTCCAAGTCATGAAAGACAAGGACCTACATCCAAGATTACTCTATCCAGCAAAGCTTTCATTTAGAATGGGAGGGCAGATAAAGTGCTTCTTGGTAAGGTCAAGTTAAAGGAATTCATCATCACCAAGCCCTTATTATATTTAATGTTAAAGGGACTTACCTAAGAGAAAGAAGATAAAAAACATGTGTAGTAAAATGACAGCAAACTCACAATTATTAACAACCACACCTGAAACAAAAACTAAGCAGACAACTAGAACAGGAACAGAACCACAGAAATGGAGATCACATGGAGGGTTAGCAACAGGGGAGTGGGAGGAGGAGAGAGGGGAAAAAGGTATGGAGAATACGTAGCACAAATGGTTGATAGAAAATAGACAGGGGGAGGGTAAGAATAGTAGGGGAAATGTAGAAGCTAAAGAACTTATGACACATGGACATGAACTAAAGCAGGGGAATATGGGTGGGAGAGGGTGTGCAGGGTGGAGGGGAATGAAGGGGGGTAATAGGACAACTGTAATAGCATAATCAATAAAATATATTAATTATAAAAAAATACTTCGAAAAATACTTCTATATATACTGCTACCAAAAAATATACATAATATATGAAGAGGGAAAAAGGAAAAAAATCAGGTTAGGCTAAACAATATTCTTGGTACTATCTCAATTTTAAAAATATCTATAAACATACATGTGTGCAGAAAAGGGTACATAATTATAGATGACTAAATGTTTAGAGTTTATCTCTGCATAGCGACATCATGGGTAATTTTTTTGTTTCAAATTTTCTTTATCCAAATTTTCTGATTTTTCTAACAACATTCTGTGTAGTAAAAAAATAAATAAAAACACACACACACACTTTCGAAACTCCATATGTATATTCTAAAAAAAATGCAATGAAACAATGGAACAGGAAACGTAAATTCAAAATTTTCCTGAACTATTCAAGAATGTCTCATAAGTAAGGTAGAATTAAAATCTCGTAATAGGCCAACCCTTCTGTGAAGAACTAGGACAGAGATAAATGAAAAGAGCTTATTGTGTCCCTGAAATAGCTCACGGGACACAAACAGGGAAACAAACATCTACAGGAAGTTCTGATGCTCAAATATTGAAGGGATGCTGTGGGGCAAAGAGGGAAGTACACACACCTAAGGAGGAAGGAAATTTCAAAAAGGAGAAACATGTACCACTCAAACCTTATCATTAACAGCTATGAAATGTCCCACTAAAGATAAGAGTTTTACTGGCATTCGTAGATTAGTTTACATTCACTAAACTTCTAAAGTAACTTACACTCACTCATTCTTTGTAGGAATTACCACAACTGCAAATAGGTCAGTATACCAGGAAAGGTTAAGTCCTTTTGCTCCAGGTCCCCAGCTTAGAATGAAAGGTCCTGAGGGTAAGAACGATGTCTGTCCTTTACATCATGACAGCTCAGGATCTAACAATGCCTTGGTTCACAGTAAGTGCAAAAACTGTACTTGAATAAATAAATACGAATGAATAAATTTAAGTAAGAATTGTCGGTTTACCCTTTCCTTCATATGGTTGGTTCAGAAAGTAGGTTGTCTTGCCTGGCCCAAGGATGTCTTTGACTTATACCTGGGAAGCAAGGCCCTCTTTAATATTGCTTTCCAACTGCAGATCCTAAACCCTAACCCATCCTAGGTGGTTCTTAAGTTTTCCATGGCTAATACTGTTTCTCTTGCTCTCTTAATCTCTAAGTCATTCTTCTTCACCCTCTTTTATTTATCAAGTAGCAGTGGCTGTATCTTTCTCACCTTCTCCCCTTTGGGGTAGAGGAGAGCAAGAGGATAGGGGATGGGAAGAGAGAGGAAGAACTAATTACATCACACATATAATACAGAATAAAGGGCAAAGAACTGGCCTTGTATTTGTAGCCCAACTCTGATGCTTCCTTAGCACCATTCCCTTGGGAAAATCACTTACACTCTGTGGGTCTTAGCTTATCACATATAAAAAAAGGACAAACCACCAACTCACAGAGATGCTGTGATGATTAAATGAAATAAGCTATGTCACACACTTACTGTTGTGCCTTGACCACAACATGGAAGAAACAGGAGCTGTTTTTCTCCTTGTTTGGGGTTTGTTGCATAATGACATTTGTTCCTAAATTACCCATGTGAAGACAGCTTCTCTAAATAAATGACATATTTTAGTTTCTTTAGGGTCAGGTCCTTATTCCTTCCAAACATTTCTATATTACCTAGTAAAACGAAATCCAAGAAAATGTCATCATAAGCAGACCTCTTCATAGTGATTGATTGTATGACACCTTTGAAAGACATCTTAGCCTAAGTTCCACAGAAACATTTCCTAGACCAGTGCCCTATAAACATGCTTGTTTGTATACCTCTACTGGCACCAAGTTTTTAGCACACCAACATATATGTACACTTGTTTATATGTTATATACATGATCTATAGAAAGAAAAATATTAGGCAAAGTAAGACTATTTAGAACAATGGTCCTTATTTTCAAAAAATGTTTAACATCTTTAAGTTCAACAACCTTTGAACCTTCATGTAATGAAAAATATGTTAGGGATAATTCTAATCCTGGTAAAAAAATTATAAATAATATAATCTGCCAATATGCATTTGAAAGATGCTCAACAACATAAATAATTAGGAAACTGAAAATCAAAACTACAATGAGATACCTTTACCTACTCAATCAGGATGGCTATAATAAAGGAAAAAGACAGTAACAAATGTGAGAATATGGAAAAATAGAAACTCTATACCATTGCTGGCATGTAGTGTAAAATGGTATAACCACTTGGAAGAAAAGTTTGGCAGTTCCTTGAAAAGTTAAAAATAGATTTATCATATGAACCAGAAATTCCATTCCTACATAATCCAGGATAATCTCTGCATCTCAAAATCCTTAACTTAATCACATGTGCAAAGTCCTCTTTATTATATAGGATAACATTCACAGGTTCCAGAGATTAAGACCTGGATATCTTTGGAAGCCACTGTTCAGCCTACCACAGGAATGGTTTAAGATGTTCTGGAATTGGATAGTGGTGGTCAATGTACAACTTTGTGAATATACTAAAAACTAATTGCTGAATTGTACATTTTAAAAGAGTGAACTTTATGATATTTGAATTACTCTCAATTCTATTATTTTCTTAAAAAGAGACTTTTATCAGAAAAATATAGCTATTAATGGTTTTAAAAGACAATTTGTGAGCCCTGGCTGTTGTGGCTCAGTGAATTGACTGCCAGCCTGTGAGCCAAAGGGTCACTGGTTTGATTCCCAGTCAGGGCACATGCCTGGATTGCAGATCAGGTCTCCAGTAGGGGGCGTGCAAGAGGCAACCATACACTGACGTTTCTCTACCTCTCTTTCTTCCTCCCTTCCCCTCTCTCTAAAAATAAATAAATAAAATATTTTTTTTTAAAAAAAGACAATTTGTGTAGTTGTATTTAGGCAGAATATGAAGAAATAAGAAAATCCCATACAGCTGAGGTTAACAGTGTTTCAGATAAAGTTTTAACAATCTACCTAGAATCAGCATGTTTAATGATGGAACTAAATACATATACATATATATCCTATAAATTCGTTTAACTGCATATCCATAAACTGCAATGGATAGCCATTCTAACAAAGGAGAGATGATGCTACAACTAGTTTTCATTATGGACTCCCACTCTCCCTTTGGGACACCTGGCTACTACATACAGGTGACACATGGTCATCTGATGGAAGTACAACTAAAGAAACCATCAATGCATATAATAAATATTATTAAGAATTAATTTCTCTATTTTTAAGATAAATAAATATTTCCTTCCTATACCTCATGGGTGGACCTACATAAAGACCACTTTAGAGAATGCTGCTCTTGACAATGTTCCCAAACTTCACTGCACATCAAAGTCTCTAGGAAACTCATTAAAAAGTAGAGAGCTTAAACTTCATCGCTAGTAATTTTAATTGAGTAGCCCAAGCTATCCACAAACTTTTGAAGACCTACTCTGCACATTACAAATCATTGCCATTCATTTTCCATGAAGTCCATAAATGGGATAGAGTAGCTGAACAAAACAAGTAAAAAGTGAGAAAATACACTCCAATTAAAATTATAAGTGTAACATAAAGAAATAAGGTCAATGGTATGCTTTTTTTGACCTGTATTTCAACCATTTCAGCTCAATGCTATATGACCCTGTCAAATATTTAAGCAAGTAAACTGCTCAAATGACCACTTACATATAAGTAGAGGCAATGTGCCATGGTTCTAAAGCAATTAAAGAAAATAGTACCCATGAGAACATCTTACTCATTACTGCTGAATTAGAGCCTAGGACAATACATTCCACCATGTTATTATAGAAAGAATTAATTCAGCTTTTAATAAAGCTCAAAAACCAGACAAGGCCTATCTCACATGACTCATCTAAATAATCATAAAGTATGATTATTTAGTAATGTGTACATGTAGTAATGATTATTTAGATAAGTAATGTGTACTCAAACCATGAAAAAGCCTTTAGAATGACATCCCACTAACAGTACAGTCCACAGACTAACAACTCCTTTTCTGTCAACTATGAAAAGTATCTCAAATTTGAAACTAAACAACCTCAAAACCAAATGCATATATTATCCTTTTAAAATACTATTGCTAGATTTGTATTGCTTGTTAGAGAGGCATTCTGAGTAATTTGGTACCTTTGCAAAGACTTATCAAATTCTTGCTGCCTTAGTGCCAAATATTTCCTAAGCACTGCCTTTCACTAACAAGTGATTTTAGTCATCCAATCAACGTGAAGTCTAATCTGGAATTATTAGTGTTTCCAGAAATGAATCTCTTAGTTATTTTTTACCTTAGATAGGGAGAAGGTGAGATAGATACATCTCTTCTTATCAACACATTTATATAGTAGGAGAGGAGCTTAAGTACCACAGATAATTCCATTTTTGATTGAAAAGGTTAATTCCAGGTCAGTTAAGGATATTCACTAAATAAAAACTTAACAAACCTATTAATTTTTTGGAGGATATCAAAATAATACTTTCAATCAGATCTCAAAATCCATAAAGGCTTTCAAACCACTGATGATACCATTTAGCCTACTACCCTCCTTCAATGACTCTTTCTCTACCCCCCATTTACCCCCCAAAGAAAAACCCACCCCTTGTATAAGCTTAAACCAATATATTTTATTCACTGGAATTTCAGAGTGGCACACAATTAGCATCATTTCGATCACATCATTATTTCCAGCTCAGTGGCATTTATTCAGATGAGCACAATTTGCAGCCTCTGAGCCTAGCTCTTCTGATGTTAACTGGCATCATTAAAACCCTCCCAGTGTCCAACGCGTTTGATCTTTTAAAGAATGCCCTGGGTCTGTGACTGAAAGCCAGAAACTCCTGGCTAGAAACCATGAACAGTGTTCACGTTTGGTCACAAACTACTCACACATCAGTTAATAATCCTCAGACTATGATTCCAATTCCAGAAAGAAGGTTGTTCATATAAAAATATTTAAGCACAAAATAAACAGAAAACTGGATTGAAATAATGTATAGGAGAATCCCTAAATGTTGTTAAGTTTAAAAGTTGAGACTATAAGTGTTTCAGAGTAAAGTATCTTAAAAGAGCATAGCAGGTCTGAGTACAGAAAAGGGCAAAGAGCAGAGGAAAGAGGATGGAAGTATAAAAGCAAAAACAAGAAATGGTGAAATTCAAAAGCTTCCATTTAAAATTTTTTATTTTAAGTTTTGACATAGTGTTTAATTTTACATGATCTGAAAATGTTTTCTTTAAAAAATGAAAAACAAACAAAGAATAGTGGAAAGCTTAATTCTTCTCTATTTAAAAAAACAAAACAAAACATAGTTTTAGTTTCCCACACATTTCACACATGGCTTATGTGCTAATAGTATCCCATTATATGAACATACCAGTCAGTTAAAATTTTATTTTGAAAATGAAAAACCATTTTAAATCATATTTTAAAATCTACTTACAAAATGACGAAGTAAATGTTATAATATCCACAAATGTTTAATAAAAGGCAAGTTCCTGCTGTCCTTTCAAAGTTAAAAATAAGGCCAAACTACAACTTTCAACTGCAAAGAGTCATTGTGTGGTATATTAAAAGCTCAGCATGGAAATAGATTCAACAACTGTACAAAAAGCGTTTTCATGCCCAGGAAGAACTGAAGGCATCAAAAAACATGCCCCAACTACAAATAACATAGAGCTCAGTTCAAAAAGACCAGCAAATTCCTTCTCTAATGCATAGCAAATTAAACTTAATCAACTTCTCTGCAAGGTTGAACAGGCAATCCACCTTTAAATGTCCCCACAAACAAAACATCAGAGCAACAAAAGAGGTTCCAGAGTGTAATAAACACTCAATCCACAGTAGGCGACAGAATCCTTACTGTACACAGCTGAGAAAACCTGCCACGAGACAATGGATCACATTTCCATATTAAATTATATTTATCATGCTGAAAAGTGCTTAAACAAAATACAGGATTTCTATTGGCCATTTTTATACCACACTCACTCCCTAAAACCTTCCCAACCTGCTGAGTGCCATTGAAAATGTTCCCACCCCGTGGTGCTCAGAGGGAGCTGCTTGACAAAGGGTTGCGAGGATGGGAGAGGGCAGGGACAACTACCTTCCCCATGATTTCAGAAAATAAATCAATAAAAGAGGATAGAATAGCCAAAACATAACCTTGGCATAGGGTATTTCCGGGAAAATCACTGCTGTGACAAATAGCCTGAAGTGAACTCTTCCAGCGGTCAACAATCCCCAGGAAAGGCCCCTCCCCTCCTTATCTATTGCTGAATTGTACAATACTCTGCTTTGAAAATATAACACCCTCTTAGAGACAGGCAAGATGAAAGAGCTTTTCTTTACGATCTTGAAACGCCTATTAATTTTTGCCACAACAGACTCACAGCTGATTAAGAAAACACTGCCCCCCATCTCCATCCCAAGACTGAAGAGAGGAAATCTTAAAAGTGAATGAGCCCTCTTTTCATTGCAGTATAGTGATTTTCATTTCTGCACACACCATAAGCTGTTTCTCCTCCAACCTTCAGCAATTTTCTTAGACTGGAAGTTCCTTTCCTCTTTGAAATGTCACTATAAGGTTACTAGATTTCTATGCAGTTACAGAAATATATTTGGACACAGTCACTGTCACTCACAGCTCAGGTTTAGAAATCAGTGACTGAAGCAGCAAAACTTAAACTGTCTCCAAAGTACACTCACGGTTTTATAAAACTGGTAAAACAACATAATAAAGTGGGAAAGGCACACGAAGTATAGTTAAAGAAAGAACATTCAAATCCCCATGTTACCACGTGTTTCTGTGTTAATTTGGATGTTAGCTTCCTACACCCATCAACAAGTAATACCTATATTACAAGATTATTATGAAATTTAGTAAAGGATATTATGGATGTTAAATGCCAAAATGTAACTAGCATGAAAAAAAATGTAGCTTTTATACTTTTGGTTTTTTTAAGTATAACAATATATTGTAAAACATATAAATCTTAATTATGCAGTTTGGTAAACTCTGACAAATGTACGTGCTATTGTAACCACCACCCTAATCAAGATATAGACTACAGAAATGTGAATCACATGTGCAGCTTTAAATTTTCTAGTGACCACATTTTTTAAACATAAAAGGAGACAAATGAAATTAATTTGAATGTTTTATTTATCCTCATATGTCCAAAACATTCTCACATCAATATGTAATTGATTTTTAAAATATTATCAATGATATGTTTTACATTTTATTTATGCTAAGGCTTTGATCTGCTGTATATTTTACACTTGGAACACATCTCAATTTGAATTGGCCATAGTTCAAGTGCTTATTAGCTACATATGGTTAACAGCTTCTACTTTGGACAGTGCGGATAGAGACCACAGTCCAGAAATTCTCCTCATGTCCCTTTCTAGTCTATCCTCCTCCTCCCCACCCCATCAACCACTATTCTGATTTCTACCTCCATAGATTGATTTTGCCCATTCTTAAATTTCATAAAAATAAAATGTATGAATGTTGTTGTGAGTGGCTTTTTTCACAGGGCATGATTCTGAAATTCATCCATGTTTCTGCAAGTAGCATGGTGGGTCCAATCCTTTTTATTGCTGAATATCATTCCACTGTATGAATACATGTAATCTGTTTACTCACTGATCCGCTGATGGACATTTAGGTTGTTCCTAAAAAATGCTGTCATAATAAAGCAGAAAGGAAAAGTCTTATACAAGTTATTTTATGGTTATGTTTTCATTTACTCAGGTAAATTCCTGGAGGAAATGTCGCATAAGGTAGGTGTATGTTCAACATTTTATAGTGGTTATAGCACTTTATATTCCTGACAATAACAAGTGAGACATTCAATTACTTCACACCTCCTCCAATATTTGGTACTGTCAGTCTTTTTAAATTTAGTGATTTCAGTGGTGTACACATTCCCCAATGACCAACAATGTGACATTTTTTTAATGTGTTTACTAGCCATATAAAACCTTTTTTGAAGAATGATTTGGAAAGGTGAAGCTAAAGTTGTTACAAAGACAAAATGAGATTTCTTACATGAAATTATTTGTAACATTAAAATAAGGAACATATCTGCAAGGACTACCTGGGCCAGACAGAATGTAAATCTAGAAGCCAAGGGGACTACAGCAATTAGAGTACATACTCAAATACAGGAAGCTACTGCTACGTAGCACCAAGTGGTCACTAGCTTTTTCATGTGTAAAAGCAGGCCAGGGTATGGCATGATCTTCCTGTTTCACCAAGAATTGGTTAATATTTGTATTTTTACTTTCAATTAATACTAAAATTAATTTAAATATTTTATTTATTTTTAGAGAGAGGAGAAGGGAGGGAGAAAGAGAGGGAGGAAAACATTAATGTGTGGCTGTCTCTCATGCAGCCTCTACGAGGGACCTGGCCCATAACCCAGGCGTGTGCCCTGACTGAGAACAGAACCAGTGACCCTTTGGTTCACAGGCTGGCACTCAATCCACTGAGCTACACCAGCCAGGGCTAATACTTGAATTAATTTAAAATATTAATCCTATGATAATCAAACAAAATAGGCTGTAAGTTTTCACACTTTTATTTATATAAATGTTAGTGGTTTTTATGAGAAACATCCTTAGTATGGTAAATATTAAACCATTCAAGACTATTCTTGATTACTGGGGTCAAAGATGGCACCTATTAAAACAAGGGCTGGCAATCCACCTAAGGCAGATCATAAAACCACTTTGAGTGGCAAGGCAACAATGCCCCAGATAAAGCTGGAAACAAACAACTGGCCAGCGCACTTCCCCTTTCCTCTTTCCACCACTACGATGAAATATATGCTATTGTCATTTTATTCTTAAATGACTGCATTCACCATGCACATTTTTGTTTTGAGTAAGAATGAAGAAAATAATAATGTTTTATAGCAATGCCTACCTCATAGCATCTGCATTATTTGGGGAGAGCAAAAGAAAGACATAGATTTTAGTCGAATGTAAAACAGTATAGCTGCTTGGGACAACAGTCTGGCAGTTCCTTAAATGGATAGATACTGAGTTAAATGATCCAGCAAACCACTAAAATATACACCCTAGACAAATGAAACACATGTCCACACAAGAACTTGCACATGAATGTTCACAGAAGCATTATTCATAACATCCGCAAAGTGGAAACAACACAAATGTCCATAAACTGATGAACAGATGAGTAAAATGTGGTACAGCCATAGGATGCAATATTACACAGCCATAAAAATGAATGAAACAGCAATACATGCTACAACATAGATAAACTTCGACAACATTATGTTAAGTGAAAGAAGACGCACACAAAAAGCCACATACTGTATGATTCCATTTATATGAAATGTTCAGAACAGACAAATCCATACAGACTTAAAACAGATGTCTGGTTCCCTGGGCCTGGAGGGCACAAAGAGTGTGGGGTTTTTTTCTGGGGTAATGAAAATGTTCTAAAATTGACTGTGATGAAGAAGGCACAACTGAATATTCCAAAGCCACTGACTTGTACACTATAAATGGTGAGGAGTATAGTACGTGAATCATATCTCACTACCGCTATTTACATAAACAAGAAAGAAAAACTAAAGGTATTGGTGAGTGAGAGCCTCTTTCTTCTAGTCCAAAATATTCTTTCCCTCAGCTGTTTAAGGTATAGAGAAATGTTCCTTTCATGTCTTACACCTCTCCTCTGCCGTATTTCTGAATTTCAAGTATATTTAGTGTATGTAACACAATGTTCTCCCCTATCAGCCTGTGAGTTCACAGAAGGCCAAAAATGTCTCATAAATCTTTTTTACTTCTTTAACCTCTTAAATCTTGAGGACTTCTTTTTATACAGAGGTTCTTGCACAGCCTGGCTAATGTTTTTTCAATATTTTTATTTTAAGGTGAATGCTATTTGTATTCTGCCTAGGGAATGCTTGCCTCTGTCTGCTGTTGCGGTGGACACAGAGTTTGAGAGGGAAGTTGCTCCACCTCCTTTTCTCTTGCCCTGATCACCACCTCTACTCATCAGAGGATGAATAAATGACAACTTGGCAGAACACTTCCGAAAGGCTGCAAACCCTTCTTCCTGAACATCTTCTGGAATAGGCAACAGACTTTATGAGATAAATAGAATCCCTTTTAAACTTACAACCCATAAATCCATAAAGAAAAGAATGGCAAAAAACATTTAAAAAGTAAAATAAAAGCAAAAAAAGCTAGTATGGATTTAAATATGATCTCTAGTTATGATGAATTATAAAAACAATCATCCTGACAATATGCAAATGATTTAAAAATAAAACCAATAAAAATATATTTAACTTTTTACAATTTTTACTTAAAATTCTATAATGTATTAAATCACCAGCACTCTTTTTTATTAATAATTCTCCAATGCCTGAAAGCTAAAACTAAATGGGGCAAATTCACTGAGAAGAAAAAGCATTCAGTTTAGACCTTCCCTTTCCTTAATAAGTTTGTAATCTTCGGACATAAGGGATTCTAGGCTACTGGTAACAAGCAGGATGATCACAACAAGAAACAATTCTCCCTGAGACTCACTGAAGTAGGGACACAATTCAACTGTTCTCACCAGTAATAAATAATACTGAGGAAACTTAGGTACAAATTGCTACATTCCACCTCTCTCTCATGCTCAAGTAAACATGAAGATTTATGAAAAAAATAACCTATTTAATAAAATCATACCCTTAAAACTCTGAAATAGTCAGGAAAATAACCCAAAAGAAAGGAAAAACTTTACTATAAGTACTTCTTAAATTATTGACTATAAGAAAAGAAAAATGGGAACTTAAAAATCTGATCAAAAATGCATTATTTGATTACTTATGATACTTTCACTTAATGAAAAGTAATTATGTCATTAAAGTATGGAGAAAATAAAAAACCTTTCTAGCAAAATATAAATAGAGAAGAAGGAAAGTGCAAAATATGTATGTGTAAAGAAAATACAATGGGAAGGGATATGGAAAAATTGAAATGGCTTTATAAGAAGTGTATAAGTAATGCTATACAAACAATGTCTTTAAAAGGGGCATACAAAGAACTTATAGGCACTGACCTGTGGACATGAACAATGGTGTGGGGATTGCCTGAGGGAGTCGGGGGTGCTAAAGAGGGCTAAGAGGGGAAAATTGGGACAACTGTCCCATAATCAATAAAACAGAATTAAAAAATAAAAATCACAGGGATGTAAAGTACAGCATAGGAAATAGTCAATAATATTATAATAACTATGTATGGTTATGAGTACTAGACTTATTAGGGGGGTCAATTTATAAGTTATATAAATGTCAAATCAGTATGTTGTATACCTGTAAAAAATATAATATTGTACATTAACTATAATGGGAAAATAAAACAAATATTATATAAAAAATAAAAGGGGCATAAAATCACTTTAATGGATGTTTAAAATATAAAATTAATATATAGTCAATAAAACACTGAAAATTAATCTATTTTATAATGAAAACATTATTTTCATTATAATCTTAATGTAAATCCTAAATAATATAATATCTTATGCATTATTCAATCACAAAAGAAAAGAAAGTATGAGAAAAGAGTCTAAATATCATTCTCACAAAATGATTTTTCCAATACCACAACATGACATGATCAACTAAATACAAACAAGACTAGCAAACACACATATTAAAAGTATGTAATTTATATCTCAAAAACGCTGTGTTAAAAACAATGATTAAGAAATTGACTTTGATTTTTTTACTCTATGTTTTTTTTACTGTAGTTTTTAAATTTTAATCTGTTATATTTTTCCATTATCATTTAGTCCCCTTATATCCCCCTCCCTCAGCAATCACAACACTGTTGTCCAAGTCCTTGAGTCCTTTTTCCTCAATCCCTCCACCCCCACCAATCACCACTCCTCTCACTAACTGTCATCCTGCTCTCCATCTATGAGTCTGTCTGTTTTGCTTGTTAGTTCAGTTTGCTCATTAGATTCTGCATATGAGTAAAATTGTATGGTATTTGCCTTCCTCTGACTTTTTCATTTAGCATAATATTCTCTAGGTCCATCCAATCTGTTGCAAAGGATAAAATTTTCTTTTTTTGTGGCCAAGTAGTATTCCATTGTGTATATGTCCCACAGTTGTTTTATCCACTCATTTACCAATGGACACTTGATCTGCTTCCATATCTTAGTGACTGTAAATAACATTGCAAAGAACACTGGGATGCTTATGTTCATTCGAATTAGTGTTTTCAGTTTCTTTAGATATATTCCCAGAAGTGAGGTCACTGGGTCAAAAGGCAGTTCAATTTTTAATTTTTTAAAGATATCTCCATACTGTTTTCCACAGTGGATGCACCATTGTACATTCCTACCAAAACTGCAAAAGGGTTCTCCTTTCTCCACATCCTTCTCAGCACCTGCTTGTTGACTTACTGAGGGCACCCTTGACAGGTGAGAGATGGTATCTCACTGTGGTTTTAATTTAGCAGGCCTGACAAAGTGTTAGCTAAATTCTCGGAGCTCCTTGAGCTACTTGAGATCCCTCTTTACTGTTAGATTTAATCACTGAGATAGCCTCCAGCTGTACTCAGAAGACTGACAAATTCCACAGGGTAGGGCGAAAGGGATTACTGTGGGTAGGGTTATTGCTGTCCTTCTGGCTTATGCCACTTTGATGGGAGCGCTGAGAAAGATGGTTACTGCAGTATGGGGAATGACTCAGCACAGGGATCCTGCAGGCTGTTCCTTCAGTTCCCTCCCCAGTGCCACTGACCCCAGACTCTACTAACACATTTCAAGTTCACTATGCCCTACCTTTGCTGGAGCCCAGGGTAAGTGGCTGCAAAGAGAATTTTGTACATTAGACCTTTAAGAGGCTCACTGCATTTCATGTCATCTCTCCCTGGCAAACAGAAACCCTGATGCTTTTCACAGCTGGATGTTGTTTGAGTGCCATTCCTGGTTCTGGTGCTGTAGGCTGGGGAGCCCAGCTTGGGGTTTAGACCCCACACTTCTCAGGTGTAATTCCCCAGCTGATGAAATACCTCTCTGGAACTTCAGCTGTTGCCCATGGGAGCCCAACCTGCCCTCTCTCACCTCCACACTCCCTACCAGTGACACTGTGGTGGAAGTGGTTTCTTACATTTGTCCTTGGTTATAAAGCTTCTCTCCAGCAAGCATTCAGTTGGTTATTCAGGATAATTTTTCTTTAATTTAGTTGTAATCCCAGGTTGGTACTGACAGGAAGTTAGGGTACTTCCACTAACTCCTCTGACATCTTGAGTTCCTAGGAAATTGCCTTTGAATAGACAGACCTGGATTTGAATCCTGACTCTGCCAAATTTTAACTGAATGACTTGAGCAATTATTTAATCTCTGTCAGTCTCCCAGAGAAAATAGTACCTATTGCAGACAAGTGAGTTTTGGTAAGTTTAAATGATAACAAATATAATAACTATAGTATATAGTTTTTAAAATATAGCAAGCACTCAGTACATTGATACTTAATAGTTCTACAGCTGAAAGCATTCCACTACTTTCATAACAAAAAAAAAGTTATACACAAAGTATCAAAGTAGAACATATGTGCCTTTATCTGATCTTTTGTATGGTTTGATAAGCTCTGTGTAGTAAAAGGCCCTTAAAAAAAAAAAGAAAAAACCCTTATGATGTCCTTTACTTAGAAGCATGAGGTTGAAATTATTTAAATAATCATTCCTGTAGGAACTAAATGTAACTTGGCTGACCAGGAAAGTTAAAAGCAATGAAAAAGAGAATACTAAAACAACCTGAATTTCTCCAAGAAGATATACCAAGTGGTCAATAAACACAAGAAAAGATGCCCAATAACATTAGTCATCAGGAAAATGCAAATCAAAGCCACATGTGATACTACCTCACACTAACTAAAATGGCTATGGTTTAAAAAAAATAGCAGATAATATAGCAAGTGCTCCTGAGGATGGGAAGAACATAGAACCTGCATACACGGCTGGTGGAAGTGTAAATTGGCACGGCCCCTTTGGAAAAGAGCTCTGGAAGTTCCTTAAATGGTTAAACGAAGAGTGACTGTATGATCTAGCAATTCCACTCCTGGATTACATCTCTCAAAATGAAAACTTATATCCATGCAAAAACTTGTACATAAATGTTCCGAGCAGCATTATTCATAATAGCCAAAAAACAGAAAAAAAGTCTATCAACTAATGGATACATAAAATGTAGGATAAACATATGGAATATTATTCAACCATAAAAATAAAGTACTAGTGCATTCTGCAACACTGATGAACCTTGAAGTAAAATAAGCCAGTTCCAAAAGACAATATATAATTCTATTTATCTGAAATGTCCAGACTAGGCAAAATCCATAGAGACAGAAGGTAGATTAGTGGTTGCCTATAGCTAGAGGGGACTTGGGGGTAACAGCTAAAGGGTACAGGAATTGGGGGAGGGGAGGAGATTAAAATGTTCTAAAGCTGATTGTGGTGATGGCTGCTTAACTCTGTAAATATACTAAAAACCATTAAGTTGTACAAATTAAATGGGTGAAATAAATGGTTCGTGAATTACATCTCCGTAAAACTTTTTAAAATGAGAGATTATTGGTTCTTGGAGCCATAATTTTATATTAAGTTAAAAGAAGAAAATTAAGGTGAATAGGGCAAATGTGATGAGAAAGCTGAATGGCAAAATTAAGAAAAGAGAGTGCAAAATTATTAATTTTTGACAATGACAAACCTTCAACTTGAAGAAAAAACTACTTTCTTCCAATCCCCACACTTTTCAAAGGAAAGACACAGAGTAACATAAGAGCATCAGACGTGGAGGAGTCCTGTGCCTACTTTTTTTTTTTTTTTCCATTTATTAGCCTGCTGACCTGGGAAAGTGACAAACTGCCAGAGCCTCTGTTTGTTAGTTTAAAATGAATCCCCCTATCACAAAATGTTCAAATTCATATGAGGAACACAAGAAATATTAACAATATTTTTTAAGTAGTTCAGCATAAAAAATAAATTTGTCAAATCCTGAATCAATGTATCAACAGTGTTAAGGAAAGAAAAGTTTCTCTTTTCCAAATCCAAAATGCCAAACTGCATTCCTGTCTTTACTGTAAGCCAAGATACCTAGAACGTTCTCTCTCCAATCTTCACCTCGTCAGAGTTGGCATGTGATTGGTATCCATCCTTTGAATCTTTCACTGCAGATCATGATAACTGATTAATCAGCAACAGTTGCGGGCTTAATCTGACCCTACTAGGCACAAATGAATTTCATGATTTGACTTTCAAAACTGCAGAGTCCACTGTCAGCCTTAAGAAAAAGAGCTCTACTTTGTATACAAAGGTAAGGATGGGAAAGCCCAGTAAAACCCAATTTGGGATGGTTTTCCAACTGAAGTATTTTCTTAAAGATATGCTATTCTCTTACCCTTACTGACTTTTAAAATTTCTTTATCTTAGGCTGTCTTTTTATATTTTTTTTTAATTTTTTTGGTAAAGATTTTATTTATTTATTTTTAGAGAGGGGAAAGGAGGGAGAAAGAGAAGGAGAGAAACATCAATGTGTGGTTGCCTCTCATGAGGTCCCCACTGGGGACCTGGCCCACAACCCAGGCATGTGCCCTGACTGGGAATCGAACCTGCGATGCTTTGGTTCGCAGCCCGTGCTCAATCCACTGAGCCACGCCAGCCAGGGCTGTCTTTTTATATTCTTAATTATATTTGATAGTCAGGGATCTCAAAAGTAGTGAATAGACAAATCACTACCAAATGCCTCTGGGAAAGAGATTTATGACTATGCTGAATATTTTCATTCTTGAAACTCTTGGCAGCTAGAGATACTTCACACATGATATCAATTAGGAGACAGAATAAACAGCCTCACAGAATGCATGCTGGCTCCTGTGGATAGCATGCTGGCAAAAAAACCAGAAGATTAGCTCAAAATTAGTAAATGTGACCTGGCAAGAGCCTCTGAATTGAGTATATTTTACAACTTTAATACACATCACAGGACATAAGAGCAGCAGTTTCACAACTAATGAACACACACAAAAGAAGCTTGGAAAGGCTTAAAACAGAAAGATATATTGTCACCTTCTGTGCTCATCAAGGAAGAATAGATTATTTCTACATATTCAGATGAACATAAAGCTATTCATCACCAAACATAACAGAGAATATTTTTGTTATCAAAATTAACAATGATGCAGTTTCAATAAATTCCATAACTCAGGACATTAGTAATATCTATAAGGAAAACATGATAAATAACAATATTCACCTTTAGTAAATATCAATAAAATAGTGAGTTCATCCTCTAACCAAGATAGAGATATGAAAATATGGGATAAGAAAATAAGTCTTCCTTACAATAAAGTGAAGTTAACTGATTGCTGGTATTGCTTTATGATTTATTAATGTCCACCTTATTACAAAAAAGATTTGAAGGGGCTGGTATCTTTTTGTTAGAAAGACAACATGTTGAATTCTTATTTCAATTGCACCATCTGAGTTGAAGTTTCTTAAAAAGTGAATTTTGATAAAAATATTATCTTGATTTTGGATTTCATAACACTAAAGAGAGAAGGAGTGGGGAGAGAGATACACAATGAGAAACAGAAATGCCTTTAACCAAGCAATTATTGAAGTATCAAAATAAGAAGTAGGGTTTATTAAATAAAATACCTAGACATGACACTTCAGTTCCTTTAGAGGACAAATGAAATAGGAGAGGCAAGGTAGTTCTACAGGCTAAATATTTGTATCCCCCTCCAAAGCCATAAGCTGAAACCCTAATCCCCATGATGAGTCTTTGGGAGGTGATTAGATCACGAGGGTAGAATTTTCATGATTGGGATTAGTGTTCTTATAAAGAGACTCCAGAGAGCTATCTTGCGTCTTCTGCCATGTGGGGTTAGTGAAAAGACAGCTGTCTATGAGAACGATGACCATCTATGAACCAGGAAGTTTGCCCACACCAGACACTGAATAAGCCCATACCTTGACCTTGGACTTCCCATACTCTAGAACTCTTAAAAATAAATATTTGTTGTTAATATGCCATTAGATTTATATTATTTTTGATATAGCAGCCCAGATGGCCTCAGAAAATAATACAGTATAAACTTGGGCTCAAAATTACTATTATAGATAGAAGTTTGGATTGGGGAAATGGATTTGGGGCTAAATATTTAACAATCCATAATGGCCTCTGTTAAGTATAGAAACAAGCACCGAGAGCTTCCTTAGCGGTGAAAGGATAGGATACTATTTGAAGAAAGAAATTAAGACACTATCATTACGTGTGTTTTAAGAGAAAGATTTAAAAAAAAAAAACTACTCAAAACCTTCCCAATGGCATTGACTATATCCAATAATGTGCCAATTTTTCAGAAGCAAGTTCAGCATATAAAGAGTACCTATAGGGGCACAAATTATGCAAGGTCCTTTTCTTCTTTTTTTTAGATATTATTTATTTTTAGAGAGGGGAAGGGAGGGAGAAAGAGAGGAAGAAAAATATCAATGTGTGGTTGCCTCTTGAGCACCCCCTACCTAGGGACCCTATCTAGGGATCTGGCCCGCAACCCAGGCCTGTGCCCTGACTGGGAATTGATCGGACGATCCTTTGGTTACCAGGCCGGCATTCAATCCATTGAGCCACACCAGCCAGGGCCATGCTAGTTCTTTTTTGTGTGTACTATCATTTTATCCTGATTTGAAGAAATAGAGACTCAGGAGGTTAAGAAAATTAGACAAAGGATACATCAATAAATGTTCTGTATCGGATATAGTCCTATGACTACCTACAAAAATATGCTTTCTACCACACTAGAGGGCATTTTTCATATCTCTGGTAATAACTACAATGAATATCTTAAGACATAGAATGAGAAAAAACAGTACTACACTCTAAGAGTTAGTGAGCATCGATAGACAATAGAGCCTTAGAGTAACAGAGGACAGAAGGAGAACACAATGGAATTACAGACCCAATACAACAAAATTACTATTTGTTAGGGGGAAAAGTTAATTTCAGAAATAAATTGATTTCTGTTTGGAAAAAATAATGAAAAGGAAATATTCCAAAATGGTGACAGTGGTCACCTTTTGGAGGTACTTATATGAAAAATCTTTCTTCTCTCAAAACTTCTTTTAAAACTCATTAAAAATCACGTTTAATGAAAATAACAATTATTAAAGTGATACTTCCCAATTCTAGATGACTGGAATTGAAGTAATAAAATACAAGTCCCTGGTTATGTGTAGTATTTTCCCTGCTGCAATAGTCCTCTGCCATGAACCCTAAAAACTTTGCCGATGATTGAGCAATGAAAACCCCACCTTTCGTACACATCAGTTCCTGAACAGTGATGACACCCGCTTAAATAAGTGTTTACCCAAAAGAGTTTTAGTTCACTCTTATACCCGGACCCTGAGTAAACACCTAACCTACATTTTCCTCACTGATAAAATGGTATTATAATCCCTATATTGCAGAGTTGAAGAACATAAATGAAAAGTGCTTACTTAGCCCAGGGACATGAGCTTATAAACACTCAATACAGTCACTGCTTGCATTAATAAACTATATTAATTATCATCAAATCCACAGTAGTTACCATAAGCTAAAAGAATTCTACTTAGTCTCATTCTATAAAAAACTGATACAGAGATCTGATCAGATTAACTGGGGAGGAGTAGAGAGTGGCCACAGGAGGGAGTTGCCTGAGGTAAAGAAAAGCAGTCTAGGATGGGATTAGCTACAAAATTGAATACCTCTGAAGCAAATGGAATTATGGGCCAGATTTAAAATAAAAGGAGGGCAGAGTCTGGCTCTCTGGCTCTCTTCCTGGAGGATTGTGCTGCAGCTGACTGCATTTCCCAAAAGACATTATTTGGAATGGGAGAAGAAACTGGGCACAGCCCAGGATCTGGCTGATGTGGCACGGATGGCAGGGTTATTCTTCTTTGGGCTTCCTAGAGGGGACAGGCTCTGAGGCAGAAGCCTGCCATTCTTCCAAAATTGTGTAGCTTTTGTATCTTATGTTGTTTTAGTTTGTATACTAATCCTATAGAAATAAGATAATAAAAACTAACCAGGGGAATGATAGGGAAACTGAAGAATTAAAGAGTTCAGTCTTAATTGAGAGGGTTAAGTGATAAAGTGTATAACTAAAGCATTCGAGTTTTTCCTTAATTGATAGACTTAAGTAATTAAAGCTGTAACTAAAAGGTTAAAGATTTTAGCCTTAATTAATAGACTTAGGTGACTAATGCATGTGGAAAGCTGTAATTCCAAAATTGTGTAGCTTTTGAATAAAGACTCCTTTTCTGTATCACCAAACCTTTGCCTCCAAAATTTGGCCTGGAAGGTGGCAGTGGGCAGCAGGACCCCACCTGCTATTCAGTAACAAAACCACAATTGTGTGCACTCTGTCATAAACCAAAGTATAATCAATGAATTATCATTGATGTAATTACCACATTTCTCCAAAACAGTAAAGATTCTCTGCTGTGCTGTAATTTTGGGAATTGTGTAAAGCTCAGAAAATGACGTAGAAGTTGAGTTCTAACATTGATCCATCCAATCTGTTCACTAGGAAAGAAAGCGTCCTTTGCTAGTCTTCAGTAATTTTTGCTGGCTATAAAACTACCACTAGCCGATGCCAATTTCCTCAACTCATCTCCTTATAAGGTTATCTAATCATGAAACTAAGAAGCAAACATGTTCAAGAGTTCTCCTATAAGCAAAACATCCCCTTCTATATTAACAAAAATAGAGAATAAATAAGCCTCTCCAGAGAATGGCTATATAACCGTATTATTCAAGGCTACCCTCTACAAAAGATGTCTAAAGTAGAAGGTCTTGCTCCAGTCCTTCAACCAAAAATCTGGGAATGAATATTCAAACATTCAGTTACTTGAATCCAATCTTACATTCTTGTAACTAATATACCTTGTAAATAATGTTAGAAATCATACACACCAATTCAAAAAAAGCCTACTTCAGGAGGGTGGGGGAAGTAGGAGAAGGTAAAGGGAGGATAAATGGTGATGAAAAGAGACTTGACTTGGGGTGATGAACACACAATACCATATACAGATGATCTATTATATAGAACTGTACCCCTGAAACCTGTATAATTCGATTAACCAATGTCATCCCAATAAATTTTTTTAAAAAAAGCCTACCTCAGCATGGCAGAGTGCATGAAGACCTTGTAACACCAAGGCTGCTGGAGTAGCTTGATCAGGCTTGGTGCATTCATTCAACACCTGGGAAATAGCTGCCAACATATCTGCACCATGCTGATATGGCCTACAGGAAGTGACAGTTTAGAAAGATTACAGCCACAGAGCTACAGTACCATTCCCATGTCTTTTGCTTGAACCAAAAGCGTTAATGCTTTCCTGTACCCTTGTGCCTACTAAATATTGACCCTCATATAATAACACCATGTATTTTTCTTCAAAGATTTTCATCATCATCATTTTTGCTCTAAGTTAAGGCTCATTTTTGATATAGAAATATTATCCAAAGACATTAAATAGTATTCTCCCTAATGTATAAGTTGTCTGAATTGACAAAATTTCAAGTGTATAATGGTGACAGGAACTTACTGAGATTATCAGTAAGAAGAAAGCTAGCCCGGCCTGGAAGTTGCTCAGGTATCAGACACTGGCTACAGAAGTGGGTACTGGATAGCAGATGACTTGGTATAGTAATGATACTAGCTAAAGTGGCTATACCTATCACGATGCTGATGAAGATGATGATAAAAAATAATAATATGAATTTTAACTGATGAAACACCTATCCAGGCACTATGCTGAATACACTCACACTTCCTCCTCCCGCCTTCCTCTCCTCTTGATGCTACACATATTGTGCTACCTCCAGGATGCTTTCGACTGCTTAAGGAAATGCTCAGGTTCATCCTCTGCATTCCTTGTAACCCTGCAGTGACATAATGATACTTTTCCCTAGTTAACAAAATATCAATTGATGAAGTTGCCTGACTGGATTCTATACTTTCACTGTCTGACAAATGGAAGGCATTTTCCAAAATGGGAAAATTTGATAGATCTTGAGGTGGTAATTGAAAGGAACATTGAATAACTTCTTAGTAGACCCTGATCTGGTCCAATATTTAACCTCTCCCGAGCGGAGCTTTATGAATGCAAAATTAAAGTGTCAGATAATAATCTCTCATCTCTAAAATCTTTTCCATGCCAATACCTCAAGAGCATCCAAACTCTCAGGTGTTGTGTTCCATGTGTGGAACTTTGAGGCTGAGGTCATTTTTGTGTTGCCAGAAGGCTGAAGCTTAGAAAAGAGGCAGAACTCTGAGGCTTAGATATATTCTGATCTGAGATTTTACTTGAAACAGGAATCATCTATGCTATCAGCACCTGGGCCAACCCATTCATCGCACAACTTTAGGAACGACCATTCACAGGGTCGGTATTGAAAAATGGAGGGAGGAGGGGAGGAATGGGTGGGCGGGCTGGAATGGGAATAAAGGATAGAAACTGTACTGAATAAACTAAAATTAAAAAATTTAAAAAAAAAAGGAATGATGGTCCCAGGAATTCTACAGTGCAGTGTCTAAACATATGGAATGGCAGGATTATAGCTCATTTTGAATGTATCAAATCTATTTCCTCCCTAAATATTTTTACCTTACTCTCTTAAAGAAAAAAAAATCTGGCCAACTGGAGCTTCGCTTAGTGTTATTGCAGTCTTATCCCCTCCTCCCTGTTTATCAGTTCATCCTCTGGAACAGCAGAGTCATCTCCCTAATAGCTGCATGTTTTTCTAAACCCTATAGTATACATGGAAACTCAAGATCATGTCCTTCCTTGTAATAATTCCTAATAATTAATTCCATGTAATGAGTCACAAATAAGGCCTTCTCAATCAAAACTAGATAAAAATCAGACATAACATAGGGAGAATGTAAGAACAATTTGATTTCCCTCTACAAAGAATGTGTAAAGTAGAAGGTCTTGCTTCGCTCCTTCAAACAAAAATCTCTAGGGATGAATATCCAATCTTTGACAAAACTGCTTAGGTTTCAATGATTTATATATAGAAAAATAAAAAAATATATCATGTTTTATTATAATACTAAACTGCCATCCCAAAAAAGATATAAATATCCTATAAAGCTAGATCAGCTATAAGACTAGGCCTGAAATGAAGACATGCTTGCTTCCCAAAGTTATTTTCCAATACTACTAAATTTTACCATCAGAAAACTTAAACTGAAAATTAAAATATTACTCAAATATTTTCTGCCTATCTTTCCTAGAGGCTTGCTTGTAAAGAAAAAAATAAGTGCAAAATAGTATTATTGTGGTATACATTCCCAAGAGTTAAGCGCATCTTACCTTTGCTTACATATGTCTCTGATGGATGCTGCTTTAGCAATCAGTTTTTCCCACTGGACTTCCTTGCCCACAGACAGAGAGGGCGTATCGGACATGGCCATGAACCGCTGCAGTTCAGGATAGACACGATCCTACCAAGACAATTTTACAAAAAAGGCAATTTCCCAATTTGAGTTGAATAATCATTATCTACTTTTATGCAGCATTTTCATCTTCAAATTTCCCATCTGCATTGCAAATTATAATGTCTTTCTTCTAATCAGCACAGAAAAATGCTGTTGTGATTGCTAGGGATTTCTTACAGTCCCATGTACTGTTCATTTCATAAAACAAGAAAAAAGTAGCTAAATTAAACCCTAATGACAAAGGTTCTAATCACTTATAATCATATTTCTATTACTTTTTCCACACAAATGGAAAACTAAATTTCAGAATTAAAGAAATAAGATTATTTTCTATTCTGAGTTTCTCTCTGAGAGTCAATCACAACTGACTGCATTACTGATCAAAGGCATCATGCTAAATCAAAATTTCTCAAATGCAATCACTGATGTCACACAGTACTACTACATCAAAGTCCTATTACACATAATGATGCAAATTAGTTTCCTTCACTGAAAGAAACATGTTTAATACTCACACAAGTATATGTCTGAGCTTACCTGCTTCTCCCACAAAGATGTCAACAAGCGCAAAGTGACAGCCCTTAGTTGTGGAGTGGTTCCAAGAAGTTGGATTACTCGGAGAATTTGTCCTATGCACACCTAGGAAATATTTTTAAACTTTAGGTTTCATAAATGTAAATGTAAATAATCCCAAAGTTACCAGGAGATTTTTAAAACCCCTTATTATGAAATAAAGACCTAAATGTAACCTATAAAAAATAATGTAACCTATGAAATAAAGACCTATAATAACCTAAAGAAGCTTACTATAGTCTTACCCATCTTCTCAAAGATTGGGGATAGCCTTAGGAAGGGTTACCTACAAATCCTGAGAACATAAAGATCTTACTTCAGATAATAGCCAATGGAAAAATTTGGCTATTGATTTAAAAGAATTTCTTACATATTTAAATAAACACTTTTGGCCCAAAAAGGGAAGTAGTGATCACAGCAAAATTAAGAACTCAAAATTTCATATAATTACAACCAAAATTAAATGAAATTTTGGACTCAAAATTTCATATAATTACAACCAAAATGAGTAATGCACAAGGCATGCATTACTCATGCCTTACTTTCTTTTTGCCCTGAAGTAAACTGGTTAATATACAAACCTTGTGAACACCAAGTGCAGGTAAAGTATATAAGATATCATTGTATAATACAGGTTCCAGTGGTCTTCCCAATTTGAACATCAAAACTGGAATCATATTTGGTACCTAAAGTGAATTTAAAGAAGATATTAACTATGACTTATGAAAGAAATCAATCTATAAAGCAATTATTATTTCATTTTTATTCAGAAGAGTAAAATAAATATGAATTATATATAAATTGGAAGACTAAAAGCTAAGTTAGCAATGTGTTGTTAATGGTAATTTTACAGTACCACTAATATTCTCTTTTAAAATTAGCTTCCAAACACTAATCAAAATGTTTTTTTTCCTTAAACAACTATGATATGACATATTTACTCTCAGCAACACAAAGCTAGTTAAGATATATACTGCCCCAAAGAAATTTACAGTTCTAATGAGCAGCTAATACTTAGGATATATAAATAATAAAATAATTCCACATATTGAAATATTCAGTTATGTTATTCCAATATGAAATGCTTAAAATCAGTTGTAAGGTGGGAAGAGTTAATAAGGTCCCATTTCAATCACTATGTATAACACAATGAAATGAGAAAAGCTATTCATCTGTGGATCAGAAGACCTAATAATGTTAAAATAGTAGTATTTCCCAAGTAGATCTACAGACTCAATGCAATCCCTACCAAAACACCAGCTGCCTTCTTTGGCAAAATTAAGGAAGTAATTGTAAAATTCATACAGAACAGCAAGGGACCCCGAATAGCCAAAATAGTCTTTTTTATTTTTTATTATTTTTTTAATGTGAGGATTTATTTTCCTTTTTATTTTATTGTTTATTATTATAGTTGTCCCAATATTTCCCTTTTTGGCCCCCTCCACCCATCCCACCTCTCATTCCCACTGTCAATCCTGATCTCAGCTATAAGTAGAATCTAATCAACAAAACTAACTAGCCAAAATAATCTTAAAAAAATAGAACAAAGTCTAAGAACTCAAACTTCCCAATTTCAAATTTTACTATAAAGCTACAGTATGGTACTGGCATAAAAATAAAAATATAGATCAATGAAAAAAAAAACCCTCAAGAGTCCAGAAATAAATCCTTATATTTAAGTTCAATTGATTTTTGACAAAAATGCAAAGAAAATACACTAGGGAGAGAAAAGCCTCTTTGAAAACTGGTGCTGGGTTTCAACAACCAGATATTCACATGCAAAATAATAAATTTGGATTCCTTCCTCACACCACATGTGAACGGGAATTCAAAATAGATTTCAGAGCAAAATGTAAAATCTAAAAGTATGACTTAAGAAAAATACAGCTGACCCTAAAAGAACACACCAACTTCCCACATAGTCACAAATTCACACGTAACTACTATAGGAGTAAATTTTTGTGACCTTAGGTTAGTCAAAGCCTTTTTCAGATGTGACAACAAAATCACAAGCAACAAACAGAAAACATAAATTTCATTAAGTTAAAAATATTTGTCTGTCGAAAGATACTATATAGAAAAAAAGACAACCCATAAAATGGGAGAAAACATTTGCAAATCATGCATTTAATAAGGAGTTTGTATCCAGAATATATACAGAATTCTTGTAACTTAATAATAAAAGGAAAAATAACCCAATTTTAACAACAAAGGTGAATAGACATTTCTCTGAAGATAAATGGCCAATAAAGAGAGAAAAAGATACTCAACCATCATTAGACTTGACATCAATAAAAATCAAAATCAGAATGATATACAACTTCACACTCAATAGAATGCTTATACTCAAAAAAACAGACAATAGCAAGTGTTGACAAGCATGTGGAGAAACTGAGTCCTTCATATACTGCTAGTAGAAATGTAAAATGGTGCAAACCCTTCAGAAAACAGTCTGAGAGTTTCTCAAATGGTTAAAGAGAATTAACATATGATCTAGCAATTCTATTCCTAGATATCTACCAAAAAGAAAGAAAAACATGAATCCACACAAAACTCGAATGTAAATGTTCATGCAGCATAATTCAGAACAGCCAAATAGCAGAAACAATCCAAAATGTCCATCAACTGATGAATGGAAAAATAAAATGTAGTGTATCCATACAATGTAATGTTATTTGGCCATAAAAAGGAAAAGGAATCAATATGGATAAAATTTGAAAATATTATGTGAAGTGAAATAAGCCAGTCACAAAAGATCCATTATTGTATGATTCCATTTATATAAAATGTCCAGAATAGGCAAATCTATTTACAAAAATCTAATTATAAAAGGTAATTGCTTAGGATAGGAATCTGCAGGAAAAATGGGGTGGGATTGCTAATGGGTACAAGGTTTCTTTGGGGGAGTGATAAAAATGTTCTCAAATTATTTTTAATTATGTTTGCACAACTCGTAAATATACTGGAAGTCATTGTAGGGCACACTTTGATCTAATTATGTGGCCCATAAATTATATCTTAATAAACAACTTTTATTTAAAAATTTTTTTATCTTCACCAGAGGACATTTTTGCTTTGCTTTGCTAGCCAAAAACTTGTAGTACCTTTCAGTCTACAGGATGACAATCCAACCACCTATAAGCCACACTGGCCATAGCAAAGCTACTTTTATTTTAAAAATTCCACTCAAAATTTTTGAGTGAATACCTACTATGAGCAAGAAACTACTTGAACGCACAAAAATTTTATTTTTCTTAGAGTACATTTCAGTTTTGTTGCTCAGAAACTTGTTGAATTTCTTTTATATGCTGTAATCTTAGAAATCCTGTTTCTTCTTAACTTAGAAAGCATTTACTTTAATTCACTTTCAAGAAGGAAAAAATCTTAACTATACCAACAAAAATGTAACAGTTAAAAATTAACTCATTAATGAGCCTGACCATGTTATGTGAGGGCAATATTTAGAACTATGTATATAATGGCTAAAGACTCACAACACGCAGACAGAATTTATGATTTTTTTAACAACTGCTGGGGCTGTGTTACAACAGAAGTTTCATCATCCTCACCTTGAGCAAATGAAAGGAGACAAATTTTTGAATAGGCTTCTTATTACCCATTTAAATTGAAAATAAAAGGTTATCTTAGATTGTCTGTACATGTCTCAGTAAATTACCTCTTCTGGGAAGATGTCTACCCAGACACTTTGACAGATACTTAGTTCTGGGAAGGGCAATGAGTACACTTAGTGGCATTTTATAAAATAATTTATTTAGTCCTATGGCTTTTAAACAACTGTTTTAATTATATTGTCAGGAAAGAAACAAAGTACTCTATTTATGCTAAAGAGTGCAGTTCCTTTATGAGCTTCTTTAGAACTAAAGAAGTATATAAGAGTATCTATTTTCTCTGGCAAGATCAGAAATAGAAACACAAAATGGGAAACTTTTACAATAAATCATCTTAGGCTTAAAGTCAAGGAACATGTATAAAGGACCCCTGGACAAAGACAAATGGGATGGGCGGGGGATGGAATGTGGGAGGTGGGGATGGGTAGGGCAGGGGAAAGTAATGACGGAAAATGGGGACAACCGTAACTGAACAATAACAAAAAAAGAACACATTTTTTAATCCAGAAATATAATAACCTTAGGCTTAGCATAGTTTTTGAATATATTATAAACCAAATTAAATCCACAGGTCAATGGGAAAAACACAAAATAGGTGTTACTTCATTAGGAAAAGACATATAGATACATAGGTGTGGAAAATTTTTTTTCATAAAGTATGGACTATTGTTCTCCTAGTGAAGTAAAAAAAATACACACACACACACACACACATACTAGAGAGGTCATTATGAGCTCTTGATTCCTCTGCTCTTCTGCTTTCTATACTACAGAGGTAGAAAAGAGAATAAATGTTCTGATTTTATTTTAAATTTAAAATAAGCTGGTAAGTGCCCTATAATTTACTGAATCAAGACCTTTTGGGTTTCTGCCCCGGCTGGTGTGGCTCAGTGGGGTGAGTGTTGGCCTGCAAACTGAAAGGGTCGCCAGTTAGATTTCAGCCAGGCACATGCCTGGGTTTTGGGCCAGGTCCCCTGTTGGGGTGTGCAAGAGGCAACCAATCGATGTTTCTCTCCCTCTCCTTCTCCCTCCCTTTCTCTCTCTCTAAAAAATAAATACAATCTTTTTTTAAAAAAAGACCTTTTGGCTTTCTTAAAACTCAACACTTTCTTCTCTCCTTCAGAATGCAAGTCTTTGATAAACAAATTGATTTAGGATGATGGGATTATTAAGCAGCCCCCATTTCACAGATTTCTCAGTAAAAATATTGACAGCCAAAGGGGGAAAAGCATGATAAATTCAAAGCACTGAAAGAAAAAAAAAAGCTAGCCAAAAACTATATTAAGCAAAACTTTCTTTCAATAATGAAGGAAAGATACAGACTTTTCCAGATACTCAAAAGATGAGGTAGTTTATCTGTTAGACCTGCCTTATAAGAAATACTAACAGGAGTCCTTTAAGTTGAAAGGAAAGGATCCTAGAAAGCAACATAAAAGCATATGAAAGCATAAAGCTCACTGATAAAGGTAGCTATATAGAAAAATACATACTACTATAATACTGGTCCATAACTCACTTTTACTTCTGGCATACAAGTTCAAAGATAAAAGAATAAGTATAATGTATAAAAATATGTTAACAGATAAACAATATAAAAAGATATCAACTGTGACATCAAGAGCATAACATGTCAAGGGGGATAAAAATGTAGAAATTTTGTATGGAATCAGAACTGTTATCAGCCTAAAATAGACTGTTATAACTATAAGATGTTTTCTACAAGCCCCAGGGTAACCACATGAAAATACCTATAGAAGATACTCAAAAGACAATGTGCAAGTTAACAAAGCATGTCACTGAAAAAAAAAAGAATGAAACACAACATAAGACAGCAACAGAAAAAAAAGGGACAAAAAAGCTGTAAGACAGACAGAAAACTATTAACAAAATGGCACTAGTAAGTCCTTCCCTATCTGTAATTAGGTTAAATGTAAATGGAGTAAACTCCCCAATCAAAAGACAGAGTGACTAAAAGAATAAAAAACAAGATACGAATACTTGCTGTCTATAAGAGATTCACTTAGAGACTTCCGGCCAAGATGGAGGTGTAGGCAGACATACTGCACCTCCTCGCACAACCAAAATAAGGACAACAATGATTTAAAAACAAAAAAACAACCAGAACTGACAGAAAACTGAACTATATCAAAGTCTGACAACCAAGGAGTTAAAGTAGACACATTCATCCCAACCGGTAGGAGGGGCGGTGTCGGGTAGCCAGGGCAGAGGGTGCTACCAGCAAAGTGGTAGCTGGCAGACCCCAGGAGTGCGGGGCAGCAGGGGCCGGACCCAGCGACGCAGTGGATTCTGGAGGGGTGCAGTGCACAAGGTGGCTGGCGGACTGGGCAGTTCCACATTCACACACAGATAAACCAGGCGAAACTGGGGAGCGAGACAAATCGCACAACCCAGGGCCCCAGTGCAGGGAAATGAAGCCTCAAAGCACTGATTGAAAACACCTGTGGGGTTTGAGGTGCTGGGAGAAACTCCCAGCCTCTCAGGAGAGTTTGTTGGAGAGACCCACAGGGTCCTAGAACTCACACAAACCCACCCACCTGGGAATCAGCACCAGAAGGGTCCAGTTTGCTTGGGGGAAGTAGGAGAAGTGACTGAAATCTGGCAGAGAGCAAAGCTAGCGGCACTGTTCCCTCTTGGACCTCTTCCCCACATACAGCATCACAACCAAGTGACATGGATTGCCCCGCCCAGGTGAACACCTAAGGCTCTGCCCTCACTACGTAACAGGCCTGCTGAGACCAAAAAAAAAAAAAAAAAAGGCCCAAATGAAAGAACAGATCAAAGCTCTAGAAAAAAATATAACTAAGCGATGAAGAGATAGCCAACCTATCAGATGCACAGTTCAAAACACTGGTGATCAGGATGCTCACAGAATTGGTTGAATATGATGGCAAATTAGATGAAAAAATGAAGGCTACGCTAAGTGAAATAAAGGAAAGTGTACAGGGAACCAACAGTGACAGGAAGGAAACCAGGATTCAAATCC
>CM052540.1:60707373-60761645 GCA_028533065.1 Trachops cirrhosus | reverse complement strand
CATTCCATTACCATTGGTTCCCTGTGCATCTTTCTTCATTAAACTTACTGTAGCCTGCATTTTTTCAGCTAATTTGTGACCAAAATCAACCAATTCTGTGAGTATCCTGATCACCAGTGCTCTGAACTGTGCATCTGATAGGTTGGCTATCTCTTGGTCGCTTAAAAGGATGGGTTCTGGGGCTTTCAATTCTTCTTCTGTTTGAGCCATCTTTTTGCTGTTTTTTGTTTTGTTTTGTTTTTTGGTCTTGTTGAGCTCCTGCAGTGAGGGGCGGGGCCTTAGGAGTTCACCAGGGCAGGGCACCCCAGTGGCTGGGTTGTGAGGCTGTATGTGGGCGTGGGGTTCGAGAAGGAACAATGGCACTTGCTCTGCTCTCTGTAGGACCCCAGTCCCTTCCGCCACTTTCCGCAAGCCAACCGGGCCCCTCTGGCACCAATTCCGGTGAGGGTGGGCCTGTGCACCCCCGTGGGACCTTCCTTTTCAGTCAGTGACCCAAAGCTCTATTTCCCGGTGCTGGGACCCTGAGTTGTGTGCAGTGCCTTGCTTCACAATGTCTTCCTCGCTGGGTCTGCTGGTCACCACCCCCTGGCCAGGGCCCACCAGCCACCGCTGCTTGTGCGCCCACGGTCTGCCTGCTGCGGGCCTGCACACCGCCCCGGGTGCTCAGCTCTCTGCTCCGTGTCCCTCGCCTAGCTGCCCGACTCCGCCCCTCCTACCAGTCTGGATGAAAGTGTCTATTTTTAAATCCTTGGGTGTCCAACTTCCATACACTTCAATTTTCTGTCAGTTCTGGTTGTTATTTTGTTTCTATATTATTGTTGTCCCTATCTTGGTTGTGCAAGGAGGCACAGTGCATCTACTTATGCCTCCATCTTGGCCGGAAGTGAGAAGCCAAAGAACTTATATGTACAACCCATGGACATGAACTAAGGTGGGAGAATGATGGTGGGAGGGTGGAACAGGGCAGAGGGGAATAAAAGGGAGGGGAATAAAGGGAATAAACGGGATAACTGTAATAGCATAATCAATAAAATACATTTTTTAAAAAAGGAAATAGTGAAGGAAAAAAAATAAATTACTGAGGACCTCAATAGCATTAAAACCATCTAGTCAGAAATGAAGGATTCACTGATTGAAATAAAGAACAATTTACAGGAACTTAACAGTAGAGTGGATCAGTGATTTGGAATATAAGGAAGCAAAAAACAACCAATCAGAACAGCAAGAAAAAAATGAATGCAAAAACAAAAAACAAAACCATGAGGATAGTGTAAGGAACCTCTGGGACAACTTCAAGCATACCAACATTTGCATCATGGGCATGCCAGAAGGAGAAGAAAAAGAGCAAGGAATTGGAAATCTATTTTTTAAAAAATGATGACAGAAAACTTTCCTAACTCAGTAAAGGAAATAGACATACAAGTCCAGTAAGTACAGAGAGTCTCAAACAAGATGAACACAAAGAGGCCCACTCCAAGACACATCATAATTCAAATGCCGAAGGTTATAAACAAGGAGAGAATCTTAAAAGCAGCAAGAGAAAAGCAGTTAGTTACCTACAGGGGGTTCCCATAAGAATATCAACTAATTTCTCAAAAGAAATTTTGCAGGGTAGAAGGGATTGGCAAGAAATATCAAAGTGATAAAAAGCAAGGACTTACAACCAGATTACTCTACCAAGCAAAGCTATCATTTAAAATCAAATGGCAGATAAAGAGCTTCCCAGACAAGAAAAAAGCTAAAGGATTTCATCACCTCCAAGCCAGTATTATATGAAATGTTAGAGTCCTATTTAAGAAAAAGACTAAAAATATGTAGCAAAAAAATGGTAATAAATATGTGTCTGTCAATAATTGATTCTAAAAAACAAAAGCACACAAGGAAAAGAGAAACAGAATCATAGATATAGATAATGTTCTGATGATTGCTAGATGGGAAGGGCGGTCAGGAGGATGGGTGAAAAAGGTGAAGGGATTAAGAAGTGCAAATTGTGAGAGACCAAAGAGAAGTTGGCAGCCAAGTAGGTAGAAGCTGAGTCCACTTGCTCTTGCCCTGAACTTGGATTCTAGGCTGATCTTCCAACAAATAACCTGAACAATGAATGGAATCTTAGCTGATACTAAATTTGGAAGCCAAGGCATGCAGATGATTCTTCACGATGGGCAGTAAGGAGATTTTATAAGTGGAAAATAAAATTATTTTCAGCAGTGCTTCAACAAGTGATGGGCCTGAACTGGATATTAAATGACCAGTAGCTATAGGACTTGTAGGCACAAGAGTATGAAGTCATTACGGCAGCAGTAGAACCCAGCAACTGCTCAGTGAGGGAATGAGACAGAGGGCAAATTTCCTGCCCAAAGAAGATAGTGAATATCAAGGAACAAAGTCTGATCATGCTTCTCCCTTGCCTTCTTACTCAGCGTATTTTTCAAGGCACATCTAGCCCTTTCTCTTGCCCACTTAATTTCAATGTTTCTTCCTTTTTCAAACTGATAGTTCAACTACTCATGCACTAACCATGAAAAATAGTGTTTTATTCAATACAACCATGAAAAATATTAAAGGTTAATAAACTGTTTGCCCTTTCTAGGAAAATAACATTCTAAACACTGTTTGTCACTCTAGCTTTGTGCACAACTTTATGTCCATTTATTTTGGGTAAGAGTCTTGTTCCTAACACTGTTGCTCACACTAGCCAGACACTATACCTCACAGGCAGCAACCCTCTTCCTCCTTTTTTTCTTTGTATTTGCTCAGGAGCACACACAAAGCAAATACTCAGTAAACATGAGGTAAATTAAACTTAAGACTAACTACAGAAGAAAGAAAAGGTTAAAGTATAATTTTGAGGCTAACTACTTCCATTCAAAACATGCTGCCAGACATTCCATTACCCTCTTAGTACTTCTCTAAAAACTCTGTTTTAAGTATTATTTTTCTTAAAGATTTTTAATTCTTTTTTTTAATGAGAGCTGCATTTTAATTTACTGTTCAGCATTTTTTAAATCTCCACGGCTTCTAATCACCTTAACACTAGTCTTTAGTTATCCTTTACTAAAATATTTTTTCTTTAATTTTTTCAATTACAGTAAGCATTCAATGTTATTAGCTTCAGGTGTACATCACAGTGGTTAGACAACCATATCCTTTACAAAGTACATATTACCTCTGATATTTCTAGTACTCACCTGGCAGCATACACAGTTCTTAACAATGTTTTGTGAAGTTTTAATTTTTTATTTTAAAAGTTCTCTATTGCACTGCAGAGACGGTGAAGCTATTTTCAGCTAATAAAACCAATGGGAAGAGTATTTCTAAATATATATTTACATTTATATCAAAGAAATGAGCATTGGAATTTGTTAGTACTTCAGCACTATTCACACATGCCTAATGAGCAGTTAAAATGCAGCTAATCTGAACAGAGATGTGCTGTAAGAGTACACACTAGATCTGGAAGGTGTAGTACAGAAATTACATTTAAAATATTTCATTAATAGTTTTATGTTATATATTGAAATATTTCAGATGTATTGAGTTAAATAACATATTTTTTAAAATTAATTTTACCTGATTATTTTCACTTTTGTCATGTGGCTACAAAAAAATTTAAAACTATATATGTGGCTCATATTGTATTTCTACTGAACAGCACTATTCTCTATCCCTTTTATGTATGCAAGTATAGTTTAAAACACACACACACAGAAAACAGTAATGTCTCTCTCTTCATGTACTTGGGGAATAAAGCATGACAATAAGCCCCAAATGGGCAAGGAACATGTCTAATTTGCTACATAGCCTAGCACTGGTACTAGAACATAATACAGCACAACAATAATTGTGAAATGAATAAAAGGACCTATGAAAATCAACTATAATTTTAATAATACATGACTTTTATTGAGCACTGATTATAAACCTGGTACTATATGGATTTACTCTGGATTATTTCATTTAACCCACATGATGAATTATGTGGGTTCTTTTATTATTCTCATTTTACAGATGCAAAAATGCAGACATACACAGAATTGTCACAGAATCACCAGTGTATTTTGCAATATTTGAAGAAATGAATCAATTCAATTTAGAGTCTATACAGCAGGTTAACACAACTTTAATTACTAAATATTTATTGAGTACCTTCTATCACACAGTATTATACTAGCTGATTTGACAATGAGAGAAATCATAGGTTAATGCAACAAAAATATAGAGTTATAGATTAAATTCTGTTACAAGTAAATCCTACTATAATTATCCTATAGCCTACCAAAATATGAACAAGCCTCACTAATAACTAATAATGCAGCAACACAGAATTTTTGTTGAATTTAGATGACGTCTTGGAATTCACTGCAAAAACTAGCATTCATATGGCACTTTACCATGTTTTTTCATGTGCAAGATCTTATAATCTTTACGACATCCCTGAGAGGTAGGTATTATTAGAGGTTGGGTGGGATCTTACAAACAGTTGGATTCATTATCTGATCCAGGGGTGCTCCTCATCCTATAGGCTACTTGTCCAGTGTGTTTGTTTCTGGGGGGAGGGGGTTAGGAATAGGGAGACAGCTTTAGACAGGCCCCATACAAACTTGGTTTTGGGTTCCAGATTCTTATCTTCAACAATAACAGTCTTGGGCTGAGTGAGGCATGAAGACAGTGTAATTAACAGCTTTCTTGGAGGCTTAAAGGGGCAAGTTTCAAATAACTTACCACTTTTGAAAAAAAGAAAAGCATTTACATTTAAAAATAAGCCTTCATATAGAATAATTTAGCATCAGTTGTAACTAAGTCATCCCTTATTTAGCTCCTTTTTGAAAACATATTTATTAGGGCTCAAATTTTGGTCCAACTTAAAAAAATAAGCAATATTCAGTACACAGTAAATGGCCAACTTAATTTTTAATGAGTAAATGACATGGCAAGAATGGTTCAGGTACTTGTAAACACTAAATGTCTGGGCATGTCTTCATTGGCTTTGAACAGTTTCAAAGAGCAGATAGGAGGATTCATTAGCTCTTAGCACATACGAACCTGCTCCAAAGGCAGCCAAGAGAGTTGCCTAGCAACAGTGCATTTTGCATCTCTCATCATCCCCAAAGATGCTGCAGCAGCAGCAGCTAGGTCAAGCCTCTCATTAGCAACCTGAGAAAGTGTTTCTATCTCCCATTTTACTAAATTATTTTTATTTCCAGGTGAAGCTCAAATAGCTATATATTATTCCTACTGACAATGTATTCCCTTCCCTCTATTTCTTCTTCTTACCAACCCCCATTTCAACAGATATGTTTTAATGAACCCATCAAAATACCTGTAAGAAAAGCAGGCAATGAGAAATCTAACAGAATTTATGTACCTATTCACAACTCTTTAACAGTTCCATATCTATTAGGCAATAAAGTAAGGAAGATTTAAAAGAAAGGATGAAAAAAGATACTGAAATGGGGAGAGGAAAAAGTCAGTTATTTGACTTTAAAATTAACAAAAAATTTACACAAATTATTTGCCATGCTATCATAGCTATTCTTATTTCTTTCTTATTCCCATAAAACCTAATCTCAATAATTTAGTAAAATACCAAAAAGGCAGAAAATTCCTGAGTGGTAATAAACTATAGCAAATGTGTTGACAGCTTATAATGAATGCAATCCATTGGAAGGGAAATCTGCTTCCCAACTTAATAACTATGTTATAAAGCTTCACCTCAGATCAATATCTATTCATTTACTTCTGGAAATATTTCTTAAAATATTTACCACTGACCATCATTGTCATGCAGAACTAAATTATGTACTCACATAATCTTCCTTATGTATATTCAAAAGACCCTCTAAAGAAAATAAACAAAATAAGCAGACAGACTTTTCATTTCATGTATCTTAAAGTGCTTGAATCCAGATTTTGGCATAGACCACATACACCCTGGTCTCTGAGCTTTCACTCCATCGTGAATTTTCCTATGGAAAGGATTACAGAATGTGCATGACATGTTATGAAAGATAAAGTGTGGTACTAATAGAGGCAGATTAAGAAAGGTGTAACAAGGAACATTCAAAGGCAACTGTCATCACAACAAATCAAAATAACCAAAAATTTTAAGTGATCTGAAAAGAACAATGTGGTTTTTTTCCCTGAGGCCCCTCCCTGCCCTTTTTAAAGTAGAAACAGCAGGGGGGAAAAATGAATCTTTAGTAGGATTTCCCAGAAGGGTGTCATTTACCATTAAAATATTTCATTCCAGCAGCTGAAAGACCATAAAAGGGTGAATGTCCTCCAGAGTCTCTAATAATGGTAATAGATCTTGTGTTACTATTCACAAGTGACCTCTCAGTCAGACGATTTAATTTTTCCCCCTGCAACATGGTTGGTTTCACACACAATGTAATAACAGTTTTTGCACAACAAGACAATTCATCCGATTAAAAGGGCTGTATTAAGTCTTTCGTGAACAGCATGTGTCAGTACAGCTTCAGCTAGCATTTGATTTAAGACAACTTAATGTATGCATGCATGATTCTTCCTTTTTCTATGGTTTTAAAAAAAGATTCCTCTACTTTCTTCAGCAATTTTGCACACTATTGCCTGAACCCTCCCTGACTTCAAAAAATAACTAAGATGTCATCAAATGCTCACCGAGCACCTTAAACCAAGTAGCAAGAATTCTCTACTAAGTAACAAAACTGTGCATAAGGCTCCTCATTTCTATATGGGGTAAGTGACATTCCACTGTCTCAAGAGGAGAAGAAAAAAATCCATGAAAGGGGAGAAAATGAGCATAACTGTTGCGATGACTTTTATGCTTCAAAACATTTGAGCAATGTACCATTAATTATAAAGACAATTTGACATTATCAAGAAAAGCATTAGATAAAGTCAATTTTGAGATCCCCATTTGAAAACCTCAGCAAAGCACAATAAATTTAAAAGTGTACACCAACAGAAAAAGTGTGAAATAAATCGACCACCTGGAATCTCTATTATAATAAACAGTTCAGCATCATTCATTACCCACAAAAGCCTAAACTGGAGAACATCTACACATTTCTTACTGACTTGCTAATGAGATTAGGAAGGTTATGTCAGAATCTCTGCAGCAGAGGGCTATAGTGACAGTTGGAGGAATTCTCAGGGGTTCCCTTAACCTTACTACCTTTTAACTGATGCTGATAGGCTTGGATTCCCCCTCCCACCTCTGGATCTAGGCAGGCTTCTCTGAGGAGTAGAGTCAGCACTCCTTTCCTACTGGGCTAGGAGTGTCTTTATAGCCTGCATGCCCCAGAGGGATTCTTCTACTGCTCTGTGGCAAGAAGTTAAAACCTGCAAGATTAAGTTCTCTTTAGATTTTTCATGCAGGTAGGATGCTCTCTTCCAGTTTAATTGTTCCACTCCTCTAGCAATCCTGTAAGCAGACCTATGGAATGAAAGGAGACAATTCTTCTAAAGTTCTCTTCCTTGTGCTACCCACATTTTACCCATTGGGAACACTAACACACCTTTTTCTCTGACAAATTCTAGGCATGCAAGCCAATCTCTACATTGCAGGACTTTCCTCTTCACTTCCAACATCACACAAGTTAGCCAGTCCATCACACTTTTTAGACTCCTTTGGGCAGTAGCAAATCCACCATATTTATCTGTCTACCCCAATTACAAGAGATACATATCCAGCTGGATTGGGGAAAGTGGGTTCCCACTGAAGTTCTTGTCACTGGGATTGAGATAAGGAGCTAGCCCTTGTAGGATGACTCAGCACTTCAGCATCTTGCTACAAGAATCCTCTTTCTTCTCTTTATCTTCTCATTCCTAATTTCTAGATCCTCAGTATGAGTGAGGGGCTACAAACTGCCAACAACACTCCGATATCAAGGTTTACTCCTAATACTCTTTAAGTTCTACCAGGTGTTCTGTCCCAAAACTCATCGTGGTATCACAAGGTCCCCATCAAAACTTCTAACATCCTGTTATGTAACTACCTCCTCTATATCTGATTACCCCAATCCTTTAAATTCTCATCTCCTGCCTTACAGCAAGGCTCTTTAGGATCTTGCTTCCAAATGTTTGCTCAGTATCCACTCCAGGATCAATTTCCCTCACCCTATATATCCCAGTTTCATACAGTACTACTTCCAGTCTCATTATCACAATGTGACCCGCCACACATTTGTGTCTTTGTATACGCTCTTCATGCTGCCTAGGATGCCCTCCTTTTCCCCTGCATCAAGGAAACCTATGGGCCTCTTCATGTGCATTCCAAAGACACTTACATTACGTCCCTCCACATGGCAATACCATCTCCTACTCAACAGTATTTTTAATGACTCTGTCAACCAACTAATATACACACACACACACATATATACACACACATATATAATGCAATATAATGTGTATGAACAGATCAATAACTTGAAAATTCTTGATAAATAAAATGGGACCTAAAAAAACAAAGTATGTACAGTGTTTCAAGCTGAATGATAACTCCACGCAGTTCAAGTTCACCAATAAAAACTGAATACAATTTAACAATTAAATATGCATAAACAGTAAAATGTCACTAGTATAATTATCACTAAAATAATTTAGACTACTAAAAACAATGAAAGTAGATGAGATGGATTAAAAATAATGTTAAAAGAAATAAAACTCAATTACTTTAACAAAAATACTGTAACAAACTAATTAGCCAAGTGTTGCCAAGTACCAGTCCCTGCTGATGCCTTAATGAACAGATAATTTGATCATCTTAAATTGGCACGTTCATTGTATTAATGCAAATGAGCAAACCCAAAGAGTCTAAAAAAAAAAAGCTCCAACATCAGCTATGTTTTAACTCAGCCTATATCATATTACCCAGATCCCTAAATTAATAGGATTTCATTTAATAAGATTTTACTGTAATCTAACCTAACCTAATACCTCTCCCCAGACTCAGTGTTCTCTCAATTACTTTGGATTACACATGACAATATTAGCAAACAGGTTACTGTATTCAGGACAATAAGTACGTACGTCTAATATTTTTATGTGTTGATTCAATCAGGCAACAAAACAGGGAAAGCCCAGGAACTGTCCAGGGTTACTAGGAGGCAAAAACATGTAAGACAGTTTCCCTTGAGGAATTCCTTTTAAGAATTTTAAATCTAATTATAATTTACTGAAAATTTCCCTTGAAGACTGCTTACATTCATGATAACTATAGGATACTCCCAAGCGTGGATCTGTCCTTATTCATCTCATTTGTCTTTAGTGTTGTCTGACTCTGGTATGATAAATTCAGGTTACATATATTTTTATATGCTTGTTTCCTTTAGACAGAGAATAAATACATAAAGTGTTTCATATGCAGACGTGACCCACTACCACAAGAATGTTAGGAAACAAGTATGGCAGGGAACAAGGTCTCCAAAAGTCTAATCAATACGCAGGACACCTGCCATGTTGAAATCATACCAAGTCACATCTTAACTACCTGTCTGCCTCCACTGAATTTGTAACCACGTCTACCCATTTGAAATAAACTCGCTTTAGACTGCCCAATTTCATTACATAAACTGGCTTGAAAACTTGCCAGAGTCTATTACACTATATCTATCACAAAGAGCTCAAAATTGTCACTGAGGGGGTCAAAGCCCTAAGAGAGCTAACGTAGCTGTTCAACTTCAAGAATTCTGGAGTAGGCCTTTCCCACCAAATCACAGCCCATCGTGTCAGTTATAGCTACCAGACAGTAGCTACAATTGCGACTAAATATCAGTGGCTTTCACTCTCCAACAAGAAAATCAAACCTGAAATATAAAAGAAAATTACTGCTAGTGAACCTATGTTTCATAAAAAACTACTCCAAGACCGCTGCCAAAAATTTATTTGTTCCATTATCTGCCCAATGGCAGTACTCAAAGAAGAGCACATCACATAAAAAGCACTTCATATGCAATAGAAACAGGCAATATGCTTCTTTTAGTTTATTTCAAAGATCTTGTTTTTTTGTTGGCAGTGGTGGTCTTTCTTGTAGGCACCCCCAATCTCTGTGTGACTCTGTTGGCATGCCCACCAGTTGGTAGGGGCAGGAGTGAGCTGGGAGGTTGGGTGCCTAGAAGAATAGGGAGCTCACATTGCCCTCCCACCAAGGACCCTTAACCCCCACCGCCCCTGTATTCTAACAGACTGGGAAGCCTATATTAACAGGATGAGCTCTGTTACCTTTTAGTAACTTCTGGAGGAAATACAGGATCCCACTTTTTTTTAGAAGTTGAGGCACTGAGTGGTGGTCTATCCTCAGCAATGAGCTTTTTCCTCTAGTGCTAAGGCAATAGGAGCAATCATACCAAGATTTTATTCAAAGATGTTCTTTTCAAACTTGCATTTGCTCAATAATATTTAGCTCATAAATCATGTACTCCAGACAATCTTCCAATTATGACTTAGCTGCCCCTTTCTGGGCTCACACAACACCTTGTGCTTCCCTGCATCGTAGCACTCATCACAGGTTATTCTGACTGCATAGTGCCCATTTTCTCTATGCACCGTGACTTCCCAAATAACTGTCCTTGTATCCCAAACTTCAATTCAAATGCGAGTCCCAAAAAGTTTCTCCATGACAATTTACTGAATAACTGATTCTTTCATGCTGTTAGAAGATCTTAAATTAACTGTATATCATGCCAAACCTTTTAAATATTTCAAACGTAACAGCCAAGGCACAATTTTCTCAACATTTTGTAAACACTTTTCAAAAAAAGGGAATATAATACAACATACTTTTCTGTTCACTAAAAAATATTCCTGCATTTTGTTAGATTTCAGAATACTGCAATTATGATCATTAATAACAAAAAATATAAAGAATAATTTTTTACCCAGTTGCAGGCATGCTTGCTGAGGCTGAGTCACTTGGACGTTCTCAATCTTTCTTTTGATGTGTGCTTACATGAGTCGTGACACTGTGTATGAGTCCTATATTCAGGTATAAATGTCTAACTAAATGTGATATGCCTATTTATGGTAGGGCCAGTGGGAGCTAGCATAATAGAGGCAAAAATGATCACACTAGACTGAAGATCTGGCCAGATGTCAAACAAATGAGGTTCCTACCTCTCTTAGCATTTAATTAGCTGTACAACTGACTAGACCAATCTAAAGAATGTAAAGCTAGTGAACCTTGTTTATTCTTTCAAAAAACTTTTTTAAATATTTTAACAAAACATTTCAATGAGACAGTATGCATATGGGTGAGAGCACTGACTCTGGAACCATTTGTGCCGGGTTCAAATCCTGACTGCCAGTTACTAGCTGTGTGACTTCAGGCAAGTTCATCAAACTCAGTACCTCAGTTTCCTAAATAGTGGTGGTACCAATCTCAAAGAGCTATGAATGTTCACTGAGTTTGTTATGCAAATAAAGTGATTAGAATAGTGACTGGTATAGGAAAGCTTGTCAATATTAGCTATTTTTATTAGCTATTGTTTTGTTCAACACAATAGTTCAGAATATGGAGGTGTAGGTAAACATGGCTCCCCTCTACACACAACCACATAAATTTATAACTAAACTATAGAACAACCATCCCTCACAACACTTAGAAATCGAGTTGAATCAAAGTCCAGCAAACACAGAATTAAAGAAACCACACCCATCCAGGCTAGTAGGAGGGGCAGAGACGTGAAGACACAGAACAGGCTGGTTCCACACCCATGTGTAGTAGATAAAAATTCAGTAGGAATACCTCAGGAGTGAGGGCCCCCAGCTCAGGGTTCCAGTGCCAGGAAAATAAGTCCCCATAACTTCTGGCTATAAAAACCTACAGGGATTGAGTTGATGGAAGAAACTGCTGTATTCCCAACAGTTCCTCTTAAAGGGTCCACGTGCGGACTTACTTAGACTCACTCCCTAAGCTCCAGCCCTGGGGTAGCAGCTTGAAAGGCACTAGTGACATACAGGGGGGAAGTGAAGTGTCTGGCATCAGGGCAAAAACTGGGGGACAGCTTTTTCCCAGACAGAGCAAGAGGTAGTGGCTATTGTTCATTTTTGAGCCTCCCCACAACAAAACCACATTGCTGGCAGGTGGGTGCCATATCTGAGACTCCTGGAACCTAGCTCACACTGTTTGCCCTGCCCTGGTGATTCCCTGAGTCTCTACCCCATCCAAACTGTTAACAGTGGCTTTTCCATATGAATGGCTTGTCTTGGCTCATGCTTCACATCCTCCTAAATCCTCTCAAACAAGCAACAGCAGGCCCTCGCTTGCCAAGACCCTGTCCTCATACATCTTGCTAAGTGGCCCCAAGACAAGGACTAGCAGCAGCCAGCCTTGGTTCATGCTTGGCTTCGCCTGGGAATCTTCAAGCCTAGCAAAAGTAGTAGCCATCTGCAGATTGCTTTCAGGTTCATGCTGGGTGGCCTCAGGCAGAACATGGGTGGTGGCTGACCTTGAACTGCATCACCCAGAAAACCCCAAAGCTTGAGCACCCAGTGCACAGCTACAGACCACTTTCACCCTGCCCCTGCACAGCTGATCCTCCACAGAGGGTGAAGGTTGGTGGTCAGTGGTCACAGCCAACCTTTGAAGCTGACTGGCCTGCGTAAAGACCTCCCATTGACCTACCAACAGCACTTAAGGCTCAACTACAAGAGGAAGGTGTACTCAGCCCAGAGGGCATACCTCAAGTACACAGCTTGGGTGATAGGGGAGGCTGTGCCACTGGACCCTACAGGACACCTATTACATTAGGTCATGGTACCAAGACAGGGAGTTACAGCAGCTCTACATCATACATAGACACAAACACAGGAGACTGCCAAAATGAGGAGACAAAGAAACATGGCCCAATTGAAAGAACAGATCAAAACTCCAGAAAAAGAGCTAAACAAAATGGAGATAAGCAATCTATCAAATTCAGAGTTTAAGACACTGGATATAAGGATGCTCAAGGAATGTAGTGAGAACATCAACAGCATAAAAGAGATTCAGTCAGAAATGAAGGATACAATAATTGAAATGAACAATTTACAGGGAAACAACAGCAGAATGGATGAAGTTGAGAATCAAATCAATGATTTGGAACATAAAGAAGCAAAAAACAACCAATAAGAACAAGAAGAAAAAAGAATCCAAAAGAAAATCAGGATAGTTTAAGCATCCTCTGGGATAACTTCAAGAGGTCCAACATTCGCATCATAGTTGTTCCCAAAAGAGAAGAGAAAGAACTTGGAAATCTATTTGAAAAAAATAAAGACAGAAGACTTCCCTAATTTGGTGAAAGAAATAGACACGCAAGTCCAGGAAACACAGAGAGTCCCAAATCAGATGGATTCAAAGAGGCGCATTCCAAAACATACCATAATTAAAATGCCAAACATTAAAGATAAAGAGAGGATATTACAAGCAGCAAGAGAAAGCAGTTAATTACCTACAAGGGTGTTCTCATAAGACTGTCAACTGATTTCTTAAAAGAAACTTTGAAGGCTAGAAGGGACTGGCAAGAAATATTCAAAGTTATAAAAAGCAGGGACGTATAGCCAAGATGCCTCTACTCCGTAAAGATATCATTTGAAATCAAAGGACAGAAAGAGCTTCCCAGACCAAAAAAAACCCCAAAAAAACAAAAAACAGAAAAAACAACTAAAGGAGTTCATCATCATCAAATCATTATTACATGAAATGTTAAAAGGACTTATCATATTATCCTGTGTATAATGTGCTCCCAGGGATGATGCACGCCCATGTTTTTGTGCACATTATACACAGGATTATTTTACCCATGGTATATAATCATTGAACCCATGTATAATGCACATACTTATTTTTATCTCTAAAATTTGGGCAAGAAATTCCCTATTATACATGGCACAATATGGTATTCAAGAAAAAGATCAAAACTATGAACAATAAGATGGCAATAAACACCTATCTATCAACAATTGAATCTAGAAAACAAAGTAAACAAAAGGAACAGAGATAGAATCATGGATATGGAGAGTGTTTTGGCGTTCAGCAGATGGGAGAGGTGTTTTGGGGAATGGGTGAAGAGATAAGGAGATTAAGAAATACAAATTGGTACTCACAGAATAACCAAGGGAATGTAAAATACAGTATAGGAAATGTAGTAGACAAAGAACTCATATGCATGACCAATGGACATGAACAAAGGTGTGAGGATTGCCTGAGGGAGTAGGGGGTGCTGGGTGGATGGGGGTAAATGGGAAAATTGGGACATCTGTAATAGCGTAATCAACAAAACATAATTAAAAGAAGAAGATAGTTCAGCTTCTAAATAACTAGACTACGTTAAAAGACTAGGAAGTTGACATGATTTGTCTGTAGAATTTAAGAAAATATATCTGTAAATAAGAATCCCTTCTTATTGGAAGGTATGACTATGGAATCAAATGGTAAGGGATGTCCACTGGCAGCTTCACTTTAGGTTATCATACCATGATTTTAGTAGGGAGAGAGAACCAATAGGCCCTTTCCCTTCCCTGTTCACTGACTAAATTAGAAAAACTTTATTCTGGCAAGGTGGACTTCCATGTATTTTCCCCTTTAGCAAAATTCCTCATGCCTGTTATAAAATTCAAAAATACCACAAAATATGATTCCCCTCTGAGTCCTTCACTCACACTGAAAGCCAATTCTAAGCAGGTTTTAACCAGAAGACAAAGCTACTGTTACCTGACATTCAAATGGAACAGATATACTCCACTGAGAGTTCTCATTGCAGTTTTGGGACCCATCCTCATCAAACTTCACCCCATTCTTTCTGATACTCAGGTTTCAGTAGCACAAGACAACTGGCTTTTGTTTTAGTTTATTAGTGAAGCTAGTAAGTGGCATGGTGATATAAAGTTGAACTGAAAAATCACAAACAATTTTCTCAGTGAGTATTATAAGCAATTTATAAATCTGTAGACTTGTCAGAAGAGACTCAGCACAATATTAACACTCAAAAAAGGTAAGAAATTCAGAAAACTGTCCTAGAACAATTAAAATGAAAATGAAAATAAAAATTTTTTAAAAGGCAAGAAGTTGACTCAGGGTTTTTCTAAAAAAACAAAAACAAACAAAACCCCCCTGCAAAACATTTAAAGGTTCAAATGCCAGCTCAAAACATTGATTCTAGAGGTATCTATGTGGGTTTTATAAAGAAAAAATATTTTGCCACAAGATAGAAAAGATATTTGACTTCACATTTTGATCTGTTTTCCTTTGTCTAATTACTTCTTGTTGACAAGCTCATCCCAATTTTGCTTCAGGCACAATCGATGGGAATACTAGTATAGCACTCATTATCTGTAAAGCTCTTTATTAAAAGTACTGTACTTTCTGGCTTCTTTTGGTGTTGTGAAGAACCACCAGACTTCAGGAAGCAAACTGACCTCAGGGGGTAGCAATTCACAGAACTTGGTGACAATAGAACAGAGTGCAAATTGTCCAAGGACTCTTTGTGCAAGTTCCTTTATAGAATATATTTTCTCCTTTTTTCACAGCAGTAACTTACAGACCATTAAATCACACACATTTCCTTTTCATTTTTCATGTTAAAATATGGCTTATGACCCAGAGCAGAATAGGATTCTGCCCTGGAAGTCAACTTTTTACTATTTGATAATATATGACTTTTAAAAGACTAGGAAGTCATGGGCCATGAACCTAGCCACATAAGTGATTTCAAATGGCTCAAAAGCTATACACTTTTACAAATGGAACAAATTAAGCCATGGAAACATTAAAGAATAAAATAAAATTACCAAAGATAGCAATTATTCCCATTCAGCAAGACCTTTAGCTAGACTTAACCACCAAAATGTAAAAACGAAGTAAAAGGCCACAAAGTTGTAAAGTGCAAGTAAAAACAAAGCAAAACAGACAAAACCCCCACAAATCTACCCCCACTTCCAAACAAGAGAGAAGTAAGCAAGTATCAAGGTTTGAAAGAAACATTGAGTTTTACAAAGCTTAATTTGTAAAGCTCGTCAGTGAGGGTAAGGTTTTAAGGTACGAACTTGTGGTTCTCCAAAGTCAAGTTTATTAACCTTTCCTTTTTGGCACAATCCATTTTATAAATCAATCAAAAGAAATTGATATGCCTTATATACAATATTTAGAGTTATTATATTGAAGTAGACATACTGAGCTATTGCAAGATTTCATTTTAAACACTCAGCCTATCTAAAAAAATGACTAATCTTTGTGATTAATGTTCAGTTAATTCAGTTCATACTTAGATATCTAAGTATATAATATTTAATATTGCCATAAACTCTTAACAATGTAGGTAGAAACACAGGAAAAAACACATTTTCTTAAGTTCTAAAACCACTAACAATTAACTGTTATAAGGTTTTTGTAGAATCATACAGCTGTGGGAAAAATAGCTTCCTCCAACATCTCTATTATTCTCTAGGGTATAATGCTTCAGATGGAGAAATCTCAATACCAACAACTACAGGGAAGCCATAGTTAATTATATAGCTAATATAATTATTGTAATAATTTTATATTAAATATATTGATAATCATATATTTAATACATGAATAATTACATACTAAATAATTAGCTAATAATATAGTTAATAAAATACAGCTAAGCGAATACATATTAGAGGTTCAAGAGGTAATATCTCTTTCTTCTCAAGGGGTCGGGGGCCAGAGAACATTGTGGGGGATTTGTGGGGGATTTCCCAGGTAGATATAGACAGTTTATCTGAAGCTGCCAGAGGGAGCATGGGTGGCAATTACTGGAAGCTAAGGTCAGAGTTGGCAAAGAACCACACATAAAATCCAAAATGGAAGGAAGGGGTTGGAAGAACTGGAAGCAAAAGTAAGGTTTCTGGCTGAGAGTCTTAGAAGTCAGGTACAATCAGGCATGTGGAATGGGTTGAGGAAGTACAAAACTTGTGCTCCCACCTAGGAAGTATGCACCAGAGGCACACAGTGCAGCTCACAGAGCCAGATGTCTTTCTTAGCAAGTGAGATGTCACTGTGCTGGGCTCTTATGAATGAGGAGATAGGAGGTCAGTCAATACTTATTTATTAACAAAGAGTTACTAATGTCTTCTTAAGGAGGTTATATCAATCTCAGACATTTCCAAACTGTCCACAATCACATTACACAGTTTGGTAAATCCCTGGCTAAGAGTAAAAGGGCTATAAATTAAAGTTCAGAAAATGTCTTCATTTAGGCCAGGGGTCCAGATTAGTCTTCAATAAACTCAATAGAGCCTATGTTTAACATTCACTACCATTGATTTCACACCAGTTGTGACCAGATCCTGGACAGATAAGAGGTAGAAAATAGCTCTCATTTCCTCTGAAGAGAGAAAAAGACCAGCTAGACATTACTGGACATGAGCCATGAAGCAATGTGCTTCAATAGTCATCCGGCATCTCTGAAGGCAGCCTGAATAGTTCACTTCCAATTTAAAAAAAAAATACTAGAGTTATCAGAAAGGCAGTAACTGTTATATAAATGTAACCGAAAAGCATGTGACTCTGTCAGCTGTTATTTCCAGGAAAAAAAAAAAACCCACAAATTAAGGAAATAGATGGCACTCCATTTATTATAAGCAAAGACCTCTCTCTAAACTAAATCAATGTGTTGAAAATTTTTAAGACCCATGGAAATTCACAAAGGATTCCCATTCTTGGACCTCTCCCTAGAACACTCTAAGACATTCCCTCTAAAAATGTAACAGGTACTTGTCTTCTACTGAGCACCGCCTGACCTGAGCTTGTCTCCTCTGCAAATTAAGTCTCATATCTGGGTAAAAAATCTATAGGGATTATTAGTAATTACTGACAACATTTCTAAACACAGGAAAAAAAGTTCCTTACTATTTTTTTCAAGTGTTGATTTATTGCTGTGGCTTTGGGTAACTATCTAGTTATTTCAACATCATCTGCATCCAGTTAACTCTAAAATGGTACTAACAAGGCCAAGTTCCCTTCAGACTACTTAGCTTCATAATCTCCCATGGTCCTAAATGTATTAAACCTGATGGAAAATGCATGTTACAAGGGAATCAAGAGATTAAGGATAACAACTTATTGGGGAAGGGGGACCCATCAAACTACATGAGAAGTAAGAAGTAATAGAACCACATGTTTTTTAAAAGCACATTTTCTTACCATTGTTAACACTAATTAACATTACTAGTTGATACTGATAACTTGTATTACTATTAATTAGTATTACTAAAGATAATTTATACTGATACTTCAGAATAATCATAACAATAATACCAAAGTATATTTCATGTATGGTACATCTCTTTCAATATCTGTCACAGATGCCCAGAAAGTATTCAGTCGTGTAATATGAAAAACAGGCATTCATTAAAGAAAATACAAGGTACAAGAAACATTGTACACAAGATAATGATGCTTCGGTCCTCTTCAAAGTAGGCACCTTATAACCTCACACAGTTCTCCTAATTGCCATCAGCTGCCCCATTGTATTTTCCTGAATCTCATGGATGATCTGAAATCCCTTCCCTTTCAAAAGTGTTTTAAGTTTGGGGAAAAGCCAGAAGTTGCAGGGTGGCGAATCTGGGCTGTATGGGGAGCTGAGTCACCTGGGTGACTTGATGTTTCACAAAAAAACTGCATGAGACATGTGCATGAGTGGGCATGATGATGCTGCCAATCACCAGTTGACCATAGCTGCAGGATTCTGAATTATTCGAACAGTTTCCATGGAAGAATGTTTAAGCTTAATGCAAAATTTAATACAGATTTGTTGTTCTACTCACTCAGCCATTTTGAATGTGACAGCCACACAGTACACATGTCACTCAACAGTGTCTACTCACCCCACTGACTAGCACAGTGAGGTCGTCATTGTTCATACATGCACATTCCAGTCCACTCTCCTTGGCTGCCAAGTTACACTGATGTTTCGCAATCCATACTTGTTATATTAACAATGGTTGAATTTTTCCAGACAAACCTTGTAAAACGTAACACTTAGATAAGTATACTGTGGGCCAGTGAATTCTACGATAGAAGTGACTACCAAAACAGAATGTGAGCCAACGATTGATTATATATAGTACAGCTGCTTCCTATGAGGTGAGAATAAACACACATGAACTACGAATACATTTCATGTAGTCTGTCAACATAAAATAGATAACACTCCTCCAATAATAAATTACAACCCTAACTCATATCAATGGAATTTACTTGAAGCACCTACTCACAATCAGAAAACTTGCTTTTTCAAAATATTCAGTCTTCCCTTTTTGGCTGTTTTCTCTTATAGCTAAAGGCCAGTGAAATGATATGACATGGTCACTTCATAAAGAAAAGTGAGGGAAAACCACTATATTCTATTTCTGGGACATGTACTTGTTCTTTTCAAAACATGTGACTCCACTTTCAAGTTGTTATTGCTGTCACTGCCTTTGCTTCCGCATGAACTTGTATAATTATATTTAAATATTTCACCCTGCCATTCATCTTAAGAAGCACAATTACACTGGGTATTTCTTTTTCATTTCCTTCAAAACTAAGAAGTAATCAACATAAGTATAAAATATTGACTTCAATTTATGGCGCTGCTTAATAAACATTTATTGAATAAATAAGTGAACCTGGATGGTCACTCTTGTGCTTCCCAACCTTTTGCTTTCATGGCACACATGAAAAATAATGTGTATAAGGATACTGGGGTAAGAAAAAAAAAAAGAGCCAGGTGACCAGAAACTACTAGCTAAGGGTGTCTTGCACCCTGAGCTTACGCAACTACCTGGCTACCTGAGAGCTGAAAGGTGGAGGAATAATGGTAGCACAACTGAAACACCTGAAGCTCATTTACAGCTTTTCAGTGTCCCCAAAATGCTAACTAAGAAGTTCTTCTCCACATTTTTTCCTATTTTGCATACTGTTACTTAAAAAAACCTGGAAACTATTCTTCCTTTGGCAACTCATCCCTCCCTGGTTCTACATGATCCTGGTGGTGTAGATAACTTCAGGACCCTCACACTTCATCCATCTCCATTCTACTCAGGACAACCAATTAAAGTGATCCATTATCTTGCTATCATGGTAGATCCAATGTGGGCATGTGACCCAGGCAAAGTCAATCCAAAAGCTCTACCACTCTCTTCCTTGTGGATTGTGAATACCAGGTTATAAAGTTTTGGACTTCCACCAGTTTACGGAGGAAATAAACTTTGAAATGAATACACAGTCTAGACCATGGCTGTTCTAAATTCTAGAGTAAATAAAAAGTTTAGGACAGATGGGTTTCTACTACTTGTAACCAAAACTATCACACGTCAATGATTCATTTACATGGGATGGCTATTGTCATGCTGGCTGTTGTCATTTTTTTATTTGACAATCTAAGGGAAAAGAGGTCAGTGCCCTTGACTACACAGTCAGGTATTCCATGTTTTAAAAATTCAGCCACTGCACATTGGCTGACAATTGCTGCTCTAGAATTTCAAAGACTCAGTGAATTTCCTGAGTATCAACACACATGTGCATTGTATGCAATACATATTTTACATCAGTGGCATACACAGGTCAGGTAACCTACTGTGGAACTTCTTCAGATAATCTCCAGACATTATCTAGGTGATAACTATTCTAATGAGATTATCCTACAAAGTGTCAACACTGAAAGAACATTTGGGTAGAAGCAAGATCATTAGGGAAGGTGAAGGGAGAAATACAGTAGGAAGCAAGTTGAAATGAGTCCCACAAACAAAACACCATGGACAAAGGTACTTTGGGTACATTGCAGACCCACTTGCTGAATCAGACCAGAAGAGGTCTGGTCACAAGGAAAACTCTTTGTGAGGTAGTAGCAGTTATTTCTTTGATGAAAATGCATCCCACACACATTAATTTCATATCTTAAACATTTATCCACTTTCAGTACCTAATTTTTTCCTATAGGAACACATAATTTGCCATAAAGAGATAGACTTTTTCCTCATCATCTTAAAAAGAATTACAAGCACAGACGTTAATAAACAGAAAATAATAAAAACATCATACCTACTCAGTTAGGAAAACCCCTTCACAGGAAATACATTCTACAGATCCCATCCAAGGAAAAAAAATTAGAATACTATGCTAAGTATATGGTTAATTTAAAGAGGGGGGAGTCTTATTAATATTTAAATGTTCTCTTATTATACTACAAGTTCTGTGTAGACAGCAATAATAACTATCCTCACATCCCAGCATGTGGATTAATACCATAGATAGCAAGAACCCAATGTTTTTAGTTTATCAAATGACTAAATAAGGAAAGAATCAAATTGCAACAAATTAAGAAGAGGTTAAATGCCTATCATATAGGCACCTTTAAACTCAATTATTCTGCACCTACCCAAAAGATATGCATTTTGGAATAAGATGCAATAGTTAACAAAAGAATTACAAATTCACAAATCCACCAATAAACAAAAACACCAGAATAGCATCATGTGCAAATTTCCTTGCAAAATATGCTTTCATTAAAGATCTTTTATATCATTAAGTACATATAACTCAGAGTAAGCAGAAAAAACAACAAATTGGGAAAATAAGGATAGCAGAAAAGTAAAGAAGAAAGAAAAAAATCAACCCATAATTTAAAAATGATAAAAATCATCCACAAAGTAAGAATAATCTATAATTCCAGTAGTTAAGCTTTAACCCCCATAACTGGTCCATCATTTCCTTTCATTACCTGAGAAGAATCTGCTTGGGCTAATTTTGTAGTGACCTTCAGTATTTGGCGAAGATTTTGTCCTTTATCTTCAACAAGGAGGTGAACCAGCAGAAGAAAAACATGCTCAGGAATCACAGTAGTAATAGGGAGCAAAGACTCTACTGAAGCCAACCAGTCACTCACTGCAGACTCTTCACTCATTACTTCAAGGATCCTCCAGGCTGTACATACTGAACCATATGTGCTGGTTATGGGAAACACAAGCTTGTAGCACAGCTGAAAAATAAAGGCAAAAAAGGCCTGAGTGGAATGAGGTAAATGTATTGGTCAAAAATATATTTGACATTCATTTATATATTTTACGTTTCATTGTAAGAAATAAATCCTTCCAACAAAACGAATACAGAATTTTCAATGCCTCTCCCAACCCCCTGCACATATTTGAGCTAAAAGAATTACACAAGAAGAAAACAGTTGTTACAAGGAACTCTAGAACAATTTATCACTACTTTTCCTCTTGTTTACCATTTGCTCCCAGTTAAGGCAGGAAAAAAAAAAAAAGAAATCAATAAATAAGATCCAGAGGCAAAACAGTTTGTAAAAGTCATTATCACTGAGAAAGTATTCTCTAATAAGAGGGAAAATGGGAAACAAAAACAAAAACACTGCATTTGCCCAGCTCCAGACCCTGGCAAGAGGCAGCTTTGGGCAAATGGCAAACTTGGACTGAGAACAATTTCATTTATAATTGTGAATAACTTCTGCAATAAGAAATAGCCTGACAGTTCTAAACTGAAATGACACCCAAAGATGATGTTATGCTTAAGTCAATCTGAAGTGGTTCCTCAGAAATAAAACAGCACAGTCAGGGACAGAGAATGGATAGAACTCTGCCAAAGTGAGCTGTGTACCCAAATGGCTCAGGAGAAGCCACAGACAAAGAAGCATTAGATAGAGCCTGTTAATAAAATATTAATTAAGAGTATAATTAGATACAAATTAGAAATCTCTAGATTATAACTGTCCTGATACTGGAGACTGACTTATACAGACAAGGATAACAACTGAAAGAATGGGAAGTAAAAGTTGCTTTATAAATTTTTTAAATAATAGTTTGTTGAGATATAATTCAAATCCATCCTTTTAAAGTTAACAGCTCAATGGATTTTAGTAATTCATAGAGTTGTGTAACTATCATCAATATCTAACTTTAGAACATTTTCATCATTCCAAAATGAAACACCATACCCATTTACAATCACTCTGCATTCACCCTGATCCCCCACACCCTGGCAAACACAATCCATTTTCTGTTCCTCTTCTGGTTATTTTGTATAATAGAAACCACATAATATGTGGTCTTTTTGACTGGCTTATTAGGCATGTTTTCATCCATGTTGTAGCTGGCATCAATACCTCATTTCACTGTCAATTATTCTATTGTACAGATGTACCATTTTTATTAATTCATCACTTAATGAACATTAGGATTATTTCTGCTTTTGATTATGAATAACACTGATATAAATATTCCTATAAAAGTTTTTGTGAGGTCATAGGTCTTCAATACCTTGAGTGTCCGAGTATGAATGGAGATAATATATATTTGAAAGTAAATGCTACTTTAAAAAACAAATGAGGAAGCTCTATCCATATTGATATGGGAAGATCTCCCACATGAAAATACAAGATACAGATAGTATGCCTGAAATACTACCAATTATTTATTGGGAAGGGAGGGTTGGAAAAGTACCTAGGTAAATTAAAAAGCAATTAACATGCACTAATAATCATTTCTTTTTTAAAAGATTTTATTTATTTTTAGAGAGAGGGGAAGGGAGAAAGAGGGGGAGAGAAACATCAGTGTGTGCTTGCCTCTTGTGTGCCCCCCAATGGGGACCTGGCCTGCAACCCAGGCATTTGCCCTAACTGGGAATCGAACCTGCAACCCTTTAGTTCACAGGCCCACACTCAATCCACTGAGCTACACAGCCAAGGCCCTAATTTTCATTTCCTTTTGGAGAGGGTGGAATTGACAGGGTGGGAACTGGACAACCAAGATCAAGGGTGAGAAGGAGACTACTCATTGTACACCTTTTTATAAGCTTTGAACCATTTTTATGTATTATAACATTAAAATTATAAATTTTTTAAAATTAAATACCTAAATTTTTAAAAATATTTTATTTCTTTATTTTTAGAGAGCGGGGAAGGGAAGGAGAAAGAGAGGGAGAGAAACATCAATGTGTGGCTGCCTCCCACATGGCTCCCACTGGGGACCTGGTCCACAACCCAGGCATATGCCCTGACTGGGAATCGAACCAGCAACCCTTTGGTTCACAGCCCACACTCAATCCACTGAGCTACACCAGCCAGTGCTAAATACCCAAAGTTATTATAGCTCTCTCTCTCTCTAAAAATACTTTTTTTTTCCTAAAATGAAATTCATTAAAGACTAGAGTCATTTCCTTTAGACTAATAACAAACAGCATTGGACTTGAGATTTAAAAGACAAGGATTTCAGCACAGCCATGGCAACTATTAGCTGTTACACAATCTGTGTGAGGCAGACTTATTTCATTTGTAAAACAGAAGTTATGACTACCTTCCTGCAAGATTACTGAGGTAGATAATGAGATGATATGCACCAAGCGCCTAGCATAGTACCTAAAGTTGCAAAATACAGGGAAATATTATCAGTGTCATCTTTAGGAGAGAAAAATAAAACTGGTGGATAAGAATATAAAAGAAAATAATTGGAAATCACCATGAACCATAAATTAAGTCAAAAGTAGCAATATTACACAGACATGTATCAGTAAACACACTGAAACAGAAAAGAAATCCTACTTTACTTGAACAGTTATGTCCAGGTTTAGGCTCTGTTTCCTGTTTGCTTGCCTTAAGTTAGAGCAGCAAGAGAAAGGCACAGTGTTGAGTAAGATACCACAGGACAGTCTCCCTGGTCCAGTGAGAAATGGGTCGAGTTCCCCAACACACTCCCAGAGCAAGGATGCAACAAAGGGTTTTCTCTTAGCACCAGCTGCCAAATCCTGCCCCCCCCAACCTGTGGGAGGACCTGTGAATGTGCTAGTAGGCTATGTTTTAGAGCAGAAAGTGGGTGTTTACAAATAAGAGAGGCTTATGTTAGATATACTATATCTCAACAAAAAATAAAAGAAAAACCATACAAAAATAGCATTCAATGAATATTAAATGGTTGTAGTAAAACATCCTTTATGGATGTAAAAAAGAATCTTTATTTTAAAAAGCTTTTAGTAAAAATATTCAGGTAATATCAACAATAAGCCAGACATCCATAGCAGTACATTGTCTAAAAAGGTCTAAAAAAGAAATTGTGAGTACAGGTGAAAAATACAGATTTTTATTAACTTTAAAGAATAATACTCATCTATCATAGTAACTAAAACAGGCTTAACAAAAGTGGAGCCAGGGGTAGATCAGGAGAATGGGTAGGAAACTCAAACCTGGAGGCCTTTAAGATAGGTTTTGTTAGAAGGGATTTAATCACTCACCAGACCAGAAACAGAAGACTGGATTAGATTAAGGCCTCATGCGGGTCCTTCTGCTGTCAACCTCTATGAAGAATCTACTCAAGAGCTGAGAGGCTTGGGGGTGGCTGATTACTACCAAAACCGATAACCCACACCATCCTCTGTATCCATGCTAATCAGAACATAAAGATAGAAGCATAAAATCTAAGACTTACTAATTCCTTCTAACTTTCAACTAAAAGCTTTTAAGAAACCAGTTTACTTCAACTTACTATTGATTTACTAGTTCCCTGTAACTCCTGTTATTTACTAATGAATAATTCTTTGTATTAAATTTTCCCTTGTTCAAATTACCAGAGTGGTTTCTGCCTCCTGACTGAACCCTGACTCAAACACTGGTGCATTCTCACCCTACCCACCTCTGCCACATTCTCTGGGGGCAAGGGCAGCAAGATTTTAAGCACTTTAGAACTTACAACAAGTGTTTGACTTTTTTTAGTCTAGGAGAACACAAATAGCCTAATAGAAAAGGATCCTGTTTTCCACACAGTACTCAAAAATGTTAAGTTTATTAGATTATATTAATGTTTTATTTTAAAGAGGTGAATGCCTAGTTTGGTATCTTACATTTTTTAATTCTTAAAAGTAGAAAGAAACTAAAATGTGTTTTATTTCATGGTTATCAACATGTCAGACACAGGATAGGCAATACAGAACTGCATGGCACAGGGCATGCACCCTTGCTTTCACTCACCAGAACTTGGCTTCTGAAGAACTGCTCTAGCTCTAAATCAAACACTCCAAGATCGGAGTCACCAATTTATAGTGAACTAATAAAAACAAAAAAAATCATGGTCTTTCCATAATAAATCAAGATGGTAAAATGATCTTATCAGAAGCACACATTGCTCACTGAACAGAAACTTACTGAATGTCTACCATGTGCTAAAATAAACAATGGGTCAGATGTAAAGGATGCCAAGATTGGCTAGGATGTTACCTATTTCTTTAACTATGTGGAAAATAGTAAATTAATTTAACAACTAGCTAAAATATTTCTGATTCTCTCATCTATGGTCAGCTAAAAAAGATAAAGCAGAAATATTTTGAGTGGAAAAAATACAAAAAATTTCAACAATTGTTGCAATTTATGCCCTGGCTGGTGTAGCTTAGTGGATTAAGCGTGGGCCTGTGAACCAAGAGATCACGGTTCGATTCCCAGTCAGGGTAAATGCCTGGGTTGCAGGCCAGTTCCCAGCAGGGAATGCACAGGAAGCAACCATACATTGATATTTCTCTCCCTCTCTCCTTCCCTTCCCCTCTGAAGATAAATAAATAAAATCTTTAAAAAAAAACACAATTGTTGCAATTTAAATATTAGCATGCTTGGAAAATAAAGTCAAGCATGAAAAGGGCCAAGATTCTTTCCCTCAGTGACCTCATAGCATAGTTAGAGGTACAAATATGTAACCCCCTAAATTAAACAAAACATTACTGAGTGAAGTGCTATGGGTGCAAAGAAGAGTAATTAATTCTGCCTCAGGGAGCTGAGCACTTTTAGATGGGTCTTAAAGGATGAATAGGTCAGGCAAAGATTCTGGAAAAAACTTGGAGACTTTGGAGCATGTTAAATCTATAAGTATGTTTGGAATACAGAGTGCAGGACAGATACAGAAGAAAAGCCAAAAGGCTTAAATTTTTTAAAAGGGTGATCATATATCTACTCAAAGCCTCGAAGCACCACACTATCATCAGCAGGTGTTTATAGCTCTAATAGTATTCCTCCCTCCTCTGTCTCACCCAGCTGCTGAAGAGAAAGCCTCACTATTAGTGTTGATAAATAAGATTCACACACCTGAGCAAATAGTAAGCTGAGTACTTTAGTATTAGAGTTAGGGTGATCCTCAGTAAACATCAGTTATGATTTAAAGGAACAGAACTCAAACATAGTACATCCTGCCCTGCTCCCAGCCCCATTCAGAATCCAATCATTGTACTGCATGGGCAAGTCCAAAGGGAAGGTAAAAAGCTACTAGAAAATTTTGGCTACATTTTGTACTCCCATTAGGGCAGATGTAGGAACTTCCTTCTCTTAATACAAATCAATCGCATATTTCAAGTTTTAAAGATTCAGTCAAACAATAAGAATTTAGAGAGCTATAGGATACATTCAATTTGCCTATAGGCTAGTTTCTGCTGCAAGTTCTAAGAAAGAATAACAATGCCTGGATTTTTGCTGCTAGGACATTTAACAATACTAGAGGTATCTGCTTTTACAGATGGAACAACTATGGCCCTAGTTTGCATTTATGTAATTCCTCTCTCTCTCCATGAAGACTTAAGGTGCTTCACCAGTTTTATCCTATTGTACCCTCATTCAATCCCCATAAAAGTAATAGTTGGGAAGTAATAAGTTTCACTGAAGACAAACTGAAATAGCAAAAGAGAGAAGGTCTGACAAATATAGGCCTAGAACCCAGCCATTATCCAGACACTCACAGCACAATAATGTACAAAGGAACAGGAACAGTGAGACTGACAAGGCGGAATGGGTAGGCCTAGCAGGCAGGAAGAGGGAAGGAGTGTGACCGGCCTGCCATCTTCCAACTGAAGGCAGCAGAGCAGGGGCACATACTGGAGACACCAACAACCAGCATGTTAGGGAATGTGGTCCAAGGTGCCATATTCAAAAATGAAGTCTTAGTTCTTACAGATCCCAGAACGTCAGGGAGATTTCCCCAACTTGGACTGTCCCAGATCCAGCAATATGCTGCCCTTACTAAACAGTATGACTAGAAAAAAAAGGAGTCCATGCTCAAATAAGTGGGAGAAGCACTGGGTTAAATAGAACTAGTTCCTTTTCTGCAGGATTACTCAGGACCTTTAATTACTAATGTACACTGGAAACTCAAAGAGAAAAAAAGATTATACAGCATTTCTACCCTGGCCAGTGTGGCTCAGTCAGTTGGAGCTTGTCCTGTAAACTGAAAGGTTGCAGGACTGATTGCCGGTCAGGGCACAGGCCTAGGTTGAGGGTTCAGTCCCTGGTCAGGGTACATGCAAGAGGTAACCTATCAATATTTCTCTCCCCCTCTCTCTTCCTCCTTTCCTCTCTCTCTCTAAAATATCAATAAAGCATGTCCCCAGTGAGGATAAAATTATACAGCATTTCCAAAACTTATTTTACAACAGGACTATCCTTCTCACTATCCAGAAAAATATACTAACATGGACAAAACAGCCTGCCTGACAATACAGTAAAGTTCACAAAGACAGTTTAAACCCAAACACATACTTCATCAGAAGGTGAGGTTATCTGCAGAGACCTATAAATCCCGCATTACCAGTTTACCTTTATTTAAGGAAACCAAGGATGAACTTCATTACCTTTTGGTGGTCGACTCTATAGCACTCCTGCTGTACTGTTTCCAAAAGTTTTAGAGCCAACTGCTGCCTCGAGGGACCGTCTTCATCCACGGATATGCAGTCTTCCAAGGCAGTAGAAGATAGTATCTGCAGAACTGGCATTACTAGCAGCGAGGATGACTTTGGAATTTTCTGACCCTCAGCAAAAGAGAGGAGCTTCAAAGCTATTTATCAAAACCACAATTCATGTTTTTAAAAATTAGCACCACAGCCAAACAAAATGCTATTTTACTAAAGGGTGATATGCAAGAAGTTTTCTTAGCCTTTTACAATTGAGTCAGACATATAAATAAGATGATAAATTTTATATTTTTAGAAATAAAAGGAACATAAAAATTAACTAGCATCTAAAACAATTTGTTTCTGTATATAAGTGAAAATCTGATGATATTCTTAGAAAAAATACATATCATATATCATAAAGTATAAATCAACTCTTTTTTTGGTCAATACAAATTTCTTTAAAATACAGTTCAACTTTCGTCCCTGTTCTGTCAGATCCTTGCACCACCTTCGACAGAGCTGAGACCACAGAGTTCCTAGTTAGTCGATAGCGAGACCAATGTATTTGCTTCCCTTACAAGCCCAGCTGAGAATTATATGAAGAGATTAGTAAATAAACAAGCTGAAGCAGGGTTATCTTTCCACGTTAATTACTAAGAAGCAGATCAGGAAAGTCTCAAAGTTCATGAACAGCATAACAGTCAAACCCAGTTTTACAAATGATTTTTTTTAACATGGAAACTCAACTTCCACATCAGAACCATATGAGCAAATGTACAATGACTTAGTTAAATGTATGGTCTCCCCTAGACTAATAACAGAATGAGGGCATAAATGAACTTTTTTCATGGTTATCGAATGAACCCTGATTTACTGAGTGATGTTATTCATAGATTTCCAAGCTATAATAAGTCATCAAAGCAATGAACTGATATGCCCACTACAACAAAAACAAAAAACTCTACAAGCCTTAAATCATGTGAGTTGCCAGTATTTGTTATTAAATCACCTGGAAGTCAAACCTGACTATTGTATGAAGTACAAATATAGTATGATGTACTTCACATTGTTAAGAGAAACAGAGAAACTGTTTCTCTGTTTCTCTAACACTATTAATTTACATTTTTCTCTAAATATTAGTTTTAATACATAGTTGTCTCTGAGACATCATGAAAATTCATTATGTTTAACAAAGCAGGAAATGCATATAATATAAATATTTATATATTCTATATTATAAATCTTCCAGGCACTTTTATAAATTTACAGTCAAGGCTGGGGATAATAATTAAGAAGCATAATATTGTTAATGCAGTACATTTTTCAAATTTGAACTAATCGATATACTCTTGGTTATTCTATTTCTTTAAATACTTGTCCCCAATATAGTAAACAATAGTTCTTCCTTACTTTTCAGCAAGACATGCTGGCTCAGTAATTTCCAATATGATTTATTCAATCAAACTAAATTAACTTCCAATCAGAGACACAGGCTTATAAAACAAAAACTCTGATATCCAGCAAATCAAAGTGCTGGGAGTGTTTGGGCCTGTAGCATCCTGTTACACATGGAACGCAACAAGAGTGCAGCTTCAGAATTAAAAATGGGCTTCCCTGCAGCTTTGCAATTTCTTTTTGTCAAAAAAGAAAATCTATTTATATGAAATATTCACAAAGAGCAAATTTATACAGACAGAAGGCACATTAGTGCTTGTCTGGGGCTGAGGGTGGGACTGAGGATTAACTGTAAGTGGGCACAGACATATGCAAAGGGGGAGGTGATGGCAATGTTCGAAAACTAAATTGTGGTTCTGGTGGCATAACTCTGTAAATTTAGTGAAAGGACACTTTATCCTACAGTTAAAATGGTAAAAATCATGGTAAATAAATAATATCTCAATAAAGCTGTTCAAATACCTATGGTTGTCAGAAGCAGCAGCACTAGGCAACTACACACATGGGAGGTTGCCATGTGCTCCGTTATAAGAAACAAAAGGACGAGTAAGGCACAAACCAGCGTAAGTCCAACAGGCAAAAGCTGGGTAGAAACCAATCAAACCCCAAGAGCCAAGGGCCCTCCTCCACATGCTAAAGCCATTACCAATGTAGACTGTAAGTGCAAGAGCAATTCACCCTCAAAATCATAATGAATTAAAATGCCCAGAATAATAAACTACACAATTGGCAATTACCTCAAGCACATTTTTAAAATGAGGGTGGGAAGGTATCAATGTATCATACCACTATACAACATAATTTATTTAAATTTTTTTATTTTAAAGAGAGAGAAAGGGAAGGGGGAAGAGAGAGATCAATTTGTTGACTCACTTACTTATGCATTCATTGGTTGTTTCTTGTATGTGCCCTGACAGGAGATTGAACCCACAACCTTAGCGTATCAAGATGAAACTCTAACCTAACCAACTAAGCCACCCTGCCAGGGCTTCTATATAACGTAATTTAGACAGAGTATCCAATGCCACATAGATTATATTGGACCAAAATAAAGCCAGGCAACTTTAATGTAAAAGCTGCATTTAAAGGTGTGACTTACTTGCTAATCTGTCACCTTGATTCCTTACCACATTATTCTTAAATAGAACATTTTTGCCTCCCTTTAGCCCCATTCCTCACTTTTCTTCAAATCACACTGGGCAGTCAGAAGAATATTATCTTTCATTTGTTCCAGCTGAGTTAATACAATAACCATAGATTAAATCTTGTCCAATGTAGCAAGTTTTGAATAGTAAGGGTACATACTTTTTAAAAACAAATACAAATGCTAAATGTTTCTTTTGTTTCAAGGATTTTATGCTATTGATTCTGAGTATGTTGTACAACTGTTAATAGGTGATATGCCCTTCAATATATTCATCGATGTCATTAATACATGATTCAGATTATAATGTCCTAACAAACAGCCAAAAGACTTAGTAGGTTTGGACACATGGAACCTTGTTGGACAAGAAAAAGAAGGCCTAGTTAATAATGATTACTTCAAAAACTTCCAGAAAGGAAACTCAAAATATACAGGATTTTATACCGTAACAGGATATACATAGTTCAAGTGACTACTGCCAACACTTGTGTTACATTTACTTTTTACTCTGAGTATATGTTTATTTACCGAGACTTAAGATGGGCTTCTGCTGACTTGCTGGAGTCTGTAGAAGCAGTAAAGCTATTCCAATTATGACCAGTTCAACAGGAAAATCCTAAAGAAGAAAACAAAAAGAGCTGATAGGAGGTCCAGAGCCATGGCTTTATAACATGTATCCAGGAAGAGTATATTCAACATGAAAGATTATAAACCTATTACAGTTGTCCTCCATACCTATGGGCTCGGTATTCACAGATTCAACCAACTACAAATTAAAAATATCTTTTAAAAAATGTTACATTGTTGTTGACATTTACTATGTATTTAAGACCTACGATGGTTGCACCTGTACCAAATAGACACAGACTTTTCTTTCTTGTCATTATTCTCTATTATTCCCTAAGCAATACATTATAACAAATATTTACATAGCATTTACATTGATTGTATTAGGGATTATAAGTAGTCTAGAGATGATTTAAGGTATACAGGAGGATGTGTGTAGACTATCTGCAGAAACGATGTTATTTTATGTAAGAAACTTGAGCATCACTAAGGCTGGTATCCACAGGGGTCCTGGAACCAATCCTCCAAGGGATACCAAGGGATGACTGTATACAAAATACCTACAGTAAGCCTGCTCTACTAAAGGAAGAATTGGTGAATGCCTGAGGAGTCATACATAAATTCCAAACCTTATCATATCTGAACAAAAAGAAATAGGCTAAAAAAAAATTAGAGGAATAACACCCTAACACAATAGATCTGCAAGTTTTGAAAACAGAATCTTTGCAAGCCACTGAAACTACCTGAAATCCTTAATTTAAGAATATATCATTTCTGAAAAGTAGCTCAATTGTCTACTTACCTAATACAGACATGATTCATCTACATAATTTGCATAATGAATTACACTAAACAAATTTTAATAAATCATATTATAATAAAGGAAACATTAGTACCCAGGGAGGCAGAGATTATTTATAAATTACACTAATTTATTAAGCATATTTAAATGCAGCAAAGCAATAACCATAGAAAGTTAAAATTATTAATTTCACTAAGTTTTTGAACAAAATGAAAAAGAGAAGGATATACACATTAAGTTCCAATAAATAAGATGCAAATGACATTAGATATTATTTGAGGATTCTAAATACAGAGAAGATTAATGTATTATGGAACTAAAGAAGAAAGTTCCACCACATGTTGCTAAAATTACTTCATTCTGAAATTTCACAGAAGTCCCTACAGAAGAGGAATATCTATAAATAATAAGAATAGGCAAAGAGAAAAAAAAGGATATGTGAGGTAGAGCCACGTTAAAGAAACACTTGAGAGAAAACAGTCTGAGTCATTCAGAAGTTATAATCTTGGACATGCTATCAACTTTGGCACAAATTAATAAATATGTATCTATAAATCTGGGTTATACATTTTAAAAGGTGAAATTAACCCTGGCTGGTGTGGCTCAGTGGACTGAGTGCCAGCCTATGAACCAAAGGGTCACCAGTTTGACTCCCAGTCAGGGCACATGTCTGGGTTGCAGGTCAGGTCCCCAGTAGGGGGCACATGAGAGGCAACCCTACACTGATGTTTCTTTCCCTTTCTTTCTCCCTGTCTTCTAAAATAAATCTTTTTTAAAAAAGGTGAAATTAATCAAATTGCAAAATCTTCTCAAGTGCTTATTTATGAACTTCAAAAACCCAGCTAAAGAGGAAAATTAATTTGTGAATATTCTTGAATGAAATATATTCTAATTTGTGTTTTGCATCTTACATATAGTCATTATTTTAAAATACCATCAACAACCACGAAACAACTATTATCTATTTGAGGACAATAAATGCATTTTGAAACAAATACACTTACAGTACACACCATCACACTATTCTTTCCCATTATCTTTCCCTCAATTTTATTTCAAACTCTGCAAGTACATAAGAAAACAAAAAGAAAACCAGCACTGGAATTTAAATTTCAAACTTACTGGCTACCAAGAGGATCAGACACAAAAGTATTACTATATGCTAATGCTATCACTAGAAAGCCTTTCACACAAGCTGTCAGTGAAAGGGTCACAGTGTAGCTTTTCAGTGTTCTTCAATGGCCTAGAAGCATTTTAAGTGGATGGAACTTAAAGGTATGAAGGCATAAACAAGACTAGCCTGTTCAGAATAAAGGGTGAAAGGAAAATAGCTGGAGATTCAAGACATCAAAAATAGGGAAAAGTTATTGTGGAGGATTAAACTAAATAATCTTAAACTACTTACACTCTGAGAGGTTACAAGATTTTTGTTTTATTTTTTCTCTTTATTTTTTATATATCTGTATCAAAAATTTTTAAGGTTTTATTTATTTATTTATAGAGAGAGGGAAAGGGAGGGAGCAGGGGAGGGAGAGAAACATCAATGTGTGGTGGTTGCCTCTCACATGGCCTCCACTGAGGACCTGGCTCACAATCCAGGCATGTGCCTTGAATGGGAATCGAACCAGTGACCCTTTGTTTCACAGCCCACACTCAATACACTAAGCTACACCAGCCAGGGCATGTATTAAAATTTTTTTTATTTTAATCATTATTCAAGTACAGTTTCTATCCTTTACTCCCATTCCAGCCCACCCACCCGGCCCTCCCCTCCTCCCTCCATTTCCAACCCCCCTAGTTTTTGTCCATGTGTCCTTTATATTTGTTCCTATAAACCCTTCCCTTCCCCCCTGAAATTCCCTCCCCTCTCCCCTCTGGTCACTGTCAACCTGTCCTCCATTTCAGTGTCTTTGGCTATATTTTGCTTGTTTCTTTGTTTTGTTGTTTAGGCTCCTGTCAAAGGCGAGATCATATGGTATGTGTCTTTCACTGCCTGGCTTATTTTGCTTAGCATAATGCTTTCCAGCTCCATCCATGCTGTTGCAAAGGATATGAGTTCCTTCTTTCTTTCTATTAAAATTTTTATCAGGTACAATTCTGTTAATTATAGACTAAGAATAATATAAGTTTTTGGTGTACAGTAGGAATAGGTTAAGTGTGCATCCTTCCTTGCTCCTTAAGGCAGGTGAAAGATCCTCCAATGGCTGATTTTTTTTTATTGTTGATACTATCACATGTGATTGATTGATTTTTGATGGACACCAAAAATGGTACCATTTCATGAGATCTTTTAATAAAAGCCTGTGTTGGACATGCTATGTGCCACTTCAAATACTACAGCCATAGCTGTAGTTACTCTTGCTTCTTGCCCCAGACTAGTAAGAGATGCAGAAGCACAGGGAAGTTAAAGCCCCATTGGCCAAAGCTTGAAAACCAGGCAAGAGAAGCCCAAGGACAAATACCTTCCCCTTCCTTCAGGAAGATTCTGAGATATACATTCTACTTCTCAGAATATTCTGTGGGATGGAGCAACTTGTTGCTTATAGCAGTGGCCAAACTGATAATACAGTTAAACCTCAGTTCTCAAACATCTCAGTTCTGGAACAATTTAATTCTCAGCTAAGTCGTGCATAGAAAAAAATATCTCAGTTGTCCAACAAAACTTCACTTTCTGATTCTCCACCCAATAACCCTTTCATGTTAATACCTATAAGATCAGTCACGTGTATCTCAGGCAATAAACAAAGGAGATTCAGTTTCTGAACAAACCACTTCTCCAACAGTTTTCCAGAATGAAGTTTGAGAACTGAGGTTCCGCTGTATTTGTGCTGCCTCTGCCATGGTTAATATTTTACCGTTCTTGTCCCTCTCCCACCTGCTTCCTGTGATCACACTTGCAACTGAACTCCTGTCGCATCAGCCTCAGCTTTGTGGAAATGTATGTAATGGGGTACATTAGAACAGAGATTGCCAGAAACTCAAGCAAGGGACCCCAATTCGGGAAGGGTACCCCAGATAAGGTGAGGGCCAGCTACCTCCCACTCAGAAAGAAGGGGACTGCAGAAGTGCTGGTTAGGAGGCACTCATGGGGGCAGATTAAAATAGCAACCATGAGCTGAGGGAGCCAGATGCTACCAGACAAACAGAGGCCTGTGTGTAGCTGAGGAACTTTTGCCCTTACTAAAAATGGCAGCAAAACAGGGTCAAAAAGCTAGGTTTTTCAACACATACAGAATGGGGCTAAAGTAAGTTTATGGTTATTCATATGGAAAATAATACAATAATAATAATAATATAAGAATAAACTGTTTTGCATGCTCACAACTATAAACTTACTTTTGCCTCGCCCTCAATACTTCAAGAAAAAAAAAGTGAGGGAGGTCATGGAAGGGGACACCTTTAGTGTAAAAGATACCTACCTAAAAGATCATGCATGCCAAAACTATACTATGTGTAGGTGCACACATTTAGGTGTTAAAACTATTTTAAACATGTAAGAAAGATATTCCTACAGAAGTCAGGGTGGTCAGGGGACAGAGGAGGTTGTGATTAATGTAACAGGGTGCAGAGCTGAGGGGCAGGTCCCAAAAAGAGCAAATTATATTCACCACAGCCCATGGCGGGGAATGGGGGAAGGACATGATATAGCATTAAGATATTTTTCATAACAAAAGGCAAGTTAATCATTGTGCTGTTACCCTGGGGGAAATGTGGACATGATTCTAAGAACATTCACTGACTTGTGACATCGCCAGGGCAGGTGGCTCACCTGGATGTCCTGTGTCATGGGCTAATCTTGCCCTGACTAAAGATGGCAGCCAAACAAAGGTAGAAAGATTCAGGGAACTGGCAAAAGCAGCTCATTGTAGGAAGGGTTGGATATCAGGTCATGGAGGAAGCTCTGGGTGAGCATTTAAAATAAGGGTAGGCAGCCATGAAATAGCAACCATGCGCTTTGAAAGGGTATAGAAGGGCCATCCCGTCAGCCATGAGGACAGTAGTGAGTGGCAGCCATAAGGAAGGCAGCCATGAGGAAGGGAGATTTGGCCATGAGGTGTGGCGTGTAAGGAGGTGCCACGCAGTCTGGAGTCAGGAGATGCCATGCAGTTTTGGATTACTAGCTGGAATATGAAAGAGGAGACCTGCTAGGAAACCTGCTTGGAGAACACGGAGGCAGAACCGATGCAGCTGGGAATTATGGGGACATGCCTCGCCACACAGGGATTAGTGGGAGATGCCTGGAATGCTGAACAGTGTACCAGGAATGCTGAGCCACGGACTTCTGCTTTTCTGAAAGATGGTACCTCTTCCTGGTATATTCTGAAACTGGCCTGGTTTGGCAAAGCAGGGCAAGTCCCATTTAAAGGGAATGGGACTTGATGGAAGAAATCCACCATTATTATGAATCTGTATAACCTTTAAACAACCCTTTCCTTTTTTCCCAAACTTTTGCATTGGGAGTCACACTTTTTGGCAGTGGGCAATCGAACCCCACAGGTGTTCCAGAACAGCATAGGCGGGGTTCTGTAACATTAGGATGGAGCTTGCGGGAAACTTCTGTGGCAGCTCAAAAAGTTCAAACTCTGTGATACTTACTAGGTTGTTTGCCTTATATGTGGTGGGGGAAGTGGGGCATTACCTGAGGGTCTAGTTTAAAAATCTAGATGCTTAAGGCCCACTCAGTCCTGCTAATTCAGTATCTATAGAGGTAAGCCCTAGGCACTTGCATTTTAATGAACTCTGCCTAGTGATTTTTATGCACACTTGTTTGAACCATTTCACTGGAAGGTAAGCTTCACAACTCTTGTTTGTTTTCATCTAACTGTTTGTAGCGAAGTGTTTGCCATAGAAGCTTAATAAATATATACTAAATGTGTATGTGGGAAAGGGGCAGCTATACAATAAAATGGTCAGAGAATGATAGTAATTTTACAGTAACTCTACAATTATAATTGATATTATGTCCACTATTCAAATGAATCTAGGACAACCATAAAGAAAAATATGAGGTATAGTTAAAACACACAACTCCTAGTAATTTGGCTATATAATATTTATCCATTCAATATCTGTTTATATTTTTCTATATTATTTATAATATACCTAATAGGTATAACTATATATGATATAATTATTTAGGTAAATAATATAAGTATAGTTATATGTCTAGATGTGATATATTATATTATATATATTTATATAATATGTAATAACTAACTCTATAACATGACAGATATACATTACTATATATTATTAATGTATATTACTAGTAATACATAATAGATAATACATGCAACATTACAACATAAATATATCATTACATAACAGTATAAAATAGCATTATCTATAGAGTCCCAGCACATGTGAAATCACTGTAACCACAAGATTGACAAATTGACAAATGAATTATTTGAGCCTTCATCAATTCCCTCCTCTCATGAAAATCTCTCCATTTCCTTACCTGCCATTCACTCTCTTAATCCAGTTTGGTTGCTACCACCACCACTCCACTAAACCTGCTTCCTCCAATGTGAACTATAAACTTCTGCTTACTGCATCACAAGAGTATACTGACTTTATACCTCTTACTTTAAATCCTCTCTCCACGCCAATGTTGACCATTCCCCTTTTTGAGATAACCCTTCCCTTCATTTTCATGCCATCTGTCTCTTCTGTTTGTCATACAATCTTCTAGCCATACTTTCCCAGACTCCTCTTTACCAGCCCACTCCAAATATCAACAGTGCCTGTGCAGCTGCAACACAAGCCTGGCCATGCAGTCCCACATTAAAACTCTTACCATAAAGTGAATATCTACAAATCTATACCTTTAGCTTAGGCCTCCATCCAGAATTTTAAAACCATGCAGCCAATAATTTATGATGCATACATACCTCAAACCAAGCATATCTCAAACCAAATTTATCATTTTCCCTCTAACACCAGCCACCATTTCTCAAAGTGAATGGCACTAACCAGTTGTACAAAATAGAAACCTCAAATTCTACCAAGGACCCCCTCCTTCACCATCTAATCAACCACAAGGCCTATTGATTTAATCTCCTATATTTTTCTTTTCCCATTTTCATTTCCCTAATTAGCACCTTGCTATAAACTAAATTGTGTCCTGCCAACCCCAAATCCACTCGCTGAAGCCCTATCTGCCAATATAAGTGTTTGGAGTAAAGAAGCAATTAAAGTTAAATGAGATCATAACAGTGGGGCCTTTACCAGTCAGATTAGTGTCCTTTTAAGAAGAAACAATAGAAAGTTCACTCCTGCTCTCTACCATGTAAGGACACAGCAAGACAGCATCTATCTACAAGTCAAGAAGACAGCTTTTGCTAGGAATCAAATCAGCCAACATCCTGATCTTAAACTTTCTAGTCTCTAGAACTGGAAGGAAAAAATTCTGTTGTTTAAGCTACCCAGTCTGTGGTATTTTGCTCTGGCAGCCCTGGCAGTCTAAGGCATCCCTCCTCACTTTCTGCCCTGTGTGTGCTGCCCTTCTCTAAACCCTCCTCTACTCTACCATCAGAATGACCCTCCACACACAAAATATCAAGCAAGGCACCTCTCTGCATCCTATTACCTACAAGATAAAATGCATACTCAAGTATTATCTCCTATACTTGAATCCTTCAACAACACTCAACACCTTTTTGTTTTCTGAAGAGGCCATACCTGCCCGTCTGCCTGCCCTCTCATGTTTCCAAGTTTGGGGACATGCTGTTCTGGCAGCTGGAATGCCTTCCCAGTCTCTGGGGTGTACTAGGGAAAGTCCCACTCAGACTTCTCAAATCTAAACCCATGCCCTACTTTCCTTAACTGTGATCTTTAAATATATAAAAGCATTTATCTTATTGTTTTACAATTATTTGTTAGCATGTCTCTAAGTCCCTTGAGGTCACAATGTATCTTTTCATCTACGTATTCTATAGGGTTTGACATATAATATATATTAATTACTTGTTTTCTACATGAATAAATGAAAAGAATGCCAGAGTGGTAGATCCTTAACTGATGCTCTAAAGCAGGGGTGTCAAACTCATTTTCACTGGGGGCCACATCAGCCTCGTGGTTGCCTTCAAAGGGCCGAATGTAGAGCTCCTTGCCCCTAGTTAAGGAGCAGCTGCATTTATACAGTCCTAAAATTGCATTCAGCCCTATGAAGCAACCACTGATGAAGCAAGGCTGATGTGGTCCTCGGTGAAAATGAGTTTGACACAACTGCTCTAAAGAGTATTTAATGATGCATTTTTATAATAAGTAATATTAGTAGTTGTGGTACATTAGTACTATGATTTAATCATGTTAGAGCAACACACCTTTGATATAAAGAGCACATCCACCCAGTTCCTTTATAAAAGACTCACTTGAGTGATAAATGACATCAACATTTCTTACTATTCTTACCTCCTTCAGAAGTTCAACACTGTGTGCCAAAAGGTGAATTAAAGATGAGCATTCCCCAGTTATCTTTAAGCTGACTTCACAGACACACAGCAGCTGAAGGGTCAGCTGGGTAAGCTGAATTTTCCAGAAAACAGGATGACGCGAAAGGTTTAAATATACTTCCTCAATAAACAGCATCACTTCTGTTGTCTGTATCAAATCTTTTATCTGTTTAAAAAAGTCATTATATGATAATTACAATAATGTAAAAACCAAAGAATAATTTAAAGCTATACAAGAAACGTTAACAATAAAATATTTTTCTCAAAACCTGTAAAGCCTTAGGAATATGCAGAAATGTACAGAACTCAAATAAGGTTAAACTATACAACCCCGCCTTTTTCTTTTGTCGCTAAACAAAATACAACTTGTTATTGTTTTTCTTACTGTTGTCTGGCACCAAGTGTTTTCACTAATTTTTCTAATTTCTCTAAGTACATATTTCTTAAGACAAATTACATGACAGCATCAACATTTTAAAGGAAAATAAATTTGGTTTTGAGTTCTCCAAATGAACTCTCCTTTCTACAATTGCAACATAATTACCTGGTAGTGAAGGGTTAGCATGTCAGTCTAATGCACTACTAAGTCCTTCATCTGCCAAGGTATTTTCTCAGAAAACCTTAACTGAGAGCATCATGTCCACTCTCAGTAGGTGTGAGGAAAGAGCATATTCAAATGGTAGGTTATCTTCTCAATGGGTATTAGGTAGGAAAGACTTGGATGCTCTTGAAAAATCTCAATTCAATTCAAACCCAGCTGTTCTGATAAAAATTCTGGAGTTATTAAGGATGTGGTCCTTCTTGCAGACACACTGGAATTGCCCGGAGATTACAAACAACAAACCATCTACTTCAATCAGGAGCCTGTGTCTGTCAAACTCATCAAGAGGAAAGCCTACAGGTGACCAGCTGTACTTTTCACCAGTCACTTCCAACATAATAACCCCAGATGACAGTAAGTTTAACACAAAGAGAAAAATTAATTCCTAGCAAACAAGAGAAAAAAGATATAGTAAGATCAAGTGGGAGGATATAGCAGAAAACACTGTTATATAAAATAAGTGTGAACGTTCAGTAAATATTTAGCTCTTTTCAAATATATAGTGGGAGAGGCAAAAGGCCATCAAGAAATAAAAAGGGATTTAAAATGAAGTAAAGCTTCATGTTTATTTGACATTTTGTGCATATTTCAAATTTTCCGTAATAAAAGAAATTTTGAAAGGCGATCCCAGCAACTTATCATTAAAAAGGCTCTATAATCCTTATCATTACCAAAATTCTTAACAAGGACAGTTTTGAAGTAATGGTCTCTCTTTATGTAGAAATAGACCACGTGCAATGAATAACACACATAATGACAAGAGTCACAATTACAAAGAAAGAACAATTGGGACCAAAGTCAATAGTAAAGCTTAAGACAGGTAAGTCCAAATAAAAATAATTCCAAAAAATTTAAATTGAAGGACAATTGGCATTAAAAGAAAAGGAAATAGGAGTTCTACTGACTGCCATCTGATCACAGGTCAATAGGGTAGCATGGCTATTTCCAAAAAAAAAATTAATTACTGCGATTCTCTGCAAGGGCTCAGTATGGGTCAATACTGTATTCAGCTCGAGGAAGAACATTTCATAGTAACAAAATATGAGCACCAATAAAGTAGAGAATTACTGCCAAAGGCCAGTGAAAAGTCTGGACATCATTTCATGTACAGCAGTAAAGAAATTGATGAAGAAAGGAAGGAGGAAGGGAAGGATGGAAAGGAAGAGAAGGAAGGCAAAAAGAAAACTCAAAACAGGTTGCAGATTGGCTTTTTAAAAAGTTTGTTTTGTTCTAAGAATGGTGACTAATTAAGAGTTTTAGGAAAATGCACGTCAATTAATAAAAGTACTTGCTTTAAAAAAAAAAAATGCAGAAGAAGAACTTCTGGCCAAGATGGAGACGCAGGTAGACATGATCTACCTCCTGACACAACCAAAGGAAGAACAACAAATTTAAAACAAAAAAACAACCAGAAATGACAGAAAAATCAAACCGTATGGAAGTCCTACAACCAAGGAGTTGAAGAAGAAACATTCATCCAGACCCACAGGAGTGGTGGAAATGGGCAGCCAGGCAGAGAGGACTCGCAGCAAGGTGGCAGCTGGAAGACTAGGGTGGGTGAGGCTGCGGCTGGTGGGCAAGGTGGCAGCTGTCGGACCAGGCAGTCCCACATTCGCACGCAGATAAACCGGGAGGGACAACTGGGGAGGGAGACAGACTGAACAGCCCAGGGCTCCAGCTCAGGAAAATAAAGCCTCAAAAACTCTGAATGAAAATACCTCTGGAGTTGAGGCAGCAGCAGGAGAAACTCCCAGATTCACAGGAGAGTTCATTGGAGAGACCCACAGGTTCCTAGAACGTACACAAGCCAACCCAACAGGAATCAGCACCAGAAGGGCCCAATTTGATTGTGGGTAGTGGGGGAAGTTACTGAAATCTGGCAGAGAACTGAGTATGGGGCACTGTTCCCTCTCGGACCCCTCCCCCACATACAGTGTCACAACGAAGGGATGCGGGTTGCCCCACCCTGGGGAACACCTAAGGCTCCGCCCTTTACTATGTAACAGGCGCATCAAGACAAAAAAGTGGCCCAAAAGAAGAACAGATCAAAGCTCCATAAAAAATGCAACTAAGCAACAAACAGATAGCCAACATATCAGGTGCACAGTTCAAAACACTGGTAATCAGGATGCTCACAGAAATGGTTGAATATGGTGACAAATTAGATGAAAAAATGAAGGCTACACTAAGTGAAACAAAGGAAAATGTACAGGGAACCACCAGTGATGGGAAGGAAACTGGGACTCAAATCAAAAGTGTGGACCAGAAGGAAGAAAGAAAACATTCAACCAGAACAGAATGAAGAAACAAGAATTCAAAAAAATGAGAAGAGGCTTGGGAACTGCTAGGACATCTTTAAGCGTTCTAATATCCGAATCATAGGGGTACCAGAAGGAGAAGAGGAAGAGCAAGAAATTGAAAATTTATTTGAAAAAATAATGAAGGAGAACTTCCCCAATCTGGCAAAGAAAACAGACTTCCAGGAAGCTCAGAGAGTCCTAAAGAAGCTGGACCCAAGGAAGAACACACCAAGGCACATCATAATGTCATTACCCAAGATTAAAGATAAGGAGAGAATCTTAAAAGCAGCAAGAGAAAAGGAGACAGTTACCTACAAAGGAGTGCTCATAAGACTATCAGTTGATTTCTCACAAGAAAGCTGGCAGGCAAGAAGGGGCTGGAAAGAAGTAATCAGTCATCAAAGTTGAGGACCTACATCCAAGATTACTCTAACCAACAAAGCTATCATTTAGAATAGAAGGGCAGATAAAGTGCTTCTCAGATAAGGTCAAGTTAAAGGAGTTCATCATTACCAAGCCCTTATTATATGAAATGTTAAAGGGACTTATCTAAGAAAAAGAAAATCAAAAATATGAACAGTAAAATGACAACAAACTCACAGTTATAACAACCAAACCTAAAACAAAAACAAAAACGAAAACAGAAACAAACTAAGCAAACAACTAGAACAAGAACAGAACCACAGAAATGGAGATCACACGGAGGGCTATCAGCAGGGGAGTGCGTGTGGGGAGAAGGGGGAAGATACAGAGAATAAGTAGCATAGATGGTAGGTAGAAGATAGACAGGGGGAGGTTAAGAATAGTATAGGAAATGTAGAAGCCAAATAACATATATATGACCCATGGACATGAACTAAAGGCAGGGGGTTGCGAGTGGGAGAGGGTGTGCAGAGTGGAGGGGATTAAAGGGGGAAAAATGGGACAACTGTAATAGCATAATCAATAAAATATTTTAAAAAAAGAAAAAATGTTACTTGCAAAATAACACAGTTCCTATCACTAAAATATTTCATTTTTCATGGGATGGTTGTGTTTTAAAGAGTATAAGAAATACCTGTAATCAGTGAGAAAATGGATTATACTGCTGCTAAGATCCTTCCCAAGGCTAATATTCTTCATTCTCATAAAGCCAATATGTTAAGTGATTAGATGTGTTTATGTTACTAGTTTCATTTGTTTCAAATGATGTATCCCTTTTTTTCTTCAACTATCTCAACTATATTAACAAGCCACAGATTCCTAAAAACACTCTACAGAGCTCACTTCCAGAAGTATTTAGGCTTGTCAATATAGATTCACAAAGATGAAGACAAACATCTATCAAAGAGCAGAGAACAGGGTGGTATGAAAAAGTGCACCCTCTTTTAAGATGTTCTGCCTATACATTGCTTTACTGCCCACAGAAAACAAAAGCTTTGGAAAAGCCACAAGAGAATTCATTTTAATTAACTTTTCTATGCTTTGATTACAGGAAAGCCAATTTATGAGTTACAGAGGAAAGGTTCACTGTAGCCATTCCTTGCTAATACAAACTTAAAACAGGTCATCTGTGACCTCAAGTGATCACTTTGAAAAATATTCACCGATTCTCTCCATTAGCTAAGCAGCATGGGGCTCAGATTCTAGGCAAAGGTCAAACCTCAATGATGGGATGGGATGGCCTGATAAATGAATCACTACACTAAAACCACAACACACTGCCAACTGGAGGTTTCTTTGTCTTTTTTTAATCTTCAGTTTCAGCGACATTAGCTCATATTTATCTCTCCCTTGAATTCCCTAGGCATTTTATCCATACCCCTGTTAAACATCTTTCATCCAACTATTTTTAAACTATGAGACTTTATATACTTGTTTTAACTCTCTTACTATATCATGCGCTTCTCAAAAGCAGGATCCATCAGGGTCACCACACATGTTGTAAGGGAAACTGAAATTCAGCCAGCACTGCTCTGGTCAAGCAAGCCCTGTGTCCAGGACTGCATCTGCCTTGAGATATGCTTTTTTCTAATTTGCACAAAGAAGTCTCTCTTTTTTTTCCTTATAATTCAATGTCTTGCACAAGGAGAAATTCAACTCAAGATTTCCTTTCCCTGAGAAGCCTCTCTTAAACAAAAAAAAGTTTTCATTCCTACCAATCCTAAAATGGACTATGCTGAATTATATAACTGTAAATCTAGTTAACGTTATATATGTATTAATGTTAAATCTAGATTCACTGCCTTCTTCGTTGCTAAAAGCCTGGGAGTGTTTCTAGAGCCAGGATTGTGTCTCAGTTGGCCAGGCCACACAGGTTCTACTAACTGTATGACAAGAACAATTAACACTTGCTGATGCTATATGAATGAAGGAGGATGAAAGGCCTTACCTGTAAACATGGAACCATGTCACAACACAGCTGAAGTATCTGTTGTTCCAATACTGATGGCTGTTCTTTGTCACAAGGATCCCAGGGTTGAAGTAAGACTTTTAGCAGGGCTAGCCTGAGTTTAGCATATTCTTGTAACTGGGATGGTTCACAATACAGATACCATAGAAATGGTGCCATTATTTGGACGCACGAAACTTCTGACCTGCAAAAATTGTAACACAGAAGCCAGCCACTGAGTTAAGAGTATCAAGCAGTCAAATATCAACTAATTGTTCATGACCTATCATATGTTATCACCAAGTTTGACTTTTTTTCATAATTCTCTTATTACATTATGACCTACCTAGACCCAGGCCAAACAGTTCTTTGTCCACTGGAGAAAATGACTCAGCACCTGGAGACCATAAGCCTGATGGCCAGGAACAGGAGACTACCTGCACACTAGAATAGCATCTACGTCTCAGTCTTTGGTGAACAGCAGAATCATCTGAGAACCTGTTTAGACTTATAGATGTTAGGGCCCCTTGTCCAGTAATATACCACAGGTATAAATTTTTAAAAAACTCTATAGTTGCGATTCTATGTAAAACAAAGCCATAGTGACAACCCAAGAAGATTGTAACAGTTAATATTTACTTGTGAACTTGTTAACATGGTGTGCAAGTAACTGTACTTTATGCTTTTAAAGTAATTTGATCTTCACAACTCTGTAAAATAAAAAACACTGGGTTGGCCAAAAAGTTCATTTAGTTTTTTCCATAAAATAAAACACATTTTTCATTTTCAACAATAACTTTATTGATTTGGATATTTGAGTGTGTCAGCTATCTCCCACACACTCAAACTGGTATGAGGTTGACTGTTTTCAATTAATGTCTCGATGTGATTGCTATCAATTACCCAACAGTGAGGCATGATCCAGTGAGAAATCTCCAGCACGAAACGTGGCAAACTACTTTTGACACTTTTGATCAGTCACAACACCTTCTCCATAAACTGCACATTTTGCTTTTTAATTGTATTTTTACCTTTCCTGAAATAATTAAGCATAATATGCTGAAAATGTTGCATATTTTCTTGCATCCTCAATATTAAAATGGCTACACAAAAATTCACTGATTTTGATAAGTTTTCTTTTAAATGCACAGCTATCACAATATAATCTAATTGTTTTGAATGAACCCATAAACAGCTAAGCGCCACTAAAGCCAGCTTATAGAAAAACCAAACAAACTTTTTGGCCAGCCCAATATTGTATCACATTATGCGGCAACTAGGCCAAGAGAGGTGAAGTAATTTACCAAGGCCGTCTACTTAAGCTTTTCCCGTTCAAAAGAGGAAGACCTTAACAATCTTTTGGATCTTTAGATTTCAATATATCCCATAATTCCAAGTAGAAAGTCACTAAAATGCCAAAATGACCTTTCAAATATAAAAATTTCATCACGTCATTAACTAGTTTAAAAGAGTTTACACTTAAGATAAAATATTTAGCCCAATTCACAAACCCTCCATATTTTGGCCACTGCTTATCTTTCCAGCCTTATTTTTTGCTCTTCTCCATCCTCCACTGAACACTACACTATCAGATCTCCCGTCATCAGGCTTCTCTCTCACTTGCTGTTCCCTCTGTCTGTAATACTGTCCTCTCGCTTCCTTCTCTGTTCCTTCCTCTGCCTAATTTCTATCATCTTTCAGGTCTCTCCTTTAAAAGCACTTCCTGAGGGCCTTCCCTGATACGTAACCTAGGTCAGAGCCCTATTTTGTACTCCCACAGGACAATGACTTCATCATCATTTTTTTTTAATGTCTCTATCCCTTGTCAGACTATAAGCCAAACCAGGGCATAGACCATGGGTTTTTGTTCACTTCTGTATAAGCAATAACTATACATAGTAGGCCTTCAAAGAGGTGCTTATTTGGTTATTTTATTAATTGATTCAGTTACACTAAAATGTAGAGTAGCTTTACAATTAGCACATATCAACTAAATATCATGACTTTATTTTGTTTTTCATATTTATTATACAGAAGAAATTATTAGGTAAGATACAAAGATGAACCAGGCATTATATCTATTCGTAAGAAGCACAGAATCTAACAGGGGCAATCAGTTCTGCTCCTGCACTAGAGGACAGAAAGTGAAAATCGCTGAAAGGTATAAAGTGCAGTGCTGCATAGAGGAAATGGTACTTGCATTTCGATTTATTTTATTTATTTACTTATTTATTTATGTATTTATTTATTTATCAAGGAGAGAGGGGCAGGGAGGGAGAAAGAGAGAGAGAAACATCGACACGAGAGAGAAACCAGGCATGTGCCCTGACTGGGAATCAAACCAGCAACCTTCCACTTTGCAGAATGACACCCAACCAACTCAGCAAGTCAGTGAATTATGATTCACCATGTAATTTAATAATACTATTCATTTTACAGTAAAGTGACTTTAAAACATCACCATTAATAAAAGCCTTAAAGTTACCAAATCAGTAAGATTTAATTTATTCAATTATTTATTCTCTGGGCAATATGTGCTCAATACCTATATATCATTCACTCTTCTATGTACCAGAAACAAAAATAGATTAAATCCTTATTCTGATGGAGCTTACAATCTGTACGTATATTTTTTCCTCAATAGCACAAATAGTTATACAATCTATAAAAAAACAAAAGAAGGACTTTTTGAGTTCATAATTATTACTGAAACATGCCTTTATCATACCATCCACTTTGGAAAACTAAAAGCAGTTTCACAGATCAAGCAAGCGATTTATTATGAGCTAGACTATGAAGCACAGGTTTCCAGAAAAGAGATTTAGAAACAGGTTCCCCATCTAACAATGTTTTCCCAAAGAATAAATACAATCCATGTGTCAAGAATATCCACTACCAGCTTATCGGTTTTCTCCTACTTTGAGATGCTGAAGGTGAAATGCAAGATTCATATAGAGAAGTGTATTTCCAAGATACCGTTATTACTTGACATCAGGAGCATAATGTTGAACTTTCTAAAGGATAATATAGTATTACACTATTTAGAACTTTTCTTGGCTTAATCTGTCCCAATTTTGAATATTGCATTTTCTATGTGGTATCTAATGATTAACTATAACTTCAGTATGCATGAAACTGACAGGGCTTATGAGAAAAAAGAAAATAATAAAACATAACCAGAAATCCCAACATGATTAAGAATATTTAAAAATGTAACCAAGGGTGTATGTATGTACAAATACATCTTTCATATTTCTGTTTACCATTAAGAGAGAGGTGGCAAGAAAAGACATGGGATAAAAATAAAAACTGAGGCTTTTGGCCCCATTCTGCCATTCACTAGCCATGTGACCTTGAACAAGTCATTTAATGTTGCTCTCCTTAGTTCCCTCATGTGAAAAAACATGTTAGACTATATAACCTTGAAGTATACAGGTCTAATGACCATGACATCACTGTCAATTTACACAATTCTCAGTTCCATGAAGGTGAAGTTTGAACATTACAGGGCCTTCTACAAATGAATGCAGAACTTAATCATAAAATAACACCCCTCTAAAACCTTGCATAATGATCTACTGTTATTTCCAGACATCTACATACTGTTAAAAATGAATGCAGCCCTCACTGGTATGGCTCAGTGGACTGAGCGCCAGCCTATGAACAAAGGGTGGCCAGCTGGGTTCCCAATAATAAAATAAATAAAATAAAAGGGAACAGGGGAAGAAAATAAAATATTTTGTCACTTTTAAGACTTAGTAAAAATTGCCATAGCTGGTGTAGCTCAGTGGATTGAGCATGGGCCTACAAACCACAGGGTCGCTCGTTCAATTCCCAGAGCACATGCCTGGATTGCAGGCCAGGTCTTCAGTAGGGGGTGCACAAGAGGCAACCACACATTGATGTTTCTCTCCCTCTCCCTCTTCCTTCCCCTGTCTAAAAATAAGTAAAGTCTTAAAAAAAAAAAGAATGCAAACAGCTAGTCTAATCAATAATTCCTAACACAGACAGATTACAAGCTATCTTCACAACATTTTGCTTCCTCCCCATAGTTACAAATCATTATTTAGATTATTAAATCATCTACCTTCTTTCTTTTTTAAATTATATTGTATTGATTATGTTATTAAAATTGGCTGAATTCTTTTCCCCTTTGCCACCCTCCAGCAAGAACCCCCAACTCCCTCAGGCAATCCCCATACCATTCTTCATGTCCATGGGTCATGTGTGCAAGTCCTTTGGCTACTCCATTTCCTATACTATACTTTACATATCCATGGCTATTCTGTAACTACCTATTTGTACTTAATTGCCTCCCCTCTTCACTCATTCCCCCAAACCTACCCAACCATCAGAACGCTCTCTGTATCCATGATTTTGTCTCTGTTCTTCTTGTTTGCTTAGTTTGTTTTTTTAGATTCAATTGTTGATAGACATGTATTCACTGCCATTTTATTATTCACAATTTTGATCTTCTTTCTTAAATAAGTCCCTTTAACATTTCATGTAATAATGATTTGTTGATGATGAGTCTTTAGGTTGTTAGTCTTTTGGGGGGAAGGGTTTTGCCTGGGAAGCTCTTTACCTGCCCTTCAATTCCAAATATAGCTTTACTGGGTACAGCAATCTTGGCTATAGGTCCCTGTTTTTCATGACTTTGAAAATTGCTTGCTAATTCCTTCACTCAGCAAAGTTTCTCATGGAAACTCCCCTGTAGGTAATTAGCTGCTTTTCTCTGGCTGCTTTTAAGGTTCTCTTTATCTTTAACCTTTGGCATTGTAATTATGATGTGTCTTGGAGTGGGCCTCTTTGCATCCATCTAGTTTGGGACTTTATGTGCTTTCTGGATTTGTATGTCTATTTCCTTCACCAAATCAAGGAAGTTTTCTTTCATTGTTTTTTCAAATAGATTCCAATTTCTTGCTCTTGCTCTTCTCCTTTTGGCACCCCTATGAAGTTGTCCCAGAGGTAGCTTACACTATCCTCAATTTTTTGATTCTTTTTTTCTTCTTGTTGTTCAGATTGGTTGTTTTTTTTGGGGGGTGTTTGTTTGTTTTTATTTTTTGTTTTGTTTTGTTGCATCCTTATGTTCTAAATCATTGATTTGATTCTCAGCTTCCTCCACTCTACTGTGGTTTCCCTGTAAATAGTTCTTTATTTCAATTAGTGTATCCTTCAGTTCTGATTCTTTTTTATGCTGTTGACATCCTCACTAAGTTCCTTGATAATCCTTATAATCAGTGTTTTGAACTCTGCATCTGATAGATTGCTTATCTCTATTTTGTTTAGCTCTTTTTCTGGAGTTTGATCTGTTCTTTCAGTTGGGCCATATTTCTCTGTCTCCTCATTTTGGCAGCCTCCCTCTGTTTGTTTTTATGTATTAGGTAGAGCTGCTATGACTCCCTGTCTTGGTAGCATGTCCTAATGTAGTAGGTATCTTGTAGGGTCCAGTGGCACCGTCTCCCCTATCACCCAAGCTGGATACTCGAGGTGTGCCCTCTGTTTGGTCTGAGTACATTTTCCTCTTGTAGTTGAGCCTTGATTGCCGTTAGCAGGTCAATAGGAATGATTTACCCAGGCCAGTCAGCTGCAATGATTGGCTGGGACCACTGACCACCAACCTCTGCCCTCCATGGCGGATCAGCTGTGCAGGGGCAGGGTGTTATGCTTTGACATGGTCTATAGCTATCCACTGGATACCCAGGCCTGTGGTTTCCTGGGTGGTGCAGGCCAAGATCAGCTACCACCTGTGCTCTGCCCAGGACCACCCAGTAGAGGTATAAAGCAATCTGAGATGGATGCTATTTGTGTTAGACTTGGAGATTCCCAAGGAAAGCCAAGCTGTGAATCTAGGCTGGCTGCTACAAGTACTGGGTCAGGGGTCACTTAGCAGGGGTATGGAGGCTGAGGAACTGGAGGCTCACTGAGGCCAGCTATTGCTTGTTTGACAGGATTTAGGAAGTTGTGAAACAAGAGCCTAGACCAGCCATTCATATTGAAAAGTCATCATAACAGTTTGAGTGACCCCGTAAGGTAGATGAGAGTCTCAGAGGATTTTAAGGGTAGAGCAAACAGTGTTAGCCAGGTAGATGGAGTCTCAGATATGGTACCTGCCTGCCAACTCTGGGGCTCTCTGGAGGAAGGGCTCAGAAAAGGGACAATGGCCTCTGCCTGCCTTTTTGTCTGGGAGAAAGCTGTCCCTCAGTGCCTGTTGATGCCAGGCACTTCAGTTTTTCCCAGTATGCCACTGGTGTCTTCTAAGCTCCCACCCCGGTATCCACCTTCTTTCTAAACAACAACTTAAAACTGCTAAGTTAACTTACTCTAAAATTAAATCTCACGAAAACCAGCAGTGCTGAAAATGCAATCAGAATTACAATTTCTACTGCAAAGAATAATCTCATAGTGCAAAAACAGAAATGAGGCAACTGCAGTTATTTTTTTATAAATAAGTATAAAATAATTTAGAACTTCCAAAAGGCTCTAGATAGCATATCTTAACACCTGAGAATTTAAATGAAAAGAGTAAGTCAATAGAAGCTTATCAGTAAATAAACAAAAGTCTATTAATAATCTTTTTTTCCTTATGAATATCTGGACAAATTTCATTAGAATAAATACACCCAAATCCCAAAACAATACTCCTTTAAAATGAAAATAACCAAAAGCTAAATTAATTACTTGTCAATTAAAGCACTGAAAAAGAGATTCTTAACAAGCTTAATGACAAATGGATCAAATTAGCAGCAACATCCTTTAAAAAATATACCCATCTATTTAATAAGAGAAATGTCATTAAACAAATGTGTTTATTATAAATTTATTTTTGGTTTCTAACATAGTTGATGAAAGATTTATTTAATAAATACTAATCCTACCTTTGAAAGTGCAATCCTAGGTGAGAGAAGAAAGGATAATGACGTTTATTTTTTGCTATTCATTTAAATGCCACATGGATTTTCTGACTGGGAGATGATTACAAAGTTCCCTATATCTCTTTAAAACTTCCTATACCAGTATATCCTGCCTAGAAATTCCATCTAAAATTGAAGTTATGGACGCAAGTGGTGTTCTAAGAAACTACATCTATAGAATACTGCAAAAACTTCAAGAGCAGGAAAACATGAATGAAGCTGGTGTGGTGAGTATAATACTCAGGCATTGAACTGCTTTAGACAATGGTATCCTATCATGACCTTGCATGATGGTACTATGTATATGTTATATATTAGGAGGAATGTTCCAACCCACTCCCTGGGCCCACCAGTCTGTGAGCCTCATGTATATAAATCCAACACTTACAGAGTACCTAGAAATCTGCCAGTCATTATTATTAGTTCAAAGAATAATAACATAGTCTTATATTTGCCCTCAGGAAGGTTTCACAGTTAACAGAGGAGAGTTAATTATAAGACAATGGAGTGAGTATAATGATGTAAGAACTCACAACTGAAATTATGGGAGCATATAAAAGATACCTAACTGAGCCTGTGGTAAGCGATGATCTTCTAGGAGAGAGAAAGCCTAAACAGAGTATTAAGAGAGAAATTAGGAAAGGGTTGTGGTAAGGTTTAAGAGATGAAGGTGGGTACAAACAAACAGAAGCACAGAGGCAAGGGAGCAGCACTGCTTCCTGTGTGGAAGTCAGTGTATTGTTGAATACGCAAGTCATGAATTGTAAGATAAAGACAAGATAAAATTGGTGAAACAGGTGAAACCATATCATACACAGAGCCTAGAATAATATACTAGATTTTATCTTGTAGCCTGGGGATTTTCCAACTATTTCTGAAACCAAACTCTCTTTTTTTTTAATACAGAACTTCCATAAACTATCAACATATAAGTTCTATAAAAACAGACCCAAGGAGGTAGGGGATTCCTTGTACTTAGCCTCCACATTGCAAGTACAGTATGACAACCACAGTTGTGGTGATTTAAATGAAGGAAATATACAATAATATATCACTCTCTACACAGAGAACGGATTTGAGTAACATGAAATTAGAGGGGAAAATGTCAGTTACAAACAAGTGGCAAAAGGCAAAAGATGGTGACCTAAGGCAGTGTCATGGTTATAAGGATGGAAGAAAGCGGGCAGCGTAGAGGAACATCAGGAGGTCCTGATGAAGCTAAACTACCTGCTCATATGGTTCCTATCTAATCCCAGCTGGAACTATCACTTGATCCCACTTGGCAGGTTTCAAACACGGAGAGTTTAACTCACTAATCAATTTGAGGGAGTGGGGGGAGGAACTATCTTCTACATGTATTTTGTATGGAGTATCAAGACTTTATACCCTGTTTCATATTATTGCTAGGAGAAGCTAATTGATTTATGTTCTTTTGCTTTACATTAATTGTTTAACACAACTATTAAAATGATTTGGCATTAAAATTTTTTAAATGTATAGTAGTTTACTGAATATTTTTTAAAATATATTTTATTGATTATGCTATTACAGTTGTCCCATTACCCCCCCTTCATTCCCCTCCACCCTGAACACCCCCTCCCACCCACATTCCCCCACTTTAGTTCATGTCCATGTGTCATGAGTTCTTTAGCTCCTACATTTCCCCTACTATTGTTGCCCTCCCTCTATTTTCTACCAACCATCCATGCTACTTATTCTTCATACCTTTCCCCCCTCTCTCCTACTCCCACTCCCCTGTTGCTAACCCTCCATGTGATCTCCATTTCTGTGGTTCTGTTCCTGTTCTAGTTGTTTGCTTAGTTTGTTTTTGTTTTAGGTGTGGTTGTTAATAATTGTGAGTTTGCTGTCATTTTACTATACATGTTTTTGATCTTCTTTTTCTTAGATAAGTCCCTTTAACATTTCATACAATATGGGCTTAGTGATGATGAACTCCTTTAACTTGACCTTATCTGAGAAGCACTTTATCTGCCCTTCTATTCTAAATGAAAGCTTTGCTGGATAGAGTAATCTGGGATGTAG
>CM052540.1:60612567-60706873 GCA_028533065.1 Trachops cirrhosus | reverse complement strand
GCTGTATGTGGGGGTGGGGTCCAAGAAGGAACAATGGCGCTTGCTCTGCTCTCTGTAGGACCTCAGACCCTTCTGCCGCTTTCCGCAAGCTAACTGGGCCCCTCTGACACCAATTCCCATGTGGGTGGGCCTGTGCACCCCGCAGGACCTTCATTTTCAGTCAGTGACCCAAAGTTCTATTTCCCAGTGCTGGGACCCTGAGTTGCGTGCAGTGCCTTGCTTCACAATGGCCGCCTCGCTGTATCTGTGGGTCGCCACCCCCTGGCCGGGGCCCACCAGCCACTGCTGCTTGTGCACCCAGGGTCTGCCTGCTGCGGACTTGCACACCACCCCGGTTACTCAGCTCTCTACTCCGCATCCCTCTCACAGCCTGACTCCGCCCCTCCTACCAGTCTGGATGAACGTGTCTATTTTTAAATCCTTGGGTGTCCAACTTACATACACTTCAATTTTCTGTCAGTTCTGGTTGTTATTTTGTTTCTATATTGTTGTTGTCCCTATCTTGGTTGTGCGAGGAGGCAGTGCGTCTACCTATGCCTCCATCTCGGCCAGAAGTCTCCTGAATATTTCTAATAAACTTTCCTAACTAATCAATGCTTACCTTCTTTAACAATAGTCTGTCTTATATTTAATATTTAAACAATCAATAAATGTGGTAGGTTTGTATTCCTTGCTCTTAAGAAAATATAAAGGTATATATGCTTAAAGACATTTCTTCAGCCAAAACAGCTTAAAAAGAAAAACAAGCTCTAAAATTAGCATATACCATTCCATCACCCTCAGTTATTTTATTTTACATTACCTTTCAGGGCATTGCTGGAAAAAAGCTGTCAGCTGCTGCAAAAGTACTGGCCAGCAATCAGGTCTGTGTTCAAGCACAGTGATCAAAGGCTGAGGGTGATTTCTGAAACAAACAGAAAAGCCACATTGGAAACTGTCATTTCAAGATTACATATTCTCAATATCCAAATACAGCAGAAAAAAAAAAAGCCAATGCCATCTATAGACTTTTTTGCAGGATTCATAATTGTCACAAAATTATTATCTGCTTCATTCGTTGGCAAGTTGGTTCATTAGTACTTACATTTTTTCCTTTAAACTGTTTTACAGAAAATAGAATGAACCCCAAGTCTTAGAGACCCAAAGCCGAGAATGGACTCTGCCACTCAACAGCTCTATGACCAACCAAGCTCCTTATTCTAGTAGCTCTCTCATCTCCATCCCTTGATTCCTCTACTCCTGAAAGTCATGCCTCCTTCTCCTGCTACTCTCCTTAAGGACCTGGAAGGTTCCATTTTCTCTAACACTGCCCCAACTTGTAAGCACTATCTCTTTTCTGTTCCCACTTACCCCATTTTTCTCAGTGTATGACTCCATGTTCCCTCAGCAGATTGAATATGGGAAAAAGGAAATATTTCTCCCACCTCAAACAACAATCTGTCCAAATTGAAAATACTTCAAATTTCTCTTGAATGAGGATGAACCTTTTTATTTGGGCTACATTAATTAAGATACCTAAAAAACCTATATAAAACATAAGATCTGAAATCTGAAGAATTCTTAAATAAGAAAAAGAATAAAAGCACAAGTTATTTTAAATAGCTCAAAGAGTCTACAAGAAACTCTAAATTCATTAGAATCTTAAGCTCTGAAGCACTATACAAAGTTTTTAGTTAGTATGGAAGTGACTTTTTCCTCCAAAAAATTTTAAAAATAAAATGTAAATGCTTATTATAAATTCAAAAAGAGAAGCATCCATGTTCTTAATATGAAAGGAATCAAATACATAATGTAATTTTTAACTGAACAAAATATCACTAGTAATGATTTAAAGAAAATAAAAATAAGCAGACTAGTTTCACTGAAATGATTTTTTAAGACAGCCTTCTTGGTAGTTCTGAAAGTGTGATCATCTTACCAGCAATATCAGCCTTACCCAGGAACTTGTCAGAAATATAAATAAATCCCAGGCTCCAGCCCAGACTTAATAGCCCTCCAAATAATTCTGATGCACTGCTATAAAGCAGTGGTTCTTAACTGTGGCTACAAGTTAGATTCATCTGTGGAGCTCTTTAAAAAAATACCAATGTCCAGGTCTCAATTATATTCAGGTTGCTAGGAATGGAGCCCAGACATTAGTAATTTTTAAAAACTCCTCTAGCAATTTTAAATATGTTCCCAGGGATGAGAACCACTATCAGTAAACCACCACAGAAGAGGAAAGTTATTAGGAATTAGAAAGTTTGCTGATTTTTGTTTTCTCTCTTAAACAGAAAAGTATGTCAGATTCATCACATTCAAACACTCATCTTAAACACCTGTCTGACACTACTACACAGTTCTGGCTATTATAACATCATCTCTTTACTTTCTCCTCAACCTCACCTAATCTATCACGTACTAACGTCACTCTCTGGCAGCATGTTTTGCTAAGGCGCAGGCTATTTCAGACTGATCAGGTTACTGCCATTACAAGAATCACTCTAAGCAATTTGTTTACACTAAAACTCAAAAATCGTATAAAAATCACATCTCTAAATTTCAAATTCATTGGCAGTTAAACCTATCTAGAACTTGCTTCTACTATGGTTGCCACAGATCCTTAACAACAAATTTAACAAATCCTAAAAGCATCTCAGGTATGACACATCAACTGATATTCTTAAATTAAGAGTTCAGTAGGTCATGTTCAAGTAAACATGAGTAAAAAGAATAGCACAGCAACTGCAATTATTTTATCTATGTTTTTTACTTCTGAAAAGCACCATAATGAAATAAGAAGTCAGCTAGTGGCAGCATTTATAACTTAAAATCAATGTCTCTGATGGTGGGTGGGCTGGGATGGGGGTAAAAGGCAGAAAACTGTACTTGAACAACAATTAAAAAAAAAAAGAAAATCAAACACGTTACCACATAGTTTTTGTGTGATCACAAAGCACTGAAGTGCTTTTTAATACACTCCCCTTATAAGTAAGTCATCCTCCACCCCTTCCCACTCCTCACACCCCCAAAATGTTAAATATCTATCTCCTTTTTAAAAGTTAGTTTTGACCAAAGAGTCACTGCTTTGATTCCCAGTCAGGGCACATGTCTGGGTTGTGGGCAGAATCCCCAGTAGGGGGTGCGTGAGAGGCAACCACACATTGATGTTTCTCTCCCTTGCTCCTTCCCTTCCTCCCTCTCTAAAAAGTAAAATCTTAAAAAAATAATAAAAAAATAAAATATTATAATTTGAGCATTTAAAATGTCATAAGGCTGAGATAAGTTCACTCTTGATATATTCAAGGATTAATTATTCAATTTATGGATTATTCAAGTTTTTTCTTTTCTTTCTTACTCTCACTCAGTGCTTATTAGCCATTCCACTTCTTTCAAGTACATTTAACTGAGAAATTTTGAGGTAAATGAAGAACTGACAATTTAAATAAGTCAACTTTGCTCTTTTTTAGAAGCACTGTTGATCAAAAAAGAAATAATGTACAAAAGAACACTAAAACAAAACCTGAGTTATACCTAAAAATTTCAATTATCCTCAGGCCTACTCTTCAAGTTACAGAGTAAGTGGACTACAATACTTCATTCAAAATGATAGATGGGTTGACCGTACAATCAACCTGATCACTGGTAAAACAGTGGCAGATAATAAGCTATGCAAGTTTTGATAAACAAATTTGGGGCATTGTTATTGTTGTTATTATTATATATAAGCAATGCCTACATAGTATCATCAAAATTATTTACTGTTATACTGCCATTTTGTCTCAGAAAAAAATACAAGTGGAGAGATGAGGTGAAATAATAGACGAAAGCATTGAATTAAGAATCAAGAGTTCCAATTTACATTCTAGTTCTGCAACAAATTGTATGATCTCAGGCAAGATAATTAACCTTTCTTAGGCAATTTCTTTATCTGTAAAATAAGGAAATCAGGCTATGTACCTTCTAGTGCTAAAGTTATATAACCGAAGGCACCCATTAAAGCCATAACCTTCATACTGCTCAGAACTAGAGGCAGAAACAAACCTTGTAAAAGCAGAGAGCAGTGAAGACAGCTCTCAACTATTAATGATTCTATGTCAAGTTAAAATGGCTCTAAGAACAATGTCTATTAAAATCTGAGACCTAAAAGAAGTATCCTATTTTTATCTTAAAAAGATAAATCACCCTATATATTTTTTATTTCAGAGAGAAGTGTTGCAACAAGGAGCCCACAGAAATTTTTAAATAAGAATTTTCTAACTCTTGAGATATCCAATAGATTCTGCTTTCTTCTTAAAAGAGAATAAATAACATTGTTTCTACAGATTAAAATCAATACAAACCAGGCAGTCGGGTCACCCTTCATTGGCCTTTAGTGCCTCTAATCTCTCCTTCACTGGGTGTTGTTTTTCTCCTCCTACCACAATGAATGAATGTGTTGTACATTCTTCGGCACTTCACTTCCCTATTTCATAATTTGTAAATGTTTTAAGGTCTATTTTAAATAAAGCATTTACCATAGTACCAGCACACAGAATACTCCATAAATGGGGTACTATTACGATTATCACACAGGTAGGCTTGTATCTTACACTAGAGCAAAAGCAGCTTGAAAGCTGGATCGATCTCTTATGTCTTTTGTTTCCCTTTCAGTGTTAAATGCACATCTACAATAAATGTATTACACACACACACACATTTTCCCCAAACCATGTTTTTAAACTCTTTGACTGGATCATTAAACCAACTTATCATAGCCCCACCAGTACACTGTTTCAAAGTCCATGTGGATTAAAGGAAAAAAAAAAACCACAGGAAGCATACAGAACTGGTACCTAATACTTCAGTGCTCCTACCCTTTAGTAATATTTTCAACACACGGTAATACGTGCATCTTAACAGAATGGAGCAGGGCAAGGAAGGAATGATCAACTCATGGTTCCACTAGCACAGAAGCGATGGTCAACTAAGGTGTATAACTAGATTCACCTCTCCAAGTATAAGTGCATTAATCTTAACAGAAAGGAGTAGTTAAAAATTGGTCTTATGGTACGCAAATCAAAAAGCAAAAGTTATTTGTAACCTTTAGGTCACCTCAACTTTTCTGCTGCATCTCTGAATATAGGAAAGCCAAGATTTGATTTACATCATAAATTCACTGGTAGATAGAAATTGCCTTTTCTGTGTGAGGAAAAAATGCCTGCAGTCACCATGCCTTTTCTGTGTGCAGCTGTGACCCTGGCACTTTCAGAAGCATAGCGTAGCACTTACTACATCAAATATGCATTTTAAAAGCTATTCTCTACCTGCTCTGAATTTTGATTTGAACGTACTAGTTAGAAGCCAAAAGGGATTTTTTTAAAAGCTCTGTAGATTGTAAGTTAAAAAAATGCATACTAAAAATTATGAAGATTCCACAATGAATATTACTATAAAATAAAATTAAACAATAATTATGACTCACTCTATATTCCATAGTATTTTAAGAAAAAAACATTTTATCCTTTCAACACACGGCAATACGTGTGCATCTTAACAGAATGGAGCAGGGGAAGGAAGGAATGATCAATTCATGGTTCCCATACAAGCTCCCAGAAAAAGACTTGAAGCAAAAGTGATTTTAATTTTGATATTTTTGACTAAATTTATTTTTTCTTTGGATAAGGTAAATAGGGAGAGTATAGTTTTTATTTGAAAATACATATGCTTCATTTTATGATGATTCTGCCCTCACAATGAACTTTCACAGAATCCCTGTTTTGAGGGGAAGGGATTTTTCTCAAATTTATTGCAGTGACATTGGTTAATAAAGTTATGTAGGTTTCAAGTGTGCAATTCAATGATACATCATCTTCATCGGATCAGGGATTTAATGCAAAGGTGTCTGCCAGTGTCAGGAGTGTGGGGCTATTTTAGGTATAGAGTGATGGCTGGGGAAAAACATAAAAATACAGAGCTTATATTACTAAGTTACATGCTATGATTGCAAAAATAAAAAAAACTAGAGATAAATAGGCTAATAAGGCAAAAATTATAATATTTTGTGGTCTTAAGACATTTATTGGCAAATTACCATACAATTTTAAATTAAACATCCACACTTCGAGTAGCTTATGAAGCATTTTCTAGTAGCAATTACTAACTAGATGACTGTTCAATATCTGTAGCTTATTCTTTAGGTCTGATTCTAAATCCCAGGGACCAACCCCAGGTGATTAGAACCATAAACTGTGAGCAAAGACTTCCATGGGTGGGAAAGAGGAGAGAGAAAGAGTAAATTAAAACGTAAGTAAAACATGCTGTTCAACAGAAAGAATCAAAAGGCAAAGAGACAGCTAGCCCTTGGATAGTATTATCTGCTGTACTTCCCCAATTACTGTACTCACTTCTTTCCTGCCCTTAATTCTTCTGGGCTTTTTCAGGGACATGAATACTCCTTTCTTATCCATCTTTTTTTTCCTGATTTTTCTATAAAGATGTCTACTCATCCATTAAAGCAAAAATTCACAAACCCTCTGAAATTATATGTAAAATTTTAAGTACATATGTGCATACATTTTCTAGGAGAAAGACAATATTTTGTGAGATTATCAAGGAAGATCCTGACCCCATGCCCCAACTCCAAAAAACGTATCAGTGAACTAAAACTTAGCGTATCTAAGGTAACTGCTGTAACACAGCCTCGTTAAAACACCACTTCCAAAGAAACTATGAAGCAAGCACCACTTCCCCCTAAAAAAAGGTTACGTACTATGAGTTCTGCCCAGAAATCTGGGCTCCCTAAGTATTAAAGTTTCTGTAATTTCAGCAAAATAAATTATATTAATGTATTCTGCTGGCTCCAATCTCTTATGGAAGCTTGAGCGCATAGTACAGAGGATTAAATCACGCTGTCATGCTTACTTTATGCTAAATAAAAACCAAGCACCTGCAGCTCAGGGGATCCCTGGATAATATATTCAATTATTGAAATAATCAAACCACTCAAAAAGCAAAATGCTTACTTTGACAACAAAACTATAATTTAAGAGCTGATGGTCAGTATTTTAGTATTGCAAGAATCTAAGCAACCTCATTAAGACAGTAAATGTAATAAGGAAATCTGCATAGAAATGAAAAACACTAACAACTACTCTTAAAGACTAAGATTTCTTTTCAGGAACTTACAAGAAGTAGTTTGCCTTCAGAAATAAATGTAAAATGCAAGCACACTAAAAATTCATTGGTAAGCACACAAAAATATTACAGAATAAAATGTGGTAATTCATCCTCAGCCATAAAAAATAAAGTACTGATCATACTACGATATAGATAAACCTTGAAAACATTATGCTAAGTGAAGAAGCCAGTCATAAAAGGCCACACATTATATGATTCTATTCATATGAAATGTCCAGAAGAGTCAAACCCACAGATAAAAGTAACATGTTCTAGGGGCTGAGAATATGCGATATTGGAAATGACTGACTGCAAATGGGCGTGGTGCTTCTTTTGGGGGTGACGAAAATATCCTGGAATCAGAGAGCAGCAATGGTTAAACGACTTTGTAAATAAAATAAAAAACACTGAACTGTATACTTTAAAAGGGTGAATTTCATTGTAAAGTGCATTGTATCTCAATAAAAAAGGCATTAAAATATTCAAAACTTAGCCACATACTGTTTTACATTTAGGTTACTTAGTCTTGATTTTAGAAAAGTTCATATGTATCATGTGAAGCATAAGTATATGGCCAATATAAATAATCATAAGAACTTGGATTTACCTATAAAGAAATAAGTTCAAATCACAGTCTCATTTATTTACCTCAATGTCCCGGACTGAGAGCTTAATTTTATCCATCTTAAAGCAGATGTGGAAGGAAAGAAAAGTGTGTCTTTTTCAAATGTCATTACAAAACATCAGGACACTGTTTGGTACATGAACCATTTGTCCAGTGATTTCCAAACCTAGTTCCATATCAGGACCCCTTGGGACTTTTTAAAAATATACAAATTCTAATATTCACCATGGCTCCCACCCAACCTTTCTAAATCATGATCTACAGAGGTAGAGCTTTAGAATCTATATATTAAGCAAATTTCTAGGGATTCCTATTGTTTCCACTCCTAAAACTTACCTCTGTCGCCACTGTTACTAGTACACATGAAGGGAGTGCTGGGGTTGGGAAATAACCATTTTGAAATCATCAGAGAAAACTGATTGGGGGAGGTTGTGAGCTTACTGAGAAACAGAATATTTGCACAGTCTCAAAAGTGTCTCAAAGACTGCTTATTAGTTGCAAGAGGAAAATGATAACTATACAGTAGAGAAATCAGATTATCACCTTGAATGAGTGACCAAAATTAAAATCACCAATGAGGGCAAGATGGATATTAGTGCCTCCAGCTGTAATATCCTGACAAGTGTCACTTCCATGGTATCCAAAATTGTCAATGCCATGAAAGAGAAAGAATGAGAAACAGTTCCCGATTTTAAAAGACTAAAAAGATATGACAACTAAAGGCAGCATATCATCCTACACTAGATCCTATACACTGAAAATAAAAGGGAAAAAGGTATGAAAGGACAAATGACAAAATTGGGATATGGACTATAGACTGAAATATTGTATCAATGTTAAATTTTCTCAATTTGATGACTGTACTCTGGTAATATAAGAGAATATTTTTGTTCTTAGGAAACACATACTATTGAATATAAGTGATCTACTCCCAAATATTCTGGGGTTTTTTCCCCGCTCAATTTTATAGAGAGAATGATAAAGAAAATGTAGCAAAGTACAAAAGAAACTGATGAAATCTTCGTAAATGGTAAATGAGTCTTTTACTCAATTCTTGCAACTTTTCTGGGCATTAAAATTATTTTAAAATAATAAGTTAAAAAGAAAAATCTTCATTGAATTCCAACTACTCTTTAAATAAAACCCAAAGTCTTTGCTATGATCTTGTTATATTCTAGGCCATAGCCACCTACCCTGAGCCTCTGCCTAGGCCTCTGCCTCCCCTGAACACTAAGTTCCAGCTACTTTGCCTCCCATTAATTCCTCCAGTGCACCAGGCTTGTCCACACAGCAGCATGCTTTTCCTTGTATCTGAAGCTTCCTTCCTGTGCTCTCTGCATGGCTGACTTCATCTAGTCCTTCTAAATGGATATGAGAGAAAAAGCAGAAACAGTTTAATGCTAAGAAAAAGCTAGTTACCTGAATTAAAACTGGGCTATGATTTTTTTCCTCCCCTTTTTCAATCCTCACCTGAGGATATGTTCATTGACTGAGAGAGAGAGAGAGAGAGAGAGAGAGAGAGAGAGATCAGTTGCCTCTCATATTCACCCCAACCAGGGACTGAACACACAACCTAGGTATGTGCCCTGACTGGGAATCGGACTCATAACCTTTTTGGTGTACAAGATAACGCTCCAACCAACTGAACCACCTGGTCTGCACTGGGCTATTGTTTGATATCGACAATCACAAACCAGTCTTAGTGCACTCTGTGTATTATCTTGGGACTTTCTGTTGTTTTTTCTTTTCACCCAAGGAATGGATGCATTTGCCTTAAAAGATAAATGAAAAAAATCAATATTCATTAAAAAGTACCTCAGCCTTTAGAATACATGTCTCAAAGTTCTTAAAATCAAATTCCATCTGAATAAACTATGTAATACGGCACAAATGGATGAAAAAATACACATATAGACTGCATAACTTTAATTTACTCAGGATATTAACTATCCATTACTGTTGTCCTAATCACCCATTTCAGAGCACACATCTGCCAAAAACATTTAATATTCTCTTATTTCAGAAAGTACAGTTTGATGTTGATCAGACCAAACCTCTCCACAAATAACATTCTTAACATTTGATATTTGTGCATGTCAGCCACTGTCTGGCACATCAGAATGATGCACGAATTCTGGAACAAGCAGTTACTGCTCATGAATTCACAGCTATTTCCTCACTTCAGCTGAGAGAAGAGATCTTAAGGAGACTGCCATAATATGAATATGCAGAGGAAAAATTAAAAGCAAAAGCACATGATAAAATTTCAGGGTGGGAAATGGCATATTATAAAGCAAATGAGAAAATGAGCCTTTAATAATTTATGAATAATAAAAATTTAGTTTAGTTATTCTTCCTGCAACCAAAACACCAGCCAAATATCAGTTCTCTCCTGAAATTCCCGTAGGGTCAATAGTCAAGAATGCTTAATTAACTTAGTTAAATATATGTGTGTTGAAGGAAAAATGGAGTTCAAGCTAACCCAAAGGAACTCAGACCAAACAAAAGTGAAAGGAGAAAGTAAGAAACCACCCAGGAAGCTTTGAAAAAACACCAATGCCTGAGGCTGACACTCCAGTCATTCCAGGAAGAACCCAGGAATCTGCACACTTCAAAGCTCCTCAGAGGGCTCTAATGTGCTCCCAGGTTGAGAGGCCCAAGGTTTTAACACTTGGCATATGCTCTTGATTTAATCACCTAGTCAAATATACTGCATTGTTCTTCCAACTTTCCCCATCCTCAAAGGTACTAGAAGTTGAAACCCCACTTAAATATCCCCATTTAATCTTGTTTAAGCCACAAAACTAAAGAAAGGTCCAGTTAGGCAACAGGAACTTTATTAGCTGCACACAATCTAATCTAGTGCATCTCAAAGCATGGTGAACAGACCATCTGTACATCCAAGTCTCTTATTAAAATGCAGGTTTGCAGGCATGTTCCAGACATACACATCAAACACTGAGGATGAGCTGCTTATGCACTGTAAACACTAAAAACCAGTGGTGGTTTCTGGGAGGGTGCTGAGGGTTCTCTCCTCCTCCTCCTACAGCCATCCACCCACTGACTAGGAAGAACACTAATGTGTTCGGGCCATGGCACTATTTCACTGAACAGAGCAACGAGGTTTAAATCTCTTATATTCTTCCCCCTGCATCTGCATGGTGCTTGCTGTCATTGGATTGCTTTTCCTTTAGAATTATTCTTTGGTTCTGCTCTAGGCCTCTACTGTCCATAGTGGACATAACAAGAGGAACTTGGTGCCTTGCGACTTAAAAACATACAGACCTTTTCTCTCCCAAATAGGGAACAGAGGCAAGGAGACATGATTAGGTCACTCAAGAACCACCTGCGAGTGTACCCGAGGGGTTCCTTGCAGCTCATATGTGGTACCATAAAACTCCCAGGAGCTCAAGCAGTATTTCTCAAGTGTGATCCGCAAACGACCTATATCCGTATCACTGGACAAACAGGCTGATTCTGAGTCTCACACAAAACTGACTGAATGAAAGAATCTCTGGGAAGTGGGCTTGAGAAGCTATACTTTTAGCAAGCTCCCACCCAAGATGATTTCTTATGCTCATGAAGTTTAAGAACCACTGAGGTCCAGGGTCAACAAAGAGAAAACCCTTTCTAGATCTCCTTCAAGAAATTCGCAGGGACCAAGGAAGCCAGTGGCTAACGTTTTGGGCCTCACAACTCCCTCTCTCTTTACTCCCACACTGGCATGAGTTATGCAACTCAGCACAGCCTCACTTAAAATGACCACATATTCTGTTTTACTATAATTCAAGTTATTCAGCTCTTAGGACAAAAAGAAGTGAGAAATACTTAAGTCCCAACAGTTTACTAGCAGAGTCCTTAATACCAAGGACATAGAACAGTTTCATTCCCAGAAAGCTTACAATTAAGTTTCATACCACTTCCATTTTAAATTAACCCTAGAGCATGACCAGGGAACACCCCTCAGCAGAGTTCTGAGCTTCTCATACCTTTGTTTATGCTTTCAAACACAGCTCATCAGTTGCCTCTCCAAGGCTGGGTGATAATGCCAACCAACATGTGGCAAAGAAGGCTCTAAAACAGCATGATGATTTTGTGCTTGACTCAGGTAATCATAGCTCTCTCAAGGGGAATCTGCTTTTCAGGCTCACCTCTCCCCGGTTTCTGTCATCCACAATCCCCGCTGGAGGAACCTAAGGACCTTACGCACTCGAATGCACTCTACTGATTTATAGTGCCAGACAGCCATTCACATAAGGGCTCTCCATAAACATTACTGGATTATGCCAACTCAGGTGATTGATTCTGGACCTCTTAATGTGCCACCAATCTAAAGACAAACCTTATGTATCCACTATATCAGCTCCTCGAACTAGGCTCCCTATCCATGCCTAGCACCTAGTATCTTATGAAAACAACACTGCAGTTAGAAGAACCAAGTACAGGAGAATATAAATTATAAACAGAAAAATAAGTGAAACATTACAGATGACTGAAGGTCTAGCACTCAGAGCCAGTGAGGACAATCAGTATGAAAACGAGAGTAACTCTAATTTTTATGCATGACAGGAGCTTTCCCTTTACCACCATCTAAACAGGGCTTCTTAAACTTTAAGGTGCCTCTAAATTACCTTACCAGAATGCAGAAAAATCTTACCAGAATGCAGGCTGTGATTCAGGCAGTCAGAGATGGGGTCTGAGAAGCCACATTCCCACCAAGCCCCCAGGTACTGCTGATGCTGTTCGTAGCTCTGCTACTTGATGGAGGACCAGCAGCAGCACCTGGGAGCTTGTCAGAGCAGAATCTGGAGTCTGCCCTAGCCATAAGGAAAGAGAATCTGCCATCCAAAAAGGTCCCAGGTGATGAGAATACACCTTACTGAGCAGCTAACATACGGTCTTGTACTCACCGTAAATCAGAATCACCTGGGCCTTTTAAAAAATACAAATGCCTAGGCCTAATGGCAGAGGTTCTGACTCAGTTAGGCAGGGGTATTTGATTATTGGTAAGTTCCACACCCAGATATTTCTAATGAGCAGCCAGGGTTGAGAACATTAAATTAAATTAAAAACACCCCACTGGGTGGAGGGAAATGTGGAAAAACAGCTAATGGGTGAGGAATTCCTTTTTGGAATGATAAAAAAAAAGTCCTAGAATTCATTATGGTGATGGTTGCATAATTTTATGAATATACTAAAAACTATGGGAATCATATACTATAAATGGGTCAATTTCTGTCATAAAACTTATATAAAAAAATAAAAACTTCAATAGCTTTCCTATCTTAAAATAAATAAATAAATGCCCCACCCCTCCCCGGCTGTGAACAATAATGAAATGGAATCCAATAATAAAATGAAATCATTTTCTACCCTGGAACTCTGGCCCAAGAATTTGAACTTCTTTTTAAAAAGAGAAAAAACACAGATGTTCATATGACTCATCTAGAAATATTAAGATCTGCTCATCTACTCCTTAGGTTCAATTCTGGTCAAGGTAATGAATCAAAGACAAACCTGAAATGAAACCTTGTACCTCAGGAGGCAAAACTATGTTAAAAAACAACATTTATCAGTTTGGAAAAGTTTATGCTACACATCACATTTCCACAGTATTTTCAAATAGCAAATAATTTTCCTTTTGCTTCCCCTGTTTAAAAATAAATTAATGGCCCTGGCTGGTGTGGCTCCCTGGATTGAGCATGGGCCTGCAAACCAAAGGGTTGCTGGTTCGATTCCCATTCAGGGTACTTGCCTGAGTTGCAGGCCAGGTCCCCAAGTGGGGGGCGCATGGGAGGCAACCACACATTGATGTTTCTCTCCCTCTCTTTCTCCTTCCCTTTCCCTCTCTAAAAATAAATAAAATCTTTTTTAAAAAATTAAAAATTAATTAATGAGTTAACAAGTAAATGAATTTATTAACTTATTGTACTACAATCTCCCAACTTTTCTGTGTGTTTGAAGACATTCAAAAGACATATTAAGAAAAAATTGCATAAAATGGAAATCTGGCCTTGTTTTAAAAAACTGGCTTTAAAAACTCTCAATATTGTACTCATAAAAATAAAAGAGATCATAAATACCACTAAAATTTCAGGAAAGATCATTGTAATACAAGAGACACTGTTGACTTATCCTCAAAAGGAAAACACTATAAATATACATAAGTAGGTACCACTCAACATTTTGGAGAGACTCCTCTCAGCTTCTGATTTCTGTGGTATCAAATGCTCCAAACTGTAGGTGCTGTATGCTCAAGCCAGTGAGGATCCTCATGTATCTTTTACTTTCCCTGTTGAATTGTCATAGCCTGTGTAAGCCATTTTCCACCAAGAACCAGTACCCTTGTTTATGGTCCCATGTTCTCATTCTTCTGAAGCAGGCATTTCTGGATGCATCACTAAACAGAGTTCCTAAGACAATATGCATTGGTTACTGGCATCCTCTGGGTTACAGGTACCCTGTTCACTGGATGGGAGTTCCTCTCTTAAGAAATGGCTTTCTAGAACCTTCAAGGCAATGGTTAAGGTCACACTCACAAGTAAGTATGATGCTATCCTTTGTCCACAACTCCCCCGTAAAATCTACTGCATTTCACTTTAATTGTTGCTGTGTGGTTTTTCTTTTTAAAGTAATTCTACCATGTTATATTCTATAGATGACAAAGAAAAGGCAAATCAAGGCTCCTAACTACTGACCTATCCCTAGGTAATAACCCTTTGTTAGTCTCCTATCATTTTTCATAGTGAGAAAGTTTACCCTCCTGCTTTAAGTACACGTGCACAATCTCTGAAATAACTAATTCTTTATGGATTAGCATGTCTCAGTTCATAACTTAACAATTCACACAATAAAAAACATGTTTTTTAAAGAAAGGGGAAAAGGCTTACCTAATAGAATATATATCCTGAATGTTCTTCTCCCCAGCTTGTCCTTCCTTAACAGCTTGCATTTGCAATAATTTCATAATGGCTTTTAACAAGCCGTGTGTATTCCTGTTAAAAATATATAATGACATGTTAAATATTATAGATATAAAGCAAATATTCTAATGAAGGTTTAATTTTACCATTTTTTAAAAGATTTTATTTATTTATTTTTATACAGAGGGGAAGGAAGGGAGGGAGAAAGACAGGGAGAGAAATATCAATGTGTGGTTGCCCCTCATGTGGCCCCCACTGAGGTCCTGGCCCACAACCCAGGCATGTGCCCTGACTGGGAATCAAACTAGCGACCCTTTGATTCACAGCCTGTGCTCAATCCACTGAGCTACACCAGCCAGGGCTTAATTTTACCATTTTTAAATGACTGAACACTTGCTACCCATACTGAACAGTAGCCCCCCGCTCATTCTACAGCACAACCAAGGACAGGCCTACAGGCAGACAGCTCCCAAAAAGGAGAAGTAGGGCTGAAAAAATCAAACCACCAACTTATCAATCACTTAACTACACACACTTGGGGGGGGGAATCAATCAGGAAAAACAAACATGAGCCCACATAATTGCAGGCAGTGACCACATCAGTTACCCATACTGAATAGTCAAGTCCTTCATTTATAAATATTAGCAGACCATGAATTATTATTACAGACATATGAATAACAAGACATGAAATAAATCAGCCATTCAAAACAGTAGGCCAGGGGACCGATCAGAACAAATAACCCCCATTAAAACAAAGTTAATGGGAGTGGGGAATAAAACTTTAAATTGTTTTCTTATTCCTATAAGAGGCAGGATGATAATACATCAAAAAGAAGAACAGCCTGCACTTTTTTATTTTTCCCTTGTGATTAATTTTTTAAATTGCACGATGGGATTTTTTCCCCAGTTTTAGCTTTATTGAGGTAAAATTAACAAATACAATTATAACATATTTAAAGTGTACAAGGTGATATATGCACTGTACATTGTGAAATGATTACCATAATTAATACATCATGACTCATCTGGCTACCTTTCTTTAAAAAAAAAAAAAACTGCAAAAGTCGACAGAGAACCACAGTGATGTCAATAAAGTAGGCTTTTGCCTCTCTTCCACTAGCTGTGCCCTCTATCCAGTCATGGGGCGGGAGGAAGGAGGGGAAGCAGGTGGAAGAGAGCAAAGAGGAACATCAGCGGTCCTTCCCACACTGCAGGTTCCCAGTCAGCTTACATTCTCCCAACTTATGATAATACTTATTCTAGTTTTTTATGGATTTTATATTTTCATTTAATCCTTTTGTAATATAATTGAGTATACAATTAAATAGCTGTTCTGATATCATTTATTGATTTTGTGTGTGTGAGAATGCTTAAAATCTACTCTCAGCATATTTCAAGTATACAATACCACACTATTAGCTACAGTCAGCTTGCTGTTCATTAGATCCTGGGAACTTATTCATCTTATAACAGGAAGTTTGTGCCCTTGGGCCAATCTCTTTCCACTTCCTCCACCCCCCACCCAGTCCCTGGCAACCACCTTAGCTTCTATGAGTTCAACTTTTTTTCTTTTGTTTAGATTTCACTTGTAAGTAATACCATATTGTTTGTCTTTCTTTGTCTGAATTGTTTCACTTAGCATAATGCCCTCCAGATTCGTCCATGTTGTCACAAATTATCCTGTCATTTTTGTATAAGGACCTTTCTAGGAACTTAAAAGAAATTCTAGAAATAAAAAGAGATATTTTTAAATAAAAAATTAATTATATTTTAGTCATATATAATATATTGACATAGTTATGTTAATATTTCAGAGCACTTACTGTAAGCTAAGTATTCTTCTAAGTGCTTACCATGTATTATGTCATTTGCTATCCAGAATAATAAGTTACAAATCACTGTTAACTTATTTTGTAGCTAGGACAAGGACTTGGAATAAGTAATTGATATCTGTTGGTGCTACAGAGTGAGATGTTATTGAGCATATTCTTTTATGACATTCAAGTTTTCCAGCTGACCAAAGGTTTGGCCATGCTGTCCAATACAGTGGCCAATAGCCACATGTGGCTACTGAGCACTTAAAATGTGGTGGATCCAAACTGAGATGAGCTGTAAGTATAAAATACATACTGGACTTAAAAGACTTAGAATACAAAAAAAGAATGTAAAATAGCCATGCATAATGTTTTATACTGATTACATATTGAAATAATATTTTGACATGTGGGGTTATATAAAATACATTATTAAAATTAATATCACCTGTTTCTTTTTATTTTTTAATGTGGCTACTAGAACATTTTGACTATAGATGTGGCTCACATTTGTGGCCCACATTATATTTCTATTACCCAGCACTGCTGTAGACACTCACATGGTTTAGTTCCTACGTAGGTTCTTTGGTGAGCATTGAGGTTTCCCTTGCAATTGGAGCATTTTCCACAATCTTTACAACATGCAATGTAGTGTCATGAATGAATCTTCTGTGAAAGCTATCACATGTGTATGGTTTCTCTCCTGTATGAGAACACAGAGTTCTCATCACTGTATAAAGCCTTTCCCCTAAGATTCTCTCTCCTGCGCGTGTTCTCTGGTGGATGTCAAAGAGAGATTTGGCTTTCCTCACGTACCCTACATTGGTATTGTATCAATCCCATGGTACTCTATGGCCAGTTAATCCCACTGGGACTCAATACAATTAAAAAGTAATTTTAAAAAATACTGGAATGAACTGTAGTTGTGTCTCATTACATGACATCTCTTCGAGATTTCCTTGGGAATAGAGGTGTTGCTCATGTTCTTCTGATAACCTTCTCTATTGACACTCTCAGTTTCTAGAATAATCCTCCTCTAAAGCTTAGGAAAAGAGACACCTCAACATCCAAACTTTTAGAATAAATTTCTTTTTCATACCATTCACTTTGACAAAATCAAAACTATTCTATAGCTGAGGATACAGATTTTAAGGAATGGTATCTTCCAGTGTATCCTCTAGCTCTTCACAGCCCTTCACGCTTCCATTTACAAAGAGTTGGAGATTCTTCTTCATGGAAATCATAAGTGTTCTATAAATACTTTATTAAGCACCCACTCCTGGGTATGAATGTCTGGACTGAGTCATAGAGGATAAAGCTTACGGAGGCTCCTCAGAACTTCAGGACAGCCTGACTCCTCCAAATACAAAGATTCACTAACACTAACACACCAGGCCTCACGGTTGCAGTCTTGCATTTTAAGAGGTAGTTCCTCAGACTAGTACAAACTCCTATGGCTCTGACCCAGGCTTATGCCTAGATGTTATACAATGCCATGAAATCTCAGGTCTGCAGCTATATTTTGCAGATAAATTCTCATCATCAGAGTGAGTGAATAGTTTCCACATTATAGTATCTGGCTAGGATCTGTCATAGGGGGCCGACTTTGGTTTGCATTGGTCAGAGGATCACTACATGTTCAGAAGTGTCCTTGTCTGGATTCTAGCCTTGAATGTTTATGAAACTGGAAATCAGCTCTAATGTCTTATTTAAGCTAAAATGACTCCACTTATATAAACCTGGAGAAAGTCTAGGCTGCACCTAGTAACCACATAAAGCCACTTTTCTTGGGCCTAATGATTAGTTTAAATGGTATTCATTTTAGATGATCAGTGTTAACTGAATTTCTGGCTGAATTTCTTCCAAGAAATATGGATTCATTAAATACAGGCATACCTCAGAGACACTGTGGATTCAGTTCCAAACCACCACAATAAAGAGGGTCATAATCTTTTTGCTTGTCGTGGAGGGGCTTGTATTCAATTTGTAAAAATCACATTTGTAAAGTACAATAAAACGAAGTGTGGCTATAATCCTTTTTTGTACATGAAACTAGATTGGTTTTTCTTTTCTAATGATTTATTTGTCATATGACTAGAGTTTTACAGAGGCAGTTAACAGACCTATAATTTTAACCAACATGCACCACCCACCCTTTACAAAAGTAGTAGAATCGCAGAGAAAAGTGCACACATCATATTTGCATTGAATTCCAGGGAGTTCACAGAACCACCAAGGCTGACAAATGAACTTCACTTTCTTAACCTTTAAGTTAGTTAGGTCTTGCTTGGTCTTATTTATGGATCCAGATTTTACCGTGTGAATAACTGTGTCCTTACTGTATTTTAAGCAAGAGTGAAACATCACTAGATTATGATTTTCAAAAGATACGGTATCAGTCAAGTCACATACAGAACTATTCAAACAGTAACACATTTACCTTAAATTCAATTGAATAACTATTTAAATTATTTAAATATTCCAAGTGGGTTGAGAGGGATGATTTCAGGTTTTTATGTAAATCCTTGCTTTAATTCTAATTAGCTAGGAATACTGGGCAAACCACTTAACCTAGGAGCCTTCACAGCCTCATCTGTAAAATTAGAATTACAAGAATAAGCCCAGCTTTTGAGTTGTTTTAAAGAATAAATAAAAGTATGTCAATAAAGTACCCAGTTATTTTTTCAAAAAGTTGTGATAATCTAATATGTATAACTGTACCATAAAGTTTGTAATGTTTTTTACTCTTTGATCATTCAGTTAATGAATAATTAAGCCAAAAATAACTACAAACCTACCCTAATTTCTAGTATTTTACATCTCTCCTCACAAAACCCTCTTTTTCTTTTTTTCAAGACATTGCTAATCTGTACCTGAGATCTGCTCTTACAAAATTAAACATTTTTATTGAATTCTGTATGATTAACAGAAGAGGTTATAATAGTTTAAATAGTGCTAAAAATCAAAATAATGAAGTAGAAGAAAATATAAATGCTGAAAAAGCAAAAGTCAAAAAAAGCATAGAAGAAAATTTCACTGAACTTAAATTTTCAAATTGAAAGGATTATTACCAAGTACTATGCAAGATACCAGAAAAAATTAAATTGCTAGAATTTTTCAAATCCAAAGATATAAAGAAAATCCTATGAATTCTCAGATTTTTAAATGACATCTATAAAATAAAGACCATTAAACTCATATAATTTCTAATTTGGCATCAGAATTCTCATCTGCAACACTGAATGAACCAATGTATATAGAATTATGGGGGAAAGGTTTATGTTACTTAATAAATCTAAACCTGCCCTGGCTGGCATAGCTCAGTGGATTGAGCGCGGGCTGGTAACCAAAGCATCGCAAGTTTGATTCCCAGTCAGGGCACATGCCTGGGTTGTGGGCCAGGTCCCCAGTGGGGACCACATGAGAGGCAACCACACATTGATGTTAAAAAAAAAAAATTAAAAAAATAAAAAATAAATAAATCTAAACCTACCCACAAACAACTGAAAGTAAAGTGTAATGACAAAAGAAATATTTTCAGACATAAACACTAAAAATTTTTCTTAAAGAAGTTCTCTAGTTAAAAGATAATGCATGATGATTGCACAGTTTTGTAAATACATTAAAACTGCTGCGTTGTACACTTTTAAAGGGTAGTTATATAAAGCTTTTTTTTTAAGATAAAGCATAAAAAATAATCAATGAAATAGATGTAGACTACAAAGAACTTTGATTAAAGTGAATACCAGAACTTACAATAAGGTCTTTATCATGTTTCTCAGGTGGCTATGAAAATTAAAGCAATTGTTAAGAGAGAATTGGTAGGGTGATGTGAAAAAGAACAACAACAACAAAAAAGACAATCTGAAAAGTAAAATTCCAGATAGTTTTAGCAAAATTAATAAGAAGCATTTTCAGGGGAGAGAAAACACAGTTAAAACTAAGAGATAGTTTGAGAGAAAATATTTTAACATATATGACAGAGAAAAAATTAATACCCATAAAACAAGAAAAGCAACAAAATAAGGTAATACCCCTTTTCCCATAAATTCCACTTCTAAGAACTCCTCCTTAAAAAAAAATTACCTGAAACATACACCTGAAAAAAAAGATCTTACACTGTATTTGTTATCTTTTTTTAAAAGATCAAAAAAAATTTTTCATGACTATTTAATAGAGTCAAAATATGACCCATCCATATTATGCAATCCTCTGTGACCACTGACAAGGATGCCGTTCAATATGCAATTGTGCAACATAATCATGTCAATTTCTCCCTGTAAACCAAAAGCATCATGAGTGCAAGGACTGTGTCTGCTTTCCTCACCATGATATCATAGCACCTAGCACAGGTATATAGAAAATATTCAATAAATATGTTTGATTAACAGATGGGTAGATGCATGACTGCTAAAAGGTACTGCCTTGCTTGACTACAGAGGTGACCTCTGAAGATAATTTCAAATTCTGCAATTACATGATTTTACATATGAACATTAAAATTACAGTATCTGATATCTTTATTATTAAAATTTGTTAGTTTATTACTAAATTAACAAATATAAATAGTATTATTAGTTGTGGTTATGAGTCTTTCATTTTAGGAATTACGCATTTAGCAAATGAGGGCATTGTAAATACTAGGAAGATATAGAATGCTTTTATATTATCAAGCAATGAAATAACCTTGCTGAGAGGAGAGAGGCAGGTGCTTTTTTTTTTTTTTGCCTTTAGATACTTTTTTAAAGATTTTATTGATTCCATTTATTTATTTTAGAAAGAGGGGAAGGGAGGGAGAACGAGAGGGAGAGAAACCTCAGTGTGTGGTTGCCTCTTACATGGCCCCCACTGGGGACCTGACCTGCAACCCAGGCATGTGCCCTGACTGGGAATTGAACTAGCGCCCCTTTGGTTTGCAGCCCAAGCTCAATCCAATGAGTTACACCAGCCAGGGCTGCCTTTAGATTTTTTTAATACATCTTAATCCATGTACTTACAACATTAAAACAAATTAAGACTCCTGGTAAAACAAGTAAAGTAAAAGATAAATATTTAGCATGGTAAATAGAGATATAACTACTGTGGTCATGACTGCCCACCATGCAGCTAAATTCACCACACTGAGAACTAACTCCTAAACGGTTCCTGTACCCAAACACCAGAGCAGCTGTGTCAAGACCCTCTGGGAAGATGCTGTTTTGCTTTACTCCTTTCCCTCTTAAATCACTTATCACTCCTTTCCCTCTTAAATCACTTATCGCATATGAAAATTATTCAATAGCAATGGGATTTTTTAAATTTTACTTAAATTTCTCTCTCTCAATCTCTCTCTCTCCCTCTTCGTCTCCCTTTCTCTCAAGCTGCTTCTTAAGCATGGGTCCAAAACAAACTCACTCAAAAGACTGAAAAGATAGCTTCAAAAAATCATTACAAAACGGAGAAACCAGGAATAAAATACATCAATTCTTTAAATCCATGAGCTTATTATAATTCTTTATAAAATAAAATCTGATTTTATTTAAAATCAAATTAGTCACCACTAAAGGATACTTAAAAAAACTGATTATTTTGAAGTTTAGTAAATAAAGAGAAAAGAGTAAGATATATAACCTGCCTTTCCTATACAAACTGTACTAATAACTAATCTAACAGTAGGTTTGGGTAAGGTTCTCTTTATAGCGATATTTCAGGTAATAAACAAACAAAAAATGATAGAATTAGCATTTCACCATTGTGAATCTCCTAATGAATTAATGGATCAAGCCACTGAACAACACACCATGCTGCGTACTTTTGAAATTCTCCATTAAAAGGTTTAGAAATCATAGGAAGAATTCCTCTTTATAACACCCATTTTTTTCCAAAATTCTTGGTTATTTTTGTGTGTCACACTCCAAGCTATTTTCTTCCTTTATCTACCTAACCCTGGCAACCAAGGCAATGGCTGTTTCCATCATTATTGCTGTTTGGAGAGATAATTTACAGTTAAAAAAAATATTCAAGAGGATGATGATAATGATGATGATGCTGATAGAAAACTTGGTGGCATCTTGCCATCACAGTAAACAAGTATGTTATCTTTGACAATGAATCTCTATCCACTCAATCTCTCTACCCTCTGTCCCTGTCAGGACAACACAAATCTAGTATTAGTCACTCATACTTGAGCACAGTTATGTTTCAAAACTAGAGGTGAGCTGAGAGGCTGAGAGATACCTATTTCCAAAGTCATGACTTTGCCCAAAGTTCAATCCCAGTGCAGGAGACTCCTCAGGAATAGTGTCCCAGTCTCTTCTTCTCTGTTTCGGGAAATACCGTTCCTTCCCTCTTTGTATGGTTATTGTACAAGGGATCCTAGCACTCATATGTTCACACAGTAAAGACACAGCCTGTAGAGAGTTAAATTATGTCCCACTAAACAATACATCTTAGTGCCAACTCCAGTACTTCAGTACTGTGTTAACAGTACTTAGTGCTAACTCCAGTACTCCAGTACTTGTGACTGAGACTTCATTTGGAAATAGTGTCTTTGAAGATACAATTAAGGATCTCAAAGTGAGATCATCCTTGATGTGTCTTAAATCCAGTGACTGGTATCCTCATAAGAGAAAGGAAAGAAATTTGAGATACAAAGACACACAGAGAAGGTGGTCATAAAAGGTCAAAGGCCGAGATCAGAATCATGCAGTCACATGCAAAGGGCTGCGGTAGCCACCAAAAACTAGGGGAAAGACATGGAACAGATTCTCGCAGCCAGAAGGAACCAATCCTGCTAAAATCTTAATTTTGGACTCCTGGCCTCCAGAGTTGAGAAATAATAAATTTCTGCTGTTTACAGCCACCAGGTTTGTGGTCATTTGTGACAGCAGCTCTGGAAAACCAATACACAGCCCCTGGCAGAGTTGACTGGTCCGGGAGTAGACATCTCACATGTGCTGGGGCCCACCCTTGGTCAGCTTTAAATGTGACCAAGAAATTACAACTGCAGTGCGGCTGTCTCTTGTACAGAAGAGATATTAACCCAGGAGCAGGTGGTGGCCATGGACTAGGAAGCAGAGAAAGTCACTGCGATAGAGAAAAAACACAAAGCCTGTGTCCAATTTGTCCCTGAGGTCCAGGTGCATCACAGTTCGTTCATTTGGGACAGCCCTTTATAAAAATAATTAAAATCACCCCTTTATCTCAAACTAATGCAAGTGGGTTTCTGTAAGTTGTCACCCAAAGAGTCCTTACACACTCAGGAGCCTGTTGCCAAAAGCCCTTCAGTAAAACTCAGCTGCAACAAGCCCTTCCTTGGGTGGGTGCCAAGAAAAGCAGAATTGACTCAATAACCCTGGAAGGGAAAAGGAAAGGTCAGTCCCTAACTACAAGTACAGTGGCAAGAGATGATGCAAAACGGAACCTCAATTTTCACTGGGCATGAAAGCCAAGACCCAGATCTTATCCTGAGAGGAGTGCGTGTCAAAAATGATGCTCAATATTCCAAAAAAAATAAAAATAAAACAGAAAAGAAAATATTTTTTGGTCATGCTATACAAACTATGTTAAATAAAACCACCCAGGAAAGTGCAGTGGGTACAAGGGTGGCAGGTGGGGGGAATGGGGACATCTGTAATAGTGTAAACATAAAAATAAAGTAAAACAATTTTTGTAAAACACTGCCCAAAAATTGCTTTTCACTAGAGAAATCGCACAATTGCTATTGTGCATATGAATAACATTATCAGGTTTCCTTTGTTTGGGGTTCATTTGATAACATTAAGCACTGCTCATGTATTTCATTTCAGTCTCCTTTTGAATACAACAAATAATTCAGGCTGGTTCTTTGCTTTCGAGACATTCAAAACATGAGGTACAAGAAAGTACCCACACTAACTTTTTGGCCAGGGATGAGAATAAACAGGGTTGAAGAGGATGATATACATATCCCCAAAAGGGGCATTCATGGGGACAAATGGGAAGAATGTGGCCAAGTCCCTGTTTAACTGGAAAGAATAACTTATCAGCCCCAAGCAGAGTTAAGTCACCAGCAAATTAGAGAATGGTAAACACTAGATTAACAATCAAATCGTTTTCTAAATTTATTAGAAAAAATTATGAGAAAAGAGAGCTAGGAAGAGAAGAAGGAAATAAAAATTAAAAAAAAAAACATTCTGAGGAATCCATACTTGAATAAATGACAAAAAAAATGCTTCTTTAAAAAAAAAAAAAAAAACGAAGAGATGCCATGCTATTGAGCTGTGCTTGGGAAAGTTCTGTACCTTCATCTGTCCTCTAAGTGCCAGAAAACAGCCTGATTCCTTCTGAGACATTTTTCCGTTATGAAAATCACGTGCTCAGTAGGTACTTTCCTTAAATCACCTGGAGATGGCTTAGCATAAACACGTGACTGGAAGATTTTTGTAACAAAGCCTTCAACCAGATCAATCAACTTAAAAGACAAAAAGAGCAGAATGTCCTAGACAATAAAACTGGCTAGAATTACTTTTCTGGTTATGAGCTGAAATTTAAGAGAGATTCTGGGATTTTTTAGTGAAAGAAAAAGGCTTGGAAAAAAAGAAGAGAACATCTGGAAACAAGCTAAATAACTTAAAGGAATATTTAAAAGAAAAGGTAGAAAAACAGACATGATCTAGTAATTCCATCACTCTCAGGTAAGATTTAAATGAGCAGTGTTATCAATCAATGCAGATTTAAGTCCCGAAACCATCTCAATTAATGAAAAACACTGTGACACCCCAGCTGCAGAGGGAAGATGCCAACTGTCCTCCTTAGAGGACACCTTGGAGGAAACCTCACAAAGTCACCCTTCCTTGGTTCTTCTCCTGCCAAATTAAAAGAGATAAGGAAGCTAAATAATACAGAAAAGCCTCAAGAGTACAAGATACAAATACAATGTCTCCTTAGTTGCTAGCCATTTTCTACACGATAACGAAGCAATTAGGTGTCCCCAAGGAACAGGGTCATCAATACAAGAGAAGACCCAAAGAGACAAAAATTTTCTCATTGAATTACCCTATACCTTAATTCCAAATACTCAGAATCACTTTTTAACCAAATTGGACCTTTAGCAACCCATGATTAAGAACTCACTGAATCCAACAGCTTTAGTCATGATGCACGATGGGCATTTTTAATACCCTGTGCAAAATTTCATTAAAAAGTAGTCTTTAGGAACCTCAGAAAATAGGCTTTAATCTCTTATACTTTAGTACACTTTATTTTCACAAATGTGTGAATTGTAGGTCTCTTCCCTGTTTGAAAGCACAAAAGGCACACAGATCAAGTAGCAGCCTAGTTTATCTAGAGCATAACAGTTCTACCAAACACATTTTTAAAAGAAGGGGCCGGTGTGGGGGGCAGGGGTGGGGGGAAAGCAGTTAAACTGAAATTACAGGCTGTCATGACATCTCAATATCGAAAACTGAATACCTGTTTCCACAGGACAGTATGGTTTTTATTCACAATCCTGTTACTAAGCAACTATAACAATGGCTGCATCAGCTTTCTAGAAGCTAGCTCAGTTAAGGGAGCAGGAAATCTAAGAAAAATGGGGAAATTCCTTGCCTTGGGAATTTTTTTCTTAGGATAAACCCAATGTAAAAACAAACGAACAAGCAAAACCAAAAACTATCCAAACTTAAACCAAGCAGTTCTTTAAAGGACAAGAAAAGTACATGTTACTATGTATCATTCACTTTAATTTCAGTTTTAACTTCAAAATTCACATTTAGCTGGTGAAAATGATTTCCTTACTATGTTGCCATTGTGGTCCCCCCTTCTTTCCTTCACCCTCCCTAGGGATCTTTTTTCAAATTTCCTTACTGATTAGAAGAACATTTTTGACCTCTTAAATCCATTTCATTGTTTACAGAAGCTATAAAAACTAGTTTACAATTGTTTCAGTGTAGCCTCGGCTTTGAACCGAAAACATTATTGGACGTCAAGCTACTCCTTTGAAGGGACGTCTCTCCAAGACACTTTCCCAGCCACTCCCTGAAGTTCAGACAACCAGAGCTTTGCTAATGTCAATTTCTTTTTAAAAGTTAGACTATACAATGTGGGTTAGATTTGAGGTGGTGGTAGAGGGGTGGAAGGGTGGAAGGGGACTAGAGATGGAGTGTTTCATACATATTCTAAAAGAAATGTACAGACTAGACCTGCAAAGGGCTAAGGAGCAGGTTATAAAGTTAGGAAAGATGACCTCACTGATTTTTCCTTCTATCTTTCCTTGCATCTTTTTTTATTGTTGTTCAAGTATAGTTGTCTCCATTTTCCCCTCCACCACTCACTCCCTCCCCTCCCATCCCATCCCCACCTCCCATCCTCAATCCTGCCCACGTTTGGCTTTGTCCATGTGTCCTTCATACATGTTTCTTGAAAAACTCTCCCGTTCTTTCCCATGTTATGCCTCTCCCCCCTCCCTTCTGGTTACAGTCAGTTTGTTTTTTATTTCAGTGTCTCTGGTTATATTTTGCTTGCTTGTTTGTTTTGTTGATTAGGTTCCACTTATAGGTGAGATCATATGCTTTTGTCTTTCACCACCTGGCTTATCTTACTTAGCATAATGCTCTCTAGTTCCATCCATGCTATAGCAAAGGGCAGGAGCTTCTTCTTTCTTTCTGCTGCATAGTATTCCATCGTGTAAATGTACCATAGTTCTTGGATCCACTCATTTACTGGTGGGCACTTAGGTTGCTTCCAGCACTTGGTTATTGTAAATTGTGCTGCTATAAACATTGGGGTACATAAGTTCTTTTGAATTGGGGTTTGAGGATTCCTAGGGTATAGTCCCAGCAGTAGGATTGCCGGGTCAAAAGGCAGTCCCATTTTCAGTTTTCTGAGGAAATTCCATACTGTTTTCCACAGTGGCTGCACCAGCAGCTTTTTAAAAAAAAAAAATTGAATTTATTGGAGTGACATTTGGTTCACAAAACCATACAGGTTTCAAGTGTACAACTCAACAAAACATCACCTGCACCCTGCATCATGTTCCATCACCCCAAGCAAAGTCTCTTTCCATCCCATTTATCCCCTTGGCCCACCTCTACCTACCTCAACATTTACTACCATGCTGAGAAAGTTCCAGAAACTGCTATATTCTCTAAATACCTATTCCACAGAAGGCTGCTGCTTCTCACCATCTCTCTCCAACCCCCACCTCCAACTCGCATAAGCACTCTCTCCCTTTCTAGCTCTATCTGTTCCTGAAGGATGTTAGCCTTGCAGGTAGGCAAAATAAAACGAATTATTTTCTACATCAAAACTGAGCGGCTCTGTTCCCAAGGCCCCTCTAAATTCCAATAAACCTCTATTTTAAGAAGAGATTTCCAGAGACAAGTAGAAACTTGAATACTGGAAACTGAAGACCCACAATGTCTCAGCCAAGAAGCACAAGCAAGTGACAAAGTCATTTCTGCTTTTGGATCCCAAATATAAAGATGATTTGCTGTCTTAGATGATTCCTGAGCAGCATTTGAAGGAGGTTAATTGGATCTCCTGCTTTTTTATTAAATTTAGTTTAATTTCTTAAAGTTAATTCTCATTTGGCTTTTTTAAAAAACATAATGTACAGTCTTTGAAATTGCTATAAACCACATAGCTCTGCTACTTGAAACCAACAAAGTGAAGAAAATCTTTCACATATAATTATTACATCTACTGGCAACAGTAAAGAAAACTTAGCACTTACATAACACATTACACAATCAAATTGATTCAAAAATTAAATTGGGCAGCTTCAGGGTCTATTCTGCCACCATTTCCCCGGGGCTAACAATTTAGACAACATGAACATTCTCAATAAGAAAATTTATGGAAAAGAAATTTTCCAGGATACTTTAATGTTAAAATTCCCATATTTGCATACTATAAAATTTAAGGCCTTCTTCTATATCTTGGCCATATTTCCAAAGATCTCTGAAAACTAATGGTCACCAATGTGTATGATTACATTATCGAAGGAAGCACTGCCTATGATTGCAAATAACTGAAAGAAATAGGAAATTGGTAAATAATGGCTCATTCAAACAATGGACTAAAATGTAGATGGAAAAATTAGAAAGCACTTTATGTATGTCAAGAAAGTATCTCCAAGATATATTTTCCAATGAAAAATGCAAAATAAAGAATACTGTGTTTAGAAGACTACTACTTCTGTAGGGTTTTTTTTTTTTTAAGTAAAATATATACACATAGCCCTGGCTGGTGTGGCTCAGTTGATTGGGTGTCATTCCGCAAAGTGAAAGGTCAGTGGATTGATTCCCAGTCAGGGCACATGCCTGCGTTGTGGGCCAGGTCGCCAGTAGGAGGTACCTGAAAAGCAACCACACATTGATGTCTCTCCCTCTCTTTCTCCTTACCTTCCCCTCTCTCTAAAAATAAAGAAATAAAATACTAAATTAATAAATAAATAAAAATATTATAACACAATGTAAGTGGATTTTATATTTGTGAATTTTAAGGCATTTGAAAATTATTTGGGGGGGGACAAATACCATTACCTGCATTTGAAAAAAAGGGTAAGTCAAAATCTAAGTGGCTTGTTTAAAGTCAACCAATAAGTTACAAAAGGAGAGACACATTAAAACTTAACTTTTTAAAAGCCTCCTCAAAACTACTTTTTTCAATGGGTAGACAATAGGAGCCTTCTAAAAGCATCTGTGTGTGTGCACACGTGCCGGCATGCACACAAAGAAAAGGACAGAAAATAAATTAATTTTTAGTCATCACCAAATCCTTACTCAGAAATATTTGGTCCCCTTCTGTCAAAAAGTGTGCTAGATTTGAAAATACAAGTTTAAAAGAGTACTGTGAAAGAGTAAGTAGCCCAGCTGAGAAGAGGGAAGTATCTAGGCAGTACAGGTGACATCTGAGTTGAGCTTGGAAGGATGAAGAGGAAGTAAGAAAGAGAAGGAGAAGGAACATTCTGTGCAGAGGCTGAGCACATGCAAAGACTCAGGAATGAGGAATGGGTGTATGTAGCTAGAGGGGAGGGAGGGGAGGTTCATGGCAGGAAATGCAGGTAAAACAGTAGGTGGTTTGGGAAGCGCATGTACCACACCTAAAGGGATAGGACTTAGGACTATAGACAGCAGACTATAAAGAAAATCAAGGTTCCAAAAAGATATGAAGAGATGACTTAAAGGAACAAAATATTGTAAAAAAAAAAAAAAGGTACTTAAAAGGCCAGAGGTTATTTAATCTAATACACTTCAAGTCCAGGAAAGCATCTTCTGTAGACTGATAGAAAAACTGTTTTGCCCAAGAATGAGACTGTGATTCCCCCTCCTAAACACCCCCAACAAGACTGAGGAAAAAAAAGATTTAAGTATTCAATTCTGATGATACTACAATAAAGGTGAGTAAAAAACACTGGAAAGATTTAGAAGAAGGAGGCAGAAACTCAAATGACTTAAAGTCAAAATCAAGAGGGTACAGATCAAGACCATTTCTTGAAGCAAAGAGTGGCATCTCTTTTTCAGGGAGTATTTTACAAGAGAGGCTTACTTCTACGGGAGTATTCACATATGGTCCTATTTAATCACCTCAGAATGATGCTGTATGCCCCTTTCGTCCCTTGTGATTCCACTAACCTCAGACTGTGAATGGAATAAATATGATCATACCAAACAAATGCAAAAGGATATACATTATGTACTTTGATAATAATCAGGGGAAGACATATCTAAGTCACAAAATACTTTTTAAAGGGGTTAGTGCTATTATTTTTTAATACATGTACTAATGCCAAAATATTTTCAATGGTGTATAAAATTTTACCATTGTGGAAGTATTGCTTATAGGCAACCTTCTTTCTTAAAGTAAGTCAGGAATTTGCACTACAATTGTGAATTCTAAACTAGTCAGCTATTTTTTTCATTAAAAAGAACAATGACAAATTTAAGTAGAGCCCCAAAACTTAAGTAAAGCAAATGCCCACAAATTACACAACTGTAGAGTTTAAACTAGCATGTTCTCATCACATATGAAGTAAAAATCACACAACATTTTAAGAGAAATAAGAACAACTGGCAAGTGGGATAAATGTTGACCCTTAATGGAAATTCGTAAATTTTTTTCTAAAAATTTAAAATGTGAACTGATCAAACATGAAGAGTACCTGGTCGATGGAATCAGGTTGAGTATCCCATTGAGAACATAGCTGAACTCAGCATGATCCTGAGCAACAAGAGCCACCAGGCCCTCACAGCAGGCTGTCCGAACCACTACATTATCACTGCAACACTTCTCCCACAGCAAGTTCAAAGCAGGAGTCTGAAATCAAACCAGTAGTTAAAGGACACTTCTGATGAGCAACAAACGCATACACACCCCCCGGCCATGCATCAAAGTGTAATTCATTCATAGTAGGCTAGCTCTCCTATACAAAGATGATGCTGCTGTCACAGTATTTGTAGAATAAACTAAAGTCAGTTTTTCAAGAGAAGTAATGGATGTATTCTGATATAGGAACTCTCTCTCTCATCTGGTGTATTTGCTGAAAATAAGCCTGGCTGCAAACAGGTATGATGACCTCAGTTCAAGCAACGCAACAGAGCAGAGGATCACAACTAAGACTTGGTTCCAGCATAGGGCTCTAGCCAAACCAAGCCCTTTCATCAGACGCCAACATCAGCAGACCAGTTAGTCTAAGTTGAATTCCAATCCACACCTATGCTTCAAAGCCCTCAACAATAATTCCATTTTCAGAAAATGTTCCTGCTCTACTATAACAATCTTTATTACCTACATGCATTCCCTCCCCATGCTAGCCCCCCGCCACACACACACAATGTCCCTGCCCAAATGGGCTCAGATGGAAGAGAGAAAAGTAGGACTGGCTATTAGCAGTCTGCTGGTTCCATGACTGCCAACAAAAGCCTAGAAAGACTATTTGCGCATGAAAGAGATTGACTTTTTCCACTGTCACACTGTGAATCTGTTATCATTCATAGAAAAACACTGGAAAGTTATATAAGGAAATGTAAATTCTTTATTTTGAAAACTCCCATAAAGGCAGAGGTTCTAACTTTCATAACTTTCTCAGGCACCCATAATCATCTCACCAAAAAAAAAAAGGTTCACTATTAATGATAACCCTATATTTAAATGTATCATGGATGAAGTCCATTTAGATTTACACACAGTCTGAGGATCTTTTTGATTTGCGGCTTAAACACACACACACACATAGTGAAACTATTTTTTCCTTTCCTTTCTTCCACCAACAGTTTATTGGGGAAATATATAACTTGGAGAAAAAGATTAAAACCCCCAGCTCCCAAAGAATAACTAAAAGAATGGCAATCAACATCTTATTGTGTCTACTTTCCTACTGTAGCTGGCTCCAGGAGCCTTTTCAATTGTAGGATCCTACTATACCAGAACAACATAGTTAAGAGTCACTGCAGGAAAGTAATATTTATTTTCCACTTCTTTTATTCAGAGGGAAGTTTTATTCACCTGTATAGATAATATCAAAGGGTTCTAAATGTCATCACTCCATTACTAAGCCAGAAAAACAAGATAAATAAATAAATAAATAAATAACTGTCCCTTCAGGGACTACTGTGTTCCCCTGGAAGTAAGTATTCATTTATTAATGCAAGAGGGAATATTTGGTCATAGAGACTGACGTTGTCAATAAACGCTGGCAGTTTAAGTAAAACCACTAGCTCTTGTCAGAATACATAATGTGACTAGAGGCAGGATTAAGATTAGGGTTCTCAGAAAAGTTCATTTAGATGGCTACATACAAACGCTAGATAAATGCTAATCAGTGAAGTATACCCCTACACTTCCTTCAGCTTGTCAGCAGATGCAGTAAAGAAATGTAACTTTGAGCAGCTAATCAAAAGGAATTCAAGAAAAAGGAAATCAATTTGTTTCTGCTGTGAAAAAAAATAATCTCATTTCCATCACCCATATTCTCTACAGAGTTTACCTTAGAGCAGCTACTTCAGTACAGTTTCCAACCAGCATGTCAAGATACACAACACTGGTCAACCAAAACCCAAGTGATATGTATACGTGGTAAGCTGGCATTGCTCCAACACTGAGCATTCACCTGCATTATGCACGGTGCAGAATTTTTCCTCCAATTCCAACTGTCAATACATGACTTTTTCACATATGGGGCCATCTACAACATGAAAAATCTTCTGCACTCAAAGGGAGCCACTATGTTCACTTTCTCTATTAAACGAAAATATTCCCTCAGAGGTAACCCTATCAACCTTCTCTAAAACATGCCTACTCTCAGTCCACCCATGTTATTTTCATTAGTAATCATAAAATTACTCCTCTCACCCCCTCCATATCTTATTCCTGAAGTCTGTTGTCAAAAATTAAAATTTGTTAACTATTTGGAAGAAAATAATAGCAAAAGAAAAAAAAGAGGCAACACACTTCTCACAATTTCAAATCATTTCTGCAGTGACCTGAGCTGTGAAGGAAACAAAAGACATGCATATATGATCCAGGCAGCAGCAATATCTGAACAGAATGAAAGCACAAAGTGAAATACACACCTGGTTTGTGGATTGATGGATCTTTTCTGAAAAACCATTTTCCTTTAGGACTGCAGCAATAAGATGACCCACAGCCTTAAAAAAAATTAATGAATACATTTTCCTCAGAAGTTCTCTTTAAATATTGCATTTGAAGGTAACTAATATCAATACTAGTTGATATGAGTATGAGTACGCCAGTCAACTGGTAAGAAAATTCCAAGTCACTGGGTATGTGCTATGTAGAATGCACTGAATTACCTGTATTTTGCCAAATATAATGCACATTTTCTTGCCCAAATTTTTGAGGAAAAAATAAGGATGCATATTATACACAGGCATAATGATTATAGACCATGGGTATAATAGTCCCATGTATAATGTGCACAAAAATGTGGGTGCGTATTATACACAGCAAAATGTGGTAGTCAGTCCACATGCATAATTTCTTACCATCATAACAACCGTCAAGGTAAGCATTTTTACCCTGATTTTTATCCCAGTAAGCAAAGTACAGTTCATAGATATTAAGAAACTTGCTGGATTTTCAGTTCAAATTGCTGTCTCTTAATATAAGATGCCTTGAGATAGCTTGATACATGAAACGGTAAGACATACAGGAAACTCCACAGCTTTTAAAATCATCTTTGCATCTAAATGAACTTCATGCTTCATCAAGCTCTTAACAAAGAGGGAGAAAATGCATCCTCTTCTTTGATCATGGCCCACACAGATCTGAACCAATGGGTCTCCCCTGACCACAACTGTTCTCCCTCCTCTAGGCTCTATGATTTAATTTCTCGATTATTTTCTCACAGGTTTTAGCCCTTTAACAAGCTTTCAGCCTACTAAATCTCTAAAATTTTCCCATATCTTGCTTTGGTCCATAAGCTCAAATTTGAAGCTAATACTCTTACAGGAGTATTGATTACATAAATATGTAAATATTATTACCTCCTACCACCTCAATCTCATTCTCCTAGCTCTTCAGCACTACCCAGCTCTGCTGTCACAGAACCTAGGCCTGCAACAAGGACAGCCATTCTGTGTGTGGGGGATGGAAATACTTGGGAACTGCAACAACTGTTGATCCTGCACTTGAGAGCAATGTATGATACAGCTGTGAATACCTGTCAGTCTTGCAAAGTTTCCACAAAAGCTCAAATAGAAACACAGCACCCAGTCCTTCATTTCTTTTTATATTTTACACATTAAAAATGATTAAAGACCTCGATGCTTGATGGTCTCAGTTTTGCAATAAAAGTCAGTGGTTTCCATGAATATTAAGTTTAGATCAATTAACTTTCTCTTACCTCCCAGTTAAAGGGATAGTAACAAGAATTGAGGACCAGTAAATAGTTTTGGTTCCTGTTTACAAAATATACCATATTTCACTGAATGTAACTGGCCATCAATTATAAGACACACCATTATTTTATGTACCAATATGAAAGAAAAAAAGCCTGCCAATTATTCCATGTTATACAGTGCTTCATATAATTTAGAATTTTTATTTTATATTAAAAAAGAGCTCTTTCAAACTCATTTAGAAAATCAGGGCCAAGCTCACAAATATACAGGCAATACCAACTGACTGATGACTACTGCCATCAATTACTAGATGCACCCCAATATCAAAAATGTTAAAATCAGAGAATACAGCCTAAACTGATTTTAAAATTCAAGGATATATCAGCCTACACTGTTACTTTAGTTTTCTAATAACAGAATAATTTAAATAGATACCCTATAATACATACACACTTTTCATCTAATTGAACAGTAACACACATAGGCATTTCTTGATTATCTGGGCTAATGAAGGGACACCAGACACAGAAAAATAAAAATTGTGCACAGGTGGAAAGAATTGTGCATAAGAACTGTTCTCCTTGTTGAAGGGTTCCCCATACCCAGCTAAGTCAATCCCCCAGCAGACGCCTCTGAAATTAACTGCTGAAATTCTTCAAGATACTATATATTGTTAAGTCTTCAGATAGGTGTCTGCTGTTCCTTTAAGCTTTATTCTCATGAGAAAAGGCAGTAAGCTATTATGATTCTTTGATTGACCTCAATGCTTCTAGTTAGCTAAAGGCTAACCAGAAAGCCATCTTTGTTTTAAACCTAATCATTGAAAAGCTCTCTAAAATAAACCACAATCTCTTGCCTGAGATAGTACATAGACTGAAGTTTTTAAATCCAGGATACTTTATTTATTAAATGTCATTATTATAAAAGTTGATTATTCTTAATAGTTGTATAGGGGTAGACTATACCTTTTAAGATATTAATCTCTCATACTCTGTAGATGTATATAGCAAATGTATAACCATTTATTTGTGTTCTCAATAATTAATTATAGACCAAAAATACATATTCAAGTAGTTAATCAAGGTTTTATTATTCTAAGAAGAAAAGTATGACATGAATAGAAGCTGAGCCATGACCTCAGCTTCAGACATACTTCAGTGTGTCTCAGTTGACTGGAGCATCATCCCATAACTAAAAGGTGTGGGTTCGATTTCCGGTCAGGGCACATACTCATACATACGTTGTGGGTTGGAATCCCAGTTCAGGTGTGTATAGAAGACAACCAATCAATGCTTCTCCCTCCCATGGATGTTCCTCTCTCTCCCTTACTCTCTCTCTTGCCCTCTCCCTAAAAGCAAGTTAAAAAATGTCCTCAGGTGAAGATAAAATGAAATAAAAAATTTAAAAAATTGAAGATCAGATTGGTGAATTTCAAATATTTACTTTCTTGTCAAATATAAATTTTCAAATTAACTCATATAAAAGTCATTTAATAAAATTATATCTCTATATATAGAATAAAATATTCAACATTTGTCACCATGAAGCATAAGTAAATAAATAAAAATAATTACCTGTGATTGGATAAGAGAATTTGGAAATTCAAACCTTTTCCTGATATCATCTGACATTTTTGCTTCTCTTACATGTATGTATGCAGATTCTATAACCAAAACAAAAGAATATTTGTTAATCCAGAAAAGGAGTTCAAACCAATTATTCCTCCAATAACATGACAGTAATTCATTCCAAAGTCAACAATGGAAATAAAGCAAAGGGCTCTGCAATGTAATCCTTGCCATACACTTCATTGTTAACAACTGCAATCCTCAAATGCCATGATTGATAAGCCAAAATGCCCAAAAGTTCTTTGTTTTCCCCATCGGAGCTAGTTCAGAAACAGATGAACCACTCTTTTAAAAAAAAATCAAAAATTTTAGCCTACACAACATGATTCTTAAAGTTCAACAGCATGCTTGAAATAGAAAGTAATTGTTTTATCAATCAAAACTTCTAAGGGAGAAATAATCAAACTTTTAAAAAATTGTTTCAACTATGCTTTGCTTTCGAACAAATCTTTCATTTAAACACTAATCCAACTGCGAGTGACAAGTGTAAAGCCTAGGTGAGCTTTTTTCAGGTAGTATAGAAATGGCCTATAAACTCACACATCAAAACAGATTGCTTGTCTCCTAAGAGAAATCAGCAAGCAATTAGCAACAAACTTTAATATTTACATCACACCTCTCTTCCTACTGGGGTCTTCAACACACACACACACACGCAAAAGGATGAAGGAGGGCAGGTGATAAATCAGAAGCACAGAGTAAGAGGATTTCCTCAGGATCCCAATTTATCCATTTCCCATGCAGCACTGAAACCCACCAAATTACTACTTTGAAAAATAGATGCCTTAGCTCACCTATTTATTGCAATATAACTTTCAAAAAATTTATGTCACTATAATACTTCAGGTTACTTAAATAATGGGTTGCAAAACCAAGCTCTCCTGACCTCAAAATGGAAGGTACCTTGTGTTGAACTTGAGGCTCTTTCTAGCTACTTTCCTCCCTTATTCATCTAACCTCCCTGAATAAAAAATGCATCCTAGCTTTCTTTTTCAACATCTAGGCCTACTTTACTCCCTTGAATTTGATATTTCACAGCACTGAAACTTGTTCTAAGACTGCAAATGCTGTTCTCTATCTAAATCTACTCTTTAGCTGAAGCAGGTCAAAATTTCAACTTCCCAGTTGCACTAATCTCACCTTCCTTGAAGTTTGCTACTCTTTTGAATTCCATAAGACATCATAACAGAATTTTCCAAAGTGTGTCCCTGGGAAACCCACAATAAAGAGATCTCAATGGGGAGGAAAAAAAGATATATTGCCATCCTGAAGATCTCATTCACTCACTTAACAAACACTTGCTTCACTAGATGCCTACCGTGTATCAGTTTAGGCTACCTCAGTGAACAAAATAGACACACCTCCTGACATTCACAGAGCTTATAGTCTAGCAGGAAGAGGTAGACAGTGAGTTAAAAAATAATAATAATAAATAAATATAGCATGTTAAAAACTGATAAGCGCTATGGAGAAAAAGGGAGTAAAGGAGATAGAGTAAAGAGAATGAGAAATGAGGGAAGGACAAACTTTCTGTTTTAAGTATGGTGGCCAGTGTTGGTCTTTTCTAGAGAGGGTGGCATTGGGAATTGTTAGCCATACAGATATCTCTGGAAAGTGTCACCGGCACAGAAAACAATGAGTGCAAAAGCCCTTAGCTGATTAAATGTTTAAGACCTGTTCCAGAAAAAGCAGAAATGAATTGGGCACAGAATGGAAGAGGAAGAGAATTGTAAATCAGAGAGTCAGTGAGAAGCCAGATCATAAAAGGCCTTGTAGTCTACTGGAAAGACTGATGCATTTGTCCTGAATGAAACAGTAAACTACTACAGAACGAAAAAAAAAAGGTGATAAGATTTTAATACAATCACTTGAAATGAGAAGTGATCTGATTCTGGATATCATTGAAGGGAGAGTCAACGTGGTTTCTGAAGAATTAGGTAACAGCATAGGAAAAAGAAAGGGTCAAGGGGGACTCCATGTTTTTTGATCTGAACTACTTTATTTTTAATCTCCTTTGTTTTGGAAATTTGACATATTAAACAAAACTATTCAAATATTACTTATCACGATATTTTAAAAAAGGAAAATATGCAGTTGCCATCAACTGAGATAAGAAACAAGTTTTGTGGGGGCAGATGAGGAATTCATTTGGAACAGGTAAGTTTAAGAAGACTAATACATATTCAAGTGGAAATGGCAGGTGGAATCTTGGATACATAAATCTGTAATTGGAGAGACTGATCTAAATAATAGTGCATATTATTAAAGAATCTGAGAAGTTCTTGAGCAAGAAGTTTGATTAACTTTGCGGATTATGGCACCCTTTTTTTCTAGATATTCATGTTAACAGTCTCTACAACCAGCCTTTCCTGGGATCCACATTGGGAAACATTGCTCTCCTGACTCCTCCTACTCCTCTGTCCTCTCTGCTTCTTGAGCTCCATCTTCCTTCCCGAAGGCACCTGAAGTCTCTTATCTTGTGCTCTCTTCCTTTATGTAAACACTCCCAGAGCCTTCATCCAGTCCATATCTCCAAACACTTACCTACTCTCTCTTACAAAGTTCTGAACATCAGAAATTGGAGATGTCAATATCAAAACACGTATTTTCTCTCTTGAAAACTGTTAGCAGACTTCCAGTCAAGATGGAGGTGTAGGTAAACACAGCTCATCTCCACGCACAACCACATCGAAATTACAACTATAGTACAGCCATCACTCAGAATCATCAGATCAAGTTGAATGGAAATCCAACTACAGAATTAAAGAAACCACATCCATCCAGACTGGTAAGAGGGATGGAGATGTGGGATGGGCTGGGCTGGTCCCACATCCACACGTGGTAGGTAAAAATTCAGGGGGATATCTCAGGAGTGAGTAGTCCCAGTCCCACATGAGGCCCCTCATCGCAGAGTTCCAGTGCCAGGAAGATAAGTCCCCATCCCTCCTAGCTGCAAAAAGTGGGAACTGAGTGGGTGGGAGAAACTTCTGGAGTCCAAAGCAGATCCTCTTAAAGCACCCACATATGGACTTATTCAGACTTACTCCCTCTGAACTCTGGCACCAGGGTAGCTGCCTGAAAGGCACCAGTGGCATACAAGGAGAAATGCAAGTGTCTGGCATCAAGGCAAGAGCTGGGGACAGCTTCCTCCCAGACAGAAAGGTGGGCAGATGCTATTGTCCATTTTTGAACCCTCAAGCCACAGAGCCACAGAGCTGGCAGGCAGATTGCATATCTGAGACTCCATCAACCTGACTAACACTGTTTGCCCCACCCTGGAGATACCAATAGCATGACCCTCTATCCCACTGAACTTACAGGCTCACCTAAGCTGCTAACAGTGGCTTTTCCATATGAATGGCTGGTCTTGGTTCTTACCTCACAACTTTCTAAATCTTTTCAAACAAGCAAAAGTTGGCCTCAGTGAGGCTCCCAGCCCTTGTACCTCTTGCTAAGTGGCCCCAAGCCCTGCACTCGCATCAGCCAGTCTAGATTCACAGCTTGGTTTTGCCTGGGAATCTCAAAGCCCAGCACAAGTAGCAGCTATCTGCAGTTGTTTTATAGCTCATGCAAGGTGGCCCCAGGGCAGGACACAGTGCAGGCTGACCTTGGCTTGCAGCACATGGGAAACCCAGAGCCTGTGTACCCAGTGGACAGCTACAGGTCACATCAGAGCACCATCACCCTGCCCCTGCACAGCTGATTCGTCATGGAGGGCAGAGGTTGGTGGTCAGTGGTCACAGCCAGTCCTTGCAGCTGACTGGCCTGGGTAAATCCCTCCCATTGACCTGGCAACAGCACTCAAGGCTCAACTACGAGAGGAGGTGTACTCAGTCCACATGAAGAATGCACCTTAAGTACTCAGATTGAGTGATAGGGGAGACTGTACCACTGGACCCTACAGGACACCTACTACATTTGGCCACACTACCAAGACACCTAATACATAGAACAAACACAGGGAGGCTGCCAAAATGAAGAGCCAAAGAAACATGACCCAAATGAAAGAACAGATCAAACTCCAGAAAAAGAGCTAAACAAAATGGAGATAAGCAATCTATTAGATGCAGAGTACAAAACACTGGTTAAAGGATTCTCAAGGAACTTAGTGAGGACCTTAATGGCATAAAAAAAATCCAGTCAGAAATGAAAGATACATTAATTGAAATAAAGAACAATTTACAGGAACTTAACAGTACAATGGATGAAGGTGAGAATCAAGTCAATGATTTGGAACATAAGAAAGCAAAAAAAAAAAAAAAAAAAAACCAACCAATCAGAATAACAAGAAGGAAAAAAAATCCAAAAAAATGAGGATAGAGTAAGGAGCCTCTGGGACAACTTTAAGCATTCCAACATTCACCTCATAGGGGTGCTACAAGGAGGAGAGAATGAGCAGAAAATTAGAACTCTATTTGAAAAAGTAATGAAAGAAAACTTCCCTAATTTGGTGACGGAAATAGACATGCAAGTCCAGGAAGCACAGACAGTCCTGAACAACATGGATGCCGAGGCCCACACCAAGACACATCATAATTTAAAAAAACCAAAGGTTAAAGATAAAGAAAGAATCTTAAAAGCAGCAAGAGAAAAGCAGTTAATTACCTATAGAGGCGTTCCCATAAGACTGTCAGCTGATTTCTCAAAAGAAACTTTGCAGGCTAGAAGGGACTGGCAAGACATATTCACAAAAATAAATTCAAGGTGGATAAAAGATTTAAATATAAGCCGTGATACCATTAAAGTCCTAGAGGAGAACATAGGCAGGAAAGTCTCCGATATTTCACACAGCAACATTTTTACTGATATGTCCCCTAGAGCAAGGGACATAAAGGAAAGAATAAACAAATGGGATCTCATCAAAATAAAAAGCTTCTGCATGGCTGAAGAAAACAGTATTAAAATAAAAAGAGAACCAACTGTATGGGAAAACATATTTGCCAATGATACCTCAGACAAGGGTTTAATCTCCAAAATATATAAAGAACTTACATGACTCCACTCTAGGAAGACAAGCAACTCAATTAAAAAATGGGCAAGGGAGTTGAACAGACACTTCTCCAAGGAGGACATACAGAGGATCCAGAGACACGTGAAAAGATGCTCAGTATTGCTAGCTATCAGAGAGATGCAGACTAAAAACACAATGAGATACCACTTCACACCAGTCAGAATGGCCATCATAAACAAAGCGACAGACAAGTGTTGGAGAAGTTGTGGAGAAAAGGGAACCCTAGTACACTGTTGGTGGGATTGCAGACAGGTACAACCACTATGGAAAACAGTATGGAATTTTCTCAGAAAACTAAAAATGGATCTGCCTTTTGACCCAGCAATTCCACTGCTCAGATTATATCCTAAGAACCCTGAAACATCAATCCAAAAGAACCTATGTACCCCAATGTTCATAGCAGCACAATTTACAATAGCTAAGTGTTGGAAGCAACCTAGGTGCCCATCAGTAAATGAATGGATCAAAAAACTATGGTACATTTACACAGTGGAATTCTATGCAGCAGGAAGAAAGAAGGAGCTCCTACCCTTTGCAACAGCATGGATGGAACTGGAAAGCATCATGCTAAGTGAAATAAGCCGGACAGTGACAGATAAATACCATTATGATCTCACCTTTAACAGGAACCTAAACAACAAAACAAACAAATAAGCAAAATATAACCAAAGACACTGAAATAGAGAACAAGCTGACAGTGACCAGAGGGGAGGGAATTTCAGGGGAAAAGGGGAAGGGTTTACAGGAACAAGTATAAAGGACACATGGACAAAAACTAGGGGTGGGTGGAAATGGGAGGGAGGTGGGGAGGACTGGGGGCATTGGCTGGGATGGGAGTAAAAGACAGAAAACTGTACTGGAACAACAATTAAAATTTAAAAAAAAAAAGAAATATTCAAAGTCATGAAAAACAGGGACCTACAGCCAAGATTGCTCTACCCAGCAAAGCTATCATTTAGAATGGAAGGGCAGGCAAAGAGCTTCATAGACAAGAAAAAAATTAAAGGAGTTAATCATCACCAACCCACTGTTATATGAAATATAAAGAGACTTATTTAAGAAAATGAGGATCAAAACTATGAAGAATAAAATGGCAGTAAATACATATCTATCAACAATTGAATCTAAAAAACAAAGTAAACAAACAAGAGGAACAGAGACAGAATCGTGAATATGGAGAATGTTTTGTTGGTTGCTAGATGGAAAGGAGTTGTAGAGGAATGGGTGAAGAGGGGATTAAAAAGTATAAAGTTTAAGTTACAGAATAGCCATGGGGGTGTAAAGTACAGTGTAGGAAATGGAGTAGCCAAAGAACATATACACATGACCCATGGACATGAACACTGGTGTGGGGATTGTCTGATGGAGTAGTGGGTATTGAGTGAAAGAGACAAAGGAGGATAAATTGGGACAACTATAGAAGTAATCAATAAAATACAATTTTTTAAAACTGTACACATTTTAGCCCATCTTTTCCCAATTCTCCTCTCACAATTTTCCTCCCACCATTCTCTAAATCTAGTCAGTCCCAAAGTCGACTTCATTGTTTTCAGCATCTCGAAGTCTACTTTTCCTTTCTATCTCTATACTATTCATCTGAGTTTCTCACGCTAGTATACTCTAATAACTGCTTAGCCTTGCTTGAATTCATTCCATACACTGTCAGATCAATTGTCCTAAAAAGCTATTTCTATCACATCATGTCCCTGTGAAAAATTAAGACCAAGTTTTCAATAGCCTGTCAGATTAAATGCAAATTCTAATGCCTAGTTTTTAAGCCCTCCAACAACCATCTCACCTATTCAACTGTATTTTCACTGCTGTCTAATTCCGATCTGGCTAAAACCATTTTCAAAATAGTCCCACATGCTCAAAATCTGATCATTCCTAAGAGATCTTACTCATGCTGTTCTCTCTCACGTAAAATGACATTCTGCATTCCCACTGTTTAAAGATGAAATGCCTTTCGTACCACATCTTCTCTGTTGACTTTCCCAAGTAGCCGCATCTTATCGTAATCACGCTGCTTTATAGTCCTCAGTGCTGTTGCATTTGGTCTGACCTGTGCCATCATGGGACTGTTCACATTAGGATTGTTGGTATTTTTCTGTAAAGGGTCAAATAGCAACTGCTAAAGCCTGCCATTGTAGCAGGAAAGCAGCTGCGGACCACGGCTGTGCTACAGCAAAACTTTATTTACAAAAATAGAAGGCAGGTAGGCCATGGTTTACTGAATTCTGGTTTACATAATGACTATCATTTAAATTAATTTATAAAGTTTGTTGTTGCAATTGTGACAACTGACACTCAAACTGGCCCCTGTGCCTCTGGGCTCAGTTAAACATAAAAATAAGGTGAATTATATATCTTTTATTATCTAAAATTTTTTCATGCCCCTACATTGTGAAGGAAATTCCTCATGTTAGGCTTTTTATATGGAATGCAGTGATATATAATAAGCAATATTTTTAATTACATGAGCAATAGGGAATTTTATGTTACTTCTTTTGTAAACAAACCTTAGCTAAAGCAATGGGTATAATATAACATGTAATTCAGCAAAAGAGCCCCAGCTAGAGAAATCCAAGTGCAGTTTTCTGATGATCTAATCCAACTCAACAGAAAGTAGACTGTACATTAACCAGAGAAGTACATGGTTATCGGCGTATCACAGAATATACTTACCCAAATGTCAACAGTGATAGAGCTAACTAAAATAAAATGTGGGGTCATATTCTAGGATCCAAACCCAGAATAGGGGAACTCCAAAGTACTCTGGGGGCCAGATGAGCTGCTGGTTAGACTAATAGATTATTATGGCAGTGAAGAGGCCAAACCACCCAGAAAAACGACAGTCTCTAAACGGTGGCCAATGGAGTGAGTACGATTTTTTCAAAATTACTTAAGTATAGATGGCAAATACCTATGCTGACAAAAGACAGCCCTTATTTTGATGTGACTTTTTAGAGAATGAGCACATTTTTTAATCTATAATAACTTTATCTTCCCTAAAAAATGGTCATTAAGCATTCTCAAAACCACTACCCAAGCCAGAATATGATTTGATATCACTCTTGATTTGCTATGCCGGGCCTACACATTGTAAGGGTTTTCATCTGCTGGAGACTTACATCTCAAGGTTAATCACAACCATTTGGCCTTTCAAGGTATTAAAACATCATATTCTTTCAGGGAATTTCAAAAAGGAGCACATACGCCTGCTTTAGCACTGGCAGTGCAGTGTGTGTCCTGCTTTATTTTAACCTCAACTACCCTTGGGCACTTTATACATTAAAATGAAAACAATTTCTTCTTACCATGGCATTCTTTACCAAAAGGAAACGAGGCACAATACGCTCCATAAATCACATGATACAAGAAAAGAGTGTTTGATTTTAAAAGATTTATCTGCAACCCACCATTGTGCCTTTTTTGGTCTGTCTAAATCGAAATCAGAAAGAGAATTTTTAATGAGATCTAAAGTTCCAAGTGAATCAAAGCATGTGTTTAACTTAAGCAATTATCTTATCTGTCAAGGCATTTTAGCCCCTTGAGAACACTTTCAAGAAAATAAAACTATCAATTGCACTCCAGAAGTAATAAAGGAGCAGCAGACAGATAAAGCACTTTAGGTTTTCAACTATTTCAATAGTTTCTCTAGGATACAACAACAGACAACCATATATCACATAAAAGTATTTAGTGTCAAACTTCAAATGAAGAGCACAATCTGAAACACAAGAAAAATCTATCTAATTATATTCACAAGTGCAAAGGAAAGGCAGCAGAAAAATTATGCAGGGTAGTTGGCTGGGGTGGGAGGTGTGGGGTGAGCTGTCTGTTGGTCAGAGAAAGATGACTTTCTTGAGTATGAAATTTCTACATAAAAAGAGCTCAGAGCAGCGATGTAGGAAAAGTTGGGGCTATAGAGAACACATTCTTGAATCTAGTTTACATGAGCAATGTCAACAGCAGACGGAAGAAAATATATATTTCACTCACATTAATGGGGCCCTATGTTTGAAACACAAAATCTAGGACTTTTATTTTCTTTCTAACACTTTATCAACTATACCAATTATACGTTATGCATATATTTAGTTTCTTCCTCCCACAAATTAAGCTGTGGAACCATAAGCCTGAGGATTTTAAACACATATTTTGGCAATTTTTCTTTTTTACCACTTATTTAAAATGGCTTATAGAATTGCTAATGGATACCATCAATAAATTTGAGCTGATTTTATAAGTTTATTGAGACTGTGGCTCAGAGGTATATCCCAGACACTTTCATCACCCTATATGAAATCCTGGCACCTATTAGAAACTCAAGCTTAGCCTGAGCTCTTGCTTCAAAAGCTTCAAAATCCAACTGTCACCTGTATTCTCCAATTAACAGAACAAGACAATTAGAGCCCTCTAACTATATGGCTCATAAAAATGGAAAGATCATGGGGAAATCATAATAGAAAGTTTTCAACAATAACAAGTATAAGAAAACAGTAATTTCATATCATTACATTCTAAAAGAGATCACTAAATCATCATTAAATTAGGCTGAGAGTAGGAAATACTTTTATGTTAGCAGTAATTGCAAAATCAAGCCAAGGCAGAAGGCAACTACGTGGGGTAAAAGAGCTACTTGGTCAATATTTTAATCAGAGAAAGCAGAAACTACATCGATGTGGTAGAGACCATGAACTTCAATATCTGTGCTCTCCTTTTCCAGTATTAATAAAACCATAGCCTGATCAGCTCAGTTACATTTCCTAGTCTCAAGTATGGCTTGTCTGACCATGTGCGTAATCAAGCTCTCTTTAGTGGTGTTCAAGCAGATGTGATATGCCACTTCCAGGCTGCACACTGCTTCCTCTACTCTATTCCCAACCAAAACCAGGTCTTGGCAACAACTCAAAATCAATTATGTGCATGCAGACAGTGCCCCTAAGACAGCGACTATTAACCGATGTGCTGCGATAATTTTTAAAACATGCAATACCTGACTACTTCATCAGGGGCAGTGATATCTTTTCCCTTAGACTGTCAAAGAAAAAAAAATGACAACAGTCAACACAACAGCCATCCAGTGTGAATTAAACAAAATTAAAGTTATTTTTTGGTGTGCTGCAGAATTTTAGTAATTAGTTTATGTGTGCCATGAGATGAAAAAGGTTAAAAACTGCCACTCTAAGACATTGTTAAATAAACAAGATGGAAGGAACCTGAATTTTTAAATGATACATTAGAGCAGAACTGCATACCTGGAACTCTGAGAAAGAAAATTTCTACTTCGTTTGAACCACTGAATTTTGGGGCCTCTTTGTTATAGTAGCTAGTAGTTCCATAATAATAATACCTAAGATAATAATAACAATAATGATAATAATACCTGAGATCACCTCCCTTCTGTACTTTTTTCCATTGGCAAAATAAAGAAACTGAATGTTAGGTTAAGCAACTTGCCAAAAAGATAAATCACCGTGGCAGTTCAAGTGAGAAGAGAGGTTTCCTGACTTCCGACCCAGTGTTTCCCTGGACCATCAGTAACATGAGACATGAGCACCACGGTCCACATCACTGCATCATGTCCTAGGAAGTTTAAGATCTATAATTAAAATGCTGAGCAAATTTAGGTACTATGACTTCTGATGATCTCACCAGTGGCAAATTACTGAAATATGTCAAATTGCTGTCAAATTCCTGCCTATACAGTTGATTTCCTTCTCAGTTATATCACATGCTACTTTACTCATAGATTTTGACATGGTAATCTAAAATAAAATCAAAGGCAGGAAATTTCAAGTTAGATCTGTTGCTGTCCAGAAGAACCAGGCATTAAAGAAACAAAACCACCAATTGAATAATGCCTGGTTACAATATTTTCTCTAATTATTCTTAAATAACCTCTAATATAATGTCACATTTTATATTTATTTACATATAATATAAACATATAAGTCTATAAGGGAATATAGATGAACAATAGTTTTTTTAATCTTATTTAAAGACTTATTTATCTCTAGAAATTTCACAGTATCCAATCTAAGTCTTCAAAAAAGCCTTCAAATTGGCTCCTTTATGACATCATTTTTTCCAATATTATAATTTTTAAATATTTTTGCTTCACCAAAAGAATACTCAAATTGCTCAGTACATTTTTTGAATAAATATTTTATGTCAATACAAAAAATCTTTACTGTGTGCTTATAATAAAACTGATGCCTAATCATTTTAAAGATGTATGGACAAGTAAAACAGACAACACACGGAATGGGAGAAATATTCACTGAAACATCTCTGGTGAGGGGCTGATATCCAAAATTTATAAGTAACTTACAAAACTCAACACCAAAAAGAACAAACAACCCAATTAAAAATGGGCAAATGTCCTTGATAGACACATCCAAACAGGACAAATGGATGGCCAAAAAACATATGAAAAGATGCTAGCTCGCCCTGGCTGGTGTGGCTCAGTGGATTGAGCACTGGCCTGCAATCCAAAGGGCTGCTGATTCAATTCCCAGTCAGGGCACATGCCTGGGTTGCGGGCCAGGTCCCCAGCTTACAAGAGGCAACAACACATCGATGTTTCTCTCCTCCTCTTTCTCCCTCCCTGCCCCTCTAAAAACAAATAAATAAAATCTTTAAAAAAATAAATAAGAAGATGCTCAATGTCACTAATCATCAGAGAAATGAAAATTAAAACCACAATGAGATATCATCTCACAACTGTCAAAATGTCTATTATCAACAAATCAACAAACAAGGGCTGGCAAGGATGTAGAGAAAGGGGAACACTTTGCACTGTTGGTGGGAATACCACAGTGGTGCAGCCACTGTGGAAAACAGTATGGAGATACCTCAAAAGATTAAAAAATGGATCTGCCTTTCGACCCAGCTATCCCACTTCTGGGAATACATCTGAAGGAACCCAAAACACTAATTTGAAAGAACATAAGCACCCCTATGTTCATTGCAGCATTATTTACAATCACCAAGATATGGAAGCAGCCCAAGTGTCCATCAGTAGATGAGTGGATAAATATCCCATAGTTCAGTCATAAAAAAGAAGAAAATTTCAGCCTTTGCAACACTATGGATGGACCTGGAGAACATTACGTTAAATGAAATAAGCCAGTCAGAGATATACTAATGCCGTATTTCACTCACATGTGGAATCTAATGAACAAACTGAACTAACAGGGACAACGGGGACAGACTCATAGATGGAGAGCAGGATGACAGCTACTGGAGGGGGAAGAGGTTAGGGGGGTGGAGGGATTGAGTAAAAAGGAAAAAGGACTCATTGACATGGACAACAGTGTGGTGATTGCTGGGAGGAGGGGAGTATAAGGGGACAAAATAGTAAGAGAAAAATACAATAAAGATTAAATTGTTTTAAACAGGAAAGCCATGCTAAAATTAATATATATATATAAAGTGTGTGTGTATATATATGTATATACACATATATATATACTTTAAGTAGGACCTAATGGAACCGTTGAAACAAGTGTTGAAATGTGACCCATAACTGGGACTGCACCAGTGTGTTGTAAGTTTTACTTCCCACTATAGTGGTCTTCAGAGGACAGAAACAGCCCTGGAGTGTATAACTGGTGCTGCTGCCACTGGTGTTACCACAGTAGTTATTTAAATTCAACTTCTCTCTACTTCCTTGGAACCATGTGCATTAGTAATAATAAAGCTGCTGAAACAAATAGATGCTTTAGAAATATAAAAAATAATCTCATTAACTAAAATCTCCATATTCATAATCTTACTTCAAATACCATTCAGTTATTAAAACCTAATAAAATACCACAGTTGTATTTTAAAGGTATATTTCCTCCCCTCAAAAATGACTCAAATTTTGTGCACTGGTTCTGAAACATAACTTCTTGGCAAATATTAACATGATACAATCTGAAGTATTTATGGGGTAATGACATAACATTTGGGATTTTCTATAAAATACTCCAGCCTACCTCCAGAAGGAAGAAAAAAGAGAGAATAATAAGAAAAACAAAAACATCTAAAAGTTAATAGATGAAAACATTAAAGTTCACAACACTATTTTATTTTCACATGTTTGATATTTTCCATAATAATAGTTTTAGTCCCTCCACCATTTGAGGACACAGAGAAAACCACAGAGGACACCATGTGGCTATGAACCAGGAAGAAGGTTCTCATCCAACTATTCTGGTACCCTAAACTCACCCTTCCGGCCTCCAGAACAGCAAGAATTAAATTTCTGTTGCTTATTAAAAAAAAATTAAACCCCAAGTACGAGGTTCTTAGTAGGGGCCAGGCAATATTCTAAGCATTTTACTTGTATTAATTAATTTAACCCTCACAATAACACTATAGATATGAACTCATTTGACAGATGAAGAAACTAAGGCACAAAAAAGTTAATATTCTCAAGGTCATTTAGTAAGTTGGAGTTTAAATGCAGGTTGTCTGGGTACAAATATACATAGAAAAGTCTGGAAAATATAAAATTATGAGTAATTTTTTTTATTTTTGCTTGTTCCTATTTTCTAATTTTTTTCTACATGAACATGTGTTTCTATAATGGGAAAATCTTTATTAATATACTAACCTCTAAAAATAGAAGAAATGAATTTCTGAAACTCAAAATACTGCAAGTGTAGAACTCCATCATTAACAGATATGTTAAAGTGAGCAGCAACAAAGTAGGAAAATTTTAGAAATGATAAAAGATTAATTACTTTGTCAATCATTTAACCAATTCTTTCAGGGGTGTACAACCCTTGGCCTGCTGTCCACATGTGGCCCAGGGTGGCTATGAATATGGCCCAACACAAAATCATAAATTTACTTAAAACCTTTCATTTGCTCACCAGTTTTTGTTAGTGTTTGTGTATTTACTGTGTGGCCCAAGACAACTCTTCCTCTCCCAGCGTGGCCCAGAGACGCCAAAAAGTTGGACACCCCTGCTTACAGAAAAAATAATATTGAAAAGAGGTCAATGTAATTTAACTGGGTAGATTCAATTAACTTTAGACCATTTTAAAATTTCCTCCATTTCCAAGGAGAAACATACCCATTACTAAAGTTTTCCCAATTAGAATCCTGGGAAATTTTACATCAGAGTAAAAACTCTTACTCTTAAAAATAATTATGTAGACTTAACGGCAAGTTTCTCTTAAATGTTGTAAAATGACCTATCAACCTCATTTCTTATTTCTCATGAAAACTAAATTATTAAATTTATGTAGAATGGAAGTTATAGTTCAATTACTTTAACTTGCATTCTTGATAGTAATGAGAGCTGAAGATCAAATGAGCAAAAGAAATTTACAGGAAGATAGTAAATTTCCCTGCTGTTAACTAAGTCAATGTAGCCCAAAATGGACACAGAGAATATCACCATATTCCAGTCCTGAATGACTACAATCATAAAACAATGTAAGAACCACACTATTAGAAGAATCATTCTGAAAATGTTCAAATAAATAAGATAAATGTTGCACTGTGAAGCAATGCCATACATGTTTTGCATGGGTGGGGTTGGAGAAGACATAGATGCAAACCTGGCTCCAGCACTAGCCATTAAAAAATTAAGGCTAATCACTTACTGCCTCAGTAAATCACTTGAAGCCATTTCCTCATTTGTTGGACATGGGAACACTTGACACACAAGGTAGCGTGAATAACAGTATGAGGTGTGCTTAAAAGCCAAGGAGGTCTTGACATAGTCTGTACTCTAAAAATGTTTTTCCTCTCTCTCAATACCACATGAGATAGTCAAGAGAGGTGAATAATGGAAAAGAATGCATTTTAGTGAAAAGTAGGACATCTCTAACCAAAGACCAGGGTGGGATCTTGTACGTAAGTTACCAGACAGAGAAATAAGACACCAGGCCAAGGTGAGGAAATGCATGAGATTCCCATTCAAAATACAGTTGACTTCTAACTCACTTTCTTAAAACCTCTCAATAGCTTCCCACTGCACCAGGTAATAAAATCCTACCTCTTTCCCGCAGCCAAAGTTCCTACATGATTTGGTCTCACAGCTCTCCTTCAGTAAGGGAGCTTCAGCCACACTGACCTCCAGTTTGCTCCATGAACCCCCACATTATTACCATCTCCAGGTGTGGAACCCTTAGGCCTCTCAGCCTCAAGTGTTGCTCTAGTTCAAACAGCTGACTCGTCTCACCCTTCACATCTTCCCTTGAGCCTTCCCTAGCACCCAGCCTCAAGGAGATCCCCACCTGCTCCCCACAGAGACCCGCTGTTGTATCCCTCATAGTTTTGATCACATATGCAGATGACCATGTTTACTTATTTCTGCTGCCCTTCTCTACCCACCAGTGAAACGCAAACTCTTGAGGACATAGAGCTGGTCTCTCTTTTTGACCATTATAACTCCAGCATATAACAAGTACCTGTTCAATAAAGTCTCACTGTACAAACACAAAGCACGACACAGGATGTAGAAATCCATGTTGGATGAAACAGCTCCTGTGTGCCAGGCACTCCACAGAATACTTTAAATAGCGAATCCAATTGGATTGTCACGATTACTCTGAGGTAAATAGTATTAACTCCATTTCCTGTATGAGAAAAAAAGGAGCTCAGAAAGAAAGTGCTAACTTGCCTAAGGTTATACAGTGGTATTAATAGCCAGGATTTACTGAAAATTTTACCACAGACCAGGCAGGCACTATCAAGCTCTTATATGGATTCTCTCACCCGATATTCAAAACAACCCCATGACATATATCTTCATTTTTATATTTAAAAAAACAAGTGCGGCAAAAAGAGGTCAAAATTAAATGCTTAATTATGTAAGAAGCACAGCCTGGATATAAATGATGCAGTCTCCAAAGCGCACATTCTTAACCACTCCTCTATAAAGTATGGTTGACACAGAGTCTTTATAAAATTAAGATAATCCATTAAAACACTTCACTCAGAACCAGACACAGAACGCATTTTAAATGTTAGCTATTATTCTTAATCTGAATCCAACATGTTGTTTTATCTGTTATAGTTTGCTGCACTCCCAGGGAATCAAGCAAATCTTATTTTTTTGAAAAATGCTCAGGCTTGGATACAGTGTTAAATTAGGTTCCCAAAGCAGCTCATCAGCATATGAAAACAGCTCTGTATCTTTATATATACTGCAATCCTAAAAACATGCAATCAAGTCTAATGTGCAAATGTTACATATTAAAGGGGCGCTCTGTGCTGGGCACAAAACACAAAAATTAACAATCTAAATGTAATCCTCGGCCTTGTGGCACCACACCAACAATACATCTCCCATTTCTGTGTATGGTCTTTGATTTTATACTTTTATTTCACCATTGACCATTTAGTTTAAGTCCAATGAGCATCCAACAAAGGATAACAATTGCCCACTTTCATCACAGTAATTATTGTAGATCTTTACTAAATCCACATTTCTTGCCACTGATGTCAACTCAGTCATATTTACATTTTCCTCTTTTTTAATAAATAAATATTCATTAAAATAAATGAAAGCAATTATTTGCCCAAATGATTGCTCAAACACTACCACACAGTCACAGATGGCTACTCTGCTGCAAATGAATGCTTGCCTGGCAGGTAGCCCCACCACGTGACAGTTCAGAGCACAGCTTGATGAGACAGGGAAATTTCCGGGTGAATGACTTTACTTGTAAAAACACAGAGTTTGAAATAACAGTGGAACGTTCTAGAAGCAGGAAGATCAAGAGAAAGCCACTTCACATTTTTCTCAGTTCCTGCAGCTGCCACAGAAAACAGGGCTTGAACTATAATTTGACATCATATTCCAGGCAAGGGGAGTATGAGGGAGGATACGGTGTAGAGGAGCCACATTGCAGAGCTAGGAGCAGACAATATCTAAGGCCCCTTCCAAGTCTCAGAGGATTGGAATCAGTCCTCAAGATCAGTACATCTCACTCATTCTGAGGAGGCTAGCTTCCATCTGTGCAGCAGCTGCATCTGCTCAGACACTAGTGAAGCATCTCAAGCAGGAAGGGCTCTTCACTGACCAACTCCGCTGCATTATTCTCCTGACTTGAGTTTCTTGAGGGAAGCAGCTGAGTCTTGTTCACCTACTGCAGGGCACAGTGCATAATAAATGTTTTTTGAATTATTGTGTTTAGCACCATACCTAACACACAATAGACTCAAAAAAGAAGTCAGACTCAGAATTCTACTGTTTGTTTCCAGATCAACTTTCCCAAACAGAAAGTGATAGAGAAGAATCTATGTCTCTTTCTCACTAATTAAGACTCGTGAACAAAGACAAAATTATATTAATATGAAATGGAAATAAAAAATAAATTTGTAAACAACTTTATTTTCAAATTAATAGAGTAACCTGAATTCAGCTATCTACACATTTAGAGTTTGAAAACAATTATTTTTCACAGACCTTTCTCCCAGCATTTAATTTTATTTAACTGATCAAATAACCTTTGAATAGGTAGTATAAAGATGAATTTCAGCCACGTGCAAATCCCAAATCAGTGGTCCAAATTAGTGAGATTTTATTACACTGTTATTCATTTTTGGTACATTTTCTTTAAAAAAAAAAAAAGAGGAAGATGAACGTCAAAAGAACACATGTAAAAGCTCACAAGACTGGTTCTTCACAGTTTCCAGATGAACATAATAGAGATGAAAAAGGATCTTTGTTATTTGAACACATCATAAGTTTTACATGAATGCTTCAGGTGATAGCTATTATTTATCACAGCTTTGCTCTTAATCTGTTACATAGGATAACCTTTTAAAAACTGCCAGCATCACCTCTGTGTAGTTCCCACTAGGTAAAAGGCATTTTAAACATGTAATTATCCAAAGAAGTAACATTTACTAATTTTCTATTGCACAGTTAACATTATTCACGGCTGTTTTTATTTGTAGGGTGCTTGATAATCACATACTAGTTAACCTTCACCACCATCCTGGACAGAAGATCCTCAGTAGGCCTTTGCGTATTAGCAAAGAGACATCAAGCAGCACATTCAATGAATACAAGAGGATCCTGAAAGGAAATGCTGATGACCAGCTGGCACAGTCAAGTGTGTAGAATGTCTTTCAGATAAATTGAATTATATTTAAAAAAAAAAAAAAAGAGGAAAATCATGTAGCTCTTCATGATAATTTAAAATTTCACAGAGTTTATAACCAATACATACCTAAGTATTACAGGTTCATATGTGTGTATCCATATATACGAGTTAAATGGAACTTTTGAACAGTATGTTGTGTTTGGAACTGCCCTGCCTGGTTTCAGGAGCTGTAATCCTCCATGACTAAGGCTGAGAGACCTTGGGACCATAAGTCACTAAGGAGACAAAGCTTATCCCCCTGGCAGGGACATTGCCTCTGCCCACTTTACTTCACCCTACCTGGCCCCCACTGCATGACCAGTTAGCCAATGATGGGTAAGATTCCTCAAGGGAGGATCAACCTAAGACAGGCACAGTCATGATGGGGCCCTCAGGGAAGGACTTGGGGGACTATAGAAAAAAGGGGATGATGGACCTTCACCCCTCGTCTATGACATAGCCTGAGTCCTCATCCTGTCTGCAAGAAGTCTCCTAATCTCTTGGCTGCCTTACTTCCCCTGCCTAACTTACAATGCATAAACAATGTTCCTTACACTCCTGAAACAATGCTGGAGGTGGGTTCAGCCCTGTGCTGGAAAGGGCAGGTTCCCTGGGGTGATCAGGCCTAAGAAAGAATGCATAAAATCCTGTGAAACCTGCTTTGCTAATACCCTCAATTTAAATGATAAGGTCCAAGCATGAAATGAGTTTGTTTCCCCAAAGTTTTGTGGCACTTTAACTATTTGACCCAGACTCAAAATAGGCCCTCAAGAGTTCTTTGTATGTTATCTATTTGATCATTACTGCCTGATGAGCTTTCCATATACACCCTGTATTACTAAGCAAATTAAAATCAATAAAAGCCTGTCAAGGGACAGGGCAGCTCTCCTGTTGAGATAGTGGCCATGCCTTCCCTTTTCCGCCACAGGACTCCGTAGTCTGTGTGAATTTGTCTCGTCTCAGCCATAATGCCTCGGACACTGTGGGCAGTGGAGTCTGCACGAATGTTGGAAGTAAATGACTGACTAGATGAACAGCAGCAGCAGCTCCATAAGCTACCAACTCACAATGAATCCAATGTTCAAACAGCTCCACTTTACCCTCAAAGACTACTTCTGCCTCAGCCCAAATTCAAACATTATCTATCAAACTGCTCCCAACCTGGCTTACCTCCAGACTGAGACAAAGGTTCTCAAAGACCAATCCGGTCAGCTCACAAGCAAAGCCACAGAAAAAGGGCAGAAACAGCATGGTGCCCAGGTGCACAAGTGTCCCAAGGCCTCATCCATCATACTCGATTCCACAGGGAAGCCAGCACAATAAAACTGAAAGTCTTGGGTAGGTCAAAAACTAACCCACTCTGGGAGTGAGTGAGCATTCAGGGCACTACTTACTGAGCATGTGATCTTAGTGTTTGGCACTTATTCCAAAGTGTCACATTCTTTAAGTTCTATTCACCTCCCATTTCAAAGTATAAAAATACAAAAGGCTTAAAGGACAGATCTTTTTGCAAAGTTATTCATTGAGCTAAAAGATAAGCTAAGGAACATGCAGACACAATACTGATTAGTAATTTAAAGCAACAAAGAGTTTTAATAATATAAAGAAATGCTTATGATAGAATAAAAATGAAATTATTATACACAATTATGAACATGAACACAATCAAATATATATATATGGACCAGGTTAAGAAAAAAATTACATGATTATGCAAAAATATTAAGGTTTTTTTAGATATAAGATGATGAGGGAGTATATCCTATTACATTTCTCTTTATAATTGCTACATTTAATTTTTTCTTTGCAATAGGTACACATTATTTTCCCATTAAATAGATATTATTTTCTTCAAATAAAAACATAAGATCACTTTTTAAGGCTCAATAAAAAAAATAAGTGATCTTATTTACTGACTGGAAACCATAGTCTTTTATCACTGTCTAAAGAGGCAGTTTCACCACAGCACACATCAGATAAACAAAGGCTTGCTTGATCCAATTGCACTGCTTATTAAGAGCTATTTAATGAGAAAGTCACACCTTTGAGTTATTAGAAGCTATAATGGTCCTGCAGAGTTCCAAATAAGCAAGCTAACAGAATTACCTTTGATTCTAAATTGTTTGCCAGGAGATTAATCCATCTACCCCTGAAAAAAATTAAGTGTTCCTCCAGTGTGTTCAACTTCCTCCGATCTCATTTTAATCAAGTCTGTGAACCTCAGTCAAGAGAGTAGGTATTTTTAAACAGATTTATTGAAGTATAACTGATGTAACAAGAAATGCATGTATTGTATGTGTACAGTTTAACAAGTCCGGACGGGAAGCACTCATGATGCCATCTTCAAAATCAAGGTAACAGACATACTCAACACCTTCCAAGGTTTCCTTGAGGGTTTTTGGATTTGGGAGGGATTTGTTTTGGGGGGGGGCGGTTTGTGAGTGTGGTAAGAAAACAACACGAGAGTATAATACCATATTCACTGCATTGTCAACTATAAGTACTATATCACCTCTAGAATTTATTCATCTAACAAAACTGAAACTTTATAGAAGGTATTTTTAATCACTTAAATTGTAGTACAAAATTTTTTTTTTCAAATGTATATATTACAAAATACCTAAAAAATAATTTTAGTCAGCAATAGGTAAATTTTTGGTGGTCTTTATATGTTTTGATGTGTCAAAGGCTTAAAGAAAGGCCTTTCAGATATGATGACATTTGGACAGAGATGTGAAGAGAACAATGAGCATTCCAGACAGAAGGTACACCAAGGACAATGATCTTGAGGGGGAAGCAAGCTGGGCAAGCTTAGGGAAGACCAAGGACACCACTGCGGTTCATGAGCGTGAGCAAGTTGGGCCCTAAGAGCCAACAGAGTGAAGCAGGGGCCCTGTGGGGCACTGTGGGCCTTGGATGTTCCTGAGTGCGATGGGAAGTCCTGAAGATTTGGGACCGAAGGATGGCATACCTGTCATTTTAAAAAGATCACTCTGGCTTCTATGTAGAATAAACTATAAGAGGGCAAGGATGGTAAAAAGGAGATCAGTTAGAAGGTTACAGCAATTGAGTTGCCTTAAATGAGAACACCAGTGGAGATGGTGAGCAGAGGTCAGACTTTAAATATATTTTGACAAAATTTGCTAATGGATGAAATGTGGGATGTAAGAAGAGTAAAGGATAACTCTTAAGGTTTTGGGCCTGACAATCGGAAGCAGCAGTCATACACTGATATGCAGAAGACTAAAGGAGTCATTCATCTGTTTTTAAAACATCACAGCAATGCCTGAGTCTCTTAAGTGCTTGAGATACAAATTACTTTTGTGTATGTCAGCAAGGAAAGGCTACACAACAGAAAGGTGCTAAGTGCAGAGAGTACAAGCTTAAAACTGAGAAGCTGCTTCTCAATTTTATTTGAGTCCAATCTTTTCTTTTTCTCTCTCTCTCTTTTTATTGTTGTTCAAGTACAGTTGTCTCCATTTTCCCCCCACCACTCCCCACCAAAGCAAATGTTAAAATTTGTATGCTGGGCTCCAGCCTCAATTTACATTCAATTCATACCTGCCAGTGCTGCTGTTAACACCTGCCCCGAGTCTACCTATTTTCCAATCCTTGTCAGTCCTATTTTCCAATCCTTGTCAGTTCTAAATCCTAATACCCTTCACAGCTTTAAAAATCTTACAAACTAAAAACAAAGAAATAAGAGACAAGGAAGAAGGGAGGTGAGACAGCCAAAGTATATGTAGTAGGTGGGTAGACAATCCTTACTTTCTCTATTTTCCCAGCCTTCATTGTCTGTTCCATTTCATATCTCCTTCCAAGCTTTATGTCAAATGCTCAGTACATTCTGAAGGCATTGCGGCTATGGGTAAATGTAGCATTCAGGGGGCAGAGAAGGGAACAATTTAGTTGTGAAGAGACAAGGAGAACAGAGATATAAAGAAAGTAATTAAAATCTATTCATTTCTCTAAAAAATACATTTAAAGATATTACATCACTTTGTTAATATAAAATTGATTTGGTAGGAATGAATCATCAATTGTCATTAAAACTATTGTTAAAAAATGATGGGAACTTCATATTAAAGGGATAAGGATGACCCCTCCTGAACCCACTGATTCATCACAGCATCACTAAAAAGCAGAAAACCACACATTGTGAGAACCTTCACAATGTGATGAATAAGACATACACAGAACCCTCTACGAATAATGTTAAAAAATATATTCAAAATAGATCTACACAGCTCTGTATATTTAACTGCCTATTTATAGACAATACAAGAGGTAGAAGAACAAGATAAATAAAACCACTTGCAGAGCAATAGGTCAAGTTCAGAATTTGGGACATTTTAAGGACAAATGAGTGTTTTCTCCAACAAATCAATGTCACAGAAACAGAAGGGGTGGATGGGGCTGTTATAGTATAAGTGACTTGAGAGACAGAATAACCAAACAACTGGGAAATCTTATTTGAGTTCTGATTCCAACAAATCAACTATAATAAGATATCCCTGGCACAACTAAGAAATTCTGAAGTATGGACTGACTACAAGTTAACAGTAAGGAACTGGTGTTACTTTTGTTAGCTGCATAATGACACAGTAATTAAATTTAAAATAAAGTCCTTAAAAAGTAAATAAATAAAAAGTCCTCATTACTAAAGACGATTACTTTTTTAAAAAAGCTCTGGGAAGAAAACCTGTTAGAGGCGAGAGGAAACAAGATTAAAAGAATGTTGATTTTGTTGAAACTAAGTACAATTACTATACTCCCTATTTGTGTGTGTGTGTGTGTGTGTGTGTGTTTGAAGTTTTCCAAAATAGGATGGTTTTAAGAATAAAACAAAATGGAAAAAATGAACAGAAGTTGTAAGATGCGATGTAAATTGCTTAAAAAATTATTACTGGTTGCAACTGCTAATTTATGTGAATTTCCCTTGATTGTACACAACAAAAGCAAAATATGAAAATAAATTGGAGGCTGAGGCACTTAAAAGATTATCATTTTCATTCGTAATCACTAATTTGAAAGGCTACATCCTGTTCCATGAAAAGGCTGTGTATGTAAAGTGGCCTCCAAATGGCAAAGGAGCTGAGAGGCCAAAGAAGGAAACAGCCAAGTCCAGCTTGTCAGTTAATGAGCTTAATATGGGACATACAGAACAGGGGCATGAATGACACCAGGACACTCAGATCTCCGCATCTTCTACCCCCTAGAGCACCCTCTATTATCCTTGGTTAGAGATGGACCGATGGCCTAGGAAAGGAATTCGTGGGTGGTCAGGAGGGAACCAAGGGTCCAGATATCAGGAGGCCCTGGCGCCAGAGATAAGGGAGAGATAACATTAAGGGCACCTTGCCCCAGAGGATTAATGGAAATTCCATGCTTAGTCCAAAGCTTCTGTATACATTCCAGAGGCCACCAGGAGGATGCGGAGGAGATCAAAGGTCAGGGTTCCTTCACTCACAAGTTAAGCGGGTGGATCAGCTTCAAGATGGAGTCAGCTCTGTCTGTACATGCTCATTAAAATAGCTTCAAGATTCAGACTGAGTTTATAATAAGATTATACTATAAATTAGTATGTAAAATACTTTATTTTGACTAATAAAAACATCTCTCTTACCTGACATTCTCAACAAGATACTTTGGAGTAGGGGAAGGTCAAACAGTTTAAGAAAAACGTTTGAAATTTTTCTGTCTTAGACTATTCCTTTCACATATTAACTATTTCATCTTTGCTTTGAATAATAATGTTATTATGTAGAACTCAAAGTGAACAGGTTGTTGTTAAGTATCTAAAGGGAAGGTATTCTATGCAGTTATTAGAGAATGTAATGCTCTTCTTTCAAATAATAGAAAGCCTGGATGTGAAGAACACTTTGGGTAGCAGACCTCTAAAACGAAAAACAAAAAACACTGCATCACAAAAGTACCTGCCAAAAGAGGTCAGGAATTTCCTCAGATAATAATCCAGAATGTTTCAATGGTTTTTCCACAAACACGGAAGAGATACCTAGGCCTAGAAAATGTTTAGTACCAAACCCTACATTTCATTCATTCAACAAATATTTATTAGATGCCTACCTTGTTCCAGACACTGTTCTAATCACTGGGGATAGAGATGAAAATCCCTGCCTCTGTAAATAACATTCCTAGTGGAGGAAAGATAAGAATAAACAAAATAGCTGTGGTCAGTGTGGCTCAGTTGGTTGGAGCGTACTCCTGTAACTGGAAGGTTGTGGTGTTCAATTCCCCATCAGGGCAGAGACCCAGGTTATGGGTTGATCCCAGGTCTGGGTGTGGCCAACTGCAACCCCTGGTCAGGACATGTAAAGTCCCCCACCACCATCCCAGTGCCAATCCCTGTCTAGGAGCATACAGGAGGCAAGCAAATATTGCTTCTCTCTTGCAGTGATGCTTCCCCCTTCTTCCTCTCTTTAAAAGCAATTTAAAAAATGTCCTATTATTAAGTGCTACTTACAAAAGTAAAACAGTTAAGGGAGATAGTATTGGAGAGGCGTTCCAATTTTAAATAGGATGATCAAGGAAAGGCTCACAGAGATGAAACATGAGCAAAGACTTAAAGGAGGTAAAGGAGTCCATTGTCTCTGAGAAGAGGACTGGCTCTAGGAACAAAGAATAGCAATACAAAAGCCATGGGGAGAGCAGAAAAGAAGGTAACTGAGGACTTAAGTGAGTGAGGGAAAGAGCAGTTGGAAATAAAGATAGAGAGGCAGCAAAGGGGTCAGGTCTTGGCAAGCCTCACAGGCCACTGCAAAGACTTTGCCTTTTAACTCTCAGTGACAATGGAAGCCACTGGAGGGCTGGGGGCAGAAAAGAAAAGAAATCCAAGTCATATGTTTTTTTTTTGTTTTTTGTTTTGAAATCATGTTGCTGCTCTGCTGACAATATTACAGAAGGCAATGAGAGAAAAGAAGAGACCAGTTAGGAGGCTCTGATAGCAAAAAAATGGCCCCCAATTCCTGCCTATTCTCGTATGCACCTTTCTGCATAAAGTGACTGCTTCTCCCCTTATAAAAGAGATAATCTGTTTCTTCATCCTCTTGAATCTGGGTTGTCCTTGTGATCTGCTTTGATCAACAGGAGGAAAGTAAAGTTGTGAGAGTTCTTAGCCTAGATCTCAAAGGTCACACAGCTTCCTCTTACTCTCTTGCTTCCATTAAACAACCATGTAAAGAAGCGTGGGATAGCTCACTGGGCCACATGTAGCAGAGACAAGGCATCTCAGCTGCAGCTTCCAAACCTGCCAGTCCCCGTTGTTACATGAGTGAGCCAAGACAACATCAGCAAAGCTCAATCCAAATTGTTAACACCAGCATCAATAAATAATAAATAATTGTTGCTTTAAGCCACTAAATTTTGGGAGTGGGTGATAACAGATAACTGATACAAAGACTACTGCAACATCAAGGACATAGTAAATGGGGGTTTAGACTAGGATGAGAGCACTGGGGACAGAGAAGTATTCAGAGTCTAGATATATTTTGAAGGTGCAGCCAACATGCTTTTCTAGTAGTTTGTATGTGGATTATGAGAGAAAGAGAAGAGTCAAAGATGACACCCAAGTTTTTGGCCCAAGTCACAGAAAAAATAGTTTCCATTCATTGAGATGGGGAAGACCAGAGTGGCAGCAGTATAGAAAGGAAATCAGAAGCTGAGTTTGCAATTTCCATTAGTTACAGAAATACTGAGTGGGCATATGAATATATGAAGTCTGGAGTACAAAAAAAAGAGGTCCAGGCTGAAAATATAAATATGAGAGCTAATAGGGATATTACTAATATTAAAGCCTTGATGATATAATTGAGGAAGTGTAAGGTCTAACGACTGAGCTCAGGAGCACTCCAATGTTAAGAGGCCAGAGATAAAAGAACCAGTAAAGGATTTTTAAAAAAACAGTGAGTGTTGGGAACCGCCATGCCTGGTTTCAGAAGCTGTAACTCTCCATGGCTAAGGCTGACTAAAGAGACCTTGGGACCATAAGCCACTAAGGAGACAAATCTTATCTCCCTGGCAGGGGCACTGCCTCTGCCCCCTTTTACTTCACTCTGCTTGGCTCTGGGTGGATAACTGGTTAGCCAATGACAGGTAAGATTCCTCAAGGGAGGGACGACTTAAGACAGGCATGGTCACAAGGGGGCCTTCAGGGAAGGACTTGGGGAACTATAGAAAAGGGGGTGATGGACCTTCACCCTTCGGCTTTGTCAGAGCCTGAGTCCTCATTCTTTCTGCAAGAAGGCTCCTAATCTCTTGGCTGCCTTACTTCCCCTGCCTAACTTACAATGCATAAACAATGTTCCTTACACTCCTGAAACAATGCTGGAGGTGGGTACAGCCCTGGGCAGGAATGGGCGGTTCCCTGGGATGATCAGGCCTAAGAAAGAATGCATAAAATCCTGTGAAACCTGCTTTGCTAAGAATGCCCTCAATTTTCTGATAAGGGTCCAAACATAAAATGAGTTTGTTTCCCAAAGTTTTATAGCCCTTTAGCTGACTGACCCTGACTCAGAATAAGCCCTCATAGTTCTTTGTATGTTATCTATTATTTGATTATTACTGCCTGACAATGACTGATGAGCTTTACCTGTATTCCTGTGCAAACTGAACCCAGTAAAAGCCCACTGAGGAACAGGCTCCTGGCCCGTCTCCTTTGAGAGATCGGCCATCTTTCCTCCCCAATCAGATCATGTCTTGGTAGACTTATTCTCATCTGAGGCAGATGGGAGGTCTCTGCAGATAGAGCCCCCCACAAGATAGGTAGGAGGAAAACCTAGAATTGTGGCATCTTTAATACTAAGGGAAGAAAGTGTTTCAAAAAGCAGAGAATGATCAACTGATTCAAAAATGTTAATAGAAAATGGTAACTATGTGATGGATGGAGGTGGTAGCTAATACTACCATGGTAACCATTTTGCAATTTATAAATGTATCAAATCAACACATTGTATATTTTAAACTAACACAATGTTATGTGTCAATGATAACTCAATGAAGGGGGGTGTCAATAGGTCAAGTAAGAGACAAGGATTAAAAGAACGACCTTGGACTTAGCAAAATGAAAGTCATCATGACTTTGAGGAGAGTAATTCTTTCAGAATGGTGAGGAGAGGCTGATTACATTGGGTTTAAGAAAGAATAGAATGAAAATAATTGGACACGTAAGTAGAGTTTTGCCATAAATGGGAAAAAAGAAATTGTGTGGTGGCTTAAGAAAGAAAGGAGGTCAACAAGGGGTAATTATTGTTTAATAGTAACTATTTTTAAGATAAGAATAACAGCGCATTGCCCTGGCTGGTGTGGCTCATGGGTTGAGTGCCAGCCTGCAAATCAAAGGGCCACCAGTTCAATTCCCTATGTAGAGCACATGCTTGGGTTACAAGCCAATTTCCCAGCAGGGGGCACGTGAGAAGCAACTACACATTGATGTTTCTCTCCCTCTCTTTCTCCCTCCCTCCCCCCTCTCTAAAAAAATTAATTAAATTAAAAAAAGAATAACAGCATATTGATATGCTGAAGGGAATAATCTCATGAGAAAATGTGATCTTATAGGGCAGAGATAGGCTAGACCCAAGTAGGATTATGTATGTGTGGGAGTCAGAAACAGAGACTGTTCAGTGAAACTCCAGGTCCTAAAAATAACAGGAGGAAAAACAGAAGTAAATGCAGGTATGCATACCCCCCACACCCATGACAACTGTCATTAGTATCAAGGCATTTGTCATACCTTTGAGCCCAGAACTGGCCTAAAAATTCTCAATACAAATTTCTAGGCATCCTAACAATAGATGAGAGATAACACAGTTGATAAACTACTTCCAAAGTAGTTTGGAAGTCCGAAGGTCAAAAAGAGGTACATAAAACAACACAAAAGAAAAACAAACAAACAAAAAACCATTGCCTCTGCTTTCTCTGACAAATAATGCCCATAACCCATATTCACTAGGACCACATATGTTAGTTTTAAATTCAGCAATAGTACAACTGTACTATAACAGAAACTATACTGATCTGGTGGATAAAAGTTGACAAAAGGAAGTTCCAACAAAACTTGAAATCCAAACTACTATTTGGAACTTCAAAGCCAGCCATATGCTTCAGAAAAGCTCTGTCACCCTTACTCCCACCAAATCTAACCTCTTTCTAACCTGTCTTGCTCTTTGCTAAATGGTCTTCCCTCCCAGTCTTTCGGACTCTGATACCATAGTCACAAGCTTTCTTATTAGATGCTCAGCTTCTTTATTACATGGTCCCCCTACCTCCTAGCTCTAATGGAAACTAGACTCTCATTCTTTGGTGACTACTTCAGTGAAGGCTAATCATCCTTCCAAGCTCCATGGCCCAAAAAAATATTTCTACACCATTTACCTCCATATCTTTGAGGGCATGCCACCTAAGTATCTTCATCTTTCATATATACTGACTGCTACCATAGGCGGTCTAAAACTTCAGAAAACAGTCAATCTCATAGTCTCTCTCTCCAACTTGGGTACCACAATCATCTGGGGTCAATGCCTGAGTAAGTAATACTTCCAATACACCAGTTTCACTGTTCTTTAACATTTACATACAAGGTCTATCCAGAAGGTATCCAGCCATGTGATATGTATAACAGACATTTCTTGAAAAGGATATATGATACAAGAAACATTGTAGATAGGACAATGACACCTCGGTCCCCTTCATAGTAGGCACCTTGGGACCTCACACAGTTCTCCCAATCACCATCAGCTGCACTGTCATATTTTCCTGAATCTCATCAATGGTCTGAAATCTCTTCCCTTTCAAAGCAGATTTTAGTTTTGGAAAAGCCAGAGGTCACAGGGCATCAAATCAGGGCTGTAGAGGGGCTGAGTCACCTGGGTGATTTGATGTTTCACCAAAAACCTCTGCAAAACACGTAATGCATGAGCAGGAGCATTGTTGTGATGAAGCTGCCAATCACCAGTTGCCCATAGCTGTGGCCTTCTGAATCATCTGAATAGTTCCCATGGAGGAATGTTGAAGCTTAACACAAAATTTGATGCAGGTTCATTGCTCTACTCACTCAGTCATTTTGAATGTGGCAGCCACACAGTACATATGCTCATTCAACAGCATCTACTGCCCCCACCGACTAGTACAGTGAAGTCATCATTGTTCATGCACACATATTCCAGTTCACTCTCCTTGGCTGCCAGGTTACATGGATGTTGCACAAACTACTCCCGTTATATTAACAATGGCTTGACTTTTTCCAGATGTGCCTCGTATAACCTCCATTCCAGCCATCCACATCCATGGCCAAACCCTATACTCCATCAGCACCCTAAAATCTTAAACTCCAAAATTCTACTATAACTACAGAGTACTTCTATCCTATCAGCTATCTTCCTTAAACCTGCATACACTTGTATGTTTACCTTATCCAGACTCCTGTCCCTTGAACCAATTTTTTTCTCAATCTTTCTGTCTCCTCCTGGTTTGGTCATCACCCCTACCCAGTGTAAACCTCACATTCCATCAATTCAACCACTGTCTGGCCAATATTTTGTACTCCTTTGCATCCTTACCATATGTACACAAAAAATTCTACTGAATTTCACTACAGAAAGTCACACAATTATATGAACTAGTGTCATTACAAATTAATGATACTTGCAAATCTGGTACATCTTCCTTGTATCTCTAGTCAGCTCTCTCTTCCATTCCTATAGCATTTAACAGTTGACGCTCTGTTCTTAAATTCTCTCCCTTGTCTTCTAGAGCTCTACTGTCATTAGGATGTTCCTTCTCAGTCTTTTTCATTGCATCATCTTCCTTAAATGGGCATGCTTCCCAGAGTTTCTCTTCTGTTTTATTCTTTTTTATTCCACAAACTCTCTCTTATGTGTCACATCCATTCTTACTCTGTCTTCACTATCACCTAATATACTGAAAATATCTATCCTAATCTCTAGATAGCCTAGAATTCCCTCCACATCTCCAGACCAATGCAGCCAACTGCCCACAGAACACTGCCAATTGTGTGACCCAAAAGCGTGTCCAAAACTGATTTTATTCTCCTATACATATGATAATCCTCATGTGATTTTATGCTGGGAATCATAAATCATAAACCCTGAGTCTATCTTTTCTTCACCCTGCATATCAAACTGGACATCAGCTTGATCACCTTAATATATCCTGAATCCATCCTATTTTCTCAAGCCCCACTGCATAATTTGGAGTTCTGTATCTTACTTTCACAAATGAGCCTTGCATTTAAAACTGATCTTAACTCTCTTCTACTTTAAATCTCTTACTGATAGATCACCATAGCCTTAAGGAAATAGTTCAAAATCTTTAACATAGTGGGCCTTTGTTTCTCATTAAACTTCATCTCTCTATTCTTTCCTTGACCTTACTCCTCTCCTGTGCCTAAAATGTCTTATCCTCCATCCTCACCAACTAATTCCTACATGCTTTCAAAATTCAGTTCAGCCCTGGCCATGTGGCTCAGCTGATTTTGGAATAGTAGATCAAAAGGCTGCAGGTTTGATTCCCTGTCAGAGCACATACCCAGGTTACAGGTTTGACCTTAGGTCAGGATGCATACAAGAAGGCAACCACTAGATGTTTCTCTCTCACATCTCTGTCACCGTCTGTCTGTCTCTTTCTCTCTCTCTTTCAAAGCAATGGGGGAAAAAAATGTCCTTGTGTGAGAGTTAAAACAAAATTCAGTGCAAATGAAAATTCCTCCAGAAAGCCTTCTCTGAATCTCCTAAAAACGCACACTCAGTTTCGCTGTATGTATCCCCCACAGTACTGTTTGCCTCCGTCTAATTACAGTATTTATCTCAGATTTTCATCTTGTCTATAGCTTCCATGCAATAACATAAGTTACCTGAAGAAAAGTTAGGTACTCAGAACCAGAGCAGATGTCCTATCTTTGATGAATGAAAAAATAAATAGTAAAAATAGTATCTTTAATTTCTATGACTCTTTAAAAATTCTATTTAAATGTTTCAAACAACTTTAATAAAAAGTTTCCTCTATTCCCTCCATGTTGATTTCCTAATAGCATATACTAAAACCTAAAGATTTAATTACATAAACCTGTTCGAGGACTGTCAAATAGAGTAAAACTTAAAGTAAATTCTGAAAGCAGTTAGGGCAAAGAAAAAGGTTTACTAAGAGAGAAGGGAAAGGTACATACTAGCAGCCAGAAAACCTCATTTACAAAACTATAGTTACAACAGTCATAATCATAACATGTGTTCAAAATGCTTATCAGCCAAATTAGCAATCAGTCACTCATTTGACCAAAAAGAAATTAGAATATATATTCTAACACACTAGAAAGAACTGAAATCTTCAGTTTAGAAGCTTGGGTGGAATGCTTCATTAGTCCCAGGCAAGGGAAAAGATAAGTCTTTAAATAAATAATAATAAACAATCTATATATGTAGTTTGGATTCTCAACTTCCTTGGGCCAAAATGAATGTTTTCCCATCATGAGCAATGGAACATTACACGGTATGTAATGTGAAACCTTTTGAAATGTCCTCAAAATATATAAAACTAAAGTAAACTCAGGCTAACTGAATGAAAGCCAATATAAATTAAGAAAAGTTAAAATCATAAATACAATTTTATGACTTCCATTGTGACTTGAAATAGGTTTAAAAATTGAGGGCAGAAGTACTTGCCCTCAATTTTATAAGTTGGGGAGGACCCAACTTAAAAAACAATAATGTGCAATGTAGATCTCTGAAATAAACTGGATCACCCACATTGCTTAAAAAATTTGTTTCAAATAATTTAAATGGGAGAAAAAAATGACAAACATCCCTTGTCCTCTTAGCTTAGCAAATCTTATTTTCTATCATGTAGAAATAGTACACACAATCACTATCCAATTTACCACTAATTGTGAATTACAGATTTATACTATAAAAAACATGTGATACTTACAGATTTTACATCTTTTAAAGCAACACGTATTGCCCACCTGATAAAAGTTTAAATTGTCACCCTAGGTTTCTCTTATCAGATAAACTAAGTTCATTGTTATAAACCAAGAAATATTGATTAAGATCAAGTTTTCCTATAGACCCACCAATAATCCAGACACTATTATTTCTTTACACTTCTTCCAAATACAGTTATAATTGTATTTTTTCACTGTGGTTTTTTTGCCCTCAAATTTTAAACTAGAAAAAACTCCACTTGGATTATTTTTCCCCAGCTCTTACACATCTCCTTAATCTTCCCATCTTGATTTGGTTTGTTTCTAGAACCAGAAAGGTCTAGCAAATGCAAAATTTTGAAAAGTTGTATTTTCTTGAGTTTTCCGTAACCCTAATAGTGATGTAAACAGTTTAGTTCAACTAATACTTGTGGGCATTATCCATAAAGTATCCCAAGGCTATGAATATTATGTTTTAGGGGAATTATTTTAGATATGATTTTATTCCTATAGGAAGGCCAGACATATAAGTACCATCAGTCAATCAACAAATGAAAAACTTCTTACATCTTTATGGGTATTTTTATTCTCAAACTAACGATGTATTTACCATTTAGTTATCAATTCTCAACTGGAAGCAGCAATCAATCAAAATATAGTAAATTTTTGTTTGATAACATATCCACATGACATTAATAGACATTAGCCAGGTGATGGTAACGACCTAACATTAACCAAGTAAGCAAATAGCCAAGACAGATGTTTCAGATACCATTTATCTACCAAAGCAAATAAACTTGCTTTGAAAATTATATTTGTTTAAAATAAGAAAAAGAAAGAAAACTGCATTCACGGCCAATTATTTTTATATCATACCATTATATGTAACATTTAAAAGCTTCTGATTATTACATTTCAAAATTTAGATGAGTCATAGTGCTTTGCATGCAAGAACTGGATATAAATCAAAATCATAAACATGCACTTGCTTGCTAGTCAAAAACTGAATGTAGACAGATTCAAAATGAATAAAACATAACTATAAAATACATTGTGGTTTTTAAAATGGTCACTTCCCAATTGTTAATTCAATACATATGTCATTTGCTCCCCCTATCCTTAAACATCTCAAAATTACAGAATACTTCAAACATATCCCCGCATTTTACAGATAGGTACATCAGACCTAGGGTCTTTAGTGATATAGTAAGCAAGATTAGGGCTCTGGGCCATCATGGTCTGAGGCTTACTACAGGTCAAAGTAAGGAAAACAAGGGGTCCCAGAAAAGCTCTATCTTATGATACAGGGTCTTAAGCTTCTGTACCTAAATCTAGAACCTGAAATTGAGCCATCAACAAAAATTCCATCTCGGGGAACCCTTTTGCACTGTTGGTGGGAATGCAGATTGGTGCAGCCACTGTGGAAAGCAGTATGGAGTCACTTCAAAAATTAAAAATGGAACTGCCTTGTGACCCAGCAATTCCACTTCTGGGAATTTATGCAAAAAAATTCAAAATACTAATAAGAAAGAATTAAGCACCCCTATATTCATTGCAGCATTATTTACAATCGCCAAGCTATGGAAGCAGCCCAAGTGTCCATCTGTAGATGAGTGGATAAAACAACCATGGGACATTTACACAATGGAATACTACCCGATTGTAAAAAAGAAAATTTCAGCCTTTGTGACAGCATGGATGGACCTAGAGAGCATTATGCTAAGTGAAATAAGCCAGCCAGATAAAGTGCCTTGTGATTTCACTCATATGTGGAATCCAATGAAAAAACTGAACTAACAAGCAAAATAGAGACAGACTCATAGAGAGCAGGGTGACAGCTTGTGGTGGGAGGGGATTTTGTGGAGTAAAAAAGAAAAAAGACTCATGCACACAGACAACAGTGTGGTGACTGCAGGGAGGGGGATGGAAGTGGAAGAGAGTGTAAGGGGGATAAATGGTAATGGAAAAAATAATACAATAAATAACAAATCCCATCTCAAATCTAGACAATAAAACTGGCAGATAAACTAGAAGAGAAGGCAGGAGATGCCTGTTTTAGTCTGTGGCATAAGACTCTGACCATCATGGAACCCATCAAAAAAAGTCTATTGAATGAATGAATGAAGGATTGCATGACACTTCACAGGATAACTTCGTTGATTTTAAAAGCTCCAAATTCACGAAATAAACTAAGGGATCAGGATGCCACAGCTGAAATTAAAACTCATGGATAGTAGGTGTAACAGAAGTGCAAATCTCAGCAAATCTCCCCATAGTTGTTGCAGACATTTCAAAACATGCATTTGTAGATGTATGTGCTATTATGTACATACAGACACATACAATTTCTTCAGGTAATTATCGCAAGTAAGGACCCGAGAACCAGATCTGGAAACAGGCCCTGCTCACGTATAACCCTTTTCATTAAAGTGGGCAGGATCTGAGTGAGTCACTAGCAATAAGGAGACAGTTACCCTGGGCCTGGGAGGACATCGCTGGGTTCCCCTGCACTGCCCTGGACTAGGGAACCAGTCTGGAGAGGGTGCAATGACTGAAATAAGCTGCAGGTGAGTATGCAAAGATCAGGCTGCTCACTTTCAGAGTCAGGATCCCGCTGAGCCCCACCGCGGGCACCAGAGGGCCCCACCCAGGCATACCAGAGATTTCTAACGCAAAAGGCCTAGTTTTCAGGGAGTTCACAACCCAGGAAAGACAGGGCGAGGGCAAACACCAAGATCCGTCCCCTGCCGTACCCCCCACGCCGCAACACGGTCCTGCCCCCAATCGCTCCACTGCCCCATCTCCCAGCAGAACCCCAGGCCCACAGGGTCGAGGTCGCCCTGCACACTAGCTGAGACACACCACAAGCGGGTGCGACCTGCGGTGTCCGACCAGGGGACAACAGCCGCTGGTCCACAGCCAGACAACGAATACTGCTTACCTCTCTTCTGCTACAAGTTCAGCTCCACACCGGCTGCCTGACTTGGCCCGCCCCCGCCGTCTCAAACATCCGGGGGCGGGGCTACCGGGAGATAGCCAATGCACTACAGACTGAGAGGGCCTGCCCCGCCTCCTCTAGCTTTCACCCACCCTACCTCTCTGGCACGCAGGCGCGTCCAAGGCGTAGGGGCTCTCTGCGTCTGGAAGGTGGCGTGAGTGGTAGAGTCTGGCTTCGCAGCCTTGGGGTCAGGAAAGATGGTGCGTGCAAGGGCAGCGGGTGCGCACAAGTGCCGCCTGTGTGGCTGCACCTCAGTGGAGTGTTAGCCCAAAGCAAAGCAAATTGAAGGGTACCCCTATACAGCTTTTGGCGGCTTCTTGGGATTTGGAGATTTTGTTTCCCAGGGGAAAAATAGTACCAATAGCGTGAGAATTCAGATTTTTTTGTTTTATTTTTGTTTTTTATTTTAATTGTTCAAGTAGAGTTTTCTGCCTTTTACTCCCAGCCCACCCCCAAGCCCTCCCCACCTCCCTCACCTTTCCACAGCCCACCTTGTTTTTGTCCATGTATCCTTTATACTTGTTCCTGCAAATTCTTCTCCTTTTCCCCTGAACTTCCCTCCCCTCTCCTCTACTGTTATTCAATTACAATTGTTCCAGTTTTTCCCTCCTTTGCCCTCCTCTGCCCATCCAACCCTGCCCCCGCAGCAGTCAATTTCCACACTGTTGTCCATGTCCCTGAAACATTCATACATGTTCTTTGACTAGTCCCTTCTTTCCACCATTATCCCCCACCCTCTTCCCCTCTGGTTACTATCACTCTGTTCCATGTTTCCATGCCTGTGCTTCTTTCGTTCTTTATTTAGTTTATATTCGATTCCTCTTATAAGTGTAATCATACGGTATTTCTTTCATGGCCTGGCTTATTTCACTTAGCATAATACACTCCAGTTCCATCCATGCTCAGGAAGGGTAGGAACTCCTTTCTTTCCACTGCATAGTATTCCATTATATAAATGTACCACCGTTTTTTAATCCACTCATTTACCGATGGTCACTTAGGCTCTTTCCAGCACTTGGCTATTATATATAGCTAAGCAGTGCTATGAACATAGGAGTCCATAAGTTTTTCTGAATTGATGATTCAGGATTCTTAGGGTATATTCTCAGCAGCAGAATTGCTAGATCAAAAGGCAAGTCCATTATGAGTTTTGGGGGAAATTCCCTACTGTTTTCCACAGTGGCTGCACCAGTCTGCATTCCCACCAACAGTGCATTAAGGTTCTCTTTTCTCCACATCCTCTCCAGCACTTATTTATTTATTAATGATAGCCATTCTGACAGGTGTGAAGTGATATCTCATTATGGTTTTAATTTGTATCTCTGTGCTAGCTAGTAATATTGAGCATCTTTTCATATGCTTATGGGCCACCTATATGTCCTCCTTGGAGAAGTGTCTATTCAGGTCATTTGTCCATTTATTAATTGGATTGTTTGTCTTCTAGGTGTTGAGTCATATAAGTTCTTTATATATTTTGGAGATGGCATATTTCAATAATGAAATATCAGAAAAAGTAACAAGGAAAAAATCCCATAGCAACAAGAAAAACAAAGTACCTAGGAATAAATTTAATCAATGAGGTTAAAGACCTATACTTGGAAAACTATAGAACACTAAAGAAAGAAATTAAGATACAAATAAATGAAAGCATATATTTTGTTCATGGATTGGAAGGTTAACATCAATTAAATGTCCATATTACCCAAAGCAATCTATAGATTCAACACAATTCCTATTAAAATACCAATGACATAGTTCACAGATCTAAAACAAATATTTCAAAAAATCATATGGAACCAAAAAAGACCCCAAATATCCTCAGCAATTTTGTGAAAGAAGAACAAAGTAGGAGGGATCGCAATACCTGATATCAAACTATATTACAAGGCCACTATAATCAAAAGAGGCTGGTACTGGCACAAGAACAGGCAGATCAGTGGAACAGAATAGAGAGCCCAGAAATAAACCCATGTCTCCATTGTCAATTAATGTTTGACAAAGGGGGCAGGAGCATACAATGGAGCAAAAATAATCTCTTCAATAAATGACATTGGGAGAACTGGATGGGTACATGCAAAAAAAAATGAAACTAGACTACCAAGTGGATAAAAAACTTAAATATAAGTTGTGACACCATGAAAATCCTAAAGGAAAACATAGGAAAATTTCAGATATCCCACATAGCCATATATTTGCTAATATATATCCTAGGGCAAGGGAAATAAAGGATTCAGTACATTTCATATAGGCAACATACTTGCCAAGTGGTTCTTCCCTTGTAGCTGTTGATTGGTATCTTTACTTCGCTTGTCTAACACACAACCACTACATGCAGCTCCTAAAGCTAACTGTGTGAATGAAAAGGGGCAACACAATACACTGAACAAGCTTAGGGGCAACCTGGCAGCCCCGAAAAGCCCAGTGACCAACTGTAACTGCATAGCATTGTCTTAGCATGTATTCCTAACTGGGAAGGTCATGGTGAGTAGTCAATGTTCAAGGACTATAGCTTCCCTGGCAAAGATAAATCTTTACATAAAGTGAACCCTGTCTATTCTTCTTAAGCATCAAAGATAACATACCTTTGAAATGTTCGAGTAATTTTCTTTTCTAGATCCTTTGAAAGCACAACTGGCCCCAGAACACAAAACCAACAGAGCATTGTTATTTTGTTGCCCATATACCATCTCTATGGACTATAAATGTTAAATGTTAACTCTCCTGTACCCACCAAAGTAAAGGAAGCATGTATCATTCCATCCTTCTGAAAAGCCAGTCCTAGAGATTAATCAGGTGTGCTTCCTCTAGTCTCCTTAATCTACCACCAATAGATTTCATATAACATTTCTTAGTCTTTCTCTTTTAATTCTAAATGTATAAAATAAGCTGCAAAACTGCTATTCTTTGGAAATTTTCACAATCTGTTGAGATTTTGCTTCTGGGCATGTCCTCAAAACTTTGGCTCAAATAAATTCTTGTAAAGCTTTCTACAGGTTTGGACATTCTTTCATCAACAACTGGTATATACGCCTGTTGGATAGTCATACAGGTTGTTCTAGCCCAGACATTTCTGCTGATTTTATCTGGGGAGAACTGGCACTCATAAATTTTACAGTTATTGTTAATTATTTTTGTCTAAGACTTATTGAGTGTCCACTCATGTGTGAACACACGTTTTCATATGAAGGCTGAGACACGTGGCACGGTGGAACAGAAGCCACAAAGGCATCAGAAAAAAATAAGAAGAGGTTATGAAGAAATGGAATTCTGCTTGTGGACAACAGAAATGGAAATTACATACAAGATGAAAGAGTTAAGGCAAATCGCTCCAGAGGACCTGACTAACCCAGCAGTTTCTAAACCCTGGTGCACTTTTATAAGCATTTGAAGAGCTTTAAAAAAAAAAAATACCAGAGCCTGGGTCCCATCTCTAGAGATTCTGATTTAATAGCTCTGATATGGGGCTTTAACATTGGTATTTGCCTAAGTTTCCAAAGTCATTTAAATGTGCTGACAAGAAGTTCTACTTCTCATTTCTAGGAAAGATTTGGTTCCCTATACTCCACTTGGGAAAAGTAATTATGTACCATAGATCATCTTCAGTTCACTCAATAACCCATTATGCATTCAATCTGTAAGAACTGATCTAAATTAATTTTGAACCAACCCTTTGAGAGAAGGGAGTTTTATAAGGTCTATAATTGACTTCTTAATTTTATGGACTTTGATGATATTCCCCTTTGCTCTTAATAATTCCAAAAGCACTAGCACTCTTTTAGGACCTTTTAAATTCTTTTTTTTAAAGTCTTCTTTTATTCAGCTATTTCTTGAGATCCATTAGTCAAAATTATAATTGAGCATTCAATCATGTGAATAGTACTGTTCTAAGTATATCAAATCATTTAATCCACAGAATAACTTCATGAAGCAAGTATAATAATTATTCACATTTTATAAAGAAGAAAACTTTAGGCATAGAGGGTGAAATGTCTTGACCAAGAATATGTACCTAGCTAGTTACAAAGCCAAAATTTGAATACAGCCACCCTGGCTCTCAATAAGTGAATGCACTCCCATGTTTATAGACAGGCTGTTTTTCAGAGTGTTTGGGTAAATACCCATTTAAAGAATGATGGTGAAAGCAAGTGTTGGTGAGGATGTGGAGAAAAGGAACTGTCACTCTTTATTGGTGGGATTGGAAATTGGTGTAGCCACTATGGAAAATGGTATGGAGATTCCTCAAAAAATTAAAAATAAAATTACCTCATGACCCACCAATTTCACTTTTGGGTATTTATCTGAAGACCACACTAATTTGAAAAGATACATGCACCCCTATGTTCATTGCAGCATACTGTATTACATATTGTAATAACTATGTATGGAGCCAGGTAGGTACTAGACTTATTAGGGGGATCCCTTCGTAAATTATATAAATGTCTAAACACTAGGGTGTACGTCTGAAACTAATATAAATATTGAATGCCAACTTTAATTGAAAAATTTTTAAAAAGAAAAGAAAAATATTTTTAAAAATCAGAATGATGGTGAATCTGTGATTTTTCACTTTAATATCTCCTCTACATTTTGTTTTGGGGCAGGCCTGAGGGACTTGGGCTTTTAAACCTAGAACCTAGTACTGACTTGATTGCTTGCTACAGATCTTGGTCTAGGATGGAAGTGCAAGGGTTCACCCCATTCTGAAATATACTCATCTTACTTTGAGGGTATATTCATCCTACTTCTGAGATATACTCCTTTGTACATGACTGTAATTCAGCAGGGATGATTTCACCTTTTAATTGATTTAATCTACTGCTATACCAGGCACTGTGCTAGACATGAGAGAGAAGAAGATGAAAAACACAATTCAGAGCCTCAAGGAATGAGATCATCTGCAGGCTGAGCCAGCAGCCTCCAGACTTGCCTGGAAAAGAGTTGAAGTACAGACTTTTAAAATCAGAAAGGTTCCCAGAAGCTTCTGGTCCAAGACAAAGTTTTCACTGACAAATGCTGAAGTTTAAAAATAAATAAATAAATAAATAAATAAATAAATAAATAAATAAATAAAGGGTTCTGATCCAGATAGCAGTGTAGACAAATGGAGTATATGGAACCTCCCACAACCACATCAAAGTTACAACTAAACTACAAGAAAACCATCATTCAGAATCATCTGAGATCTAACTGAATGGAAGTCTGACAACTTGGGATTTAAAGAAGAAGGAGATGGAAGGAGAAGTGGAGATGGAAAGGCAAGCCCCATACCCATATGTGGCAGATAAAAATTGGGAGGATATCTTGGTTGCTAAGGTCCCCCTGGGGAGAAAGAGGGCCCCACCCCCATGCCAGTCCCCCCAGCCCAGGGCTCTAGGGCTAAGAAGAGAAGTCCCCATAACTTCTGACTACAAAACCCAGCAGGCTCCTCACCAGTGTGGCTCAGTTTGTTGGGCATCATCCTACAATGCAAAAGATCACTAGTTTGACTCCTAGTCAGAACACATGCCTGGGTTCCTGGTCTGGTTCCCCGTTGGGTTGCATAAAAGAGGCAACCAATTGATGTTTTTCTCACACATTGATGTTTCTGTCCCTGTCTTTCTCCTCCCCTTCCCTTCTTTCTAATAGTAAATAAAAACTCAAAAATAAAACCAGTAGAGATTGTGGCTGAGTTAGATGGAGGGCTGAAGTCCCAGGCAGTTCTTCATAATGGGCCCACATAAAGACTTACTCAGATTTACTCCATCTGAGCTCCAGCACTGGTGCAACAGCTTGAAAGGCACAAGGGATATATGGGGAAGAACTGAATTGTCTGGCATCAGGGCAAGAATTGGAGGGACAGCTTTCTTCTAGACAAAAGTGCTGGTAGGGGACATTGTTCCTTTGCTGAGATCCCCCCCACCCCCGAGTAAGCAGAAGGGGGCACACCTGTCTGAGACTCCATCAACCTGGCTCACATTCTTTGCCTTGCCCTGGTAATTACCTCAAATGCCACCCCACCCAACTTGTGGGTGCCCGCCCCAAACTGTTTCCAGTGATGTTTCCATGTGAATGGCCTGTCTTGGCTCATGCTTCAGCATTTCTTAAAATCTCTCAAATAAGCACCATCTGGTCTCTGCATGTCCTGTACACCTTTCACTAAGTAACCCCAGGCCTGGCACTAGTGGCAGCCAGCCTCAGTCCTCAGCTTGGCCCTTACCCAGGCACCTCTAAGCCCTACATAAGCAACAGCATATGCAGATCACTCTGTAGTTTCATGATGGGAGGCAGAGAACAGGCAGTAGCTGAAACTGCTCCTCCATGGAGGCCTCAGAGCCACTGCACCTCGTAGATAACTTCAGACCATGCTGGGTTATAACCCAACTTCTTTCAAAAGTGACACACTCAAGGGACATACATGGCAGGCACCAAAGTACTACTCCATGGGGTCTGCCTCTGCATAGCAGCTCCTCTGATATAGTCACAGCTGGTCCTCATAGCAGATTGACCTGGGGGTCAATCCCTCCTTGTGACATGCTAATAGCAATCAAAACTCAACTACAACAGGCTAATGCACATAGCCAACAAGGGGACACACCTGGAGTATCCAACTTGGCTGACTAGGGAAGCTGTACTGCTGGGCCCTACAGGATACCTACTACACAAGGCCACTTGGAGAAATAGCAGTTTTACTTATAACACAAAAACAAACAGGAAAGCGGCCAAAATGAAAATGCAAAAAAAAAAAAAATACAGGTCTCAAGTGATGAAGAACAGGAAAAATCTTCAGAAAAAGAACTAAATAAAATGAAGGCAAGCAAACTACCAGATACAGTGTACAAAACAATGATTATAAGGATACTCAATGAACTTAGTGAGAACTTCAACAGCATAATAAAGGACATGGAAACCATAAAAAAGAACCAGTCAGAAATGAAGGATACAATAACTGAAATGAAGAATAATTTCCAGGGAATCAGCAGTAGAGTATGAAGAAGAGACTCAAATCAGTGATTTGAAGTATAAAAAAGCAGAAAAATACCCAATTAAAACAGTAAGAAAAAAATAATACAAAAAATGTGGACAGTGTAAGGAGCCTCAAAGACAAATCCAAACATACCAACATTCACATCACATCATGGGGGTGCCAGAAGGAGAAGAAAGAAAGCAAGAAATTGGAATCCTATAAAAAATAATTATGGAAAACTTTCCTAATTTGGTGAAGGAAATAAACATACAAGTCCAGGAAGTGCAGAGAATCCCAAACAAGATAAACCCAAAGCGGACCACACCAAGACATATCATAATGTAAATGCAAGAGGTTAAAGACAAAGGAAGAATCTTAAAAGCAGCCAGAGAAAAACAATGAATTACCTATAGGATGGCTTCCATAAGACTGTCAGCTGATTTCTCAACAGAAACTTTGCAGGCCAGAAGGGATTGGCATGCAATAATCAAAGTGACAAAAAACAAGGACCTACAACTAACATTACTCTCCCAGCAAAGCCATCATTTAGAATCAAAGGATAGATAAAGAACTTTCTAGACAAGAAAAAGCTGAAGGAATTCATCACCACCAAACCACTATTGCAAGAAAGGTTAAGGGGTCTTCTTTAAGAAAAAGAAAAAAAGTTAAAAAAATATGAATACTGCCGTGGCTGATGTAGCTCAGTGGATTGAGCATGGGCTGAGAACCAAAGGGTCATCAGCTCAATTCCCAGTCAGGGCACATGCCTGGGTTGCGGGCCAGGTCCCTAGTGGGGACCATGTGAGAGGTAACCACACATTGATGTTTCTCTCCCACTCTTTCTCCCTCCCTTCTCCCCTCTCTAAAAAATAAATAAATAAGATCTTTTAAAAAATCATTAAAATTTTAAAAAAATATGAATAGTAAAATGGCAATAAATATATACCTATCAACAATTACTTTAATACAAATGGGTTAAATGATCCAATCAAAAGGGATATGAAAATTGAACAGAGAGCAAAACAAGACCCTTATATGCTGTCTCCAAAGGACTCATTTCAGATCAAAAGACACATGAAGGTTGAAACCAAAGAGATGGGAAAAAGATATTTCATGAAAATGGAAACAAAACAAAACAAAAACAAAAAGATTGGTGTAGCAATTCTTATACCACACAAATTAGATTTTAAAACAAAAACTATTAACAAGACATAAAGAAGGACCCAGCAACTCCACTTCTGTGTACTTAGCCAAAGAAAGCCAAAACACTAAATTGGAAAGACATATACATCCATATTTTATTGCAGCATTATTTACAATAGCCAAGATATGGAAGTAACCTAAATGTCCAATAGGTGAATAGATAAAGAAGTGGTGCATATATACAATGAAATATGATTTGGCCATAAAAAAGAATGAAATCTTGCCATCTGCAACAATATAGATGGACCTAGAGGGTATTATGCTAAGTGAAAGAAATCAGAGAAAGACAAATGCCAGATGATTTCACTTACAGGTGGAATCTAAAATCAAAGCAAACAAACAAACAAACAGAGTAGAAACAGATTCATAGATACAAAGAACATTTTGAGGATTGCCAGATTGGAGAGGGGTTCAGGAGATAGGTAAAAAAGGTGAAGGAATTTAGAATAGTGACTTTCAACCAGTGTGCCATAAGAATTTTTAAAGTATGCAATACCTGACTACTTTAGTCAGAGGCACTGACCTCTTTCCCTTAGACTGTCAAATTAAAAAAAAAATGACAACAGCCAACACAACTATGGCTGTCTGGTATAAATGAATCAAAATTATAACTATATTTTTTGCAGATCAGTAAAAAATATAACATATTTTCTAATGTTCCACAGTATTTTTGTAATTAGTTTGTTACTAATTACATGAAATAAAAAAAGAGTTGAAATAAAAAAGTTGAAAATTGCTGATTTAAAAGTACAAATTCGGACTTCCAGCAAAGATGGAGGCATAGGTATACACACTGTGCCTCTTTGCACAACTAAAAGAAGGACAAAAATAAATTTAAAAATAAAAAACAACCAGAACTGACAAAAAAGTGAACTGTATGGAAGACCGACAACCAAGGAGTTAAAGAAGAAACATTTATCCAGAACAGTAGGCGGGGCGGAGACAGGCAACCAGGGCAGAGAGGACTCGTGGCAAGGTAGCAGCTGGCAGACCCGGTGAGGTGGTGGATTGGCAACTGGGCAGACTCACATTCATGTGCAGATACACCGGGAGGAACAACTGGAGAGTGAGATAGACCTCGCAACCCAGGGCTCCAGCATGGGGAAATAAAGCCTCCAAGCCTCTAACTGAAAACACCTGTGGGGGTTGAGGCGGCAGCAAGAGAAACTCCCGGTCTCACAGGAGAGATCATTGGAGAGACCCACTGGGTCCTAGACTGTACAAAAACCCACCCACCTGTGAATCAGCAGCAGAAGGGCCAAATTTGATTGTGGGTAATGGGGGAAGTGACTGCAAACTGGCAGAGAGTGGAGCAAGCAGCACTATTCCCTCTTGACCACTGCCCCACACACAGCATCACAACAAAACCACATGGGTTGCCCCGGCCTGGTGAACACCTAAGGCTCTGCCCCTGTCTACATAACAGGTGCACCGAGACAAAAAAAAAATGACCCAAATGAATGAACAGATCAAAGCTCTAGAAAAAATACAACTAAGTGATGATGAGATAGCCAACCTATCAGATGCACAGTTCAAAACACTGGTAATCAGGATGCTCACAGAAATGGTTGAATATGGTTGCAAATCAGATGAGAAAATGAAGGCTACGCTAAGTGAAATGAAGGAAAATGTACAGGGAACCACCAGTGATGGGAAGGAAACTGGGACTCAGATCAATGGTTTGGATGAGAAGGAAGAAGGAAACATTCGACCAGAACAGAATGAAGAAACAAAAATTCAAAAAATGAGGAGAGGCTTAGGATCCTCCAGGACATCTTTAAAAGTTCCAACATCCGAATCATAGGGGTACTAGAAGGAGAAGAGGAAGAGTAACAAATTGAGAACTTATTTAAAGCACGATGAAGGACAACTTCCCCAATCTGGCAAAGAAAATAGACTTCAGGAACTCCAGGAAGCTCAGAGAGTACCAAAGAAATTGGACCCAAGAAGGACACACCAAGGCACATCATAATTTCATTACCCAAGATTAAAGATAAGGACAAAATCTTAAAAGCATCAAAAGAAAAGGGGACAGTTACCTACAAAGGAGTTCCCATTAGACTGTCAGCTTATGTCTTAAAAGAGACCTTACAGGCAAGAAGCGGCTGGAAAGAAGTATTCCAAGTTGTGAAAGGCAAGGACCTACATCCAAGATTACTCTATCCAACAAAGCTTTCATTTAGAATGGAAGGGTAGATAAAGTGCTTCTCAGATAAGGTCAAGTTGAAGGAGTTCATCATTACCAAGCCCTTAATACATGAAATGTTAAAGGGACTTATCTAAGAAAAAGAAGATAAAAAACATGAACAGTAGAATGACAACAAACTCATGATTATTAACAATCGAACCTAAAACAAAAATGAACTAAGCAAACAACTAGAACAGGAACAGAACTACAGAAATGGAGATCACATGGAGGGTTATCAGCGGGGGAATGGGAGTGGGGGGTAAGGTATAGAGAATAAGTAGCATAAATGGTAGGTAGAAATTACACAGGGGGAGGTTAAGAATAGTATAGGAAATGTAGAAGCCAAAGAACTTATAAGTATGACCCATGGACATAAACTAAAGGGGGGGATGGGGGTGGGAGGGGGTGTGCAGGGCGGAGGGGAATAAAGGGGGGAAATGGGACAACTGTAATAGCATAATCAATAAAATATATTTAAAAAAATTTTTAAGTACAAATTGGTAGTTACAGAATAGTCATGGGGATGTAAAGAAGAGCATAGGTAATATAGTCAATAATATTGTAAAACTATATATAGTCAGATGGAAATCAGATTTTTGGGGGGTAATCATTTCATATGTTATATAAATATATAATCATGGGGTTGTATACCTGAAATTAATATAATGTTGTACATCAACTGTAATTTTTAAAAAATAAGTACAACATATTGAGTTTATTCATTCATAAAAACAAATGTATTTAAAGAACTGTCCTGTTTCTGAGTTATGCTTTGATTTTTTTATGTTAAAAATATTCTCTCTTATATGAAATGATAATTACTAGGTTATAGTTGTTGGGAGTTTTGATTATTTTTATGACCTTAAAGTCCTATCCTGGTTTTCAAAAATTTTTGTTGTTTCACTGATTTAGTTTTTAATGCCATCAATTTACAGAGAGAGAAACTAAAACTCGGAGGGAAGAGGTCCTGTCCTCTTTTGATGGCACACCTATTGGAACATTTCATGTACAGGGCTAGAATTTTTTTAAATAATAATAAAAAAATTTTAAAAGAAATCAGGGTCAAGGTTAGACAACAGAGATTGGAACAGGTTCTGATAGGCCAAATGTGTTGTTAGCCAGGAGGAAACTTGCCTGCTTAATTAACTAAATTAGCTAAACAGTTTGGTTTCTTTCTGAGCTAAAGGGAGAGAATGGGGGAAAAAAACCTACAATATGTAGTTATGTTGATTGAGGTAAGATCTAGGGAAGCTGAGCTAGATTGAATAGGACACACCTGCATCTGATACACACATTTGGATATTCAGAGTCCTACACAAGTGGTTCACTGAGAGTGCCCTGGAAAGAATTTTTTGAGAAACAGTAAGAAGAGGGTAGATCATCAAGGGGGCAGTGGGAAGAGATTTAAGTTTATTCATGTAACCTGCATACTGTGATTTAGACTTAACACAGGAAGACCCAGCACAGATGGAAATTTCAATTGGAGGATTAAAACGGACTTCAAATCTGTATATAATTTTCTGAATAGGCTTAGATTGTACAAATGAAGTCCATCTTTTAAATAATCAAGACAAACCTGTCTTAAAGAGGTAAGCAGGCAGACAGCATTTCTGTTAAACTCCTTGTATTATTTTCCCTGAAGTAGTTAAACAGTTCTCTATTGTACTAGACCCTTTAGATAAGCATACTTTTTGAAGTCAGTATAGAAGGGCCTACTGACTTGAGCAACAACAAAAAAAGAAAGAGTAAGAAAAATGTGTCCACTCCCAAATCATTAACTGAACTGAAAAGAATATGCTAACAAAAAAAGACACTGTGGTCTCTGAATCCTGTACTGTAAGGGAAGGTCATGTCCCCAACAGCCTCAGGAGAGGCACAAAGCCTTGAACTCAAGCCCAAGCATGCTGGGCTAGCTCCACATGCCCACACATTTATCAGCAGGCACCAGCCTAGGAGGAGAAATACAGAACTGAGTCCTGGAGCTCCACTATTGACATATAACAGAATGTAATCTTATTAGATTTAATTAGATCTGAGTACATGGTTCTGATGGCGTCTCATTTTTTCAGAGCAGAAACTAAAGTCCTTACAAAGACCAACAAGGCCATATATAATTTTCCTCCCATGAACCACACACCACCATCCCCAACACATGCATACAGCTTGTTGCATCTTTGACCTTGCCTTTTATACTCCTCCCCAGCCTTCTTGCTGCTGCAGGATCTTGGCACATCCCCCACATATCTTCATGACTCACTTCATTGGAATATTCAAGTCTTTGCTTAGATATCACTTTCTGGGTAAGACCTAGACTATTAGTCTCGGTCCTAGCAGGAAACTGACGGACAGGATCAAATTAGGGAAACTAAAGGAGAGTTCAAGGAGAGACAATAAACAAAGATGTGGGCAGGAAGTAAAGAGACCACATGAAAGACTGAGTAACACTTGGACCCCAAAAAATCACCCCTGAGCCTAATAGGGCAAGGGAAAGTGGTTACCAAACATAGAGAAGGTTGTGTGCCTAAGGACTATCTGACAGGCATTGGGTCCTTTGGTCTCATTATGTTACCAGACTAATGGAGTCCATTTACCTGTGCTCATCAAAGCTCAGAGACATGAACAGGAATTTGCAGCAAAGAAAATAAGGGTTTAGTTTTAGGAAGTGTCCCACAGCCCATTAGTTAATGCCTAAAGACCTGGCTCCTCAATTGCTTCCAGGAGATGGGTTATGTAGTAGAAAAATCATTAATCACAGTGACTAAGGGAGTTTGGGTCACAATCAGGGTCGTGGTCTCTACTGATTGGTCTGTGCTAGGATAGGGGGTCATTAGTCATGGCATCTGGTCCTGATATCAGCCATGGCATTGCTTCATCTGATTTCACTAATTTTCTGTTCCTGAAGCTGAAACACTACTGAGGCCTAGATGTTATCTCTAGGTTCGAATAAAACACTGTCTCTGTGGTCAGCAGACCTGAGGCTTTGTTCCTAAGATTATGTGATGTTGATCAGACTCTCATTGTCTTTAGGGCTTTATAATTAAGGGAGTGGTCCTTCTAGGTAGAAGGAGGCCAGGGAGTCAAGGTGCTGGATGAGGCCACTTTGAAACAAAAAGAAAGAAAGGAGAAAAAGTAATATTGAAAAAATGAAGTTTCTATGTAGTTACACATGCCCAGGAATTAATACCTTGACCTTCCTCATTCTCTTCCAACCTTCTGATCTTCTGAAGCCAGTGGTATAGTTCATACAGATTGGTTTTCTGGGGCACAGTGACTCCAGGGAATTGAATATCCAAGAGCAAGTAAATAAAAATTTTCTCTTTTCCATCCTCCAGTCTCCACACAAAACATCCCATTGGCCGATCCAAATGAAAGTCAGAGGGCAAGGTATCCCTTTTGACACAGTCCCTAGAGATCAGCCCAGGGTCCAGTGCAGAGGCTAACGAGGGGCTTAGAGAACCTGAAGGAGACTACCCAGCAGGCTGGGAACAGGATAGACATTCAACTTTATCTAGTGTTATTACTACTACCTATACTATCGTTTTTATAGTCCAGGCACTAAATTACTTTTGAATCTTGCTATTTCATTTCTATTAAGTAAAAAAAAAATTTAATTAAAATAATGTTTTTAAGGTTTGTCCAGATGAGGCAGGATTCACCCTCCTGACATAGCTAATACCCAACATAGGGCAGCTCATATGTGGAAGGTGACCTCCTCAGAGACAGCCATTTAACTGGCTCCTGACAGCTTCAATTATGACTAATGGATCCATTCAGTGGCCATTACGCTCTGTAATCACACCAGTTAGAATTTTTACAACCTTTATGGCCCATCTTAATTTATCCCTTTTCTTCTTCCTGTATTTTTTTTTAAAACAGATGTTGCTTTGTATCAGAAATAGAAGTATGAAAATAACCCTTAGCTGTTAATAATTGCTGCTTATCACCAAGACTATTTTCTTGCACAGCATAATAATGCTGGCGGATAATGCAACTTTGCTTATATCAATAGACATTTATAAAATGCCCCTCTTTATTCACACTTCCATCTGGATGGGTTAAGAAGATGTCTTTCATCTTGTTTCTCTTTTTTTCTATCTAGTTGTTAAAATGGAGTCATTAAAGATCAGATCATTCTAGGGTCATTTTTTTCCTTTTAAGATTAAATGTTATAAGTATTCATTAATGAACACTCAATAAAACAAAGATAACTGTGTCATTACAACTTAATGCCCCATTCTAAAAAATACTGAAGAGATGGAAATAAAAATGGATTTTTCCTACCATATTAAATATTATTTACAAGAAACTATATAAGTAAATCACATTTCTCTCAGACATTATTAGAGAAAATTAGCTCTGCCAGGAAGAATAACAGAAAAAAAAAATGCTGCATTCCCTCTTCTCTGTTTGATCACACTTCAACCTTTTCTAGTGACATCTATAAAAAACTGAAAAATGAGCAATTTGATTCCCCTGCTATTATCTACATTGGAGTGATCTCTTTGATAAATACAATGAAGAAAGAATCCCACCTCTGTTAGGAAGATAGGGAGTTTGGTTTTTCCTCTTGCTTTACTTTTTGTTGTTGTTTTGGAGAGATTTTTGATTTCTTTATTCTTTGGTCTTCCATATGTAAACTTGTCACAGCCTGACCTGGACACATTATTTCCTATTACAACAGTGGCCATATTCAAAAAGTCTTCAGCCGTCACTTGTAAAGCACCTAAAAGATATTCAGAATTTCTGCAGTGGTTTCCTTGGTAATTTTTTTTTTTTTTTTTGTCCTATCAGGGATGCTTCTGGACTTCAAGCTAACATCATAGAATTAAAATGAAAGACTCCATTGTCAGGGATGTGCCCAAAAGAATGAGATTAATTTGGGGTGAGGTTAAAACATAGGAAATGAGCCATTTATCGGGTTCTTTTTCTTTTACAGTTCAAATTTGCAAATATAAAATTATATAGCACACTCAGTCTATTCCTTTTGGGTTAATAAATCTGTAGACTTTCCTTTAAACTTAGAAACCTGTCAATGAGCATTATATAAGACAATTTCAATTTCAAACAAACAGGTGAATGATTGTTTAGCTTTTAGCTTTTCCTAAAGTATATAGCCTAAGTGACTGGAAATTTTAAATTAATCTTTTATTTTCCTAGTGAAAAGATAGAAAAATAGTGTTTTCTTTTTTTGCCGGCTAGAATATGTAATATTTTAAGAAAATTAAAGAAACAGTAAAAAATAATTTAATAATTTATTTACACATATTTATATCATGTTACCTGATATTATTTTATGATGTTTTCCTATTCATTTATTTTCATTACATAATTTAATTCAAACTTGTCACTGCCATCTCTGCCATCAGTATTTCTTTTTATAAGAGAAAAGTTTATTTAGAAAGTCACAGAGGTAGAGCCCTGACTGGGTGACTCAGTTGGTGGGAGCATCATCTTAAACACTGAAAGGCTGCAGGTTGAATTCTGAGTCACGGTACATACCTAGGTTGCTGGTTCAATTCCCTGGTCGGGACGTGTACAGAAGGCAACCAATAGATATTTCTGTCTCATATCTCTCTCTCTCCCCCTTCTATTCACTCTAAAAATCAATAAACATATTTCTAGGTGAGGATTTTTAAAAAGTTACAGTGGTAGAAAAGGTGAGCCAGCTGGGCTGCATGGGCTCAGGAAGTAAGTTACAGAGACAAAAGAAGGGCCCTTGGAGCTTAGGAGAGAGAAAGGCAAAGGGAATATGTCTGGGGAAGAAGATGAGGAGGAAGGGAAAGGTGCTGGCATGCTCCAGAGACAGCATACTGGGGCAAGAATGGGGGAAGATGAGGGCATGCTCCCAAGAAAGAGAGAGCTCCATTGTCAGTACTTTTGTCACTGATAGAGCCATATTTTAAGTCATCATGATTTTCCAGCACAGCATTTTAACTTTCATCTGAGTTGCTTTAAGATTAAGTACTTATTGAATCTGTATGTGAGCTGTCATTGGAAATTTTATTCTAAGTCATAAGCACTATGCCAACTCTCTTGTTTTCATTCTCTCCATCATTTCAATGTAGTTCTATAACAATTTGGGTTTAATCAATATTGTGTTTATGTTGTTATAATTATATTAATATTATTCACAGCTAAATTTCCTCACATGAAATAATAAAATTTTCATGACTGTATAATTTTTTTGTTTATTTTTCCTGGCATTAATGATTGTCTCAAATTGTCTTCTTTTTTTATTTAATCTTTATTGTAATTTTTACATTACCTTTAGTCCCCTTTACCTCCCTTCCCCCAGTAATCATCACACTATTGTCCATGTCCATGAGTCCTTTTTCCTTTTTGCTCAATCCTGAGTCTGGCCCCATCTTCCTTGTAAGTTCAGTTTGTTCATTAGGTTCCACATATGAGCAAAATTGTATGGTATTTGGTATTTCTCTCTCTCTCTGACTGGCTTATTTCACTTAGCATAATGTTCTCCAGGTCCATCCATACTGTCACAAAGGGTAAAATTTTTCTTCTTTTTTATGACTGAATAGTATTTCATTGTATAAATATCATATAGTTGTTTTATCCACTCATCTACTATGGCTTTTGCCTGCTTCCATATCTTGGTACTTGTAAGTAATGCTACAATGAACATAGGGGTGCTTATGTTTTTTTGAAGTACTGTTTTGGGTTCCTTCAGATATTTTCCCAGAAGTAGGATTTCTGGGTCAAAAGGAAGATACATTTTTAATTTTTTGAGTTATCTCCATATTGCTTTCCACAGTGGCTGCACCAGTCTGCATTCCCACCAACAGTGCCTAAGGGTTTCCCTTTCTCCACAACCTCACCTGCACTTGTTTGTTGATTTATTGATGATAACCATTCTGACAGGTGTGAGATGATATCTCATTGTGGTCTTTATTTGCAAATCCCTGATGATTACTGATGTGGAGCATTTTTTTATATGTCTATTGGCCATCTGTATGTCCTCTTTGGATGGGTCTATTTAGGTCCTTTATCCACATTTTAATTGGATTGTTTATTTTTTCGGTGTTGAGTTTTGTAAGTACTTTATAAATTTTGGATATTAACCCCTTATCAGATGAATTGGTGAATGTATTCTCCCATTCTGTGGGTACATTCTGTGGGAGAATGTATTCTCCCATTCTTTTTAATTTTGTTGATGATATCCTTTGCTGTGCAAAAACTTTTTAGTTTGATGTAGTCCAATTTGTTTTTTTTTATTTCTGTTTCCCTTACCTGAGATATTTCTGCTAAAAATTTTTTACAGGCAATGTCCGAGATTTTGCTGCCTATGTGTTCATCTAGGAGTTGTATGATTTTGGGTCTACCATTTAAATCTTTGATCTACTTTGAATTTATTTTTGCATGTAGTGTAAGAAGGTGGCCTAGTTTTGTTTTTCTGTGCTTATCTGTCCAATTTTCCCAACACCCTTTATTGAATAAACTATCTTTAGCCCATTGTATATGCTTGCTTACTCTGTTCAATACTAATTGACTATAAAGGTGTGAGTTTATTTCTGGGCTTTCTATTCTGTTCCATTGATCTATGTGTCTGTTTTTATGCCAGTATCAGGCTCTTTTGATTATTATGGCCTTATAGTATAATTTCATGTTAGGTAGTGGAATTCCTCCAACTTTGTTCTTTCTCAGGATCACTGTTGCTATGTGGGGCCTTTTGTGATTCATATACATTTTTAAAATATTTGTTCTAGTTCTGTAAAATATGTCATTGGTATCTTGATAGGAATTGCATTGAATCTATAGTTTGCTTTGAATAGTATGGACATTTTAATGATGTTAATTCTTACTATTCATAAACACAGTATGTGCCACTTGTATCTTCTTTAATTTCTTTGTTCAGTGTCTTATAATTTTCTGAGTATAGGTCTTTTACATCCTTGGTTAGATTTTTTTCCTAGTTGTTTTATTTATTTTTTTTGAAGCAATTGTGAATAGGATTGTTTTCTTAATTTCCCTTTCTGATAGTTCATTATTGGCATATAAAATGGAACTGATTTCTGGATATTAATTTTGTATCCTGCTACTTTGCTGAATGCATTTATCAGTTCTAGTAGTTTCTTGATGGAATCTCTGTGGTTCTCTATGTACAGTATCATGTCACCTGTGAATAAAGACAGTGTTACTACTTCTTTTCCAATTTGGATGCTTTTTATTTCTCTTTCTTGTCTGATTGCTGTGCCTAGGACTTCCAGTACTATGTTGAATAAGAGGTAAAATTGGACATCCCTGTCTTGTGCCCAGTCTTAAGGGAAACACTTTTAGTTTCTACCAATTGAGTATGATTGATGCTGGCAGTGGGTTTCATATATAGCCTTCATTATGTTGAAGTATGTTTCCTCTATTCCCACTTTGCTGAGAGGTTTTTTTTTTATCATAAATGGGTGCTGAATTTTATCAAATGCTTTTTTTGCATCTATTGATATGATCACATGGTTTTTATCCTTCATTTTGTTTATGTGGTGAATCACATTTATTGATTTGCAAATGTTATACCAACCTTGCATTCCCAGAATAAACCCCACTTGATCATGGTGTATGATCTTTTTGATGCATTGCTGTGTTCTATTTACTAATATTTTGTTGAGGATTTTAGCATCTACATTCATCAGGGATATTGGCCTAAAATTTTCTTTCTTTTTAGTGTTTTTATCTGGTTTAGGAATTAAGATTATGCAGGGTTCATAAAAGCAGTTTGGTAGGCTTCCTTCCTCTTGAATTTCATGATATAGTTTGAGAAAGAGAATGTTAGTTGTTTTCAGAATGCTTGGCAAAATTCCCCAGTGAAGCCTATATTCTTTATTTCTGACTAGTCCCCTTTTATGGTTTCTACGTCTTTCTTCTTGCTTTTGAGTATCCTTATAATCAATACTCTAAACTCTCTATCTGATAAATTGCTTGCCTCTATTTGATCTAGTTCTCCTTCTGGGGAATTCTCTTGTTCTTTCATTTGAGTTCTATTTCTTTGTCTTCCCATTTTGGCTACTTCTTTGTATTTTTTGCCTACTTCTTTGTATTTTTTGCCTTAGTTGATAAAACCAGCAGTCATCAAGCTGATCAGCTGATAATCAAGCTTAATCAGCTTAAGCTTCACAGGGTGGGGCAGAGTAATTCCTGTGGGTGGGGCTCTTGCTTCCCCTCAGGCTGATGCCACTTGGGCAGGGGTGCTCTGTCAGAGAAAGAAGGCTTTTACTATATGGGGAATGACTCAGCACAGGGATCCTGGCAGCTATTCCTTTAGTTCCGTCCCCAGAGCCACTAATCTCAGACGGTCCTCAAGCATTTCTAGTCCTCTCTACCCTCCCTTTGCCAGAGTTCAGGGTAATTGGCTGAAAATGAAATTTTGTGTGTTGTGCCTTTAAGAGCCTCTCCGCATCTCCAGCCATCTCTTCCAGGCAGATAGAAATCCTGCTGCTTTTCATAGCTGGATGTTATCTGAGTTCCTTTCTGGCTCTGATGCTGTAAGCTGGGGAGTCCAGCTTGGGGTTTAGACTTCACAGTTCTCAGAAAGGGCCACCAGACTGCTTAAATATTCCTCTGGATCTTCAGCTGTTGCCCATGGGAGCCCAGCCAGGCTTTTCACATTTCTGGAGTCCCTACCAGTCACATTGTGATGAAGTGGTTTCCCTAGTCTGTCTGTGGTTACAAGGCTTCCTTCCAGCTAGTGTTCAGTTGGTTATTTGGGATGATTTCTCTGCAGTTTAGTTGTAATTCCAGATTGGTCCTGGGAGGAGGTTAGCGTAGCTTCCATTTACTCCTCTACCATCTTGGAACTGCCTCATTTATTTTTGTTATTTTGTCTTCTATATACCTATTAGTAATTCACCCTCAAACTCTCAAAGAAACCTATAAAGCTGTGTTCAGTATGTCTAAACACATCACATAATCTATATATTTCATTTTTTATAGGGAGATATTCCTCATGGATTTCTTGTCGTCTTGTATTTATCCTGAGAGGATTCCTGTCATCATCATTATCATCATTATCAAAATTCCCTTCATCTCGTTCCTCTGGTAGATCTTGTTTTCCCTTACCCCCACTTCTTTCTCATTTTGCATTCTCACTAGCTTCCTAGGAAAGGAAGGGATATACATTTTTGAAATCTCATATTCTGAAAATGACATATTTTTCATGTTGATTGATAGTTTAGCTAGGTGTAGAATACTAAATGGAAATAATTGTACCTACAGTTTTAAGAGTGTTGTTCCATTATCTTCCAGTGGTACTATTGAAAAATCCAAAGTTATTTTGATACCCAATTATTTTCATGTAATTTGTGTTTTGTGTTTGAAAACGCTTTATCCCTGACATTTTATCTTGATATATCCTTGTTTTAGTCTTTACTCATACTTTGTTTGACTAGGTATAAAAAAAGGCACAGCATGTTTTTATTTAAATCAGGAAATTCCATTCCACTAGGTCTGGAAATTGGTTTTGCATTATTTCTTTAATAATTCTTTCCCACCATTTTCTCTTTGTTTTCCTATTAGTCAGATGTTGAACCTTCTAGTTTCTTTTTATTTTGTTAAAAAAATTCAACTGAGTAAATTAGAATATCTAATTGTCTTTATTAAGTGATTCATGAAGTGGACAGCATCCCACCTAGCAACTAGGAGGGCACTCAGAGGACTTGTACAAATGGAAAGTTTTTATAGAAAAGAAGGTTGTGGCAATAAGGCAGTTACAAGACAGAGTCCTGATCCTTAGTGGGGCTGCCGAGGGCCAGCTGTAGTATGTGGGTTCTTAACTTTGTATAGGAAAGATTTCACAGCACAAATCCAGGTGACTATGAGGATGCATTTATTCAAGCTGAGGCTAGTGAAACAAAAAAGGGCTTAAGAGAGAAGAAGCAACAGGAGAGCCTAGGCTGGCTGCCTTAGCTCACTGGGAAGTCAGAGAAAAGAGGGCTTTGGGGACAGGTTCCGGGTATTAGCATGGGACAACCTGCTGGCTGCCAGTTGCCTTACAGTTTAGGATATATGTGCCTGTGAAGAAAGAATTGGGGGAAGAAGAGGCAGGAAATGGCTCTGGCTCCAGCTGCTCCCCAGAAGGAGAACACATCCAAACTGGGTCCTTTGTCTTAAATCTTTTGTCTCTCTCTTGCAGGCAGGAATCTTAGGGTAGGTCTCAGGGAAGGGTCTCAGTAGAATATTCATCAGTTCTCCAGGTGTGCACTTTCATGGTCATGGTCTCCACTGATTGGTCAGTGACAGGGCTGGGGGTCTTTAGTTACTGCTGCTGTTTTTGGCATCACCTGCTTTGTTTCACTGCTTTTCTTGGCCTAGAACTGAAATAAATCTTAGGCCTAGATGTTATCTTTAGGGAGTAAAGGCCAAGGGAGAAGAGGTTACCCTGGAAGCAAGGTCCTCATTTTCCCAGTTTTGCCTCCTGCCAGACACTTGGGGTCTTCTGCCCTGGTGACAATTCGCACCTGGCTGTAAATTGCTTGGCCAGTTTGTTCAGCTATCTCTCAGTTTTTCTATTTGACTTGACAATGAATTCTCCTAGCTTCTTACTATCCTGTAAGAAAAGAAAGGATTATCTCTGGCTACAGATATGTTTTTGTGGGTGACAGAACTGGAAAGGTTTTAATATGCAGATTGTCTCTTCTGCCTAGGGAGATGAACAGAGCCCACTCGACAGATTATCTCATTGGTGTTAATCAGAAAATTCCAGCCTGATTGATTAATATTATGTTTCTGAGAAAGGTGGAAACAGAAATTAGGTCAAATATTAAATCTAGATTTGGTAGCATCAGCTTTAACACAAAGTGATGCCCTTTTGAACCTGTGGTTTTCACTTCAACAATCTAAAAAAATATTTTACATTATATTCTTCTGATGTGATGAGAAATTTTGGAAACTAGAGAGAGGTAGTTGTATAACATGATGAATGCACTACATAGCAATGAATTACATACTCTAAAATGGTTAATTGTATGTTATATGATGTTCACATTAACTTAAACAGTATTTTCTCTCCTATTTCACATCTCTTGACTGTTTTGGTTCTACCCTCCTGGAAAGCTACAGAATTTTACATTTCTATTTCTATATTTTCAATTTTTAAGAGACTTTTTGATTCCATACATATTTTTTTCATTTTTTCCCAATGCAAAGCATTTTATAGGTTCTCAAATAAGAGTTGTTAGAATTATCTAAATATCACTTATGAGAAATCAATATACCACATTAGGTGATTCTGTAAAATAAAATCACACATTGACAATAACTCTTGCAGTCCCAGAATAGCTCCCATCAATAGCACAAATAGCACATTAAAACAAGAGAGACATTGTTTAGACATTCAAACCCAAGTAACTTTGACCAAATTAACTACATTCTTTTATCAAGTACAATAAATTTAGCACAGCCACTGACAACACAGTTTTAGGTGCAGCCTCCCAGGCTTCCACCAGTCTTCTGGTACAGCACCCAGGTGAGGTGGTCTTGTGCGCACCACCCCCATTCACATGCAGGTGTGCCGTACATACATCACACTTGAAACGATTTTACTTTGTGATGACACTTGTTCATATATTTGTATTGGCCAAATGTGACTCCAGTGATGACAAAGTTTAACAATTAAAGAAAATTCTTGAAAGTATATCCTCATTTGTTTAATTGCACTTCTATTCACCCCCTCCCCATTTATATATTTTTAACATATTTTGTTGATTATGCTATTACAGTTGTCCCATTTCTTCCCCCTCACTCCCCTCCACCGTGCACACCCTCTCCCACCCACATTTCCCCCTTTAGTTCATGTCCATGTGTCATAATTTCTTTAGCTTCTACATTTCCCATACTATTCTTGCCCTCCCCCTGTCTATTTTCTACCTACCATCTATGCTACTTATTCTCTGTACCTTTTCCCCCTCTCTCCTCCTCCCACTCCCCTGTTGCTAACCCTCCATGTGATCTCCATTA
>CM052540.1:60593590-60612067 GCA_028533065.1 Trachops cirrhosus | reverse complement strand
TAATGGAGATCACATGGAGGGTTAGCAACAGGGGAGTGGGAGGAGGAGAGAGGGGGAAAAGGTACAGAGAATAAGTAGCATAGATGGTAGGTAGAAAATAGACAGGGGGAGGGCAAGAATAGTATGGGAAATGTAGAAGCTAAAGAAATTATGACACATGGACATGAACTAAAGGGGGAAATGTGGGTGGGAGAGGGTGAGCAGGGTGTAGGGGAATGAAGGGGGGGAAATGGGACAACTGTAATAGCATAGTCAATAAAATATATTAAAAAAAGAAAGAATAACTTTTTATTCCTTTGTCCCGTTTAGTCTTGTGTTCACACTTTTTACCAATATACTCAGTTTTTTCTTTTGCTTTCATATTTATGAAATCAATTGTATACCCATAGCATAAGCATATACACATTGATCTAATCTTTTCCAGACATAACACAGATACAATTCTGAGGAAATTACTGAACTGTACCAACATTTACATTCTCTAATTCGATGAAAAGATGACTTAGAGTTGATTCTATATGGACAAAAGATACAGAGTTGGGCTTTATTGATTGAGTCAATGTCAGTCTGTGCAATATTAAACACATTCTCTAACAAAAAATATTGTGGAAGTTAGGAGGTATTCATATTTTTCACTATGACACTCTTCTATAAAACAGAGAACTATGAAATTATCCCAGGCACTTGGACCTCTTGGGAATCATCCTTAGTCTTGATAAAACTTCAAGCAAGGTTCTCCTCTCCCTGTCTCTTTCTCTCTCTCTCTCTCTCAATGACTCTGAAGCTAGTGACTCTAGGTCTACTAAACCTTTAACAATCAAAACTCCTACCTAATTAATCTAGCAGAAAACCTCATAGTGAGGTACTCTTAGGGCTTTTTCACTTTCTTTGCTATTCAGTCAGCTAACATTGTTATCAGTTTATTCTTCATAAAGCAGAATATCAGTTTTATTATTTTTCTGCTTTAAAAAAAACTGTAATGGGTTTCGTTGCATATAATATTGCATAAACTCATTTCTCCTGGTAGATTTATTGAGGTAGATTTGACATACAATTAACTGTGGAGAGTTAAGATGTACAATTTAATAAGTTTTGACATATGTGTACAGTCTTGAACCCATTGCCAGAATTATGGTATCTCCCCAGAATTCGAAGCTCTGTATTATATGATCTATCTTTGTGAGATTTATCTCTTACTGCTTGTTTATTTGCCTTATTCTTATTGAATATACTATAAAGTCTTCAGAAAGACAGAGAAAATCTTATTTGTTTTTGAAATGTTCACAGTGCCCGGTAAATAGTATACAATTGAAAAGAATGACTGTTTTTATTAATTAAGGCCTGATCTTCTGAATCTTTAAATAGAATCATTATTAATTAAACTATTATTACCTTTAACATCCTTTAATAAAGTAGATATTTCTATGGTCTTCTTAGATGTCAGATCACTTGGTCAATATCATACCACAAAGAGATATAAATTTAATACTATTAATTCTTTTATATTTATGAATAGGCACACGAGCACTAAAAGAACTTTTTAGAAAGGAGAACACATTATGCAGGATTTTTTAAAGTATATTTTACTGATTATGCTATTACAGTTGTCCCATTTCTTTCTCCCCTTTCTCCCCCTCTACTTGGTACCCCTATTACCTCCAGCATTCCCCCTGACTTAGTTCATGTACATGGGTCATATATATGTAAGTTTTTTGTCTTCTCCATTTCCTATGATATTCTTAACCAACCACTGTTTATTTTGTACCAATTATGCTTCTTGTTTTAAAGTATGTTTTATTAATTATGCTATTACAGTTTTCCCAATTTTCTCCCTTTATTCCCCCTCCACCCTGCACTCCGCAACCCTCCAGCATTCCTCCCTTAGTTCATGTCCAAGGGTTGTACATATAAGTTCTTTGAGTTCTCTGTTTCCTATACCATTTTTGACCTGTCACCATCTATTTAATGCCTACCAATAATGCTTTTTCTTCCCTGTACCTTCCCTCCCATTTCTCCCCTCCCTTTCCCCACTGAAAACCCTCTATGTGATGTCCATTTCTCTGATTCTGTTCCTGTTCTAGTTGTTTGCTTAGTTTATGTTTTCGTTGTTTTTCTTTCTTTTTTTTAGGTTCATTGGTTGATAGTGGTGAGTTTATTATCATTTTACTGTTCATATTTTTTTATCTTCTTTTGCTTAGATGAGTCCCTTTAACATTTCATATAATAAGGGCTTGGTAATGATGAACTCCTTTAACTTGATCTCATCTGGGAAACACTTTATCTGTCCTTCCATTGTAAATGATAGCTTTGCTGGATAGAGTATTCTTGGATGTAGGTCCTTGCTTTTCATGACTTCCAATCCAGCCCCTTCTTGCCTGCAAGGTTTCTTTTGAGAAATCAGCTGATAGCCTTATGGGCACTCCTTTGTAGGTATCTCTTTTCTCTCCTCTTCCTGCTTTTAAGATTGTCTCTTTGTTTTAATCTCAGGTAACTTAATGATGATGTGCCTTGGTGTGTTCCTCTTTGGGTCCAACATCTTTGGGACTCTCTGGGCTTCCTGGGTTTCCTGGAAGTCTATTTCCTTCACCAGATTGAGGAAGTTTTCCTTCATTATTTGTTCAAATAAGTTTTCTATTTTTTGTGTTGTTCTTCTCCTTCTGGGACCCCTATAATCTGGATATTGAAATGTTTCAAGTTGTCCCAGGAGTTTCTAGGCCTCTCTTCATTTTTTTGAATTCTTGTGTCTTCCTTCTGTTCCAGTTAGATGTTTATTTCTTCCTTTTGTTCCAAATCTTTGATTTGAGTCCTGGTTTCCTTCCTGTCACTGTTGGTTCTCTGAATATTTTGCTTTATTTCATTTTGGGTATCTTTCATTTGTTCTTTCATTTTTCAACCAATCTCAATCAGTTCTGTCAACATTTTGATTACCAGGGCTTTAAATTCTCCATCAGATAGGTTGGCTATCTCCTCACTGCTTAGTTCTCTTTCTGAAGTTTTGCTGTGTTCTTTCATTTTGGACCTATTTCTTTGTTTGGGGCACCTGTTAAGTTGTAAGGGTGCGGGGCCTTAGGTATTCACCTGGGTGGGGCAACCCTCCTTGCTGTTCTGTGGCTGCCTGTGGGGGAGGTGCCAGAGAGGGAACAGTGCAGCTCCCCTGCTCAGCTCTAGCCCCACTTTTCAACAAACTCTCATGTGAGACTGGGCGTTTCTCCCACCATGGCAACTACCATAGTCCACAGTTAGTTCTGAGTCTCTGTTTCCCCTTAAGTCAGTCCTGCCCATGCAGCCCGCTGCCTCACCTTGGGTTCTCTCCATCCACCACCTTACAAGTCTGGTTGATCTGTTTGACTATTTCTTTAATTCCTTGGTTGTCGAGGTTCCATGCAGTTTGATTTTCTGGCACTTCTGATTGTTTATTGATTTTAGATTGGTTGTTATCCTCCTTTTGGTTGTGCAAGGAAGTGAAGGGGTTCTACCCACTCCTCCATCTTGACTGAAACTCCCCAATTATGCTTCTTATTCCCTGTATCTTTTTTCCCATTCTCCCTCTTGCCCCTCCATGCTGATAACTCTCCATGTTATTGCCATTTCTCCCATCCACATACTAACTAGGTCTGACCCTGCTTAGCTTCCAAGATCAGACAAGATTGAATGTGTTCAGGGTAGTATAGCTGTAGCCTGATCTCCATTTCTGTGATTGTGTTCCTGTTCTAGTTGTTTGCTTAGTTTTTGGTTTTGTTTTAGGTGAAATTATTGATAGTTGTGAGTTTGTTGTCATTTTGATGTTCATAGTTTTGATCTTCTTTTTCTTAGATAAGTCCCTTTAACATTTCATATAATAAGGGCTTAGTGATGATGAACTCCTTTAATTTCACCTTATCTGGGAAGCACTTTATCTGCCCTTCCATTCTAAATGATAGCTTTGCTGGATAGAGTAATCTTGGATGGAGGTCCTTGCTTTTCATTACTTTGAATACCTCTTTCCATCCCCTCCTTGCCTACAACATTTCTTTTGAGAAATCAGCAGACAGTCTAATGGTAACTCCTTTGTAGGTTACTATCCCCTGTTTTCTCTTGCTGCTTATAAGATTCTCTCTTTATCTTTAATCTTTGGCAATTTAATTATGATGTGTCTTGCTGTGGGCCTCTTTGAGTCCAACTTGTTTGGGACTCTCTTAGCTTCCTGGACTTGTATGCCTATTTCTTTCACCAAGTTGGTGAAGTTTTCTTTTATTGTTTTTAATTGTTTTCAATTTCTTGCTCTTCCTCTTCTCCTGGCACACCTATGATTTAGATGTTGGAACATTTAAAGCTGTCCCAGAGGTTTCTAAACCTGTCCTCATTTTTTTGAATTCTTCTTTCTTCATTCTGTTTTGGTTGAATGTTTATTTCTTCCTTTTGTTCCAAATCTTGTTAATCAAAGTCTCAGTTTGAGCCCCAGTTTCCTTCCCTTCACTGTTGGTTCCCTGTATATTTTTCTTTATTTCACTTTATGTTGCCTTTGCATCTTCCTTTATTGTGTAGCTGTACTCAATAACTTCTGTGAGCATCCTGATTACCAGTGTTTAGAACTCTGCATCTGATATTTTGGCTATCTCCTCTTCACTTAGCTTTTTTTCCGGAGTTTTAATCTGTTTTTTCATTTGGGCCATTTTTCTTCATCTTGGTGCACCTGTCACATTGTAAGAGGCAGAGTCTTAGGTATTCCCTAAGGTGGGTCAACTCGCTTCACTGGAGTTGTGGCACTGTCTATGGGGGAAGGGTCAGAGAGGAAACAATGCACCTTGCTCAGCTCTTGCCCAGCTTTCAGTCACTTCCTTGCTTCCTGCAAGTGATTTGTGCCCTTCCAGTTGCTGCCCTGGTGCTAATTCCCCAAGTGGGTGGGCTTGTGTACATTCTAGGACCCTGTGGGCCCCTGAAATAGGGTCTTTGAGATACTGGCAGTTTCTTCCACTGGTGCAACTGCCACAAGTTTTTATAGCCAGAGTTCATGAGGAGGGCTCAGAGAGGGAATATTGTAGGATTTTAAATTACATTTTTAAAGAATCTTGAGAGGAAAAACAAGGCTTAATATTTTATTTTATTAATAATTAATAATAAAATAACTATTTTATATCACCTTTTGAAAATTACTTTGAAATTTATTGTCTTATTTGATCTCATTCAAACAAAATTACAATACAAAACTAGGTAACTTTTTAAAAACAGCATCGTTCATTACTTATTTACTTTATGATATTAGTGAAGATTAGAAAGATATCTAATCCCTGTATGTTTATTTTCTAGTGTGATAATAAGGAGAAAATACCATATGGAGTGTATTTTGTAAGGATTCTTGAGATGATTTTAGCATAAAATGTGTTTCAGAAAAATGGAAAGAACAGAAGCTTGAAGGAGAGTTCTTCAGAAAATGCTGATACCTAAAGCATCCTCAGGTTATATTGTTCTCTTCACAATTTGAAAAGCATTCTACCATTATTCAAGTGCCAAATAGATTGTGAGTTCTTTGAAAACAGGACTGGTGTCCTAGAATAGTTTATGACACATGACATTTGGTAGATGTTTGTAAATTATTAAATGATAATGGATGGGAGATTTCAAACCTAGGCATCGATTTAGAGTGCGTGTGTGTGAGTGCATGAGCAATGGCACATGTGATAGGTAAGGTAGACTGTTGGCCAAGTATTTAATTACGTAAAAGAGTTCCTTTTAATTTACTTTCATTTGTAAACAGCCATTGTTCCTTCCTGGATATTGTCAGAAGTAAAATTACCTTTTGTTACATGGTTATTCTGTTTGCTGAGAACAAGATACATTGTAAGTATTGCTGTTAGAATTATTATTCTAATAGGTTATATTGAGGATGTTGTTGGGGATGTATACAGCATGGTAATTATAGTGAAGAATACTGTAATACATATTTGAAATTTGCTAAGCAAGTTCATCTTAAAAGTACTCATCACATAAAAAAATTATAATTATATATGGGGATGATGTTAATTAACTTTATTCTGGTGATCATTTGGCAATATATCTCAATATATCTTAATATATGCTCATTATGTTGTACACCTGAAACTAGTATAAAGTTAGAAAAAAAAGTTATGTTGAAGTACATTAGACTCACTATAACTGATACAAAAAATTTTCTATGATGTTATATAATTTATTCCTTTAAGTGTAAACTTTTTTTAATATATGTTTTTAACTTCTTGATTTTGCTTTTAAGAATAACGTCTATTGAAAATCAAATATTTAGAATGTTACCAAATACATGTGCTTCACAGATTAAGATCTCTAGGAGCTGACTCTGAGAAGAAGTTCAGGTTCCAAGATGTTTATAAGGGATAAACACCTGTTGAAATTCTGGGGAGGAAGCCAAGTTGAGTAGAGGGAGACATTGAACCTTGATGCTGTCCTGACGAAGCCCCCTATCAACCTGGCTGGGGGCTCAGTAGGTAAAACTGCCCTTCAGCATTGTCCCTTATAGGGTTTTGGTTGCCTCCATCCCCTTCCTCTCTGAACCACATTCTTAAGTAACTTTGCCTCCTTACTTCTCATAGAAGATAAAAAGCATTGGCCTGAACTCTGTCAGTTTCCAGTTACCATTGCAGGACTGTCTAGTTATACTCTAATCCTACTTCTCCAGCCTCTTCAAAGACATCCCTTCTATCAAATTTCCCCTCACTGTTGTAAACCTCTCCCCTTCTTCTTACTCATTTCCCATGAACACGTTCAACCACTTCATTCTAAATATCACCTTTCTTGTCATGCAGTGTCCCTCTGGTTTTATTTATTATATTATCAGTCACTTTATTATTTTTTGAATTTGTCTTTTAATTGTTTTCATATTAATAGTTTATTTTTTATTTTATTTTTTCCATTAGTATTTATCCTGCATATGCTCTCCTACCTCCACCACTCCTCCTCCTACCCCTCACCCCCACAATCACCACACTGTTGTATGTGTCCATGAACTCTTTTTCTTCTTTCCTCAATCCTCCCACCCCCACCCGCAACAACCACAGAGCTGTCAGTCTGCTGTCAAATCTCTCTCACAGTCTTCTCAGCCATGATTCTTCACTTTTAGCTCTACGTTTTCTTTTTCTGGCTCACCTCTGAACACAATAATCTGACTTCTGACCCTTCCCCTCCAAACTCCACTGAAATGACCCTTGCTGGGACTATCAATTAATCCTGCTTTTCACACTGAATGAACACTTTCTGCCTCTGTTACTTGACATCTCTGATGAACTGACTCGGTTGACTATGTTCTCTCATACTGATCTTCCTTCTATCATTCTGACCAAACTGCTGCTTTGAATCTTCTTTTTCTGCTCACACCTTATATACCGGTGTTGATATGCCCTCAGATTTTATCTTTATCTCTTCTCATTCTATAGATACCATCTGCATAAGGGATTTCAAAATTATTCCATAATTTTAATCACCAACTATATGAAAAGGCAAATAATCTATGCATTGGTTCATAACCTGGCTTTACCTTGATCAATCAATCTCCCTGTGCTTCTGTTTTCTCATCTTTAATAGAAGGATAATAATAGTATTTAGAGTATAGGATCATTATAAGAATATGTAGATTAATATATCCAAAGTGTTTAGAATACTGCCTGGCATATAGTAGACTTTAGTGTTAATCATAATTACTATTAGTACTATTATTACATACTACATTACTAGTATTATTGTTGAGATGACTCACAAGTTATTGTCTCTAGCTTCTACTTATCTTCTCACCTCCACATTTAGACATTTAGCTACTGCTGAATTTGGTCACAGGGATGTCCTACAGTCACCTCACTAAAAGATCTCTATAGCTGACCTCATTGTCCTTATCATAAAAATTAATTTCCTTCCTATATTCCTTAATTTTACTTGATGGCATATTATTCATGAAACCTTTCAAGTAAGAGACCTGCTGTCAACTTCTCCACTCCCTCTCCATTTAATTTGACCTCTGAAAGAGTTCTCAGATCTAATTTCACCATTCCCATAGTTACTGCCATAGTCAGGTCCTTCCAATCTCTTGCCTAGACCAATGCAGTAGCCTAACTGACTTCCCATTTCCATCTCACTCTTTTCCAATTTTTCTTCCACAGTGCCATCAAAATAGCTGCTTCCTTGCATAAAAATTTTCACTGATTCTTCATTACTGTATTAGTTTGCTAAGGCTACCATGACAAAATATCATAGAGTAGGTGGCTTAAGCAACAGAAATGTATTTTCTCACAGTTCTAGAAGCTAGAAGTCTAAGATCAAGGTGTTGGCAGGTGTGGTTTCTTCTGAGACTGTCTCTCGGTTTGCAGATGGCTGCCTTCTCTCTGTGTCCTCACATAGTCTTTCCTCTGTGCACACACATCCCTGGTATCTTTTTACATGCCTAAATTTCCTCTTCTTATAACTTAATCACCTCTCTAAAGGCCCTAACTCCAAATACAGTTACATTATGAGGTACTAGAGTTTGGAGCTACAACATATGAATTTTGGGGGACACAATTCAGCTCATAACAAATTAAGGGTGGTGTTAGCTGTTATAATATGCAAATCCACTCGTTTGTGGCCTTTTCAACTCTCCAGCTTCATCTCTTGTTATTTCTCCTGTCATTTTAAATTCCAGGAATACCAGAGTGTGTACAGTTCCTCAAACATTCAATATATATGGTGCCCCTATGCCACCCATTCCTTTTGACAGGAATGCCACCCTACTTTCATCCATGTCACTGGTAAACTGCTATTTATCCTTCAAGTGTTATTCTGAGACTTCTGAAATTTATACAGATTTCATAAAAGTTTGTAAGAATTTTTTTAATGTTCTGGAACATTTTGTGTAATAAAGATATATTTTCCTTGAGAATTTGGCAGAATTCCTCTATATTCCCACCAAATAGCAAGGCTTAGATGGTTTTCTAACCATCTGAGAAAACCATCTAAGCCTTCTTATTTGGTGGGGTGGGGGGGTAGCTAGTTGATGATTGTCTCAGGTTTTTTTAATGGCAATTTGTAGTTTTTAAAAGTATTTTCTCAGCTTAGATTTAGTAAATTATATTTCTGTGCTTAGATTTAGTAAATTATATTTTCCTACAAAGTTTACCCATTTCACCCAAATTATTGAATGTATTTCCCCACTTGAGTAGACTGTTACACTAATGGTCCCTCCTGCTGTCCATGCTCTTGTGAGGTCACTCCCACACTGCATCGAGCTGGCCATGTGGCTTGCTTTGGTCAAAGGAACACTGTTTGGTGAATATTGATACTTCACACCACCCCCTGAGAACCCTGCCTCCAATAGGTGAGGAAGTATGGCTGAGTCTTCCCTAAGGAGCACAGACCTCATGGAAAGAACGAGCCAGTCATGTCAGCTGTCCCAGGTGAGTAGAGCCTCCAGCTGACTCTGAGTGCAGCCACATGAGTGAGCCCATTCAACCAAACCCACAGAAAAAGGAAGGAAAGCCACAGTCGTTAATAACCAGCCATTATTCTAAACCACTACATTATCTATGCAGCAATAATAGATAACTGAAACACCTATGTAGTTTGAAAAACCTAATATACAGGGTGGGGCAAAAGTAGGTTCACAGTTGTGAGTATGCAAAACACAGTTGATTCTTGTACTATTATTTATTAATTATTGTATTATTTTCCATAAAACAACTGTAAACCTACTTTTGCCCCACTTTGTACAATGACTGCTTATTGCGTATCAAGTTAAATTAAAATAACTAATGCAATCATTAAGGCTTTCTTAGAAATGAGAGATGCCCTATTTAGTCCAAATTGGTAGTGAACAAAATTAATTTTCATATGATGGCTTTGAAAGAACTAGGGAAAGATGAGACAATAATGACACATGTTTCAGGTATACAGTTGTTCACAATAGAGAATGTTTCCACACACATTAGTCATCTCACTGGATCCCCACTACAAGCCTGAATTAGGAATCTTGGGCACAGAGACTCAGTTGAAAAGCAGGATTTAGAACACAAGTCTACAGACATCTGTCCCAGCACTTTTTCTAATTACTATGCCATGTTCTGGCCTCTGTATGATTCTTGTAGATGAAGTATAGCAGAAAAATATTTCACTTAGGCAACGCATTAAATAGTTCAAGGATGAAGGAGATTTGAAAATTAAACTCTCTTAGAGTGCACAGATAATGTTTTCCAGAGTAGTCACTATATATTCCTGTAGCCAAGAAGACAGTTTAACCTACCATTCTTCTTCGTCGTTAAAGCAGTGAGGTATTTCTAGAGGCTGAGTCTGGAGATGCAAAGTGAGATCTGGCCTGGAGGAGTGGATTGGAGAGTCAAGCATACAGGTGACAATTGAAGCCGTAGGGTTAGATGAGATAATGAAGAAAATGTACTTTAGAAAGAGAACAGAAATAAACCAAGGGCGAAAGTCTGGAGAAAACCAATTAGAAAAGAAATTGGCAAAAGGAAGGTCTATAAAAAAGAATGGAAAGCAGCAACTGTAAGAAAAATGTGTTCTTGGAGCAGAGGGAGGAGAGAACTTCAAGAGGCTGTCAACATCAAAGTTTCAGAGAGGGAAAGTATTAATAAGGATTGAAAAGTATCAACTGGAACTAGCAACAAGACCGTTGGTAGGCAAATTGATAGGAACAATGTCAGTGGATGTAATGTCTGCCCAGCAAAGCCTTTTTCCCCTTTATCTGGCAGCAATCTACTTCTCTGCCCACAGGGATAGACACAGAACTCAGGTTGTGCCAATCCTAGATCTCATCCCCCTGGCTGTAGAGGTAGGTATGTATATGTTCGATGCTGGCATGTGATCTATAGTAGTGAAATGACCTACTGGGCCAATCTGAACCTTTGTCTGGGATCTTACTATTTGGAACCAGTGAGGAAAATGCCTACTTTTCTTTTGGACAATGGCAACATCAGACTGAAGTAAATATGCTGAGATATGTAGAGTTGAGAGATGAACAATATGAAAGACTCAATTGTGTTTCAGCCCATGGTTCCAGTCAACTCTGACATCAGTCCTGTCTCCCTTTCCTGAAGCTTAATTCTTTTCTCTTAATTCTATGAGCCTCCTCAATGTCCTTTCCATAATTTTCACTGCTTCCCCCCACCTCTCTCTTTTTTTTTAGCAAGAAAAGAATTAAGATTAGTAGGTAGAAGTCAGATTGTAATTGATTTAAAAGTGAATGATACAAAATACATCAGAATAACCATAATAAGAAATAGACAGGAATGATATAAATAAAACTACAAAATTTTACTGAAGAACACAAAAGACCTGAATAAATGGGGAGTCCTGTCATGTTCCTGAGTAACAGTGACAATAGTAAAGATGTCAGTTCTTCTCAAATTAATGTATAGGTTTAGTGCAACTCCAATCTAAATCCAAATAGGATGTTTTAGAGTTTTAAATGGGGATTCTAAAGTTGATTAGCTAGAAAAAGTAGAGAAGAGCCAAGAAATTTTTAAATAAAGGAAATTGATGAGGGGAACAATGAACAACCCACTGGGTGCCCTGCCTGGCTTAAACTACTCAATAGTGGTGCCTCTGTAATGGCCTGTCCTGCTCAAGGTGATCCTTACCTCTGGACACATCAATTGGTCCATGGATAATCCCCCTGTGACCTAAAGTAACTTCAATAAATTTTTTACCAGTAACCAAAAGACTCTTAATACAAAGACATTCCCCACAATGTATTAAAAGATATTAAAACAACACATAAAACAGAGTACTACTAGTATAAACATATAAGCGTATCTTTGGAATAAATAGCTATAACTAGAAGTATTACATGTAAAAATGATTTAAATAATAAAGTTGGCATTGCATTTCAATGTGTACAAAATATCCATTAAATTGTCTAGCTGTGATAACTTAAATAGCCAACTTAAAGCATATACCAAAATATCAAGATGCTAAATGAGAAAAGTGTTCAATATAAAATAAACAAGCAAATACTTAAAAATGTGCCTAAAACAAAATCAACATTTGTCAAAGTATGGCTATAAAGCTCAAAGAATATTTAGAGAACTATTTAAACTATTTACTTTTTCTAGAGCTGAAGGAAGAATTGTCTGAGCATAAAATCAATGGGCTAAGTCACAAAGGAATAAAAATCAAAGCTTTTACTACATAAAAAATTTAAAAGAAACCATAAAAAATTGAATAGCAAATTACAAAGTAAAAATATCAGACACAAAGTAAGTAGCAGTTTAAATCAATAAAGAAAACAATGAAGCTTCACCAGAACAACAATATATAGACAAATCTTGGAAGATACAAATGACCAATAAATATGTGAAACAATTCACTATAAATAGTTACAAAATCAAATTAGAGGAGAGAGAGAGAGATATTGAGATTCTCTGGGGCTTCACTTCACTCCTATTCTCCCTTCCCCTGTTTTTGCCTTGCTAATCCAATTGTGTAATTCAGATCTCAGTTGACACATCACTTGATTATCAAGAAGCCCTGTTGGTTGCTGGTATGGGATTTGCCTAAAGAATATTGTTATGATTATCTTAGTTTGGGAAAAGGTGAAAGAAAATTCATGTTGAATATGTTTTGATTTATAATATACTGTTGGGGGTAAATAAATTAGAGATAACATTTTACTGGTCAGTGAGATGTGGTTCCAAAAATATTTCATTCTTAATATTAGTTTAGACATTGCTTCTGTAATTTAGCTATAGCAGCAAATCAGTAATATTTAAGCCCTAGCTCCTCTGAGTGGTTCTTAGGAATAGATAAACAATGGAAAGTTAAGCCTATATTTATTTGTACTGAACTATTTTAAAATAAATTATATACAGTAAAGTGCACACATCACATTGTAGAGTAGTTTGATGAGTTTTGACAACTGTCTACACCTGGATAACTACCATATTTTGCCATGTATAATGTGCACCCATGTTTTTGGCCCAAACTTTCAGGTAAAAAAATCTTTCGTTTTAATTTTTCAATTCAATTATTTATTTATTTATTTATTTATTTATTTATTTATTTATTTATATTTAGAAACAAAAACAATTATAGTATTCCAGGTTGTTACTTTGCAAATGGGTAGCATTATTGCTTTTCAGAGTTACACTTTTAACACAGAAGCATAAATAAAAGAATTAAAAATGTTTATATGTCCCTGACTGGTGTGTTTCAGTGGACTGAGTGCCAACCTGTGAACCAAAGGGTTGCTGGTTAGATTCCCAGTCAGGGCACAAGTCTGGGTTGTGGGCCAGGTCCCTGGTGCAGGGCAAATGAGAGGCAACCACATACTGAAGTTTCTCTTCCTTTCTTCCTCCTTCCCATGCCCTCTGTCTGAAAATAAATAAATAAATAAAATCTTTAAAAATGTTTATATGGATATAGATTTAGTACTACCCACATATAATGTGCATCTTTATTTTTCCCTCAAAATTTGGGCAAAAAAATGAGCATTATACACAGCAAAATATGGTATGTGCCAGCTGAGAAGTAGAATTTTTCTGTTACTCCAGATAGTTCCTTTGTGCCTCTTTAATCAGTCCCTTCACTAGGCAACCACTGTTCTGACTTCTATCATAATCCATTAGTTTTACATGTTCTTGAATGTCATATAAGTAGAATCATAAAGCATATACTCTTATGTGGTTGACTTCTTTTGCTCAACCTATATTTTTGAGATGCATCCACATTGTTGTGTATATGAGTACTTCATTCTTTTTTCTTACCAGACAATATTCCAACGTAGTATATGTACTGCTATTTGTTTATCTATTTTATCGGTTCTCATGTTGGTACACTTATGGATTGTTTCTTGTTTATGGCTCTTAGGAACATTTTTGCATATCTTTTTGTAAACTTATGATTTCATGTTACAGATTTAATTAAAATCTAGATGTTAAATAGCTGGATCATAGAATAGGTATATTTTTTGTCTTTGTTGGAAACTGCTAAACAGTTTTCCAATGCACTGGTACCATTTTATACTCTGTATACTAGAAATGTATGCAAGTTCTAGTGGTGTCACAAGTGTCTGTTCATGATATAGTCTTTCCTATAAGTCAGCCAGGCAAGTACTCGTCTAGCTGCCTGCCGAGCAGCCTGGCATGAGGGAATAGATAAGAGTCACACATGGTAACTATGCTATTCACTCAGCTTTTATTGAATGCAGTTTCACTCAAAATAGAACATCAACATACATTAATACCCTACTCACACTCTAACAGTCTAACAGGAGTATAACATACACACACACACACACAGAGCAATCAGTGCGGAATAATGAATCCAAGTCCTGGAGTCTCAGCCTGCAGGTCCAGGAGACAGCATGGTAGGCAAGAGAGTTGTCAGCGTCTTGCAAGGAAGGTTCTCAGGAACCAGGTGGGCAGCAGGGCAAGTGAAGGCCTCAGTCAAGCCAGGCAGAGCCTCTGGCGGCTGATGCCAAGAGAGATCAGCATGGCGTGGAGCAGCACTCCGGTGTGTGGAACTTGGCTGTCTCAACAGTGGTCTGGAACCTGCCTCAGTTATACCCTTGAAAGTGGAATACTCCACCCTTCTGGATCTTTTCGATAAATGTCTTGCCACTTCTGATACCAAGTGTAAGATTCTCCCAGGAGTCTGTGGGTGGTACATGCTGTTCTGCTTGACACCCTGCTGGCAAGTATGGAATTTCCCCTGGAGCCTATCTATGAGCAGTCTCGCTCTGCAGACACCGCTACTCTGACCACGTGTGCAGACATCTTAAGTGTGTCTCCTTGACAGTCATGTCTGCTCTCACCACATGGGCAGATATCTCTTTGCAAGACATGTTTATTCTGACTTAGGTCATTTTCCTCTTGAACCAAAGTGTCATGGTTGACTGACAGCTATCTTGGTTGACATGAGTGACTCCATTTTGTTTTCTATACTTTATGCTGTCTTAATGGGACCAATACCATTTTATTGGTCTTGCTCTCCACAAGTGGTTCCACATCCACACCAAAATCTGGTGTTGTTAATCTTTTTGGGGGGAAGAGGGCAGTTATTTTAATGTTTGCCACTTTGTAAGTATAACACAGTTTCTCAGTATTGTTTTAGTGTGTGTTGCCCTGAAAACTAACGCTGTTGAATACCTTTTCTAGGTTTCTATTCCAGAAACTTTAGGGTGTAACCTTTATTCTTACTTTTGCACAATGGCTGCTGGACATCCAGCAGTCACTCTGAATTATTGGCTTCAAAAAAGAACAAAGGATGCAGGTCCTGAAGTCATGTATCTGTTGAGTCTTTCCCAGAAGCCCTGTCTAGTAGTGTTTGCTTACATCACTTTGGTCAGAATTATGTCACATGGCCACTCTAATCATTAAGGAAGACTGGGGAATGCAGCTTTCTAAGTTGGTGTTCTGGGTATCTATTGCTGTGTAAAAAATCAACTCAAAACTTAGTGGCTTAAAATGAAACTGAATTTTTCTCACAAATATGCTATTTGAGCAAAACTCAGCAGAAATGGCCTATCTCTGCTCTACCTGGCATCAGCACAGCAGCAGTTGATGCTAGATGTGAGCCAAGAAGACTCCTGATTGGAACTGTGGTTAGAACACCTACACAAGACCCTTCCATGTGGCTGCTTGGTTCCCCACACTATGATGCCTGAGTCCCAAGGGTGAGGGTACCAAGAGAGACCCAGAGGAAACTATATGGGGTTTTATGGCCTAGGCCTGGAATTCACACAGTATTATTTGTGCTGTACTCTATTTACGGTGACAAACACCAAGGTCTTCCCAGGTTAAAGGGGAGGGAAAATCAATTTTACCTCTTAATGTGGTGGTGGCAGATTCTAGAAGAACCTGTGGGATCAAAATATTGGTGTGGCCATTTAGGGGAAATATAATCTGCTACAACTGGGCATGCCAGTTGCCTCGAACCAAAGTAGGGTTCTCTTAACAGGAAAAACATGGTAGGCAAAGTAAGTTTCTGTCATGTTCTTTACACATTTCCCATTATAAGTTTTTTTGCTTTGCCACTAGACTATAATCTCCATGAAGGCAGCAGCCAGGTTTATCTATCTTGTCAATATTGGCTCCTCAGGGCCTAAGAGGGAAAAAAAAGGTTTTCAAGCAATATTTGTCAATGAATGATTAGTCAACTAAATACAATTTTATAGATGGGAGGGCTAGGTGGGTGGGCTGGGATGGGAGTAAAAGATAGAAAATTGTACTTGAACAACAATTGAAATAAAATTAAAAATAAATAAATAAAATAAATAAAATTTTATAGAGATGATCAGTTTTAGAGAAATAAACTGATATAAACATTAGGAAAGGGTAAAACAATTGAAATTTGAAAAGTTGGTAACCTACACAGTCTAACAAACATTTGTGCTAAGGATTAAAACAAATATCCTCATTCCACTTATTAAAATAAAAACACCGAAATATTACCTTCTAAATTAGAAATGTGTGTACAAATGAGTGACTGTGTAGTCATTCTGTGGAAGGAAGGACCTCTTAAAAAGGATAAAGCATGCTTCTGTGAGGTGATGAGGGACTACCAACTAGGAAGTCCCATGAATTTTGCATATATATTTTTAAATTGGTTTGGAATACCCAACCATTAACCATTAATTGCTATTGCTAGGGACAATCTGGAAACTGGAACCTCTGTAATCCCTCTTGGGTCAGTACTGAAGTTAAGAACTTACTCATTTGATAAGCTTTTTTATCTTTATCCTTAATTTCACTATTGGTTCAAGTTACTTAAAATCTTTTCTGACTCATTTACTTTGATATATTTAAATCTTTTTATTGTATTTATTAGTTTTGTAATTTCTTTCCAGGAGATCTTCAAAGTTTTATTTTTTCCTGGTCCATTTAATAACTAGTTCAAAATTAACCATGAACTTGGCACATTCCTTAGGACTCTGTGTGACTGATATTCTCATACTGTGATTTTTTTAACATGCAAATCTGATTGTGTTACTCCTCTGCTGAAACTATTTTAATAGTTTTCCTTTGGCACAAATTCAGTTCTTATCATGACATACAATGCCCTTCAAGAGTTGGCTTCTCGTCTCCCACCACTCTTTCCTCAGGCTGCTGAGCACCTGTGATTTCTCCGCTCTCAGTACTTCTCTACCCCACCCAGGCCTAGTGTCTTTCCAGGCTGAGGGAAGAATATCAGTTAACTGGGTTGTTTCCTTTCAATTTCCCTCCCCTTTGTTCATGTGACAAACTCTTACCCTTCAATCTCAACTCAGCATTAACTCCTTGTGGACACATTCCCTGAGACTTCCTCACAGATTGGGTTCGTTTTCTTTGTTTTGGTTTGAAAATCTAAGTCTGAATTAAAGACTTAAAAAAAACACCTTTCTTCATAGCAAGCAGTTTTACACAAGATCTCAGTGGAAGAAGCCAACCACTGTAGTTTCTTTAAATGGTGTTTACTATTCCTTTCTTTCCACTTATTTTTGCAGGAGTAGGGAGATGAAAGGGGGAAGAAAGGCATCTTACTCCTCTGATGGCTTTTTCTGTACTTACTATTGGCCACAGAAGGAACAGAGAGGTGGACAGTGGGGATGCTCCCCATGAAATGCCAGAGTGGAAGAGGCTACTCCTTGAAGCATCTTCTGAAAATTTTATTCACTCTGCTGCATCTGTGTGCGATTTGAGAGGTGATGGCAGAAACTTGGACTCAGGCCCTGCCAATACACTTCTATCTTCTATCTGTGTCCTTCACTAGCTCTTAGGGTATCTTTCCCCATCGCCCATGGGACACCCACCCATCTTCTCTGTCCTCTGGGCACTGGCCTTGTCAGAGCTGCATTTTTAGTCTGGTACTGTCATGACAAAGCTATGATGATGACTGAAGGGAAAGGCCAGCATGCCCTGGTCAAGTAGCTGAGTCCGTTGGAGCATTGTCCTGATATGCCAAGGTTGCAATTTCAATCTCCAGTCAGGGCACATATAGGAATCACAACCAATTGGATGTGAGGGTGATCTGACTGCAACATCTGTCACCCCATTGATTGCCAGGGTTGATTCGGCTGATCTGGCTGCCTAGGTGGGTGTCCCCTTCCACCCTCACCAATCCGTGTGCATCCCCAGTGAAGCTGCGCACTCGGTGGAAGAGGACAACCTTCCCAACTAGAGGAGAGGACCAGTCTTCAGTCAAGGGTATATAGGAGTAGATACTCTCCCCTACTAGAACCTCCAATCTTTCAAGGAATTAACCAATAAATGCATAAATAAGTGGAACAACAAATTGATGTCTGTCTGTCTCTCTCTCTCAAATCAATTTGAAAAAAAGACTCTCCCTAAAAAAAACAAAAAGAAAAAGCCAACAGACACATATAAGAGAAACTTTCTTTAATGACCATGGAAACAGAAACATACAGAAACAGACAGAAAAAGCAGGAAACAACATGGGGTGCTTCCAGTTTGATTCACAGACTTTTCAAGTTCCCATAGTCCCTAGTTGTGAAGAGTAAGACATCTCTGCTATTTTTTTTTTTTAGTTTAGTTT
>CM052540.1:60542596-60593090 GCA_028533065.1 Trachops cirrhosus | reverse complement strand
TACTGTGTTCTTCAGTTCAGAAATTGTATTCTTCATTTCCTCTTGGCACTTGTTGATAGTTTCTATTTCCTTTTTCATGTTGATATAGTTTGCAGTGAGTTCATTGTAGTTTCCCTGTAATTTCTGGTAACTCATTGAGAGTTCGTGGAACTTCCTGATAATCATTGTTTGAAATCAGAATCTGATAATTGGGTTGCCTCTATTTCATTTAGCATTCTTTCTGAGGCTTCCTCCTTTCCCTTCATTTGGGGATTGTTTCTTTGTCTTGTCATTGTTCGTGAGACTGTTTTTGCTAGCCTCAGCTTCTTAAATTGATCTGTTCTGGCTCTCTGGGTTTATGGTGTGAACTTCTGTGGTAGGATACTTGTGAGATTCTGTGGTGCAGTCCCTTTTGGGTATCCAGGTGTTCACAGTTTCCACCTACTCTTTTTTGTGATCAGTTGGAGGGGTAAGGCCAAATGGCTTAAGACAGGAAGAGAGTACTCTATGATATTCACAGTAGCAGCCAGTAGAGAGGAAATAGGAGATCCTTTGTCTATGTCTAGTGTTAATTGTCATCTTCCACCCCACTAGCCACTTTTTAGAAAGGATGTAAAGAAGATAAGACTCTTGTTGGGAAGGAAAGGATTGTGATTTGGCTCTAGAAAGCAGTGAGGATGTGGGAGGTCAGATTCTGATGTAGGGTGAGAGTAAGGAGTAGTAAATAGGTGAAGTGTGTGGAGAATAGAGTTAACCACTATAGTGATAGAGTGATAGAGTTCAGGAAACTGAAGTGGGCTAAGATCTGGGATGGGTGTCATGAAGTGTTTACAATTGTATGGAATAGCTATCATTTACAGTAATATTAGAGCAACAATCATATGACAGAATCTATGAAATCTACATAACAAAAATAGAGAGTATTGAGCCTTGTACTCAAGAATAGAGTATTGTACTAATGGAACACAAATGAAGGACAGTAAATTAGCAATACACTATGAATGAGATAACAGGGGAAACCTATCAAATGATACAATATAACCAGCCAAGCAAAGAAGTCTATACAGAAATAAGAGGAATACCATAATAGTATAAAAATAAAAGGTGTGCAAATAATGAAATAATGATAATACAATTATGCAATTACTTGCAGTTTCCAAAAAAAAAAAAAAGGAACAAAGCAGAAGATGGAAGAAGAGATAAATTTGGAAAGGAAGGGAGAAGGGTCAACTAGGATCACAGAAAGAGAAGCATAAAGAATTGATAGATCTAAAAATAATACGAATTAACAGATAAAAGGTTCCTTTAAAACAATTAAAAGAAAACAAAACCAAAACCAACCAAACAAACAAACAAAAAAACTCCTATTGTTGGTTTCAGACTGGCCAAACTGGTTTTTCTAGCTGGCTTCAGCACACTGAGGGGTGACTGGAGACCGTTTTTCTCTGTTCCTGTTCAGGACTCAGTCTGCCTCTGGCGCACTGTTCATAGTGTAGGCGCGCGTTCTCCCCCAAGCCCGTCTGGTGCCTCCCTAAAGGGACCTTTGTGTGGGGGCTAGGTGCAACTATGTGCGTCCTTAGGAGTTCACCGCCGTGTGTTCCAATGTCCCACGGAGCGCCCATGCCTTTTCCAGGTTCATGGGTGCGCACTCTCTGGATCCCGAGGGGTGCCCACCTTCCCCCAACTTCAGGGCCTGGGCCTCACAGGTGCCGGGGAGCGCTCGTGCCTTTTCCTTTTCCACCGCTGTGGTTTCTGAGACTTCCACCAAACTATGCTCTCTCCGGGTTGGGGGTGTGGGTGTAGAGGCAGGTGCCTTTGGATGCACCAGGTGGGGTGCACACTTTCACCAAGGCTTTGCATGGGTGCTTAGAGCTCCTGTGTGGGTGCCTCTTTCTCCGCAGGCCTCTCTCACTCCTCTCTCTGTGCCCTCCAGTAAACTGGCCTCCCCTGGTGCTGCTCAGTCCTTGTTTGGCCAGGGAGGGTGCGGTTGACCCAGCTCTCCCCCGGGAGCCCCCTGGCAGACCCTGGAACGGCGGGCCTGGAGCTGCAACCTCCCTGGTCCCCGTGCTGATCCACGTAGTCTCCTTACCGTCGGGTTTTTCAATGTCTGCCACAATTTTTGATTTCCTATTTTCATTTATGTTGTGATAATGTTGGCTATTTGCTCTGTTCCTACCTAGATCGGCTAGGATTTTTCCCCCGGTGTAGAATCAGAGAAGTAGAATCTGCTCCCTCCTACCACGCTGCCATCTTCCTCCTCCTCTGCTATTCTCAAAGGGAATTTCCAATCTTCCCTCTGCTTTGTTTTCTGGAAACTCTGCAACTGCCATATCTGCTCTACAGCTGCAAGAAATTGATGTGAATTAACCCTAGTAAATTCTGGGGTGTTTATTAGAAGAGTAGGTGAGCTGAAGGTGAATTTGCCAAGTAGAGCATCTTATATTTAAAGACCCAGGTTTCAGGGTGGCTTTTGTTTGGTCTGTTATTACATATGGTGTTATCCCTGCATTATTGTGAGGGAAGAGCCCCTTACTTTGTAACATGGAGTCTGGAGTCAGATTGCTAGAGTTTGAATTTTGGGGTGATCACCCATCCTGACTTTCCCAGGACTGAAAATTTCTATCAGGGATGCAGGACTTGTCAATGGACACTTCCAGGCAAATTGGGCCAGTGGGTCACCCTAGATCTTTGTCACTTACTAGCTGTGTGACCTTCCACAAGTGCCTTTCAGTGCCTCAGATTGCTCAGGCCTAGGATGGAGAAAAGGATAGTACCTCAACATGATAGAAGTATTATTGGAGTTAAAAAGTTAATACTTGTAAAGTACTTGTAACAGTGTCTGGCATATATGAGTGTTTACTAAATTAAAAAATTAACAAAGACACATTTTACACCGGGTATAATCTCAATGTCCAAGCAATCCTTGTATTATCTTAGGAATTTCCAAAATTAAGTTTCTCATTTATATACACATTTACATATATACATATAAAAATTCTGACTAATGGAGCTTTTACCATATAATTTTACATAGAATACAAACTCCAAAGCAACATTTTCATCATAATGTTGAATGACAAAATGGTATTATGTAAAGTGATATGAGTAGTAAAGGAAGACTCCTGATTATGAGCAATGTCCTCCAACACCCTGCCTCTCTTTCCTTTTGCTCTTATACTACTTTAAACAAAGCTCCATTATAACTAATATAATATTGTATGAGTATGTTATTATACCACAATAAAATAAAGCTCCACTATAGTAATTACTGTATTGTATTAGAATTATATGTTTATTACTACATGAGAGAGGATGTGCAAGGATTGGGAGGAGCACAATGGGGGAGCCTGTGCTGTGCTCACCGCATGGAGAGACAAGAGAGTTTTAGCCAGTGGCTGTTACCATCTGCACTCTTCCTCCAGAAATGAGAGACCCAGTGAGGGTCAGACCCCACTCATCTGGTTAAGCACCCCTCCTCCAACGGAGGGGAGTGGGTAATGTTGGAGAAGGCAACAAGAAGTGTTCCTCCCACATTCTAGGGAAATGAAAAGAGGGATAGATTAGGGATTTTTCTCCTTCCCACACTGCATTTTGATGAAAAGCCCCCTCCTCTACAATAATTGTTAACGCTCTGAAGCTTTAATCCATGGGACTCAAATCTAGAGCAGTGTTCTTGACAAAGAGTAAAGTCCATGCAATCTTAAATATTTTAAATTAACAGTATGGTGGCTACCAGAGGGAAGAGGGGTTGGGAGTGGAAAAGAATAAAGAGGGTCAAATATAGTTTAACTTTAGGGGATAAACACACACTTCAATATACAGATGATGTAGCAGAATTGTATATTTGAAACCTATGTAATTTTATTAACCAATGTCACCTCAATAAATTTAATTAAAAAAATATTTCACTTACAAAAAAACAAGATATTTAGGTTTTTGAACCCCATTATAAGGACCCATAGATTACCCTCAATCCTTCTTAAAATCATCCTTTTCTTCTCCCATACATCTTCTGCTCTATTCAGTGAGGCAGCCCAGTACCTTACCTCCTTAGAGCCACTCTTATTTCCTTCACTCCACTACATTGCACTCTCCAGCCTAAAGGCATCTGTTTCTACTCCATTTTTCCTATAACCCTGAGCTCCTTATTATATAAAGTGACTTAATTGCTTTGCTAAATTTTTTCCTCCTCCTAGGAATATTCTCAGGCTCTAAATCTGTGTTGTCCTTCCAGTTTGCTAGCACCATTGTGGCTCTTGAGCTCTTGAAATGTGGCTAATCCAATTTGAGATATACTGCTAGTACTGAATTCAAAGACTTATTATGAAAAAATAATGTAAAATATTTCATTAAAAAGTTTTATATCAATTGCATATTAAAATGATAATATTTAGATATACTGGGTTAACTAAAACATTAAAATCAACTTCATTTGTTTCTTTTGAAATGGGGCTACTAGAATATTTAAAACTATATATGTGGCTTATTTTAATTTCTACTGGAGAGTAGCATTCCAAATCAGGTCAGCAAACATTTTCTGTTTAGGGCCAGAAGGGATATCTTGTATGCTTTGTGGGCCCTATAGTCTCTGTCACAATTACTACATTCTTCCCTTATGATACAAACAGCAGCCATAGATAATAAGTAAACTAATAGGTTTTACTGTGCTCCAATAAAACTTTATTTACAGACACAAAAAATTGAATTCAAAATAATTTTTACATCAAAAAATAGTCTTTAAAATTTTTTATTTAATTATTTTAAAATGTAGAAGGTTTTTTTTTTTTTTTTAGCTTAAAAGACTTAAAGCCTGATTTGGTCTGCCAGCCATAGTTTGCCCACCATTGATTATCCACATCAGCTGTGTCCTAGGGATAAGATTATCTTTACTGCCATATAAAAGGTCTCAAGGGCTATGCCTGTCGAGTAAGTGAGTGCAATGCACAGAGAAGAACTGCAGGCAATTAGAGAAGGATTACCTAGTCTATTGGGGGCCTGAAGTCAGAGCCTTCTGGGTTGTCATACAGATATGTGAGCCTTGGGTGGCCAGATCTTTTCATTTTCTTTTTCCAGGAGAAGCAGTAAATTCAAATACTCATGTTAAATTTTCCAATTACTAATTTCCCCCACTCTTATGTAATGTCCCTATTTTTTATGGTTTTCTTCTTTGCAAACATGTATCCTTTCCTGAAAATAGATTTTGAGTGACTTGCAGATGGGAGCTGTCATGACTCAACAGAGCCAGACTTTTATTTTAGTTTCACAGATTGTTTCAGGCAGACTAAGTGCTTAGAAAACTACGTGTATTTACTGCCCTAAAAGAAAAAAACAACAACACAAACACTGATATGGGGGTTTTAAAAATATCACTTTTGCCCTGGCTGATGTGGCCCAGTTGGTAGGAATGACATGCCAGAAGCTGAAAGGCTGCAAGTTTGAGATGAGGGCACAAGCTTAGGTTTCCAGTTTGGTCCTTGGTTGGGGTGCATGTGAGAGGAGGTAGCCGATCAATGTTTTTCTCTCACGTCGATGGTTCTCTCCCTCACACTCTCCTTCCTTAACCCTCTCTCTAAAATCAGTGAGTGCTGCCTGGCTGGTGTATCTCAGTGGATTGAGTGCGGGCTGCAAACTAAAGGATTGCTGGTTCGATTCCCAGTCAGGGCACATCCTGGGTTGCAGGCCAGATCCCGAATGGAGGACACGTGAGAAGGAACCACACACTGGTGTTTCTCTCCCTCTCTTTCTCCTTCCCTTCTCCTCTCTATAAAAATAAATAAAATCTTTGAAAATAAAAAATAAAATAAAATCAATAAGTATGTCCTCAAGGGAGGATAAAAAATAAATCAATAAAATACCACTTTCACGTTTGGTTTGATGGTTTCTTTTGGGCCATCTTTATTCCTAATTGAAATAAATTTTGTACATTTAGCTTAATAAAAATTATTCTGAAATAATTTTTTTCTATTGCTACAGTAGAATAAGGTCTCAAATTTATTTTTGGAAAGTCTGCTGTTCCTAAACTCTGCCAACTGGAGACAACTACGTGATATCAAAGAGCTTCCTTTTTTTTTTTTATTTAATTGTTGTTTAAGTATAGTTTTCTGTCTTTTACTCCCATTCCAGCCAACCCCCCAGCCCTCCCCATCTCCTTCCCATTTCCACTCCCCTAGTTTTTGTCCATGTGTCCTTTATACTTGTTCCTGTAAACCCTTCCCCTTTTCCCCTATAATTCCCTCCCCTCTCCCCTCTGGTCAGCCTGTTCTCTATTTCAGTGTCTTTGCTTATGTTTTGCTTTTTGTTTGTTTTGTTGATTAGGTTCCATTTAAAGGTGAGATCATATGGTATTTGTCAGTCACCGCCTGGCTTATTTTGCTTAGCATAATGCCTTCCAGTTCTATTCATGCTGTTGCAAAGGGTAGGAGTTCCTTCTTTCTTTCTGCTGTATAGAATTCCATTGTGTAAATAGACCATAGTTTTTTGATCCATTCATTTACTGATGGGCACCTAGGTTGCTTCCAACACTTAGCTATTGTAAATTGTGCTGCTATGAACACTGGGGTGCATAGGTTCTTTTGGATTGGTGTTTCAGGGTTCTTAGAATATAATACTAGCACAGGATCCAGAGACACATGAAAAGATGCTCAGTATAGCTAGCTACCAGAGATGCAAATTAAAACCATAATGAGATACCAGTTCACACCAGTCAGAATGACCATCATAAACAAAGCAACAAACAACAAGTGTTGGAGAGGTTGTGGAGAAAAGGGAACCCTAGTGCACTGTTGGTGGGATTGTGGACTGGTACAACCACTATGGAAAACACTTTGGAATTTTCTCAGAAAACTAAAAATGGATCTGCCTTTTGGCTCAGCAATTCCACTGCTGGGACTATATCCTAAGAACCCTGAAAGAGCTTCCTTTTTGAGAAATGTGCATGGTTCAGAGTTACTTGAGCTTCCCAGTTTTGCCAAGTGGGCTTCTTATACCCAAGAGTTAAATCATTTTATCTTTGACATTAAGGAGCAGTTTAGCCAATTTTTATTTAGGTCAACCTTACAAAACATACACGTAGATTGATTTAATTTTGTTTTGTAGCATTTTTCATATATATTCATATGAGTTCAATGAACTGCTATCCCCTAACATGTAAAATTAAACAATAAAGCCTCAGTAATTATATTCAGACCTAATTTTTCAAAGTTTCTACCCATGAAACAAGCCCAGCTTTTCAAAATGACCAATATGATCAAATACTAAAGTAGGGGGGAAAGGAATAAAGGTAAAGACTGCTGCTATAAGAAAATCTGGACTAGGATTGTTCTAATTTATCTCAGTTGGAAGAATGAAGTTGCATGTATCTTCATTGTATTTGTTCATAACGACAGAATCCTGTGTAGCCCATACTTTTCCATTCTCATGTTGCTATGAAATTCAAACTGTGCCCATAATAATATCTTATTCACATTATTTCTGTTATTTAACAAGTAGATTTTAACCAGGAAATATATCATCTTGAGGAACTCAAATACGAAATACTTGCAAGTTTTTCAACATTGCCTTTTAGCAGATTTTCTTATTTCTCTATATAATTCCAATTATTTTTCCTTATATTTATCTTTCTCTTTTAAACAATATCACTCCATCCAAATCTGCTTTCCATTGAAGTTTATATAAAGTAGCAAAGTTTATTTTTCTGTGTGCTTTACATACAATAGGTGTACAATAAATGTTTGTTAAATGAATCTATAATGTTAGGGAAACTGGTTATTCTTTAATATTTCATATTATTCTAATATATTCCTTCCATAGTTTTACAGATTAATGAACCTAGGAGCAGAAGCAATTTTATTCACCAATATGGTAATTGTTTTACTCTTAATTAGAGTTACAGCAACAAAAATCCAAGCCTCAAGTGTCTAGCTGAAAATTTGAACCAAGACGATAAATTAAGGAAGACAAATGAATTGGGATATTTTGAGTTGTGACCTGGAAACTATCTTTACATCTTTTTTTTTTTTTTTGCCATGTGAAAATGATTAGTGCCTTAAGTCTCAACTTAGGGTTTGGCATGTATTCAGACCATTGCCTTAGCCCTCTAATCAAAACATCGGGCACACAGCGGGGCAAGTACACAGTTTTAAATACAGGTTTATATAATAGAATAAAATGTCGTGATTGAAGGAAAAGTTAAGAAGTCTGATATCTCTAAACGATACTTCTGGTGCCTTTTGTTTACAGAGTAACCACAGTTTGGGTAAGAACTACAGTATAAAAACTAATTAATTGATAAACTATATGGGTTAGGTTATATGCAATTATAGCTACCACATTGGGGTTACTGAATAAAAGTCAAAGTCTGTCTCTACAAGCTTTTCCTCTAGAGTGAAAAGAATTTTTCCACAGTAGAGTTATTGTATTTATAATTCCCATACATTTGTTTTGTGGTCTAGTTTGGATTTCTTTTTCCCCATACATTTGTTTAGTGGTCTAGTTTGGATTTTATTTTTCTTAACGTGGTTTGGATTTATATTGTTTATTCATTCTTTATTTGTGGCTTGATTTTTTTCAACACTTATTTCATGTATTGACTTTCTCAACTCCTGACCGACATTTTAAGGAATGAGTGGTGCCTTTGTACATTCTCTCTCAAGTTTGGAAAGGAAACACAGAGCTTTCTACCTTGTTTCTATTTTGTGTTCTCTTACCACATTCCTATTTCTGGTACCTGATCTGTAAAAATTCCCCTTGACAATCCCAGCTCTAAAATGAGAGCCAGAAGAGCAATCTCTTCATCTGCTATTTGTTCAGAACTGCTGACCAATGTCTAAAGACATTGTGCTGGCTATGGCTGATCAAGAAGAAGTCCTATTCCTGATTCTGAAAAGTGCTAACCTGACAGGTGTCAGAGGTAGGAGACCTTTAAAGAAAATATTAACTGAGAATAAAAGCATTAGATGGTTTCCAAATGAGCCAAGGCTACTCATCCAGCTGCCCTTGAGCAATAAAAAAGGAAAGTCAGTGCATTATACACTGGGTCAGTGATAAAAGCCATGAAAAAAAATAATCTTTCTAAGTTAGACAATGCTGATATTGGCAGTCCTTGAATGTTATTTTAAAAAACCACACTTCTCTTTCAGAAATGCTTAATGGGGCACAATTAAGCGGTCTGTAGAATCAAATGACCTTTAAATTGCTGTAATCTCATGAGAGAAACCTTTCACAAACAGCATCTACTTTTGAAAAAACATTCACATAAAAATGTTGTCACTAATTTAGCATGGCATGCCAAACCCATGTCCTGGGTCTTGCTCCCTTTTGGAGCCCTTCATTTCCAGTGAAAAGCTGAGGTCACCAAAAGATATTGACCTCAAAGATGTCAATCAACCAATAGCTATCACACTATTATAATTCAAAAACAATTTTTTTTGGTGGTGAGTGGAAAGAAGAAAATATAAAGCCTCAAATGCTTTCCCCATTCTAACTCTCTGTCTTTTCTTTCAAATACAATCCTTTATATTATATTTTCTTCTTTCCATTTTCTCTGCTTTCATCCTTGTTAATTTTTTTTTAAGTAAACAAAAGGAAATACTATTGCCTTGGCTGGGTGGCTCACTTGGTTAGAGCATCATGCTGTGCACCGAAAGGTTGCAGGTTCCATCCCTTGTCAGGGCACATACCTAGGTTGTGGGCTCAATCCCTGGTCAGGGCACATACAGTAGGCAACTGATCAATGTTTCTCTCTCTCTCTTCTTTTCACTCTAAAAAATCAACAAAGCATATCCTTGTGAGAGGATTAAATGGAAGAAAGAAAGGAAGAAAGCCAGACTACTGAAGAAAGATACTGAACTGTGACTTCAGAAATTTCTTCTGAATCCTGAGGATCAGTTTTTCCCCGAAAATTTATATTTTGAAAAAATAAATCTACAGAAAGGAAGTACAATAATCACTTCTACTCATTTGCTTTGTCTTTCTTTTCTATCTCAATTTATATTTATATATAACTTTATATATTTGTTCTTTTGACTGATCTACTTGAAAGTAAGTTATAGGCATTATGACACTTTCCTAAATACTTCAGCACATATTTCCTAAGAACTAGGAGAATTTCCTGTATAACCACAATGCCGTTAGTACATCCAGTTAATATAACCTTGATGCAGTAACATCAATAAATATATAGTGCACACTCAAATCCTCCCAATTGTTCCAGGAATTTCCCTAAGCTATTTTTGTTTATATGTTTGTTTTTGGATCTATAATCCAGTTAACTATTAAGCATTGTATTTAGTTGTCATATTTCTTTAATTGCTGGAACATCTCCTCACTTTTAGGGGGGTGGAATTCTCTTATAATATTGACATTTCAAGGATCCAGGCCAGTTATCTTGTAAAATGTCCCACCTGATCTGCATTTTGCCTGGTTTCTTCCTCACCATTAGATTCCAACACTTTGGGCAGAAATACTACGTAAGTGATGCTATATGCTCGTTATCACATCACATCAAGAGGCATATGATGTCAGTTCTTCCCATTACTGGTGATGTTAAGTTTAATCACTTGGTTAAATGGTGTTCACTAGTTTCTTCACTGTACAGACCCTTTTCTCCCTATGTAATTTATATGTAATTTGTGGAGTGATACAATGAGACATTGTATCATTGTGAATTATGTATTTTCCAAAAATCTTTCACTTTCCATACTTTCAGCATATTGTATATTGATGAGCCTGGACTAAATCTATTAGTGCACTGGTGGCTATAAAATAATGATTTTTCTAATTCTAACATTCCTTTTATATATACTAATTAGCTGGTATTTTTCTGTAAGGAGAAACTTTTGCTTTTACCTGCTTAGTTTTTTAAAATCATCATTATGGATACATAGATTCTTTTTGAGACTCAAGTTTTCCCAAATTTGACCAATTGGAGCTCTTAAAAATAAAATTTTGATCTGGAAGTACTCTCAGTACTGTTTGTGACCATAGTAAATTCTTTCATATTTTAAAAAAAGATTTTATTTATTTATTTTTAGAGAGAGGGGGAAGGAGGAAGAAAGAGAGGGAGAGAAACATCGCTGTGCAAGAGATACATTGATCACTTGCCTCTTGCACTACCCCAACTGGCCTGCAACCCAGGCGTGTGCCCTCTCTGGGAACTGACCTAGAGACCTTTCCATTCACAGGCCAGCACTCAATACACTGAGCTATACCAACCAGGGCAATAATTTCATGATTTCAAAATTTAAAAAAAAATAAGGATAACTGCCAATGTCATGGGTAAATCTTTTTTCTTTCTTCAATAAGTGAATAACAAGGGTTTATTGTTATGTGCTTAATAACATCTTTCATTTTTTGTGATAACCTATCAACTCCAAAGTAGTAATTGTGAAATGCCTTGAAATAAATGAGAGTGTTGGGGGCATCCTATACTTGTATCCTGATTTCAAAGGACCAAGTACAGTGGCTGACCTTCAATGGAGAGCCAATAAAAGTTAATTGAATACATTGAATTAATAGTAGAACCAAAATGTCAAAGTCATGAAACATAAGCCAAATGATTAAAATAATACAGGTTAAGGGTCTAACTGTATAGAAATAAGTAAAGCTCTTTTGCTATTCATAAGTGATTTTTATCTCCTTGTTACAACGTGAAATTTCCCCAGTATTGCTACCATTACAGTTTAGAAGACAGTCCTTCACTAACATTCCTGTATGTGATTTCATAGAGAATACATAATAGAACAGTAATTACTAATAGCCTATAGGAATTCTTTTGATTCAGCATGCTAGTAAATGAATATTCCTTTTTTTCTTTTCAATTTGTATTGCTCACTAGATAACAGTTTTTTTCCCTCTAAAGTGCTCTATCTGTGGGATAACAAACTGCTAAACTGCTTAACAAAAGTTAGAAAGTGGGGTCCAAAAGAGAGGGGAGGAATTAACAAACTTCTCTGTGAGAAAAATTATGAATGGAAACTGACAAATAGATGCAATCATGTGTATTTTGTACAGCTTCTTAAAAACTTAAACATAAATTTATATTAATAAAACCCATACACAAGTGTGTCATTATAGATTATCTACAAAGTGGGTAATACACTCATGGATTATTCAGAGCTGACTATAAATAGTTTAACCCAGCCAGGATACTTGATCCTACCAGAAGGCAACAAATCACTCACTTCTTAGAGGCTTAGTATTATTTTCAAACTAGTGTCAGACCATTTAATACATGGAAGGCAGTAACTTCTACTTCTTAAGTTTTTATCGCAGTTTTAATTGAAGTTTGAGCTGTCTACATTAGGTCATAGGCCTAGTATGCTATTTTTCCCAAATAGGGAAAAATATAGGTTATGATTTAGGATAAAGTGATTATTTTTAATTTTCCATTCATAATACGTGAATGGGAATAGTGAAATAATATATGAAAACAGAACTTCCAGTGAAAATTAAGAAAGTCACATTGTTATTAAAGATAGGAAATTATGCAGCAGCCTTTGAGGAACTGCCAGTGATAAAACGGCTGACTTTTTAGATAGTTTTACAGAAAGCAGTTTCAATTTAATATGCATTTTACCTACAAATAAATATCCTACTAGGGTTCTTATATGTATTGGGAAGATCTTTTCAATCACACTATGCCAACTGATCTCCAATACTTATTATGTTTCACATTGTTGGTCTTACATAATATCCTTGATTAAATTTTGGGCCTATTGGTGTTATTTATTAAATTAGAGATACAACCTACTAAATTAATAAATTATTACAGTGGAAGCACTCTTGTCTTTTGAATGTATTAAGTACATTGCTTAAATTATTCTCAGGGAATGATTTACACATGAAGAGGCTCTGGTGTTTAAAATAGCTTTGTGTATTTCTTATCTCTGGAAATAGTCCTGGACTAGGTCCTGAAGTGGTATCAGACCAATTGTTTCTTCAAATGATTCGTACTATTTTGGAGTTCCTAACACACTATCCTAGAATCATGAATTAAACATAATGTTAAAAATGTAACATTTTGATCCAAAAATTTTCATAAGAAATAGAGAGACGTCTCAACTGAGCAAATATGCTCATGATCTTGAAAAGGCTTAGTAAACTTGCTTTCATTGTGAGGGTTTTTTTTTTCCCTTAAAAAAGCTATAATAAGGTGAACAGAGAAAACATTTCAAGATCAAGGGGAAAAATTAGGACTTGACTGCTGTTGCAAAAAGAGGTCACTCCCCTTCCACCTTATTTTAAGTGTTAATAGGTGGAATTGAGGGCAATGACTCCTGGCTTCTAATCTCCAGCCACTCTTTTTCTTGTCCTTGGGGTGTTCATGTCAAATTTGTATGCTGCTTGCTTATGTGTGACACACATCTTAATCCCAAATTTTGGTATTATAAAATTACAAAGAGCCCCGACCTGTGTGGCTCAGTTGGCTGGGCATTGTCCTGCAAAGTGGCATGTCGCCATGGCACATGCCTGGACTGTGGGTTTGGAGAGGCACTCACTTATGCTGATGTTTCTCCCCGTCTTCCTCCTTCCTTTCCCCTCTCTCTAAAAGTAAATAAATAAAATCTTTTAAAAAGAAAAAAATTACAGAGAAACACTTTTGGTGAAACTTCTCCCCTCTTTGGTAGCAGGAACACTGCCATTCTTCTATTCTTAGAGTCCGACTCTGTGCCTGGCACATGGAATAGACAAAACATAGTTTGGGTAGGTGAACACACGGGTGGAGTACACAGAAAAAGAGTACTATTAATTATTCTGAATCTAATATTTGCAAGATATCTGGTTAATGTCTGTCCCATTAATGTCTGTCACATTATCATTTTTTTCCATGCATCCTCCTCCTTTTCTCTCCAAATCCATATTGCAAAGCATGAGCAATGGTTATTTTTTACTGATTTGATAATTTGAGTTCATACATCCATAATTTACCAAAACAAATAGATAAAATTCTAATAAGAAAAAAAGTTGCTTCTTTATACCATAATTACTCTGCAAATGAGTTATTTTGTACTAGAAACATCCAAACTGGCCTCAGCTTCCAAAGTAAACAGGACAATTGCAAATAAAAGGGCTGCAGCCAAAACAGTGGTTCTAGGACAGTGGTGAAGGCAGTGGTAATGGTCAGGAGTTATGATCTGTCTCACACATTGTCCTCTTTTATTCTTCACCAAGCATTTTATTTGATATAACTATGTAAATTTCTTTTCTTTTCTGCTCTTCAAAGCTAACCCTATAGTGCTTCATCTGTGTTAAGTCCTATAGTACAAATTTTGGTAAGATAATTGTTTTTTTGATAAATAGATGGTTTTATCCCTCATCACTTCCATTTTTGCTATTTAATATGGAAGATGTTTGTCTTAAAATTTATTTGAAAATATTATCTACAACATTGTTAAGTATCAAAAGGTTGTTTCACATTTGTACCTCAAAGTGCAAACATCTTCAGATATGCTGGACACAAAATCAACCTGCTGTTATTCTTGTTTGATTGCTTTTCATCAATAGCTGGCTTGTTAGAATGTTATAAATAATAAATCAAGAGACTGGCATAAATTTCCTTACACAAAAGTTGAATCTAGAGTATTTAGGATTGTGTGTGTTTTTTTTTCTTTTCTCCCCCTCCTGGTGTTTTCTGTTCTAAAGAGGTCAAGTAAGGACGTTGGTAAAAGGGCTCTGTGCGCCATCTACTGATGGAATCCATATTTTCAGGGGGTTGGGATAATGAGAATTACACCTACATTTGTTTTTTAAAGTATTCTTTTAGAAAGGATGGGTAAAGGGAAAAGACTCCCCCTGACTCAATGACATATTGGTGACATCTGGAATAAATCTGGATTCAGCAAACACATAATTCAAAAAGGAGACATCAGCTCCTTAGTGCAAGTTCAAGTTACAAGGTGAAGTTCCAGGGGAGCCCTTTTAGCATTGGAAGAAGCTAGCCAAACCTTGAAGTCAACTTAAACAATGAATAGGATGGTTGTTTTTCACCTGTATGGTGAGCTACACTGGCTGCCTAATAATGGTTGCTGCCTTATAGGGAATGGCTTTACTAATGGCACATCCAGGTAACCATCAGTTTCCAATCTTATTATTGCACAGGACTTCTCTTCAATTTGATTATTTTATCAAGAATTTAATAATGCATAGCAAGCAAGTCCACCCTTCACATAGATCCTAACACACAGCTTGTCTACCTGTATATACATTTAGTGCTTATGTGCACAGAGATGCACCTACGGGTACACCTACAAGATGATATGCATCTATGTACATGTAGGTCAGTTAAGAAATCTAAGCCTTTGGACTTGAATTAAAATATCTCTCCCATCATAGTTCTCTCCACTCTGTGCTAAATTCAATAGAGAGATGGGAGAAATAGGAGTCCTCAAGCCAGAAAAGTTTTCTTGGTTGCAAATGGAAGGGAGAGCAGAGTATCAGTTTTGTAAGTACAAACTGTTGGAGTAAGAAGGTTGGATTAGAAATTAAAGTTTCCAAAGTGGCCCGAAGTGGTCGGATCTGATTCGTGTTATTTTATTTTATTTTTTTTTTTTTGTGAGCAGCTGGGAGAACTGAAAATTAACAACGAAGACCTGGAAAGCCCCAGGTAACCTCCTCCTTCTTACAACACTCTCTTTAATCCAAGGGCCGAGTCAACTTGCTTGGGAGGTTTTAAGAAAGAAAAATGAAAATAAAGCAAGAAAGTTGAGTCAGAAAGGGGAAGAGAAGCAAGTAAAGAGGGTAGGCTGGGAGAAGAGGATGAAGCCAAAGGAAAGATTCAGGAAGAAATTGGGAAGCGAGAGAAAAGGGGGAGAAAAGAAAGAAGGTAAAGAAGGCAAAAAAAGGAATGAGGGCTAGGAAGATGCAAGGATCTTTATTTAACGAACGAACCAAAGTTACACCCATCTTTCACTTTCAAATCAATCGTCTAGATCTTATCCGTTTCCTTTGTAAAGGTCGTCTGAGTTGTTAAAGGAAGCTAGTCAGTATTCCTCACCCCGCCCCACGCTTGGCTGCGCGGTTCCATCCCCGTCCACCGAGACCAAACAACCCGAGTGGGAACGTTGCAGGCGCGCGACTCTGGGAACACTCCCGCGACTGGTTGTCACTCGGAGAACCTAACCGGATTAATAGCCAGAGATGGGATTACGTTGGCTGTCACCAATACGCCTAAAGATTATAATCCAATTTATGCACATTACAGTCAGTATTAACTTTATCTGATATATTAAGACTCCCGGTTGCCCCTCGCGTACTCAGAGGTCAATCCTCTACGTTCTGATGCAGCCCAGCAGGCTGTCAGGAGGGGGAACATCCCGAAGAAAACAACTCCAAGCCCGGTCCCCGAGGGTCTGCACCCGGCACTCCCAGGTATTTCGCCTTCACCTGGGCACTGCTTTGTGCTGTCTTCCAGCCGTGGACTGCCAAAGCGGGAGGCGTTCCTTCGAGAGGAAATAGCACTTTTGTTTTTCTCTTGTTCATTTCATCTTTATATTTTCGGTGGCGGTAGCAGCGGCCGAAGGGCGGGGAGTACCGGGGCGAATGCCTGTGAGTGGATGGGGAAGGGGGCCAGAGGATTGTTGTCATTTATAACAGTCTTAAGCGATTGCTTTTTGATGCTTATTTGTAGGCTGGTATTTCTCTTGCTCAGTCTTTAAATAAGTTTGTTTGGGTGTGAGTTCTTGCCTTGTCAGCACAAAACCACAAAAAGACCTAGCGGAAAGTAAAAGAAAGCCCCCTCCCTCCCCCAAGCGTGCTTACTAACGCCGAACACCCCTTCTCCGACTGCTGGGGGCTCTAGGCAGTGGCTACATTCCAGCAGTTTTAATCCGTTTTTTATTGTAGGGCGAAGGGAGTTTACACAGGGGCTGGGATGGCTCCCCAGCTGGCCGCTCTATCCACTCCAACGCCCCCTCCCCGCCCCGCCCTTCTCACCACCCTCCCCGCCCCACCCCACCCCCAGCAGGAACCTGTTACTTTAAGCGAGGCGTTCCAGTGTGGCACAGCCGGCCGTGGGGGTTTCGGGAGGTGGCCGGTGATTGGCTCTTTCGAGCTCCCCCTGGCTCGCTCGCCCGGCCTCCCCGCGCGCTCCGCCCCGCCCGCGCGCCCTCCCTCCGCCCCGTGAGGCTCGGAGCCCCGGTGTCAGGCGCCACAGCGCATGCTCCGGAATCTCATCCTCTGGCCCTGGAGCTGCTGCTGCTGCTGCTGCTTTTGCTTTTGGGGCTGAGTTTAATAACCAGCGAGCGAGCGAGCGAACGCGGGGGAAAAAGGCAGAGAATGTCCGCCATCTACCCTCCGCTCCTGGGCGCGCTCTCATTCATAGCAGCCTCTTCATGAATTACAGCTGAGGGGGGCGGGGAGGGGGGTACCTCACAACACCCCAGCAAACCTCCGGGCCCCCAGGCATGGCTAGCTCGGTAAGTACATGCAAACATAATAATAAAAGACCCCCCCCCGGCCTTTCCTCCCTCGCCCTGTGCCGCCACCGCAGCCCAGACAGCGCCAGCGCTCCGCGGTTTCAATTAGAAAAAGGTTGGTCCGGTTTGCAGGGAGCTGCTGCCTCTCCCTCAGCCTCCGTTCCCCTCCCTCCACAGCCCCCCAGGCGCGCACACACACACTCACACACTCACACACACTCGCCCCTCCACCCCCCGCGCCTCCCTCCCTTCTCGCCTCTCTTTGCAATCGCAAGAAGCGCACTCTCGCTCACACGCGCGCACTCACACACACACTCACACGGTGGAAGGAGGCGAATAATAACTCAGCCATATTTCAGCCGCAGCCGCCGCCGGGAGCCGCGGGCACAGTCCGGGGACGCGGTGAGCAGCCTCGGCGGCCGCTACGATGGTGCGTTCTCCTCGGCGCGCGTGTGTGAGCCGGAGTGAGCGGGCTGACAGCGGCGGGGCCGCACGCAACTTTGCCCCCGCGCCGGGCTGCGCGCAGTCGAGGCTTGGTCGCTGTCCGCCTGCCTCCCTGCCTTTCTGAATTTCATTTTTTGGGGGTACTTTGGGGCCACTTTGGCTTTTGGAAGTGTGTTGCGGTGGCTCCGTTAGGCTGGCCTCGCCGATCGCGTGGGGCTTTTCGCTGGGGGTGGGGGTGGGTGCGGGGTACCTTAAGTTACGGATGCCTCGGTGTGTTTTCCTGCGGGCATGTGTATGTCTGTGACGACGTCTCATTTTTGTTGTGCACGAACCCCGTGGTAAGAGCACGGGAGTTTGTGCCCATCAGCAGAGGCTGCCTGTAGTTTCCATTCAGCCTGGCACAGCGCTCCACACGCACGCACACACACGTACACAAAGACTTCCTCGGCGTGTGCCTGTCGCCGCGGCACTTTCGGGGAGGGGGCTCGCCCGAACCCCCCTCGGAGTCCCAGCTACCTCCCTTCCCACGCTGGGAAACTGCCCCGGCATCGTCTCCTAATAGCCTTCTAATTTGTTTCCGATGCATTTGTTGTCGTGCTCGTAGTGGCTGAGTGTGTTCTCCCTCTTTCCCCGACCCTTGGACCCCCTTCCTAATTGGGGGTAACATTCCGTTACAATCCAGACGGGTGTGGATGCTGGGCCCGGGGCACCGGGGGCCAGGCCGGCCGGTGGGGTATTTGGGGGTGTGGGCTGTGCGCGCCCACGCGCGTGAAACGTGGATGCGGAGGGCACCGCCGTTTCCTTTTATGTGCGTTTCAAGAAGGAGGAAAAAAAATGTCAGGCGCAATGTGCAATGTCGAATGGTCGGTCGCCTTCCTGTTGTTCAAGGCTGTCTCTCCTGCTGTCCGCAGTGTGCCGTGCAGGTGAAGCTGGAGCTGGGGCACCGCGCCCAGGTGAGGAAAAAACCCACTGTGGAGGGCTTCACCCACGACTGGATGGTGTTCGTGCGCGGTCCGGAGCACAGTAACATACAGCACTTTGTGGAGAAAGTCGTCTTCCACTTGCACGAAAGCTTTCCTAGGCCAAAAAGAGGTAGGGTTTGAATACAAAAGGAGCTTGATAAAAAAATGTCTTGACTGGCATAGGAAACAATCGCTTGGCCCTGCGGCCCCCTGTACTTCTCCCCGCGCCCCCCCTCCTCGCGTCACGCTCGCTGGCTGAGCCTGGGGACCCCGTGCACAGCGCCGCGCCGTCCAGGTCCCAGCCCCTGCCCGCACTCGAGATTTCGGCTTCGTGAAAGTCACTGCCGAGAGAGAACCGTCAGGTGTCGAGTGTTTATTCATCCCAAGCCAGCCCTCACGGGTCTTCTGGGGTTAGCCGCGGGTTCTGTGGGGAAGGTGCAATTAGTTGTTGGGTTTGGAGGTGTGGGGAGTGGGACCGGAGGGAATAAACAGCTGAGCTTTTTTTTTTTTTTTTCCTGGAGAAACCGAGCCTTACCTGTGTTATCGGCAGAGAATGCATGGGATGTAGTTACTATTCCGTCTGTAGAAGTCGCCTCTTTTGGGGGGTATTCTCTGTCTTCCTCTCTGAACATGAAACATTGAGCACCAGTTGTCACAGACTTTTCCTTTTGTAGGTTAGCCACCCCCAGCCTACATGGTCAGGATTTTATGTTTAGTTAGGAGACTTACTCATCCCTAGCCCCGGATGGCACTTGATTACACATTCGATTTTGAACAACTTTCCGAAATGTCTGTTTGATGTGATCTGCAGAGAAGAGGGACCCCGCAAAGGTCGAGTCTTAAGTTTCAGAGGGCCAATGTTGTCTTGCCCTGTGCCTCAGTCCTTCCCTACTTTGGTTGTTAGCCTTAGTGTCTACTTTGCATAGTCCTGCTGAGCCTTTGGCCCCAAACATTTTCCACAAAGGATAGGGCAGTTTTGAAGAAAAGAAACCGGGTGTTATTTTAAAAGAAATTGAGAGAGTGTTTGAGAAATCCTGATTTCTATTCCCTACAGCCTCTGGAAAGCTACTGTCTACTTGTTTTAGTTGGATTAGTGGAGGTAACAATATAAATACAATAAGGTGCTTTGTTTGTGAGCAGGTTTATTTATCTAAGTCGACACAATGGTTAGTCGTTATCTTCCATTTGATCAGTAATCTTTATTGGCATCTAGAACTCCTGCAGTTTCTTAGGGTAACATCATAATACATCCGTTCTGCTTAGAGCTACGGGGAAATTATTGAACATTCAGGGGTGGAATAAAGAAAAATGCAGTGTGCCTTAGAGGTGGCAGAGACTTGCGTTAATGCTTATTTTTGTTTCCAGAGTTCACATAATGGGATGTAGGATTGTATGTTTTGCCTTTAGTGGTTTGTTTTATACCTCGTCTTGACAACTTGAACAGTTGAATTTGATGGGCTTTGCTAGATGGTTAATAAATGAATCCAGCTTCTAAAAGAGGGGTAGGAATATGCATGGCCTATAGGAAATAACGTTTAGATTTTGTTAGCATTCTCTGTAAAAATATAGCTAGGTATATTATATTCATATTTCCTCAAAATTATGATAAGGCTGAGTTTTGTCAAGTTTCTGTCACTATATGAGGTTGGGTATGAGGCTTCTTGGAATTTCGTTCTCCCCTTTCCATGTGCAGATAGAGCTACTGCAGAGGAGTTCAAACAAAAGAAACCACCTTCTAAGATCCTTGGTACACAGTATTATGACTACTTGGCTACTATTTACTTCAAGGTGAAATACACTTTACAAAGGCCATATTTATTGAATTAGGAAAACGAAGTTAGTTGGCAGAAGATGCAGCTCTTAAGATAACTTTGTTTAGGTGCCTTAATAATCAAATTGGCATTGTATAATCAACCTCCCCATATTTTACCACTTTTCTGCTTCAGTGGGTGTGTGTGGTGATGCTCCCCTTTAGTTCCTGTACCTGATGATTTTCTGTCCAGCCTGAGGGAATGTGAGGGTGCTGCCCACACAGCCCACACCTGGGTGTTGTTGGCTGGGTGTGGTAAACCACTCAGTAACACTGTGTCTTCCCAGCTATCTCCAGTGGGATGTCAGCTTGTCCGTTGAGCTCTTCATTTTTTTTTTCTCAACTGTGGAGTTTCTTTATGTAGTCTATAAGGCATTGTTTTAAAATGTTTATTTTTGGATTTTTATTTGTATGTGTGCTTCCCATGAAGTGACAAGTCCTGGGAAAAATGCCAGCTTACATAGCCCAGGAGAGACCTTGTCATACTGTAATTACACATGATTCAGATTGCAAGAGAAGGTTTCTCTGTTATTGGGAATAGTTGTAAATTCATTTAACACCAAACATGCCACTTAATCCTGGTACTTATTTTTTGGCCTATAATGTCTTTCAAACTGATAAGCATTGGTACAGAATAAGAATGCCAGGCATTTCTAAGTCTACTTCTGTACTTTTTAAGGTGCTATATTTGTAATACTATAGATCTATAAATGTTAGGAATGGAAATGGGAGAAACTGCAAAAATGACTGTGAAAAATCTGGGTAAATATTTAAAAGGAATGCATATACTCTGAACTCTATATGGCTACTAATAAGTTAAATCACTTTCACTATATATGGTAGCAGATAAACAGAAATGGACCTTACAATTGAAGATGAACTCCTCAGCCACAAAGATGGATGAGTCCTTAGTTTCATAAGTCTTTGGTTTCAAAAAGTGAATTAATTTTCAGGTTGATTTCCTTTATTTCACAGTAATATTATGAGAACTTGTAGAGGAAGAAATTATAGTATTATCAACTTGTTGCCTAATGAGAATTACATACAGCATTTCAGGATTGAGCTAATTGGACTTGAATTAATGAGGTTTTACTCTGTTCCAAAGATGTATTGGAGACTTTCAATTTAAAACTACTAACACAAAGTCCTAAATAAAAAAAAGAGATTTTGATGAAATGGTGAAGCCTGGAATATCCATTAGCTGTTACAGAATAGGCAGGTCAGAGTGTAATGCATTTTAAAACTATCTACTTGCAAAAAAAGACCATATCTTATTTATTAGTACAAAAGATTTATAATAGCCTGATATGACTGAAATGAATAGACACATTGAAAACATTTCATTTAAAATATTAATGTTTTCATTTTCAGTATGATGTGAGTTTGAATGAACTTTCTTTTCAATTACAGCCATCCTTACTATTACAGTCTGTTCGACTGACATTTATGATATGAAATCTGTTGCTTATTATTTTATGTAAGCTAATTTGGCCACTGCTATGATTTGATAGCTTTTTATTTGTAGCCTTAGTCCTTTGAGTGGGCAGATAAAGCATAATAAATCCACATTTATAACTTTCCTTTGATTTAAGTGTTTGAGCCCAGCTTTGCTGTGTAGTTCTGATTTGTGTTAGTATTCTGAAATAATTTGAATAACTTTTTATCAGAGTATCTAAAATTTGAGGGTTTACTAGTTGCAGATATTGTGTGCACCTGGTGTATTTTTCTTCTGAGGTATTTAAAAGGTGTAAGGAAAAAATGAAGATGGAAGACTCTACTGATACATTTAGTAAGTGTTATAAGATTCTGTAGAGTTCTGTATGGAATTAAGATGACCAGTGGGAACAGTTTTATTGCTTGGCATTTTGAAGCAATATACAATATAATTTTCTAAGGCAGCTAAAAACTAAGTTGCTGGAGGAAATCTCATATGCTGTTAGTGAGAATGTAAATTGGGCACAGATATTTAGAGAGCGTTTAGCAAAATCTAGTAAGATTTTAAATGTCTATACCTTTTGACCCAGAATTTTACTTCTAGGAATTTTTTTTTATAGGATTGGCTTCACTACTATACAAAGATGCACCATATTTCTTGTGATTGTTTTTTAATAGCAAGCCATATATGGGATCTCAGTTGGGTAGGAGTAATCTAAAAAAAGAGGGTAAATCTATTTGTAGATGCAAGATCTTCAAGATATATTATGTGAAATCAGTGTGATCCATTTAAAAATGTACTCAAACAGATAAAAACTATATGTGTGTATGTATATAAAAAAATCCTGGATGAATGGGGATAAACTCTTACCAATAATTTTCTTGAGGGGGCTTATGGTGTTGATGGTGATGGGGGTTATTTCTGTAGTGCTTGATTTTTTAAAAAAAGTTAATTCTATATATTTAAAGCACTCCAATGAGTACTCATTACTTTTTAAGACTGAAAGGCAAAGAATAAAGATCCAGTATAAGAACATTGCCTTTTAAAAAAGGGATTAACATGTAGCTATCAAAAAGTGATCTTTAACTATCTTGGGTAAATATTGTTGCTCAGTGGTAAGGAGGAGTTTAACATTAGGAATTACAGACTTGCATTCAGGTGATGATTTAAGAGACACCTGGTGTAATCTTGAGCGAGTCATGTCTCTGTTTTTTTCTCATTTGTGTTAAAGGAATGATGATAGAATAAGTTCCTCACAAGTTGAGGATTAAATATGAATCTGTTCTCAAATGTATTGGTTTTCAGACTCCTTTACACTTAAAAGTTGAGAACTCCAAGGAGCTTTTTCCGTGGGGGTTTTATTTATTAATATTTTTGTATTAGATATTAAACCTGAGACACTTTAAACAAATTCTAAAACAAAAAGTAACGTGAAAAAGAGAGGTATTGTTTTACTTTTTTGTGTGCAAGTCTTTTTAATGTTTTGTTTAATAGAAGACAACTGGATCCTCGTAGGTGCTTCTGTGTTCAGTCTGTTGTGTTATCATATTATTAATTTTAGCTTCTGGAAAACTCTGCTGTACACTAAAGAGAGAAGGAGAATGAAGAAAAGGCAAATAACATCTTAGAGTTGTTATGTAAATAATTTTTACTTTGCCAACACCTGGAAAAGGTCTTGGGGATCCTAAAGTCCCCAGACTATACACTCGAAGAACCTCTCCTATAAAATATTCAGCATTCAACCTGACACAGATAAACTGCCCTATTAATATGTGGAAGCTGCTTTTTAAAAATCATTATTATTGTTTCTGATAAAACACTCATTTAATAGAAAGAGAAAAGACAAATATTCCCAGGCATTTGCATGGTTAAATTCCGGTGTAAAAATTATTTAACAATTTTTTCAGAAAAGAAAATTCCAAACTTGGGTTTTACTAGATATATTTTATATTTAACATCATTGTCCATTTTATGCTGTGTTGTGTTGTTCTGTGGAAGCCTTTCACATCTGTTGTTTTAGGTGACCCCCTGTTGAATTATCTCTGTGAGGTAGACAGGGTAGGGGTATCAGTTGGTTTCATAATTTTACCTTAAAGAACCCTTGTTCCTTCTCTTGGTTCTTTGAAGCTTCCTTCCAGTGCTCTTCCATGCACCAGCCTTAGCCCTGTAGCTCTTTTTCTGTTCATTTATTACAGATGACTCCTACTACTTAACACAGCTACACAGCTTTTACAGTTCTAAGATGTAGCCTTTTTTTTTTTTAATCTCTTAGTGACTTAAGTCTTCAAAAGAGAACTTTGGAAAGCTTAGATACTTGGGGAAGGAGGAAGATGTTAAATTCAGTTATTCCAATTACAAAATTAAGCAAGGACTCAATAAATTACTGAACTTTACTGAACTTTGATCTATTTGACCAGATTGTAGAATGTATTTGATCTCTGAAACATGTTTTACACTGTCCTAATGGAAATAATATAGATTTCTATATTTTGGTCCTTTGGTTTTTATACTTTCTGTTTGAGTTTTTTATTCCTGAGAGAAGAAGCTAACATGTAGAAAGAGGAATTCTCTTATTTCAGTTATACAAATTAATATTCTTTTAAAACATTTTGTTTCATATGTGGCCAGAATTTTTTTAGTTTATCTTTTGACTAATAACATGTATTTTAATACTTTAATCTTTTATTCTGATATTTTGTGGTTCTCCTTATACTTGTTTGTAGTGCTGTATTCATTTTGTGGACTATAATTTATGTGAAAATTTCCTTGGATAGATAATTGCCCATTGATGATATTACAGGTAGTTTGTAAGCATTTTTTAAAAAAAATCTTGTGCTATAACTATCATAGAAATTGACAAATTGCATTGCACATTTGCATAGAGCATCTTTTATGATGAACCCATATATTATATTTTTACATGCAAATGAAAATTGCATTTTCTAATTTATAGATATGTGGTCATTGTAGAAAAATCAAACCATAGAAATAGAAAGGAGTTACCCCCAAATTCTTCATATACAACAATGATTAATATTTTGGTAGATACCTTTATATATATATATACACACATACACACATACTTATTAACTATGAATTAACATGAATTCATTTAACATGTGTTTTTGTTTTCATTTTGTGGAGCCCCTCTGATACTCCTAGAACATTTCTAGGAGCTGGGGAGAATGCACAGATGAACATTCCTACTCTCATGATGTATAGTGGAATATCATCTTTTTAAAGCTGAATTTTATGGTATTTCATTGAATATACATTTGTTATACATTATTTGGACATTTAGATTGTTCTCAGTTTGAATTTGATATGAACAGTGCTATTTGAACATTCTTGACATTCATTTTTATGGCTTTTCAATAATTTTCTTATGTTAAATTTCCAGAAGGGAGGTATGTGAATCAAGGTGTATAGATTCCTCCAAAATAACTATCAGTTTATACTTTCCTAGCAGTTGGGAGACTGCTAATTTCCCCACATGGAAGCCAGTACTGGAAATTAATAGCTTTAAAAAAAAATCTTTGCCAATCTGCTGGATGAAATGATAACCTTATTTTTATTTGCATTTATTTGATTAGTAATGACACATATCTTTAAATATGTACTACATATTTACCACTTGTCATTTGTGATAGGCCTGTTTTGTGGCCTTTTTGTATTTCTGAAAAAAAAGAAAAGTACAGGCAAATACAAAGGAAAGAATGATATAACAAACATTTAAATCCCCACTATGAAGAATGAAAGTGTTTACATTTTATCGTATTTGCTTCCTTGTTTTCATTTTAGGGAATTAAGTGTTATAGATTCAGCTAAATTTTTTAAATGCCTCTCAACTTTTTCTTCCAACTCTTCAGTTTTACTTCCATCTATTGACGTACATTTGCACATTTATGCTACTACAAGTAAAAGAATATTATGTCTTAAAATCCCAGAGTATCAATATTGAGTGAGCCATTTTTTAAATTGAGATGTATAGTTCACATACCATAACATTCACTCCTTTGAAGTGTAAAATTCAGTGGGTTTTAGTATATTCACAAGGTTGTGCACCAATTGCCACTATTTAGTTCCAGAACGTTTTCATGAGTGAATAATGTTGCATCTTGTTCCCCTTGACTCAATGTTTTTGAACCTTTCCATATGTCGTCTACAGAGAGCCAATTCATTCCTTTTAATTTCTTTTGGTTAATATTTAATTGTAGGAATATGTTTTATGTTTATTTTTCTGTTCTTCTGTTAAGGAATATATAGGTCACATTCTATTCCGTGCAGTGAACATCTTTGTATGCATTACCTTGTACAAATGAATGAGATTTTGGATATAGGCCTAGAATTTTAGTTGACAGTACGTTTTCCTTTGTACCAGACATTGCTAAATTGCTCTACAAAGTAGTTGTGATAGTTTATACCCTGTTGGAGAATGAGTACTATTTTCTCATCTTTGCCAATGTTGGATGTTTTAAGATTTCCTATTTTTGATATTTAGTTGAAATATAGTATATATTTTTTTCATTTACATTTCTCTGGTTTCTAGTGGGTTAAGCATTTTTTATCTGTTTATGACAGTTTGGATGTCCTCTTTATTGACTTCTTTTTATATCTTTTTCTTTAAAAAAACCATTGAGGTGTTTGGTTTTTTTTCTTAACTGTAGGATGTTAACCCTTTGTTATTTGAGTTGAAAAGATCTCGTCCTATTTTTTTCTCTCGTAGCCTAATGTATGGTATCTTTTTGTCATACACAAGTTTTAAATTGTGTCAAAATTATCTATTTTGTTTTGCCTTCCTGTTTGGTTTTCGGTTTTGTTTAAGAATATAATTTGTGGTCATGGTAATATGATTAACCAACAACTTTGTATGTGCAGGATACAGTGAAAAGATTGGGGGAGATGCAAATAAAAGAGGAGGTCCCTGCCTTCAATGTGCTTGTGTCTTTTAGAGCTGGAAAGGACACTTGAGATTCTTCATCTTTGTTTACCCTCTCATTTTACTTTGAATCAGCAGCCTAGAAATGTGAAGTGATCTTGCATGTAGACACAATGAGTCACAAGTGTGCCAGCGCAAAGATAACTAGTAATAAATGGCAGTAAATGTTTACTTTTAAAACATTGAGTAATTATTCACTTGTATTATCAGACAAATGTTCAGTAATAACTGCTTTTGTAGACATGATCTAGGATTTAATTAAGTGGTGGTAACCATGGTAGATACTGTTTAAAAGGAAGTTCTATAACTACTTTCAGGCAAAATCAAATTCATTTTATGGATTTATTTGAGGTTTTCTTTCAAGATTAAATCATTAGGAAAAATTGTTACTAAATGGTAGGTATCCCCCTGATATTTCCACCCCTAGAGCCGCCCCATCCCACCTGCCCCCTGTAGGACTGCAATTCCATGAAGGATGCAGAACTTTGTTTTAGGAAATAGTGTTGTTTGCCCTAATTCTTTTAACTCTACTGTGATAAGTTTGCAGTGGTTGAGGCCTGAAGAAAGCTATTATCATTGAATTTTTAAAAAGATAAGGCTAGGATTTGGGCGTGATTTAGTAGGTCTGTTGTAGTTAACAATTAACTTTTTGGATAGAATCAATGCACCATCATTTTTTATTAAGGATAATTATGGCTCAATTTGAACTTAATTCTGAGGTCCTTTTATTTAAAATAATGTTCATAAGTGATTATAAAGATGATTGGTTGAATTCAATTAGAATTATTACTCATGTTAGATTGATATTCTCAGAGCCAAGTAAATTTAAAATATTTAATTTTGCCAAATGTAGATTTTTTTTGTTACTTTCCACCAGAAATTGTTATTTTTCCATCAATACCAGGCCAAATACTGTATGTATGTATTGATTTTAAGAAGCAAAAGTACATGAACAATTTCCTAATATATTCACAACCACAGTGGCCTAGATAGTAGGGAGATTTACTTGCCTCTTAATATTTCTAGATATATTTAAGTTCACATGATGCCTTTAATTTTTGCAGAAAGGTTTTATGCCCCTTTTTTCCTCCCCTCTCCCAGGGTGGCATTGTGAGAGATTAGTGTCATATTATTCCAGGTACCTATTTATTTTAATAAATATTTAAAACATTTTGAATGCTTAAAAACAAGGTTTGTTCTAGATTTCATGTGATCCACACCTTTTACCCAAATACTACATTATATGTGTTGCTGAATAATGAAAGCTTTATTTGTATTGAAGAAATGTTTTTCTAGTTTACAAAATTGTTTCCTTTGTTTGATTTCTTTCCTTGTTCCTGTATTATAAGTAGCTGTTTTGTAGTAACTCAGTGAAAATTAGAGCATGTAGGCTGTTGGGATTTGGTTGCTTTTAGTGAGATGGGTTATTCAAAATGTTGAATAACATTTGTCAGAGATGCTTATTGTATGGCTTTTCTTCCTTACCTGTCCACAAAAATAGTGAGTAGCATTGGGAGCCAGCTTCCTCATCATACAGGACATCCAGCACGAGCACCTGGTACGTGCTTCGGTCAGTCCAGCGTTTACCTCTCCTTGTGTGCATACCTGTTGTTTTTCCTGTATTTCAGTAGAGACACTCATCAAATGAGATGGGACCTGTATTACCACTGAGGGCAGCACTTACACCTTTGATCAATGTCATCTAGACGGGGGAAGTTTTTTGGCAACAATGTATCATAAAGGTAGATACTGCAAGTCAGAAGGAGTGTTAGAATCTAGACAGTAGCTTCCACTCTCCTAAATGGTAAATCATTACTCACTGTTCTAAAACTCATTTTTTTCTGTACCTCTAATAATGACTTTGTACAAACAGAACCACCACTTGAATTTAGCAGGAAACATTGTGTTGGCTGAGAACCACAATTTCTAGAGTGTGTTTTAGCTTATGTTACAGGCAAAATGAATTTTTCCTCTTCCTTATATTCTTCCTTCACCTACTTTGGATGCTTTTTCAAAAGCCAGACACAAATTTGAGAGAATTGGCTAGGTCTATCACTTTTTTACTACTTACTTTATGAAATACAACTAGCCTTTTAGCTTTAAAAATAGGAGTCAGATGTATTCCAGTAACTATTAGGAACAGTATTTAGCAATGCAGCCATAAAGGCCCAGGCCTGGGAGGTAGGAGGGATGTGTTTGGTCTGAAAAAACTGGACTTTCCCAGCTCTGAAATATTTTTTCCTTAGTTTTTAAAAAATGATAAATTCTGAATGTGTCATTGATCTAGTATTGAAATCTAATGATGAAATAACTAGCATTTATTGACTGTCATCTGTATATTGGTTAGTTGTCATACTAAACAATAGGTGTGTGCTGCTGCGTTTAATTTCTCACTTTTTGTAAATGTGTTTGGAGAATGATTTAAAAATATTTTATTTATTTATTTTTAGAGAAAGGGAAGGAGAGGGAGAGAAACATCACTGTGTGTGCTTCTCACACGCCCCCCCTTCCCCCCACTGGGGACCTGGCTGGCAACCCAGGCATGTGCCCTGACCGGGAATCAAACTGGCAACCCTTTAGTTTGCAGGCTGGCACTCAGTCCACTGAGCCACACCAGTCAGGGCTGGAGAATGATTTTTTGAAAGCATAAAATGTTGATGTGAACTTCTGGATATTGGAATTTTAACTGTTTAAATTGAAGAGTGAACAGTGAAATGGGTAAAAGACTTGCTGAAATAATAAGGAAGTAGAAGATAACATGGATATTTTACTTACTAGGTGATGAAGTTTTGGTTATGAAAAGTTACTTTCTGATTTTACTGGTGCCATTTACACAAGTCATCAACTACTTGTAGGTGGGAGCATTCATGGAACTTGAGACACCTTGTGTTTATTTGAAACTACTTCTTTAAGTATGGTTCTTGGCCAGGTCATTAGATCATTGAGTTTTTCATGAAAGTTGACTTATTTATTTATTTATTTATTTATTTATTTATTTATATTTCATATAATGTAGTCCAGACCTTGAAATTTTGTCACTCAATTAGCTTTTATGAAGTATCATGTTTCAGATAACTGCTTGTGTTTCAGTATCAATAGAATTAAAGTTGTCTTGAATAGCAAGTACGCTTCCACTCTTTACTTGCAACAGCCTGCATAACTTTTAGGTCAAAGAAAAATAATTCCAGTTACCATTCTAATTTGTTAAAGGGAATTATCTAATGACTAAACTAGAGCTGTGGATTTAATTTGTATAAAAACACACACAAATGCAGACATTTTAAAGAGAGCAGCACATATACAAGAATGTTGTATGGTAAAACTTACACAGTAGCTGGTATTAATGCTACTTGACATAGATCTTTCTGTGGAGGCTCTTTTTTGGGTTTATCATTGATTTTAGTATTTAATTCAGTTCATTTTCTTCGTATAAGAATTGTTCATCTTTGCCCTCATTTTGATAACTGTGTGATACATAAAAATAAATCAGTGAAAAGATGGGAAGAAAATATTATAGCAAAATGTTAATTGAAGTTATGTATAAGAGGGGGGATATCAGAAAATTTTTGTCATCAGTAATATTTGTTGGATGTTTTCAAGCTTTCCCGAATGCCGCATCTTATGTGAAAGTAAAAATAGATACTTAAATGTACATATGAACATGTTTACAATAAGCTTTTTAGCCTTTTTTTCTTAAAATAATATCATTTAGAAGATATACAGGAATGTCTTCCCCAAGGAACTTTTTTATATTTTGTTATTTAAAGTTTTAATTACCTGTCATTTTGAATGTTTTCTTTTACTGTTGTTATGAATATATACATAGTGTTTCTTAAGTTGATTTTAAGCTTTATGTAAATCATGTCCTTAACTTTCTTAATAATTATTGTTGTATTGCAGTTTTAAAATGAACCATATTGACCCAATTTATAAGTACACGATTCATCTAAGACATTTTTTGTAATAAAATTTTTTGTTATAAAAATTTTCAGAGTGTTAATGTGACTTTACAGATTGACTACAAATAAAAGGACTTCTCATCATGTGTAGTATATGATGTGGAGTTAGGAATAAATGGGATCTGTAATTGGAAAAAAGGCCCATTTCTCATTTGTGTCTTTGTGTATATTTTGGGGGTTAAACACTAAATTATGAGAAACAGAAAGTACTCAAAACTACTACCAAAACCAAAGCAAATATAATATGTCTAGCGCAGGGAGAAAAGTGGTGCCTTTTGGATGGGAAACTGATGTATAATGGTACAAACATAAATAATATTTTAGTATTAAAACAGTTTTAATACTGTTTCATATACAGGATTGGGAAAATGGAGGTTTACAGTTCATATGGAAAATAATGCAATAATTAATAATAATACAAGAATAAAACTCAGTTTTATATACCCAAAACTGTAAATCTACTTTTGCCCCACCCTGTATATGCTACAAAAATAACCAGAAGTTTAAAAAAATTAAAATGTGATTTTATGTTTTGAGTATATAAGAGGAGATCTCCCCCTCCAAAATGGAATTTATTTATAAAAAAATTGTGTACTTATTCTTACATGTTTAGACTTCAGTCACCTTCAAAGCACTCTCCCTTTGATGCAATACACCTATCGAGATGTTTTTTTCACTGCTCACAACAGTTTGAAGTCCTTGATTTCGATGCCTTTTAGTGCTTCTGCCGGTTTCTCTTTTACCTCTTCCACATCAGCAAAATGTTTTCCTTTGAGGACTTTTTTCATCTGGGACAGCAAAATAAAAGTCAGGGCTAGGTCAAGTGAATAGGGAGTGTGGGGCATAGGGGTCCTGACATTTTGGGCTCAAAAATGCTGAACAATTATAGTGTGTTCACTCATAGCATAGTGCGGGCAGGTGCTCTCGTAAATCACTCATCATGTAATGGGGCATACGCATGGGAAGAGTCTTCAAAAATAATTCACTGAAGCTGAGCACAGCCTCTCACAACAATGCCAGCTGGTCCACTGATACAGATGAGTTTCTAGAACACTCACCTAGCTGGAGTAAGCCTGTACTACAAAGGACCTGCCCTCCGGAGGATAGGTTTGGGTTTTTTTCTGTGTGTACCCCTTTGTATAATGCAGATAGGTGATTTGCGTATTCCTTAGATATAACTAAAAGTAATGATTTCTGCAAAATGAGGGATTTAATTTTAGTTGTCTTAACAGGTGTAATATAAAATTTGTACTCTAAAGTCTGGCTGATCTAGTTCATGATATTACAATCTGTGGGAAACATCTTTATCTTTTTAATATTTTTGAAAAAATAGTCATTAAAACTGTACTTTGCTCAAATAATAGCAAAACTATATATCAAATAAAAGTAAGTCCTTAATAGATGCTTTTATAAAACTCATAAATTATAGTTAGCCAGATTAATTCTACCTTAGAATATAAATAATAAAAATTGATTTTTGTGATCTGAGCATTTCTTTATTAGCTACTTGAGTAAAATTGCTACTTTAAGTTCTATTTGCTAGTGTTTGGGCTAACATTACTTTTTATGGGCTTAATTTAGTTCTAATAAGTGTTTACTTAACTATTTCTTTTCCTTTTGAGGGCATTCTAAATGGGGTTCAGAGTGGCCTGACTCTTTCTTTAGGATGAAGGTGTGTATGAGAACGAGGAAAATAAACTGTTTGCCACCATGACTGTAGCTCGTGATACTTGCTTGCTATTTTTTATTATTAAATTAATTTATGTAGGTGTCTTAACTACAAATATAGAAAATAAAGTAATTGCTTTAAAACCCATTCTAACAAAATATTTGAAGGACCAAGTGAAGAGTTGAGATTTTGTGTAATAAGGACACTTGGTTTGAATATTGCAGGTGGTTAGAAATTCCAAATTTGGTACTAAATTAAATAAACATACTCATAGAGTTTTATTATAGGACAGACAGAGCTGAAGTAGACCAAGATAATGTGTAAATGGCCCTTATTTAGAGCATAGAGAGTGGGAGCATGTTTTGCAGTGAAAGGGGACTGATGGACAAGGTGTTCTCTACTTGTAGACTTGTAAAGACCTCAGAGTTTTCTTTATGTTATTGTAGAAAGACATTATTTTTGCTTTGGTGTGCTTAAAACTAAAGGGCAAATGATCCAAAAGAATAATCTTGAAATTCAATAGCAAGAAAACTACTTGACATTGTGGGCTGGAGGCCAGCAAACGTGTTGCTTTCATTGAATGCGTGGGAAATGGGGCAGGCCTGGAATTTAAAGAGACAGGGTGCAGTACCCTAGAGAAGAAAAGCCCTCCTGTATGATTTGCTTACTTGGAGAAAAAAATAGACCTAAAGTTTTCTCTAAAGGATCTTTATTGGATCAACTATTTGAGGCATTGAAAGACACTGAGTTTTTCCTAACTCAAGTTCCCATCTCCCTAGCCATCTTCTCTTGTCTGAAATTGCTGCTGAGTAAAATTGTTTATAACAGAGGAGAAGCAGCTTTTCAAATAAAAGTACTCTGTAGCCTGTTCAAATGGAGTATAATGTAATTCTCTCTGAAACTGAGCACTTATTACTTTGTTTATGTAGCTGTTTAAAAAGGGGGTTGATGAGCAGTTGGGGGTACTACAGGAACCACTGCTTTAGAAATTACTGTTTTTTTTCTGTCTGAGTTTTCCTCCCCCACCACTCATGAATCCCCCTCTTCCCCTCCCCAACCTCCCACAATCCCTCAATAAAATAGTATTTAAAAGACTTGAATAACCAGTCCTATGTACCAGCTTCTTGCTTGAGGCAGTAATGTTGTATTATTTTCAATGGGTGGTCTTGAATCTCCATGGGAGATTTTATAGGCTGTGGGCTCCAAGACCCACTAAGTATTATGCTGAACATAACCAGTTTAATTCCCAAGCCATAGAGAATATATAGAGATAGTTTTATATTCTTGAAGTCCCATCATTAATTACTTGCAAAGCAATTTATTTAATTTTATTTGAAGAATTTGTGGTTTAGATCCCTACAAGGAACACATATTAACGCAGTATTTGAGGTTTACTTTTTAAAACAAGTAAGCCATTCATATATGTGTCAATTCAGGAACACCCATTTGTGGTGTATTTTAATTCATAGGTGTTTTTTGTTTGTTTTAATTTTTCTCCTTTAGAAATCAACACCTAGTAGTTGTTTTGGAATGTTAAATAGCTGAAGCCATATTTCTTCTACTTGAGATAGTATAAAATATAGGATCTGTTAGAACCAGAAAGGTATCAGATATGCTTAAGTGTATCTCTTAGCTGTAGCATGTAGAATAAATGTATATTGACCTGAAATGTACTAAAATTGCTTTGGTCCAAACCTTTGTGGAAGTAAACAGATTGGCATAATAAATACTAGATTAAGAATGCCCTTTGTAAAAAATAAATTGTTCTTTAGGCAAACTTCCTTTAATAAAACATTGGATTCACTTGTGCACTGTAAATATTGAAATGTGGAATGTTGCAGTCATGACTATTCCTACATAACTTGGCTTATAATTATTTTGCAGTTTCTTTCTAGTGTGAACCTGTGGTTATCAACCAGAGTGATAACAACTTTGTTGGGTCAATTGATTTGCTTATTTTGTTCCTGTTACGTTGTTCAGAAAATTATTTTCTGAAGAATGTTGGACTTCAACTTAAAATAAATATTTATAAGTTCTGATTAAATAGATGCCTGAAATACCTGTTTTCCATGGGCTATGTAGGGAAGAATTTAGGAGTAGGTATCTCAAGTGTTGGTAATAACTGGATGATGATATATAATGAGAAAGCTTTTTGTTTATTTTAAACACTGTAAGTGGTTTTAGGTGGAAAATTGTAATCTGTGAGGTACTGAATTTGTTTCTTTCATTAAAAATTATAGCTCTTTTAGAACATATAAAGTAGTGTCATTTCTGCAGTTTTCTTCACTAATAGAATCAAAATCTGTGGCTGGCAGTTTACAGCAATGACTAAATGTTTGCCTTTTCCTTTTTTTTTTAGCTCTTTTAGCTAGTCCTTGAATAGCTAAAATGCTTTCTAGTAGTTTTTATAGGTGGGTTTAAAGAAATGATAGCCATCTGAAGTTTATTTTGTGTAGCTAGTGTTTAAAAGTTATTAAGGTTGTCTGCACACAAAAAAGAAAGCTCTGTGGATATACATGTGAATAAAAGTTAAAGGTTGGTAAAAATTAGCTTGTCAAGTAAACTTACTGACTGAGTAATAATTTTGTTTTCATTTTCCATTCCTTGGCTGAAAATGAAATAGAATGATCTGGCTACTAAAGACCAAGCGCTAAGCGCTGGATTGGATCACTTCCTTGCGCTTTTGCTGTAATCGTTAAGGGCAGAGTTAGACAGCTGCTGTAGATTTTGCCAGTAGCCTCACAAAAGAAATTATTTAACCCTATTAGTTTCAGACACTATCATTTCTACTTTGCAGATATATTTGCTATGTTAGATATGGATCTCTATGCTTTTGATTTGAACTTCGGATTTATAGGAAGGTAGTGCAGCAGAAAATGAGTGATTTTGGCACTCTTCTACAGTGCAGTTTCATGTCTTAGAATATGACATATTTTCACATTTTTGCTTATGTTTAGACAGATTTTAAAACTTTAACTGAGACTTTTTAAAGTTAGACTTTGCTTTTTGTATCTAAAGACCTTCAGAGAATTGTGAAAATTGTGAAAAGGTGTGAAAATTGAGTTTGATTTATATCTGTGATAATTGAATATTCAAATATCTTATTTGGGGGCTTGAAGTTCAGAGGAAATACCAAGTCATTGACTTTAAAAATCACGCTTTGTGGGGAGGGATGGGTGGGTGGGCTGGAATGGGAATAAAAGATAGAAACTGTACTGAATAATCTAAAATAAAAAAAATTAAAAAAATAAAAATCACGCTTTGGCTAAGTGTAGAATTAGAACAATGCCATCTACTCCTGAAACTGATGTCATAAATGTTAAAAATCCAACGGTTTTGGTTTCCTTTTATATAATGTGTCTGCATTATTGCTATAGATTTAAAGGACAGGGAAATACTTGATTGTTAAGACTGAGGAGGGCAAGATTTTGAAACCGACTGCTATGTGATTAAATCAGTGTGCTTGTCCTGAAGCTTCAGTCATTCAGTCTGAATTCATCGGCTAAAATTTTGGATTCCTTCTCTGTTTGAAAATAGTACTGCTTAAAAATTTTAGGACTGCCTTTGCGTACTCACTACTGAAACAAATGATCAGGATTAAGATTTTTATACAATCATTTTAGTATTTTGAAGAGAAAGTTCATAGCCATTTTACATAAAATTTTATTGCACTCTCCGTTAATCCAAAATAACTGGTCTATAAGTACTTTATCAGTGAAAACTGCTCAGCATGTAAAACGAGGAGAAGAGCACAAAGGCTTCCTGCAAATTAAGGGCACAATGAGCACTAACGGACTTTCCAGCCATCTCCAGCTGTGAGATTATTACAGTTTTTGCAAACCCTTTTCTCTCAAAACTAAATCAAGAATGGTAGAGTCCTGATAAAAAGAAGTGTAAAAAAGCCTAACTAATCCTTAGATGAGTTACTTCAAACATCCCAAAATGGAATAAAATCAGTTAATAGCATGGATTAAAGGTTACTTTTAATGCATTTTATCACTCATGTTGAGAATTTTTGTTGTATATTAATGCATTTGGCCTTGCCAAAAAAAAAATCTGAAGGGAAAATATAATTAAATTTGAGAGATTACAAAGTCACATTGTTATGAGGAAATTTATACCGATATTAGGTGCCATATTTGACCTGAGAGAGAGAAGAGCTGTGCACTTGAGATCAGAGCTGTAAACAGGTGGCTCCAATTTTGAGGGGTAAGTTTTAGGGCTATAATGAGAGGGCTCATCTGTGTACTTCTAAGAGGTGATTTATTGTCTAGATTTTTTAAAAACGTGGCTCTGTGTCTTAGATAAATGTGTACAAGTGGTTCCTTGGATAAGATCATAGAAGAGTGCTAAAATCAGATCTGGATTAATGTTTTAAAAGTGCTTGATTCCTACAAGTGGTAAAGAGACGGGGAGATAAAAGAGGCAAGTTCTGGGTTCAAAGGTAGTCTTTACCTTTTATGCATACATAGTATCTAAAATGATCTTTTATGGACAGAGGGAGACTATAATATCTGTATTTTTAATTCAGAATTACATGTTTGCCAACTACTTACTTTGTGAAATACTTTTCCCATGTAACTGGCATAGTGTGATAGAGCTGCCAAAGTATTAGGTTAAGGAAAAACTGATTTAGCATGATGGCATTGGTAGGAAGAAGTTTTTTAAAAAGTAAAATCTTTCTCTTTTTAAGTGCAGATAATATAGCTATAGGTATGGGGTGTATGTATCAACCTTAATAAAATTTTATATAAGAACCTGGGCAGTGGGAGATTTTATAGTCATGTCCCATTTGCTGTTCCTCTAAGATACCAAATAGTGAGTTTCTCTAATGGGACTTCACATTTATTTCCTTGTAATAGATCCATTACTTTTCCTGTGACTTAACAGGAAATACCCTGACTGGTACTCCAAGCATATGTGTGTGCTGTATATAGGTTAGGTATTTGTGTAGATGTCACCTCACATATAATGTAGTGATTTTTCACAAGCCATGAAACAATTAAGTCCTGTTAATGTGTAGTCAAAACATACAGTGGCCCATACATAAATATCCTCTATTTGATATTCTAACCAAATTTAAACTTATACAGAGTTTCTAGCTTGAATGAATTTTTCAGCATTGAATAAATACTATGCTATATAGTTATTTACGTGCCCAAGAAGCTGAACTTTTATTCTATCTCAGTAAGTTCCCATGGGATAAGTTATTCTAGTAAATCAGAAAATCTCTTTGACAGCAAAGTAATTCTTAATTTTTAGAGGCTTAAAAATGGGGAAAATAGCTGTATGCATGAGGGGAAGAAATTCTAGTTGGCCAACATCACTAAAAAACAAATCAGAATACTTGGATATCTTATTCTCTTGGGGGGAACAAAACCTACCACAAGGCTGCTGAATTGTTTTACTTCTGTAGTTATGTCTTTGTGTATTTATAGGAGTGGGAACATTCTATCTTATGTGTTTCTGTTGAGGTTGTTTTTCAGCAGTGCCCCAAGAAAAGTCCAGGAGGCTAGCTTTGAAGCCCTGTGCACAAGCTGGAAATCAAAGAGCCAGAGGAATCCGGGCAGTAATTGTTTTATGACTGGCCAGAAATCAGACCTATTTGTATAGGTAGCACACAAAATAGCTGTGATTTGACAATTTGGTGCTATTTATACCTACCATAAAAAAGAGAAAAGAAAAAGTTAAAGGAGTATTTTGGAAACAGGAACTAAGCTGTAAATGCAAATTGCTTCACCATTTTCTCAAAGGAACAAAAAAAGGAAAGGATTTAGGAAGTTTTTATTGAAGCTATGTTATTGAGGATCTGTCTGCTTTCAAGACATTTAATATTTTACTCACACTGAAACTACACTTCTTTCTGTTTGTACTTTTTTCCTCTTCCCATCTGATTAAAATTATTTTTGTGGAGCAAAAGAAACTCTCTGGAGGAGGGACAGTGAACATTACAAAGTTTCCAATGCTATCTTAATAGACCTTTAAATTTTCATATTACTATTGTTATTTAGCTTGGGATAAGAACCATATGCTGTGGCTACAGCAGATATTTTTCTTTTCAAATAAGTTATATTTTCAACAAGAAGTCACACGTTGTTTACTGTGGTGGTGGGTGATTTGCCAGGTAAATTTTCATGGCTTTTTGGAAACACAAAGAAGAAATATTTCATGACTATTCTTAATCTGTCAGCTGGGGTGGGGGCGGGGGTCTTTTTGAATACAATGTGCCTGAATTGTTACTTACCTAGAGTATACTCCAGGCTCAAGGTAGGCAGTGTATCATGGTTTGTCTGTGCTTCAATGAGCAGCTCAAAGTGAAGTTTGACTGTTTCCAGAATGTTATTCAGACCTTTTGAGGTTGTCAAATGCTTCATTGTTTTGCCTTGAAACCCCCAGCCCCAGAGCAGTCTGAGTCTGGGGCAGCGGAGCAGAGAAAAAGTAAACATGTCTATGATTGACTACCTTAAAAAAAATAAAAAGAAACCTTAGAAATGCTTTAGGGACCCCAGGGGCGTCTTCACAATTTAAAACCATTTTTACATTGAAGGCGTGTCCGTGCTGTCAGATTGAGACTGTATTAATTTCCTTTTGTTTTAATTATTTTTCCCATTGGATTCTGATCCTCCAATAATTTGAAGTAGGTTTTGTCAGTGTACATTAATTTCTGGGGGGAGGTGCTGTGGTTTTGATTGGATGAAGAGAGTTCACTGGGGGTAGGAGAAAAGAAGTGGAAACTGGTAGAGATAAATATAGTGTTGGGGCAGTCGGTTGTCTTTCTCAAATGAAGAGTTAGAGTTTAATAAAGTGTGTCAAGGGTCAGAAGTGTGTGAATAAAGATTTAAAATGGGAATCTCCTAAAGGCCTAAAACGTAATTGGATTTCAAGATGGATTCCTTTTAGCCATGGAACAGTGTGGCTCAGTTGGTTGGAGCTTCCTCCTGTAAACTGAAAGGTCATACATTTGAATCCCTATTAAGGCACATACCTAGGTTGTCTGTTCAATCCCTGGTCAGGACACATAGGAGAAGACAACCAGTCGATGTTTCTCTCTCACATTCATTTTTTTTCTCTCTCTCCCATTCATTTTTTTTTCTCTCTTTCCCTTCCTTTCTCTCTAAAAGCAATGAAAAATATGCACTCAGGTTAAAAAAAAGATGGATTCCTCTTAGAGATATAGGTGAAACCCCTCTATAGAGAGGAAACATTCTGGATTGCTGTTACTTATAATGAGTATGAAAACTCAGATGGGCAGAGATAAAGATAGAGGTAGTTGCATACCATCTTTGTGGTTTGAGAATGTACAGCAGAATTAGGCCTGGGTAATGAAGGCTTGTATTTCTAAAGTAGTGATCAAAGACTATACTTTGAGGGATCATTTCCATAGTTCATTACTAAAGTAGTGATCATTTAGACAGACAACATTGAGACTCGAGTATACGCCAGGAACTGCTGTAAGCAGGGAGGATAGCAGCAGGAACAGGAGCAGGAACAGGAGTGGATAGCAGCAGGATCAGGAGTGGTAAGCAGGGAGGATAGCAGGAACAGCAGCAGGATCAGGCATATAAAAAAATCACAATACAACCAGATGAATGCTTTTTATGAAGCTATGAAAAGCAAAGCTATGGAGACAAAGTTCTGAGTGATTAGTTCTGCTTAGGTATCAGAATTTGAACTAAGTTTTTTTTTTAATTGCAAATGAGAAGTCTAATAAAAAGAATTATGTGGATTAAAAAATATTCTGAATCTCTCAAGGATGGATTTGTATCTCTCTGATGTTTCCATTCACAAGGTTGTATGATATTTTTAGAGTTTCTGAAGTCTTTGGATTAGCATCATAGAATATAGGGTTATATAGTTGAAAGGGGTAGGAAAGCAATGTATAGTTACTGAACATTTACTATTGTACGCTGTTATTCACATTTTACTGATGTAGATCCGACACTCACGATTAAGTAACTTTCCCAAGGGCCATATGGCTTGAGTACAGTGAGCATGTGTCCTGTTTGCTGAGGACAGTCCTATTCTACACCTGTTGTCCTGTGTTGCTCTCAAAACTGGTGGCTTTTTACTTGATTATATGGTGACTCTGTTTTTGAATGGCGTAACTAAGATTTAAATGCAGGCCCTTTGGACTCAAAGTCATAAGCTCACCACTGTTTTGCTCTGTTTATATGATAGTTCTAGGTCATGTCCCTATTTCCAGTTTGGTCTAGTGAGAAGGATTCTGACGTACACGCCTGGTTCAGTACAGTAGTCAGTACTTGGTTGTGATATTTATTGTGAGTGATGGAGACAAACATGGTAGTATTCATGCTTTTTTAAAAAACATCCTGTTATTAAAATGTTTTAGAATGTAATTTAATTTCTTCAGAAATTTCAAAAGCACTTGAGGAACTTGGTCATATTTGTAAGTATCAGTTATCAATGCATGGTGCCAATCAAGAAGATTCTGGCAATTTCAGTCTTCTGGATAAATGGAAATTTGATGTATCTTTTGACCACTAAACATGCAACTTTTCCTTTAATTTTTGTTCCCTTTCCCCACCTAATCAGAACCCTAGAGCAGCTGAATAAGGTTCGAGGAAAGTAACTTTAATTTGTTCTGATTTGCTCAGATTGGTTAGCTTTTCTACCAGGTTTGTGGGACAAATATTGAGTGCATCACCTTTATTTGGCCCCATTAAATGACTCAACACTTTAGAAAGGTAGAGTTTTAGAGATGTACTGTGTATCAGATAGGTTAGCTAAACTTAAAATAGATTTAATTTACTAATACTCAGTTCTGGTGCTGAAAGAACCTTGTTCTGTCATTTCTCTTAAATGATGTGTCACTTACCATCAGAAGACAGTGTGATCTGAGCAGAGCTCTGCTGAGGCTATAGTCTTCCTCACTTACAGATGGACTGGTGTCAGTTACCTGTTAGCTTTTGAATCAGCTAGAGGGGTTGAAGCACAACCAAAGCCATTTTAAATAACTAGGTCAGGTGATGTTGGGGTGGGATGGAAATGCCTCATTTCGCTCATTCTACTTTTCACCTACATTTACATGTCTGTTCGGCAATACGACTTCTCTGCCCTTGAAAAGCTCAGAGACTTGTGGGGGAAAAGGGAAATGGACTTGTAAGCAGATACATTTCAGAACAGTTTGCTTTAGGAATACAGTTGATGTAAGAGTGGAGTTTTGTGGGAACATGAAGGGGGAAGTTGATATTGAAGATGAGTGCATTTATGTTTCCATTTATGTAGCAGATGTTTGAACCTGAATCTCTTCATATTTTGTACTATTTTAGGTTTATACAGCATTTTATGTTGTTTTGCTTTTTATTTTTATTTTTGGAGACTGTTTATGACCCAACTTGAACAATGTAATGAAATTCTTCTTTAGCTCAAGCTGTTGTGAAGCTAAAAATAGATCTGGGCTGAGATTGGATGTTGTGGCACAAATTACGGTTTGTAGGTTATGACTCTTACTATTCCAACAAATAAGTATAATTTAAAAATTATTTAGAAGTAAAGTGAATGTTGCTGAGACAAGTGGACCTGGTTGATTTTTAAATGGTGCCTTAGAGCAATAAGCAGATGTTTAAGTTTAAAGGACTGTTTGGAATGAAATTGTTTTTGTTAAAAAATAGTATGCTTGTATGGAATAGTAGGATTGCATACTGCGGTCCTCCAGGAACCTCACCTGTTGTAATCCTCTTCCTGCCCTAGCTCCTAATTTCTCTTTGTTTCCCTTCTCTGAAAATTCAAAAGCATGAACTAGGTGCCCTGGCCAGGTGGCTCGGTTAGTTGCAGCGTTGTTTCGCATGCCAGGTAGGGTTGAGGGTTTGGTCCTCAGTCAGGGCACATACCTATGTTGCTGGTTCAGTCCCTGGTTGGGGTGTGAACAGGAGGCAACCAATGGATGCTTCTCTCACAGCAATGTTTCTCTCTCCTCCACCTCACCCCCCAATCAATAAACATACCTTTGGGTGAAGATTTTTTTTAAAGCATGAAACAGGTTTCAGAGAAAGAAAAATCAATGATAGTAATATCAAGATTAAAACTCTTCTGTCATACCGGTCAAGTTCAGTGCTAGAGCATTGTTCTGCAACAATACCCAGGGTTAGAAGAAGTATGGAAGAGTCTAATAATAAATGTTAAAATTGTAAAAGGACCAGACTTCATTTACATGGTTCAAAAGTAGATGGTTTTCTGAGGCTCTCAATTAAAGAATATATGAAGGCAAATTTGTTGCAAAAGAAAGTTTATTCAGATTTTTTAAATCTGATATCGATACAAATCACTTGAGGGACATGTAGAATCTATTTCTGCTCGAAGGACACTGGTTCCTTATTGACAGGATTAAAAAAAACATTGTATTATTCACACTTTTGCACATAGGTGTTGAATAAATATTTTATAGTAAGATACCTTTTTAAAGCACTTGAGGTATAAAAGTACTTTAGTAGTAATAACTGGTATTAAACAACAACTATGTGCCAGGCTGAGTGAGTACTCTGCAATAATTACCTAATTAGTCTAATGGTTCCCCCTATGAACTGGAGTACTACCAGTACCGCCCTCATAATATACAAATCTATCAGGTTTGCAGGATAGAAGATCAATATACAAAAATCAATAGTATTCTGTAAACTTGCAGTAAATAATGTGAGAATGAAATTAAAAAAACAATTCCATTTACAGTAGCATCAAAAGGATAAAATCTGTAGGAATACATTTAACCAAAGAAGTGTGAACTTATTCTCTGAAACTTCAAGACATTGTTGAAAAAGAAGCTAAACAAATGGAAAAATATCCCATGTTCGTCAGACAGACTTACTGTCGTTCACATGGCAATAATCCTGAAATCGAGCTTCAGGTTCAATGCAATTTCTGTCAGAATCCTAACTGGTTTTTTTGTAGAAATTGACAAGCTGATTTAAAAATTTATGTGGGATTTCAAGGGACCCAGAATTGCCAAAACAATCTTGAAAAAGAACAAAGTTAGAAGACTCATGCTTCCCAATTTCAAAACAGTACAAAGCAACATTAATTAAGACTTTGAGGTACTGACATAAGGATAGACATGTAGATCAATAGAATAAAAATTGAGACTTCAGTAGTAAACCTGTGTGTCTCTGGTCAACAAGGGTGCCAAGACCCGTAGGAAAAGAATAGTCTTTTCAATAAATGGTGGTCATAGAAATGGATATCCATGGCAAAAAAGTGAAGTTGGACCCTTATCTCATACCACATAGAACGAATCAAAATGAATCAAAGACCCTTATTATAAGAGCTATAACTGTAAAACTCTGAGGGAAGCATAGGGATTAATCTCTATGACTTTGGATTTGTCAAGCCATGGACTCTTCAATATGACACCAAAAACATAAGCAACAAAAGAAAGAAAAGACAAATTGGATTTTATAAAAATGGAAACCTTTTGTGACTCAAATGATACTTTCAAGAGGGTGAAAATACAGACCACAAAATGGGAGAATATTTTCAAATTACATGTCTGATAATGACTTGTATCTAGAAAACACTCATACATACACAATAATAGACAAATAAGCCAATTAAAAGTGGGCATAGGATCTAAAAAGAAACTTCTTCAAACAAAAGAAACAAATGGCCTCTAAGTATTTGAAAAGATCAGTAGTCATTGATGAAAGTCAAAACCACTGTGAAATACCACATTATATCCACTAGGGTAGGCATGATAAGAAACAGATAACAAACATTGGCTAGGATATGGAGAAATCAGAACCACCCCCATGCACTGCTGGAGGAATGGTAGGGTGGTACATCCACTTTAGAAGATGGTGTGGCCGTTCCTTAAACAGCTAAACGTGTAGTTACTGTGTGACTCAGCATTGCTACTTCTTGGTATCTACTTAAGAGAACTGAAAACATGCCTACACAGAAGCTTGTACATGAATGTTTATAGCAGCATTATTCATAGCAGCCAAAAGGTGGAGACAACCCATGTGTTTGTCAAATAATGAATTTGATAAATGAAATGTGGTATATTCATACAATGGAACATTATTTTTCCATAAAAAGGAATAAAATGTTGGTACAGGCTACAATATGGATGAACCCTGAAAACACTGAGCTGAGTGAGAAAAGCCAGTCACAGACCACATATTACATGATTACGTTTATGTTAAATGCCAAGAATAGGGAAATCTATAAAGACAGAAAGTAGATTGGTGGTTGCTTAGGGCTGGGGAGTTTTGGGGAAGAGAGACAGTGATAACTAAAGAAATTACTTTTTTTTGAGATTATGGAAATGTTCTAAAATGAACTGTGGTGAGGGTTGCACATATCTGAATATACTTAAAACTATTAAATGGCAAATTTCAAATAGGTGACTGTATGGTATGTAAATGTCTTAGTGAAGCTGTTATTTTTTTTAAAGTTTATCTAACTCATTAATAAAAATGTTGATACAAAGTAGTATCTTCATATTTAGACATTTGGAAGAGAAATTAACCCTTGGTGGCATGTTATTTCTCTGACAGAAGGCACATGCCGACATTTCAGGGTGTTTAATTGTCCCAGTATGATTTATTAAAGGAGCATTGTTTCCTAAATTGAGCAAGACCTAATTAAAAAATATATCTGCTTTTGTCATTTTACTCCGCACAACTTTGTCTGTTTTTTTCAATTGATCAAAAATATAAGTTCTCATTTGATAGTTAATAGTAATATTCATGGAATGCTGATGCATGTAGGCACTGTTCTAAATGATTTTAATGTTACTAAGTCAATCTCACAACAATTCTGTAAAGTAAGCATAGTACTCCTGAGTTTAAAGATGGGAAGACAGAGGCAGAGGATGTAAGTCAGTCAGTCAGTCAGGGTCACAGAGTAGGTGAGGGGCAGCACATGGCACTACATAGCATTGATGCTTTGTGCTGTAGTATTCCGAGCCAGATAGGCTTTTCCTTATACAATAGGTGTTTCTGGAAGTGTGTGGTTAAAATAACTTTTTATAAGTGAAACTCTATTTTTAGTTTTCTGAAGGAGTCTATTATTTTAAATGAAACTGCAAATAAATCAGTTCCTTTTTATCAGTCTTAACAATTGCAACATCATAAATCAGGACATCTCCTATATATGTGATTGAATGAAGTAATTTCTCTGGTAATTCTATTGATTTGGGGTAGGTAGGTTTAAGTCATATTAGTTTTATTTTGCAAACTTTTATTGAAGACCCATTTTTTTTTGTAGTAAAGAAAACGTTCTAAGGAAACCCAAAACAGGTCATTCCTGATCTAGAATTAGCTGGTGATAAAAGCTTATGAAATAGTTTTCCCATTAAGCCTGCCCTTAATTTAAGTTTGTAAATTATATTGCTGTTCATGTCTAGGTTTTGTGTATACTCTCCAGCTGCACTGTCTAAAGCAAGTGCCACTAGACATTTGTGGCTATTTAAATTTACATGCAAATTAATTAGAATTAAACAAAGTTAAAAATTCAATTCTCTAGTTGCTAGCCACGTTTCAAGTGAAGTTGCATGTACTAGTGTCTGCCATGTTGGACAGAGCTGGTCTAGAGAAAAGGTGACATGTGCTCAGGATTTGTTTTTACAGTGGAATTAAGATGGTATAAGCAGCCCAAGTGTCTATCAGTAGATGAGTGGATAAAAAAGCCACGGTACATTTGCACAATGGAAAACTACTCAGCAGTGAAAAAGAAGGGCATTTTACTTTTTGTGACGTCATGGATGGATTTGGAGAGTATTGTAGATGAACGAAGTAAGCCACTCAGAAAAAGACAAGCACCACATGGTTTCACTTACAGTGGAATCGAACAAAATAAAGCAACAAACAATAGAAACAGACTCATAGAGATGGAATAGACTGACACCTGTCAGATGGAGGAGGGTTGGGGGCTGGGTGAAAAAGGTAAAGGGGTTAAGCATAACAAAAAACAACAAAAAAACCCCACAACACAAAAACTTCATAGACACAGACAACGGTATGGTGATTACCAGAGGGAAAGGGTGGTAGGAAGAAGTAGAAGAAGGTAAAGGGGGAATAAATGGTGATGGGCAAAATAATAAGAATTTGCCCCCATGATCTGGAATAAATATGATTTAACATACACACACAAAGGGAAAAAAGATGGTATATGTGCTTTTGTGGGAAATGGGAAAATAGAGGAAAAAGATCTGATGGGGCTTTTATATAAAACTATATGTTACATTTTTTTAATGAGGAGAAAAGCATAAAAATAAGTTTTATGTGATCTGGGAGCCTTCATAAGGAAATGAGACCTAAAGAAACAGACCTGAGTATTATGCTAGCTTTGACCCTCTAATACTTACAGCATGCATCTCCTGAGTCAGGATGTTGTCCTATGAAACAATATTACCATTGTCACACAAGAAATAAATTATCAGTGTCTCCCCAATATCATATAATGCCAGACCTTTTAAAATATCCAGTTGTCTCCCAAATACCTCTTTTAGTTCTTTTTTTCTCAGATGAGGATCTTGTCAAGTTGTTATGCAAGCCTTTAGTCTTGAGGTACCCACACCTTTTATTGTTTATTTTCATGAAATGACAACAACCTCACCTTTATTTTGAAGAAGTTCAACCCTACAGTAAAATGGAAAAATCATACAGGGAATGGTTGGATTTATCAATTGTTAATACTTTGCTTCATGTACTTTATCTCTGTTTATATTTATACCTCCCAATCAACTGAGAGTGAGTTGCAGATGTCATGGCCTCTCACACTTAAACATATAACTATGTGCCTTCTAAGAACAATGCTATTCTCCTACAAACCACCAACTACTCACCACACTTATGATTTAACATTAACCTTAAGGTGTGTGCCTCTTGTGCTTTTTAATCTAGGACATCTCCTCCACTTCCATATATATGGAAGTGTATATGTCTTCACATTTATGTCTTTTAAGAGTTCAGGTCAATTGTCTTACAGAACCTCCTATAATATGGATTTATCCGATCAGTTCCTTTTGGAGTCATTTAACTTGAATTCTCTAGCCCCTATATTTCTTGTATATTGGAGTCAGATCTGTAAGCCTTGTTCAATTCAGATTATGTATTTTTAGGAAGAAACATCCATAGGTACTTCCTGTGTTTCACATGTGTACATTATACCGATGTTAGTTAGTGTTGCTGAGTTTTACCATTTGGTGGAAGTGGCTGAAGCTGTTGTAAAGTTATACTTTCCCCTCTGCAATTACAAAGTAACCAGTGTGATGATACTTTGCGTCTTTCATCTGTCATGTTCCACAGTGTTCTTTTATGTAATGGTTTTTAGCATCTACTGATGATCCTTTGTGGATGAACCTAAATTAGCTGTTTCACTGGTATTGTACACTGGTGATTTTCCTAGATTGGTAGCACTTATTAAAAGCATAGATAGAGGATCTATTATTCCACTTCCCCCCTTCATTTTTAACAATTAATATATATTTTTTGAAACAGCTTATGTCATGGCAGATGCTTTCTGTGACTAATATTATGGTTTCATTTAGTTAATTAAATATGTGATAATGTAAATTCTGTATGTAATCTAATTTCTCTAAGAATTCTTAAACGTTGAGATCTGATGGGGGAGATAGTTTTGGGGGGGGGGACTGATTGTAGTCACACATTTATGGCCATTTTAATTTATGACATTGAAGCCCTTGTTCCTTGATTTTAAATATGCTTATGACTTTTGATGAGATACTGTTTCAGAAGAAATTTCTGCTTGTGTAGAGTAAACTAATAGTTCAGCAAAATTTTGGGAGCTTATATTAAGTTCTGGGCATGGACATCAAGAATGCCATCATATATTGTACTTAACAGCTTTGGAAGCAAGTGTTGGAATGTAATTATGTAAACTTTTTCTTTTTCCTTTGCCTGCTCTTTCATTGCTTCTTTGGTTTTATCACCAAGGATGGGTGTGAAAGCAACTTGTCTGAAATTTTTTACCCTTAGGGAGTGTCTTAAAATTCCCAGGATACTTTTAGAGCTGATACTTGATCTTGGAATGATGGAACAGACCGGCCTGGTAATCCTCTAGCTGAAGTGAACGTGGATTCTAGGAGGGGTATGACTAGTCTTGAGTATAGTGGTTTTTTTCCCTCCTCCTTTCTTTTCCTTATGAGTTTTTATTAAGGAATTTTCAAACTTTGTGAAGTAATGATTACGTTAAGTTTTAAAAATATAACTAACTGTAGTATTAAGGCCTAAATTATGTGACTCTTCCCCCACCATCTCAAGTTCTTATATTGAAATCCTAATGTCCAATACCTCAGGATATGATCATATTTGGAGATACAGTAGAGTCTTTAAAGGGGTAATTAAGATTAAATGAGGTAATTGGGATGGACCCAATCCAGTATGACTGATGTACTTATAGAAGAAGAGATTAGGACACAGACATAAGGAGAAAGGACCCTGTGAAAACACAGGGAGATGGCCATCTATAAGCCAAGGAGAAGGAAACCTCTGAAGAAATAAACCTTGCTGACACCTTAAACTTGGACTCCAGCCTCCAGAGGTGGGAGAAAAGAAGTCTGTGTTGTTTAAGCCACCCCATCTGTGGTATTTTGTTATAGCAACCTGAGCAGGCCAGTACATCATGTGATCCAGCAATTGTGCTTGGTATTTACACATATAGTTGAATAAATTATTGTGGTTTGTATCTAAAGCCATACGCATTTAAGGAAGGGAAGAGGCTATGTGGATTAGAAACAACCAACTGCTAGGGTTTCTGAGCTTTAAAATCCAATTACTCATCTTCCATTTTATGTTGAGATACATGATTGGAATAGATAAAGTGTCTTGTTCTGTTTCCTTTGTGATGTAGGTTTTTATCAGTTTCACTTGGGAATGAAAATGTTAATTTTTAGCAACTTTTATAAAACACCCTTTTCCGGGGACTTCTGGCCAAGATGGAGGCATAGGTAGACACACTGTGCCTCCTCACACAACCAAGATAGGGACAACAACAATTTAGAAACAAAGTAACAACCAGAACTGACAGAAAATTGAACTGTATGGAAGTCGGACAACCAAGAAGTTAAAATAGACCCGTTCATCCAGACTGGTAGGAGGGGCGGAGTCAGGCAGCCGGGCACAGCGCGAGGCATGGAGAGCAGAGAGCGTTTGGACCAGGCATGTAAGGCATTGGGGCGCACAAGACCGCAGCTGGTGGACCCTGAGCTTGCAGGCGGCAGCTGGCAGACCCCGGCAGAGGGGTGGCAACCAGCAGACCCAGCAAGGCAGCAATTGTGAAGCAAGGCACTGCACACAATCCAGGGTCCCAGTGCTGGGAAATAGAGCCTTGGGGCACTGATTGAAAACACCGGTGGGGGTTGAGGCACAGGGAGAGACTCCCAGCCTCACAGAAGAGGTCCTTGGAAAGTCCCACAGGGTACACAAGCCCACCCACACAGGAATTGGCACCAGAGGGGCCCAGTTTGCTCGGGGGAAGTGGCGGAAGGGACTGAGGTCCCACGGAGAGTGGGGCAAGCGCCATTGTTCCTTCTTGGACCCCGCCCCCACATACAGCCTCACAAGCCAGTGACGGGTGTCCCGCCCTGGTGAACACCTAAGGCTCCACCCCTCATACATAACAGGCGCGACCACACCAAAAGGAAAAAAAAAAAAAAGATGGCTCAAACACAGTTGAAAGCCCCACAACCAGTACTTTTAAGCGACCAAGAGATAGCCAACCTATCAGATGCACAGTTCAAAGCACTGGTGATCAGGATGCTCACAGAATTGATTGATTTTGGTCGCAAATTAGATGAACAAATGAAGGCTACAATAAGTGAAATGAAGAAAAATGCATACGGAACCAATAGTGATGGAAAGAAAGCTGGGTCTCACATCAATGGAGTGGATCAGAAGGAAGAAGAAAACA
>CM052540.1:60526075-60542096 GCA_028533065.1 Trachops cirrhosus | reverse complement strand
ACAGAAATGGAGATCACATGGAGGGTTAGCAACAAGGGAGTGGGAGGAGAGTGGGGGAAAGATACGAAGAATAAGTAGCAATGAAAGTAGATAGAAAATAGACAGGGGGAGGGCAAGAATAGTATGGGAAATGTAGAAGCTAAAGAACTTATGACACATGGACTGAAGTAAAGGGGGGCAATGTAGGTGGGAGAGGGTGTTCAGGGTGGAGGGGAATGAAGGGGGGATAATAGGACAACTGTAATAGCATAATCAATAAAATACATTTTAAAAAAGAAAGTTATATGCATTTGGAAACCAAAGTTTTATTTATTTTTAGCACAGTTATAAAAATTATACTTTATTGATTATGCTATTATAGTTGTGCTAATTTTTCCCCTTTGCCCCTCTTCACTCAACACCCCCTACTCCATCAGGCAATCCCCACACCAGTGTTCTTGTCCATGGATCATGCTTATAAGTTCTTTGGCCACTCCATTTCCTATACTGTACTTTACATCCCATGGCTATTCTGTAACTACTAATTTGTACTTTGTAATCCCTTCAGCTCTTCACCCATGTCCCTATCGCTCCTGCTGCCTCCCAGTCTGGCAACCATCAAAATGGTCTCCATATCCCTGATTCTGTCTCTGACATTCTGGTTTTCTTAGTTTGTTTTTTACATTCAAATGTTGATAGATATGTATTTATTGCCATTTTATTGTTCATAGTTATAATCTTTTTCTTAAATAATTCCTTTCAACATTTCATATAATAATGGTTAAGTGATGATGAACTCCTTTAGTTTTTTCTTGTCTGGGAAGCTCTTTATCTTCCCTTCGATTCTAAATGATAGCTTTGCTGGGTAGAGTGGTCTTGCCTGTAGGTCTGCTTTTCATGACTTTTAATATTTCTTGCCAATCCTTTCTAGCCTGCAAAGTTTCTTTTGAGAAATCAACTGACAGTGTTAGGGGAACTCACTTGTAGTTTACTAACTGCTTTTCTCTTGTTGCTTTTAAGATTCTCTCTTTATCTTTACCCTCTGGCATTTTGATTTTGATGTGTCTTGGCATGGGTCTCTTTGCATCCATCTTGTTTGGGACTCTGTGCTTACTAGATTTGCATGTCTATTTCCTTCTCTAAAATAGGGAAGTTTCCTCCATTATTTTTTCAAATAGATTTCTAATTTCCTGCTCTTTTTCTTCTCCTTCTGGAACCCCTGTGGTGTGAATGTTGGAACACTTGAAGTTGTTCCAGAGGCTGCTTACATTATCCTCATTTTTATGGATTCTTTTTCTTCTTGTTTTTCTGATTGGTTGTTTTTTGGTTCCTTATGTTCCAAATCATTGATTTGATTCTCTGCTTCATCCACTCTACTGTTGTTTCCCTGTAAATTGTTCTTTATTTCAGTTAGTGTATCTTTCGTTTCTGACTGGATCTGTTTTATGCTGTTGAGGTCCTCACTGAATTTCTTGAGCATCCTTATAATCAGTGTTTTGAATTCTTCATCTGATAGATTGCTTATCTCTATTTTGTTTTAGTTCTTTTTCTAGAATTTTGATCTCTTCTTTCATTCGGGTCATTTTTCTTTGTCTCCTAATTTTGGCAGCCTTCCTTTATTTGTTTCTATGAATTAGGTAGAGGTGCTTCGATTCCATGCCTTGATAGTGTGGCCTAATGTAGTAGGTGTCCTATAGGCTCCAGTGGCACAGACTCCCCTAACACCCAAGCTGGGTATTCAAGGTGTGGCCTTTGTGTGGGCTAAGTACACCCTCCTCTTGCGGTTGAGCCTTGATTGCTGTTGGAAGGTCAGTGGGAAGGATTTACACAGGCTGGTCAGCTACAAGGATTGGCTGTGACCACACTGACCACCAACCTCCACCTTCAGTGGATCATCATTTATGCAGGGTCAGGGTGATGGTGCTCCAATCTGGTCTGTAGTTGTCCACTGGGTGCGCAGGCCCTGAGGTTTCCTGGGTGGTGTAGGTCAAGATTAGCCCCCACCTGTGTTTTCCCGGGGGCGTCCCTGCCTGAGGTATAAAGCAATCTGAGATGGCTGCTGCTTGTGCTGGGCTTGAGGCTCCAAGATAAGGCCACACTGTGATCCAAAGCTGGCTGCTGCCAGTGCTGGACCTGGGAGCACTTAGCCAGAGGTATTGGGGCTCAGGGCTGGGTGAGGCTGGCTGTTGCTTGTTTGAGAGGATTTAGGAATTTGTGAAGTATGAGCCTACACCAGCCACTCATATGGAAAAGCCACTGTTAACAGCTGTAAGTTAGGTGGGATGGAGCCTCAGGTTATCTCCAGGGAGGGGCAAACAATGTTAGCCAGGTTGATGAAATCTCAGATATGACACCTGCCTGCCAGCTCTGTGGCTCTGCAGGGAAAGGGTTCAGTATAGGGACAGTGGCCTCTGCCTACCTTTCTGTCTGGGAGAAAGCTGTCTGTCCCCTGCTCTTGCCTTGATGCCAGGTACTTGAATTCCTCCCCATATACCCCTGGTGCATTTGTAGCTACTAACCCAGTGCTAGAGCTCAGAGGGAGTGAATCAGAGTCAGTCTGTGTGTGGGTTCTTTAAGGGGAATTGCTTGGGACTGCAGCAGTGTCTTCTACCTACTCAATCCTCCCTGGTTTTTGTAGGCAGAATTGATGGGGACTTAATCTTCCTGACACTGGAACCCTGGGCTGGGGGGCCTCATGTGGGGCTGGGACTCCTTGCTCCTGATATACCCCTCCCAAATTTTTATCTAGCACATATGGATATGGGACCAGCCCGTTCTTCATCTCTGCTCCTCCTACCAGTCTGAATGGATGTGGTTTCTTTAAATCCATAGTTTTCAAACTTCCATTCAACTCAATTTCTTATGGTTCTGAGTGAAGGTTGTTCTATAATTTGTTGTAGTTTTGATGTGGTTGTGTGAGGAGGCGAGCTATGTTTACTTATGCCACCAGCTTGATCAGAAGTTGGAAACCAAAGTTTTAAAAACTCTGATACTCAAGTCTTCAAAAATGTTAATAATGTTACCCATTACCCCAGAAATTTTGGGGGAATTAATATGATTAAATGTTCCTTCTATTCTTTTTTTAAAAATGTCAGGATGACAATAATTGTATGGAGTTTTCCTATGTAGCACTAATGTAAAAGAGGACTCACAATTTTTAGCATGGCATGACTAGCATTTTCATCTGGTTCTTGGGTGTTTAAAAGCTTGGAGGGAGTTGTTGCCCATAGACATGGGTTTAGTTTTAGTTGTGGAATCTTATTAGGTTAGAGTGCTTGGTGAAGGGAAAGGTAGGAAGAGGTTTTCTATCTTCTAACAGCTGGCAAAGATGACTTTGTAAGGGGTTGTTTACTACGTGTCAAGTGTCTGCCTTGTTCAGGCAGGTAACTTTGCATTGTGGGGTTGCCTAGAAATCACCAGTTAGCAACGCGTTCTGGAATGCTAGTGCTACGGTATAAGAAACTCCAGTAATAGAAAGCTTATGAACACTCAATCCAATCCTAAAATTCTGTTTAAAAAAAGGATTTCCCAGTGTACTCTAAAGCCACATTATGGATTTTTAATGGTTAAAGTGAGGATTTTTTTCTTTGTCTTATAATTTAGATCTTATTGTGTTACTTCAAAGTGGCAAGAGTGGGGCTCCTTTGTTCTGGAGACAGAGTCCTGGATTTGAATTCTGGCTCTGCTGAGCACTGTAAAGGCCAAGTAGTGAAAGTTTCTCTAATCTCTAAGAGACTCTGCTTTCTTATCTGTCAAATGAGGATAGAGAGATTAGCTTCCTCAGAATAGTGATAATAGGGTTGAGCAAAAAAGATTATGTATGAGAAGTGTTTTAAATGATAAAATGCTAATAAATCAGTGGTTTTAAAAAATTATTATCTGCATTTACCAAGAAAATAAGTTTTGAGTAGTTTGATTTATAGTTGATTATAGCTTAACATAATAGCTGTGAAAGAAAATCAGTTTTACCTGTTTTGTGTCTTATTGTTTTTTTTTTTAAGTTCCTTTTGCAGATATGAACCTATTGGGAAGTCATTTTCTCTACTTGTTTATCTAATGGAAATTATATATGTATTAAAATATCAAGTTTTGTTTTAAAAAAATCAAAGAGAAATTAGTATTATTTTAAACTGCAGAATCATGCTTTTTATTTATCACTACTCAGGGAAGAATCATGCTTTTGTTTTAAAAACACACTGGAGGTTTCATTTCAAATTTATTTTAAAAATAAAAATAAGGAATATTGCAAGTAGATAAGAAAAAAAAAGAATTATACCAGAAATAGTTCTTTTTTATTGTATTTTATTTTTGCACTTTCCCCTACTATTCCCTACCCCCAACCCCTTATAGGAATGGGCAACTATTTCCATTTTTGTCCTAACCAGCTAGTCCCACTGCTTCGAAGTCTTTTTGTTCCCTTCCTTCCTCTTCTTCTTTGGAAAGAAATAAATAAAAAAGAATTTCTTTGAGGCTTATTAGGGGCTTTAAGTTTGAGTTTGATTTGTGTCCTGTCATAGTTTGAATAATTTGCTTCCATGGTATTTTGCTTATCTCAGCTTCCCAGCTGCATGCCCAACTTCTGCCTCTTCTCCTCCTTGACAGGTTAGTTTAGCTTATTTTTAAGGGAACAACCAGTTGTTCCCTCTCCTCCACCCTCAATGATTTTCAATGGGGATTGAGGTTAAACATTTCAATTCCCAATCTTTTTTTTTTTTTTATCTTATCACTCAGTAGCCTTGACTTCCTGATCATGGCAGCACCCAACCATTTTATATTTATTCTTTTCAAAAGACTGTGATTTAAAACTCAACAGCCAGTGAGGTAAAGATAATTGATGCAGGTTTTCTAACCAATCAATCCAGTAAGACTGAGGATGACTATTGGTGATTTGTAATCAGTGTTCCTTCCTTTTCCAATTATAAATTTGTCCATTTAAAGTTTCTCAGTCTTGGGTGCATTAGAGAAGTCTAACACATTAGTACTGAATGGGGTCTAATCCTTTGCATCTCTAACAGGCACCTCAGGTAATCCCATTCCAAGGCAGCCATCAGACCACACTTTGGTAAACATACTTTTAGAATTATGTAAAAAGTATTTGGTAGATACCACACCAAAAAAAATATACAGGTGGGAAATAAGCATATGAAAAGATGTTCAATATCATATGTCATTAGGGAACTGCAAATTAAAACAATATGAGATACCAGCAAACACCTATTAGAATGGCTAAGATTTAAAACACTAACAACACCAAATACTACGAGCAAGGACGTGGAGCAGCAAGAACTCTTCATTGCTGGTGCAAAATGATACAGCCACTTTGGCTGTATCAGACAGTTGGGCAACTTCTAGCAAAACTTAACATAATCTTACCATATGTTATGGACTGAATGTTCGAGTTCACTTAATGTAGATAATTAAGGTCAAATGATGTCATAGGGTGGGGCCATGACTTGATAGTACTAGTGTCCTTGTAAGAAGGGATGAACAGGAAAAAGAGCTCTCTTCTCCTGCAACTTTTCCCCGAGGGAGGAGCAAGTGAGAAAGTCACTATGTACCAGACAGGAAGGAGCTCTCATCAGAAATCCAGTCAGCTTACACATTGATCTTGGACTTCTCAGTCTCCAGATCTGTGAGAAATAAATTTCTGTTGTTTAAGCTACCTAGTCTCTAGTATTTTGTTAAGGCAGTCTGAATGGATTAATACAGGGTGGGGCAAAAGTAAGTTTACAGTTTGTATGGAAGATAACACATAATTAATAAATAATAATACAAGAATAAACTTTGTATTTCACATACTCACAACTGTAAACCTACTTTTGCCACCCTGTATGTACTTCATCTGATCCAGCAATTTTTTACTCCTAATTATTTACTCAAATGAGTTGAAAACTTATGTCTACAGAAAGCCGGCACCTGAATGTTTATAACAGCTTTATTCAAAATTGGCAAAAATTGAAAGCAACCAAGATGTCCTTCAGTAGGTGAATGGATAAAGAAACTATGGTTATGTTCATACAACGGAATATTATTCAGCGGTAAAAAGAGATGAGCTGACAAATCACAAAAGAAAAAAAGATATGGAAGCACTTTCAAATGCATATTGCTAACTGTAAGAAGCCAGTCTGAAAAGCCTCCTTATTGTATAATTCCAACTATATGACATTCTAGTAAAGGCAAAACTGTGACGATATGAAAAGACCAGTGGTTGCCAGGGGCTTTGTTGGGGAGGGAAGGATGAATAGGTGGAGCACAGGATATTTAGGGCAGTGGAAGTATTCTGTATGATACCGTAACAGTGGATGTAAGACATTATGCGTTTGTCAAAACTTGTAGAATTATACAACACAAAGAGTGAAACGTAAAGCATGGACTTCAGTTAATAATAATGTTTGTATTAGTGTGTCAGTTGTAACAAATGTATCACACCAATGCAAGATACTACTAATGGGAAAACTGAGAGTAGGGTGGGGTGAGATGAGGTAGAGTAAGGGAATATATGGGAACTCTGTACTTTCTGCTCATTTTTTCTGTAAACCTAAAAATACACTTTACTTATCTTACAAAGTGTAGTCGGGATTCATCCTTGTTTCATAGGGAAGCAGCTGAAATTAAGATAATTTAAAATTAAAAAATACTGTATTTGGGCTGAACATCATCAGATGGAGAGCTTTGTTCTTTTTTTTTTTTTAAATAAGAGAAAAACAAAGGAGAAAAATGGATACATTTTTAACAGAAGGAGGGATATTCTCCTTAATTACTGATATGGGCCCTCAAGTGCCTGTGTGTTCTTCGCCATTTAGAGAGAGAAATAGCCAAAGTTTGTGGTATTTCTGTTACCAAATCGAAGGGTTAGATCTGTGAAGAAATGTGTACTTGGTACCTGAGAGCACTGTGTATTGTTTCCTGGCCAGTACTGAATGTGTGGGAAATCAGTTTAAGGTGCTTCATCACCTGAGGAGGGAGTTCTCTTCACTCTCTCTCATTGGCTGTCAGGCTCCTAGAAGCTTGAGCATTTTAATCAACTGTCCTCGTTCCCGATCCCTTGTTTTGCTTGTTTAAGTAGCCACCCACCCCAAAAGTTAAAGGTGAATTGCATAGCCTCTTTTAGTTAAAAAAAAAAATCAAGTCAATTTCTAATTTGAGTTAGAGTATGCTGCCCTTTTAATCATTATTAGAACTCCCGATTTAATGAAATGATAAAAAATGTTTTGTAATTAGCAGATCAAAGCACTGCTGTGGCTGCTGTTTACATTGTCAGTATGTAAATGGACTTCTAAAGGGAGTGCAAAGAATTGGTTTAACACCTCTTTAATTTTGTTTATGTAATTCCTTTGCTTAAAAGTCTCCCCCACTCCCACTTCACATTGATAATGCTAAGGTAAACATGAACATATTCCTTTCACTTTAGTATCAAAGAACTTGAAAATAGGCAGTGTCTGAATTGTTAGGGTTTGCTATATTGAAGTCAAAGATTGAGTTCATCCATCCTCTAAACTGAAAGAAACATGATCGTGAAAGGTTTGTTCATCAACCCTAAACCATAAATGAATCCACTGATAACTTAAATTTAAAGAAGTACAACAAGAAATGGATGTTTTCGGGTAATCTAGAATTGGAATTGGGCAGTATCCTTCTGTATGAATTAACAAGTGCAATGTAACTTAGCTTGCATTGCTTGTTTGGAATATAATGTATGTTTAAAAACAAAAGCTGTTGACAGAAGCTTTCTGTTCAGGTGGTTAGGCAGGTTAGCCCTGTGTAAATTGTAGTCCCAGTCCAGTCCCTGAGACTGGAGGGTAGGGTACTGTCTTTCCTTAGGCCATGCTCCGATATGATTAGAATGCTGTGCCTAATAAGTCACTATTTCAAGTAAAAGTGCATGTTGACTACTGTATTTCAAGGCTGGACGTAGGTCTGTTTGAGAGGAGGTGCGTAATGGAAACACGGGTAAGCCTTGCTTATTTGAAAGGAAAGCTTCATATTTCAAGTCGTTCATCCCTGCTTACTTTTTTTAAAGATAATTTTTTGGGTGAAAAAGGCAAATGATCTTTTTTCAACAAGATAAAGGGAAGGCAATTAGAAACCATAAGGAGAATGAACAAACTAAAAGCACACAACAAATAATTTTGTTGAAATTTATAAGAGAACATATTCAAACTTAAATTTGAATTATTCTCCCTCAAGTGGTACAGGATTAATAAAATAGGAGTAGAGTCACTCTTAGGTTCCATTAGAGTATACTAAAATTTCTCATTGTTTTGAATTTATTAATCTTAGATTCTGTATTTGCCAATTTTTTAAATATTTTCAATTATAGCTTATATTCAGAATTATTCTGTATTAGTTTCAGATGTACAGCATAGTGGTTAGACAATCATATACTTTACATAGTGGTTCCCTCCTGATATTTCAAGTACCCACCTGGCCCCATACATAGTTATTACGGTATTATTGACTATATTCCCTGTCTTGTAATTTACATCCCTGTGACTATTCTGTAACTACCAATTTGTACTTTTATAAGAGTTCATTTCAGCCAAACTAACTACATATGCTTGTGGAGCAAGATCTGGAATGTTCCCCCAGATCGTTTTTTGGTTAGCAGCCTTCTAGCAGTATATTCTAGAAATAGCCATTATATACAGAGTGTGTGTTCTGGATAAATCTGCTCAAAGCAAATGGATTAAAGAACTCTCCAAGAGAACCTAACACTTACTTTATGAAGGTTCCCAACTTTCCATTACTGGGTCCTGATCTGAATTTATTTAGGACAAAAAGTGTGGGATCATGTCTGTGGCAGAGTATTTATCAATAGATTTTTCTTAAGCTCCAAATTGAGCTTTTTTTTTAAGTCATATTAACTAAAGGCAAGGTATTATATTTAACTCTTGCCACTGTCTAGTTACAGCTGTGGATTTACATGCAGTAATTTCCATAAATGGGGGGAAGGAATTTCACCTGTTCATTTGTTTTTGTTTGTTTGTTTGAAGGAGTTATTAAATGCTTCCAGGAAAGGAAGAGAGCACAGAAGTACGTGGGTAGCATTTTCCTTTATGACCATTAACAAGGCTGGAGTTGTATGCATGTTAATGACTAAAATGGGTAGACTTCTTATATTGTGAGACAGTGGTAGCTAAGCCAGAGCTCTTGAGACTCACTAAGGTGACGACAGGTGAGAGCTTTCTTTATTTGGGCCTCATTAGTATAACTGGGATAGAACCACATTGTTCCCTGTTTACCTCACAGAAGTCTGGTGAGATTTAATTAGTTGTACTTACAAAAAGCTACCTGGGGCCCACATGTGAGGGCTGAATTCACCCAGTACCTGCCCCTTCCCTGAAGAAAACAAAACAACACAATGGGCTCTTCCTTTTCTATTCCTAGATTTTCTGTATTGACCTCTCTGGGTCACGGGGCTGGGGGCCTGCCCCACATTAATGCTGTTACCATGTCCTGTCTAGTCTCTCCTATGTGTCCCTAACTTGATTTTGGACTTAGTATTGAGTGAAAAGGGTATGGTTAGAAGAAAGAGCTCTTTCACCTTTTTTTTTAATAAGAAATACTGAGTCAAGGAAGAATGACATTTTTAAAAAAGATTTAATTTCTTTTTAGAGAGGGGGGAAGGGAGGGAGAAAGAGAGGAAAACATCGAATGCTTGCACCCCAGCCGGGACCCAGCCCGCAACCCAGGCACGTGCCCTGCCTGGAATCGAACTGGCGGCAGTCTTTCTTCACTTTGCGGCATGTCGCCCAACCAACTGAGCCACCCTGGTCAGGAGGCGCGCTTTCGCTTGAACCAGAAAACTACATTTCCTCATACCTTTCGTAGCTAGCTGTTTCATAGAAAATAACTGTATGTACTCTTCTAATATCTCTCATCAGGTTCTTGCTAAATTTCTTTTTTAAAAGTATGTATGTTTGTTCATTCATAGGTCAGGATTACTCTGAGTAAGTTATCTGGGTACTTAGAAGTCTTATGTGGCTCACCAGGGCTTTTTAAGTGTCCTCAGGGCTCTTTATAGAAGTTATATTTCCCGTTGTTTCTCTGTGATGTCAGTTTGATGTATCCTTATTCTTTGCCCTGCTTTCAAAAACTGTTGTGTTTCCTATCCCTTAAGGTAGCACTGTCCAATAGAAATAAAAGAAAAGCCCTGGTTGTAATTAAGTTTTCTAGTGGTTATATTTAAAAAGTAAAAAGAAACAGATAAAGTTAATTTTGAAAATTTAATTTGTTTAACCTAACATATCCAAAATATTATTCAATATGTAATCAGTATAAACAATTACTAAGGTATTTTACATTTTTTGTACCAAATCTTCAAAATCTGGTATGCATCTAGATTTCATAAACATATAGTTGAAAAAGTCAATTCATATACTTGAATTGTTCCAAATATATGTGCTTTCTGGTACTTGATTGATTTAAATTTTAAAATATATGTTAATTAATTAAAATAAAAATGCAGTTTCTTATTTGAGCTAGCTATATTTCAAGTGCTTCATAGCCACGTGTGACTGTTTGCTGCTGTACTGACAGCATACATTCTTTATCTGTCATTCTTTCTTTGGTAGGTTTCCCATTTTCAGATAATGGACCCAAGGCCCAGATTATTAGTAGTCGTTCATTTTCATTACGATTTTGTAATATTTAGAACAGACCTTAATTTTGAGTGGTTAAAACAATTTGAACACATCTTTTGTGCCAGATATGATCAGGGAAAGGATCATATCTAGGATAATTTACCTAGATTTATTTTTAATTCTTTCAGCATTTCTTAAATTCTTATTTAGTGAAGGTCAGTGGAAAAGTCTAGAATAGAATCCAGATCTTCCAATTTGTTGTCTTTCTCCTATTATGCTAAATTCTAATAATTCCTCTGTCTGTGGAGTATTTCCTTTCACTAGTGATAAGAACTTGAATCCTTTCCTGTTTAGTGGTATATAGGTCTAGATTCACCTGTAGAAAACAGACCACTCTAGTCAGTTTTAGCAGGGAGAGATTTGATGTAGGAAATGAGGTCCTTCATATATCTTGGAGGAGCTGAAGGAGCAGGCTCTGGGTTGAATTTCTAGGAATAACTCTCAGACTAATATTGTAGAACTGGCTAGTCGAGGAAACTGCTACCTGTGCTGTAATCAGAAAAGCTGAGCCATCAGGCAGCCACCCATTATTATAGCAGCTGGGTTCAGGACCTCACAGGCTAGTTGGCAAAATGGTGTGGGTGTTGGGTGTTGACTCTTTACCTTTGAAGCTAGGGACCAAATACAAGGTCTTCAGGACTTCAGCGTCAGAAGCACAGTCCACCTTGCAGTGTTACTTCTCTTCTGCCTTTCCAATCTGTCCTGGCTGTTTCCCGATGAAGCTCTGGCAGTGTGTTTTTCTCCTGCTTTCTTCTGTTGTGCAATAAGGGGGCTGGAATATATTTGGATGAAGACGTCTACAGTAATTGCCCAAGTCAAGTGGTTAGCCTGTTGGTGTGGAAGTCAGAGACGGGCCAAGTTGAATCTTAGCTGAACCTGGGGCTCTTTGTCTTGCAGAAATATAATTTCACAGAGATATTGGAAAGGTACATGAACTGAGAGAAACAGGTGCTATGAAAGTTGTTTTCTTTTCTCTTGAGGGTATTTTTCCAGGTCAGTATCTTCTGGAAAGATAAGAGCAAATGGTAATTCTCCAGGATCAAACTTGATTATTCCATATTTTGAAAGATCTGAAGAGTTCAACTCTACATGAATATAGTCAGTGTTGTTTAAATATGTAGGTTAGTGTTCTAGTATACTTAATGTTTTTGTGTATGTGAACATTCAGGGCCTTTAAAATGTGGGAGACAGGAGATTAAATGGAAATTTTTGCCCTACTGTTCTCCTGTGGTTGTTAAATATATAAAATATGGGGATGAATCACTGCAAAGAGCAGTTATGTAATTTTGGAAGAGACAGGTAGAAAGAGTTATGGTTCTTGGGACTGTTGTGGGTCAAATTAATAGACATTGGGCAATGTTTCAGTATTAATTCTAGTTGAAAATACACTACTTTATGCCATAGTGATTTTTCACAGATCTCTTATTCTTCATAATGTAGATAAATCAAGTAATTTGAAAATTTATACACTGCAATTAGGATCAGTTGAACACAATTCATCAATCTTTGCAATAAATGTGCATATTCTTTGCAATAAATGCTTAGTGCATCTCATGATTAGTGGAAAGCAGTTGGTCTCTATGTGTGATCCTCAGCACCAGCATCGTGACCTGAGAACTTGTTAGGAATGCATATTCTTGGGCCCAGCTCGATTTCTCATCTGTAGAATGGGAAAGCTTATAGTTTTCGTGAGGATTAAATGAGATAGATGATTAGTGTCATATGCGTAGAACAGCTTGATAATTAATTGCTATTAATATTTTTGGAGGTAACAACTCGATTTCATTTTACCAAGTGGAGACCTGTGGACATATACCTAGCCTGTTCGGTTTAGTCTTCTTAAATTGCTTTGGAGTCTGTAATTTCTATTTTAGGTAGCATTTAGCTTATTACAGCTTTACTTTTATCCATTTAAAATTAACTTTTTGACTTTAACTTATTTTCTAGCTCTTTTTACATTTATTTCCATTCAAGTGGTATTTATATCGTGTGTTTTCAAAAATATCCTTATGTTGTAATTGTTTTATTCTGAAATAGTTTTCAAACTTGGTGGGCCAAATGAAAAGATAAACAGGAAAACAAACCAAATAGTTTCCTTTAGGTGGTGTAGGCAGTAGCCTGGAGGTATTTCTATTTGTATGCAAGTGTATAATTTTTAAAAGGAGAGACTATATGTACGGATGAAGAAAAAAACTCTTTGAGCAAGAAGAGGTTTTCCTATTTTAATTTTTCTTCAAACAATAAAAGGGTTAGGTCAGAATTTTTCTTTGTTCCTGAAACTAACAAATAGAATAAGAAATCTAGGATTTATAAGCTTACCTGTGCTAAGACTTAACTAAAATATTTATTTCTTTACAAAGTTAAATAGCACTACGTGAAAATACTTCTTTGTTTCCTAAGGGATGATGTGTGTATATGTGTGAATGGTGGTCCTTGTTTTGTTTGTGTGACGGAGTGACTGTGTGTTTCTATATTACAAAGACATATCTCCTATTTTCAGTCGGTAGTTTTGCTCCTAGCTTCTTTGTATGAAATACAGTCTAACAATTGTGTAGTTAGTTTACAAAGTCTATGTATGACTCATCTTCAGGCTATGGCTTTTTCAAGTTACACTTAAAGGTCAGGGTCTATTTAGTTCTTAACCCTGCCTTTCCTAAGTGGGAAGTGAGAGTCAAAAGGAGTAAAAAATATGGAATTTGTTGGGTCTGGAACCATACCAATAGTTTTTTTTTTTTTGAAGGGGCTGCTTTTTAAAAGAGAACAATCAGCAGCATTGCTAGGAATTCCCAGAATTGCTAACTAATTTGAGACATTTTCCTTTTTAACAGTGTTGTTCATTAAAGTAGGCTCTGGATTTTTATTTTGGTTTAAATGTTTGATTTCTGTACCACACTGACAAAACAACAAACTAAAACAGTCTTAAGGGTTCAGAATCCCCTTTCCCTCTCATGTCATAAATATACATACATCTCAATCTGTTTTATTGTCATAGACATTCCAAAAATTTTACTTGAATAAAATAGTTTGAAATAATTAGCTTGAAAAATTGTTAAAACTATGATAAATGTAGGAGAAATGATTTTCCTGTTTCTTTGAAAATGTAGCATGTAGCCTTATTAATTTTAGTTTTATTTACATTGATCATTAGTGAAAAACAAACTGCAAAATTGAAAAACAATTTTACTGTGAGTCCTCGGTTGCTTTTTATTACTACCAAGTTAGTAGGACTGATGGGAGAAAATTAAGATTCTATGACTTGATTCTTTGGAATTCTGACTGTTGTCACTGTATAAACAAATAAAACAGTCTCTGGCTGCTCTCAGAGATTTTGTCCCTTGGACAGATATAATGTCTTGGCATTTTTCATATTCTGTTAATCAAAGCCAAGGTCTAGAATTTTAAGTGGGAAGTTGGCTCTGAAATAATCAAATGCCAAACAAAGCCCATCTGAAAGTCCAATAAAGTAAAATTATAGTATTGCAAAATAAGAGAGTTAGTGAACTAAATCCCCACAATTTGAGGATCTTTACTATAAAGATGTTATTGTGTTATGAGAGGGGAGGAGAGGTAGTTTGGGCCAGCTGGGGGCATTACTTTGATCCACAAATGGGGAGTTGAGGGTTCATTTTCCCCTTGGGGTGACTGAAGGAGGAAGAATGCTTGCTGGTAGAGACCACAGAGCATTATGTGAGGATGAAGCCTTGACTCAGCTTCTGCTTCGCATTGAGAGCCAAGCCAAGCGCTGAGTTAGGTGCTTTACATATAAATAGGTTTTGTTAGCTCCGCTAATAGGGACCGAAAGTGAGATTCCAATGGCTAAATGATGACATGCCTAAGGTCATGGAAGTTGTAAGTGGAGAAACTTCGATTTGGAATAGATTCTTTATTCAAATCTCTTTCTGAACCTGCCTGTTCATGAATACTGAGGATACCACTGAGTTTTCCATAGAGCTTGTTTGTTGAAGTTTTATTATAGGTTGTAGTCATCGGCTTGTGTATTTTTTATGATATCTAATTACAGTTTTAAATATGTTGTAGGGAATCCCTTGTATAATCTCCCTCACACCTCTCAGACTTGAAAGTTTTGGGATATCTTGGCAACTAATAATTTGGGAATGTAGATGTGGTTTTATTCACATAAAAATTCAGAGTGGATTTATAGGGGAAGTGAGCCTATTTTTCAAGGAGCAGCATTGTGTTGTGATGTGCACAGTAGCCTGTTGAGGCTTTTTAGTCTAAAAAACAGTTTTTGCTTATTAGCAGGGATCTTGAGAAAGTTATCTGGCTTCTCTAAGGTTCACTTTTTGTAAAATGGGAATGGCAGTAGTTCCTTTAGGCTCAGGGGCGTCCAACCCACAGCCCGTGGGCCGCATGCTGCTCAGGATGCCTAGAATGCGGCCCAGCACAAAGTCGTAAATTTACTTAAAACTTTTTTTTTTGCTTGTCATTTTTCGTTTGTGTATTTAATGTGTGGCCCAAGACAACTCTTCTTCTGCCAGTGTGGTCCAGAGATACCGAAAGTTGGGACACCCATGCTAGAGGGGTTGAGAGTAACATGATACTAGGCATGTAGGCACTCAGCAAATTCTACTTACTTTGGTCGATCTAGTGCTGTCTGTGGACCTTTTCATTCTTTTTAAAAATATTTTATTTATTTTTATAGAGAGGGGAAGGGAGGGAGAAAGAAAAGGAGAAAAACATCAGTGTGTGGTTGCCTGTCGTGTGCCTCCTACTGGGGACCTGGCCCGCAACCCAGGCATGTGCCCTGACTGGGAATCGAACCAGTGACCCTTTGCTTCATAGTCTGGTGCTGAATCCACTGAGTCACACCAGCCAGGGCTGGACCTTTTAATTCTTCTTGGTGATCCTTTTCCAAAAATGTCTTCCCCCTTGGTCTTGAGAAGGAGTGTAAATGTTATTCTTCTATAGGATTAGGTTGGAATCCCAGGATCTGTATATTTAGGGAATTTTTGAAACAGATTAATTTTTCTCCTTTTACTTGAGCATTTCCTCTCCTATTTTTCTCTCAGACATTCTGAAGACAAAGATGTGATTCTTACTTTTTTTCCCCCACATTCTCAGTTGGAATCCTTACTCCCTCCCACCCTGCTCTATGTAAACTCTTTGAATCTCAATATCTTCATTTCTGAAACAGGGATAAGACTCTTACTTCCTCTCAGGTTATTACAAGGATTAGATGAGAATACAGCCAAGTTATTTGTACATAGCAAGGGCTCAATCAACTTTAGCTATAAGGGAAAATAAACCTTTTTAAACAGATGATAGTGCCCTTCAGGAACAGGAATTAATTTGCTTTACTTTCTATTGGGATTTTTTTTTGTCAGATTGTTTTCATTCTTTACTTGTCACATCCTCATGAGAAACTTTATGTGGATTTT
>CM052540.1:60477917-60525975 GCA_028533065.1 Trachops cirrhosus | reverse complement strand
TTCCTTCCTTCCTTCCTTCCTTCCTTCCTTCCTTCCTTCCTTCCTTCCTTCCTTCCTTCCTTCCTTCCTTCCTTTTATGCTCAACAGAAAGAGGGACTGTTAGTTTTCAGAGCTAGAAGCCAAGTGTGTAGTCTCTGTAGCCATTCTCTGCTGAACTGAAGACGTGCTTGGTTAACGTACAAGCCAATTTGTGCATTTCAAAGTGTGTGTTACTGTTGGACATGTACCTGACATCTTGGGCCCAATTATAGATCTGGGTTATGATGATAATGTGGTGAGGGCTATTTTATTGACCAAGTTGTAGAATATTTCTTATGTCAAATGAATTCTTTCAGTTATGCTTTCTGGAACCCTGGCAAGAAAAAGGTAAACTGGTAAAGTGAACTGAATTAATTCTAATTTCAATGCTCAAATCTGAAGATTTTCTAAAACAGAGTTTGGCAAAAAATAATTTCCTATGCCAATTTATGTTTAGGCTCATTATTGTTTGGGGTGACTATCATTTGGTGACTTCGATAATTTGAGATGACAACTAGCAAGGCTAGTAGCCTTTAAAAATGTTAAGTAAAGTTAAAGGGTTTGCTTGTACTATTAAATTGAATCATATATTAATTTATATTAAATATTTTACTGAGTATAATGCTATTTGTAGCTCTTCTTGGTTATGAAAGCCCATAAATCGAGATGCTTAGAGAAAAGAGACCCTCCCTACTTTAAAGCTTTCCTCCTTGTCTTAGCATCTTAATTGCTTTTTCTTGTTCTTTTGGGTACAGCCTGAAATTCCTACTTTCTTTTTTATACGAAGAGTTCACACATTTTGAAAATACAGTTCAGACACAGTTTGAATACCCTATTCCTCAGAGAGGATGATGCCTTGAATGCCCTCTAGGCAGTGCCAAGGTGGTGTCTTGAGTTTAGACAGTAGGACTGCCCTTGAGATCAGGGACAGAGCAGCCTCCCAGAATCATGAATGGATGTTTCTTAGGCCAATTGCTTTGAGTATTTTTCATGAAATGGAAATGTGCTGATGTGCCTCAGTATCCCTGTGTTGGCTTATCCACTGGTCATTTGGTGTACCACCTGGAGTTGTGGGTTCAGATGCTATCTGCTTCTTTCTCTCCTTCCAAATGTCCCATGGGTATGGACACAGGCACATGTAAGGGTGCTGACATCTGTTTCCTCCTGCTTTTGGAGCTCCTGTGAGGACTCCTATAGATGCCTGCTTCTCTGTTCTTTTAACTCTTTGGTCATTGGTTGATTAAATGTTTATTGAGCACCTGTTCGTACCAGGAACGTGCCAGGCATTAGATACAGAGGTGAATGAGTTCTTGCTCTGATGGAGTCTGTTAGATGTGACAGTTCTGGAACTTGGTAAGTATGTATATGTTTAAGTATAGAAACTGGGCTGGAAAAATACATACCAAATGGTTAACAGGGATTGGAGGGAGGAGAGAAAAGACCCTGTTTTCATTATATATGTCTAGGTAATGTTTAAACTTGCTATAAGCATGTATTGTTCATGCAATTAAAATAAAATGAAGATGCATTGTGATAGGTACAAGAAGTATATAAAAAATACAGTTGGGGAGTAATTAGTTCCATGGGGAGCAGGGGACAAGGAACACTTATTTCAAAGAATTGTATTCCCCCCAGGTAGGGGGGGAAAAGTTGAGGGGGCACATAGTGGGAATGCTTTTCATGCAGAGGGACTAGAATGTGCTCAGGACTGACAAAGCAGCTTGTTTTCTTCAGAGTTTCAATAGTGACTAGCTTATACCAGCTCTCCAGGCACCACAGCTTTTCTTTCCTGGGGACTAGAGAGGTAACATGCAACATGTATTTTCTTTTTGGACTTGGAATATATTTGCTTAAATATGTTTAATATTTTTGAAAAGGTGCCATACTTTGTTTTTAGGTTTCTAGTAAAGCTGGGGTTTTGAAACTCATGATTCTAAGTAAACTATCGAAATGGACTATGGTTAACTTTGTTTTGATAGGAATATTAAGTTGAAGTCTATCTGTAGTAGTGTGTATTAGATTGTGAAGGTGGGGGTGGTATATATGGTATTGGTAAAGAAAGTGAACAATCAGTTCTTGGACGATCTGGGAGCTTTTCTGTTTGGAGCAATGAATTGGTTAAGTTCATTGCCCCTGTGCCCATCGAGCACACAGTTGCATTATCGCTTATTGTGTGTCTTTCTCATCACTTTGAGCTCCTGAGTCCAACTTTTCTAAGTGCAGTTTATAATCCAGTGGAACCTAAGCTTGATTATTGTACAGTTTCTTCAGCATCACATTTACAGAAGATAATCTTGTCAACTGGAAGCAAATGCTTGAGGTAGTGTTCTTTCATGCCTCCAATTGGTAGGAGAAAACTGAATACCAAGAAAAAAAACATCAGGCAATCAACCAGAGATTTTACCTCATTTATGTGGGATAAAACACTTAATTCTTTGGTTTTCTGTACAGGTTAATACTGTAGTGATATCATTTCTGAAAGTTTCCTAGGTGTTTCCATTTTTTAACATTTCATAGATAAATAGTAGGCATGTAAGCTCAATTTAGTGTAGAAAGCAGTCACATGAAGTGCTACACATACTGTGTGGTGTTTCTTCCTCTGCCTACAAAACATTTGCCTTTTGGAAGAATGGATGGCTCAAGGGATTAGTGATGGGGAAGTGAAGGCTTTCACATTGGTTCAGATTTGACCTTGGTCAGTGATGCTTGAAAATCAGCACTATTTAATAGGCATTAAGAGAGCCCACTTTTTGATCCACTTCCAGTGGATAAATATCCATAGTTCTTTTATGCCATAGTTGCGGAACTAATTGGCAGAATTAAATGATTTAAGAACTTTACTCCCCTTTTGCCCTCAGAAAATAGTTCGTTGTTGTTTAAATCAGAATCTTGTAGACGGCATGAGTCATTCATTTCTGAGGACTGGAGACTGTAGCTAGCTCTGCAGCTTTTACTGTATTGGGAAGCTTACATACTTTGAATTGATCTTAGTAGGAGAAATTGGGGGGAAGGGCTGTTTTTCTCTCAGTTTGCAATTCTCCCAAATTCAGGGCTGCTCATCTGACCCTATATACACTTGAAAAATATTGGAGTCATTCATCGCTCAAGATGCATTCCCCTTTTCTCCATGATCAAATAGAGGGGTTATAAGTGTAATTTGTTTTCACTCTCCTTGTTTTCCCTCCTTCACAGAATCTCAGTGCATAAAGCTTTTTCTGACACCCTACTTCTAATTGGCATTATGGAGTTTTGCACTGTGGCTCCTGTGAAGTTAGTAGCATTTTACATTTTAAGCTCAGTAACTGCTAGTCATGATCACTGTGTATTTATAGGGATCCCAGGGAAGGGTGAGCACTTGGTGATGATGTATTACCTGCTAATTTGTTTGCTGAAAGATGGGCCCATATATTTAGAATGATGACAGATCAGAATATTTGGCTAAGTATATCAGTCAGTGTCTCATTTTTCAAAACATGAACACTTCAACATAGTACTGTAAAAATGTTGTGCTATATAAGATGAATTTTCCTGCTAAATTAATTTATGCCCTGGCTAGAGCCACTTATTTTATCTATCTATCTATCTATCTATCTATCTATTTAATATTTAAGTCTTTTTTAATATCCTAATTTTGGGTAATGAGAACTGCTGGTTGATTCTCTTTTTTCCTTTGTAAGCTCTATTCCTCATTCATGCAACTCACATTCCTTTTCTGGTTGCTGTATTGGGCACTAACATATATACCCTATAAAAAGGGCAAGTCCAGAAATCTATAGATTCGACTACCCTTCGTTCTGTCTGTAGCCAAGAAGTGTAGGCAAGGTCGTCACTAAAGCAGAAAAGAAGAAAACAATGGGCTTTCTAATCTACCTGAGAAGCTTAAGGCTGTGGGAGGAGTTAACAGTGTCACAGGGAAGGCAGGAAGGCAGGAAGGCACAAATGCAGCCATTACCCTTGAGCAGGTAGAGATGTTGCATATTTGGTAGTCCTTGTGGGTATGCATTTGGGCTCTTCCTCCCTGCTCCACATAGAAAATCCAGGAATGTATTTTGAATGGCTTATCTGAACCACTGTCAACCAAAAGAAAAGAAAAGGAAAAGACTGTCTTCAACTATTAGCTGCCAAATATGTGATGTCACCCCCACCTCAATAGGGACCTGGCTTGGGGACAGCAAGATTAGATAGCGAATGAACAAAAGGTATTTGCCATTGTAGTTCACCTCTACATAGAAAGTGATCTTTAAAAGAAATAGAAAAAAAAAGTGTGAGGATGTTTAGAAATAAGCTGATCTGATTTCAGGTAAACACATTAATGTGGTTACTATGACATGTTACTGATTTCCCCAGGACTGTACCTGTAATCTATATGTTTTAAAGGTATTTAAATTTGGAAGTAATCATAACTGAAGAGATGAAGTTTCTCCCTCGAACCCCAATTAGTTTGTTTCTTGGAGATGTTTCCCAGGCTGCCGGACCACTCTGACAGGCCGCTGTGCTCCTGGGCCCTGAGCTCTGACCTTGGTTTGGTTGGAGTGGGATAGAGTGTCACTGGAAGGCATTGGGGATGCATACAGTGTAAGTGAAAGAAAGACAAAATGCAAGGAATGCTTCCATGACCCAGTGATTTTGAGATCCCACAACTCTCATTTATGACTCTAAGCCCGCCCTTCAGAGGTGAACCTGCTGTGTCACCTGTTCTGCCACATCAAGTGTTAGGGAAATGCTTTTTCTATCCCAGTCCCATCACAGGGAAGATAGGCAGGGCTCCCGAGGCTTCTGTTTTTAAGGATGGTGTCTTCCCTTAGGAAAGCAAAATTATAGATTCTTTCTAACCAGTCATCCCGAAATACCCTTTCTGTATAACATTGCTGTGTATCCAGGAAGTGATTCTTCTACCTTTAAAACTATTTACTCTCTTTTTTCTTGTCACTCTTTATTTGTATTTTCCTGTGTTATACTTCTGGATCTGTGTAACCAAATCATTGCATAATTCTCTTTGCTGGTGCTAAGAGTCCCTTGGTTGGCTGTTCATGAAGTAGTTCCTCAAATCCTGTGAGTGTCACAGATCAAATTTTAGATCTCCTTACTACTGAAAGTAGTGCCTTTTGATTTTGGAAGTGTGGATTATGTTTCAACTTTTTTTTTTTTTTGGTGGGGACTTAATAAATGATGGGGGTGGGATGGGTAGTGACAGGAAAAGAGGCAGAAACAGAAAAAGTCAATGACGTTTTAAATTACTTAATTTCATTTGCCATGCTGTATTTTTGTTGTTGATTTTATGTAGTCACCGAAGGGGAAATTACAGAGATTATGAAACTAGTTTTATTCCAGAAATGACAAGAGTCATTTAGTATAAGGACATAACCCTTTTCACCAGCACAGTCCTTTGCACTACACTGTAAATATTAACATGCATAGCTTTGTACATCCCCCCACCAATAAGTGTGAATAAATAAAGTACAAAAATATAAAATATTATAGAAAGAGTATATTGAAATTTTTGTGTCTGAAGTTACTCTTAGTATTCTCCTCATCTGCCATTGGTGATCCTCCTTACTTTAATCCACCCCCCAAACAAACAAACAAACAAACACAGAACAAAACTCCAAATTCTCAAAAAGGATCAGAGAGAGTTAATTACAGTGATATGCAGCAATCAGGACAATCTTAGCTGTTGGTCTGTCCCAAAGCCTGCAGAAGGTTCTTATTTCATAAGCAGAGATAATTTGTTTCTCTCTGTGTGCCATATGGTTTTGCAACTGCAGAGATCAAACAGATTTGTGGATGTAAACTTCAGTTCTGTACTTAAAAAAATTTTTAGTCCTGTGGAGATTTTCATAATATGCTTGAATCATTGATGCCAACCAGGTCTGTTAGAGTCAAGGATACTTTGTCAGTTCTGTAAGCTACTATGTATCGGGCGTGGTTTTTATTTGCCATGGACTTTAAAGATGACTTAGGAAAGGAAACTTGGAATGCAAATTGTTAACTGGAATGCAATGATTATTTTTTTTTTTATAAAGACGATGATTAAAACCAGTATTCATTACCATAGAAGAATAATAGTTCTGAGGCTGCCCAGGTGGTCTCTTGAAAGGACTAGAGTTTTCTCTTAATCAGAGAACTTTTAATTACACTAATTTTGAGATTAATTATTTTGGGGATAGTCCTCAGAATTAAGAGTTTGAGTTTCTTGATTGCTATTTTTTAAAAGGTAGAAGAATATAAGTGTGCCAGTGATTTCCCCTGTTTTGTTTTTAACTTTTTATCTATTCCATCCATCTACTATTCACCCTCACATAAGGATGTATTTATTGATTTTAGCAAGGGAGAGAGAGAACATTGAAGTGAGAAGCATCAGTTAGTTGCCTACTGTATGCGTCTCTATGGGGGCTCGAATCCACAACCAAGTATGTACCCTGATTGTCAGGAATCAAACCTGCAACCTTTTGGTATGCAGGATAATGCTCTAACCAAATGAACCTCCTGGCCAGGGCACAATGAGTGTTAATTCATAATGTACTGCTCAGTTGATGTAAAGTAGATGTGTATTCCCTGGTCCCTTTGTTTTCTTATTATTCAATTTAACAGTGTATCAAAATCGTCGTCCAGGTGTGTGTAATCTGCAGCCTGCCGGCCACCTGTGGCTCAGGATGGTTATGAATGTGGCCCAACACAAAATTGTAAATTCACTTAAAACATTATGTGATTTTTTTTGTGATTACATATCAAAATGTATTCAGTGTGTGGCCCGAGACAACTCTTCTTTCAGTGTGGCTCAGAGATGTCAAAAGGTTGACACCCCTGAAACTATCTCCATTAATAGATATATTTAAAAAGAAATAGAGTAGTCCTCATAGGTGGGGTAAAGTCCAGAGGGCAGAGCCAGGACTGGAACTCAGCCCTGTAGATCTAAAATTTGATAGATTCTAAGGTTCTCTTCTCTGTTTTGCATGCTCTCTGCTGTTAGCATGCAGTAACCTCACAGTAATTCATCTTAGATAAATTACTGTTTCCTGTGGAAAGACTGCAGGACCATCAGATCTAGGTTCTTATGGTATTAGGGTTTTGGAGCACACCCTGTATATATGTCTCTGATGCAATCATTGCCACATTTGTAATAATTCTTTAATTTCGGTTAACCTGGCCCTTATGCTGTTTATCTGGCTCAGAAAATGAAATGTTTCTGTCCTGTTTTCTGCTCTATGCCTAGCTTTTGGCTCATGATGTGTGCTCAGTAAATATTTGTTGAATAAGTGACAGTATAGTTGGTATAAATCACGCCTACTTAGTATGATAAATATAGCTTTTTCCTTTTTGCTAATTTTCATAGAGACAATCTTCCAAAATAGCAGTTGTGGCTTTTTTAAAAAAATGACTATATATCTTCTGCTTGCATGTATTCAAAAAGATCTGGTGCCTGGGTATCCAGATGTTATTACTGTTTGTTTGTTTGTTTGCTTGCTTGCTTTTTTCTTTTTTTTACTTCAGCTTGTGCATGACAGCTATTATTTTGATATTTCCCAGATGTATAATTCCAGAACCCACAGCAGGAATAAGCAGACAGCAATGAATGTTTTTGGCACAGAGAACAAGACCTGTGACTTCTTGAAGAGACACATGGAAACGTAGAGTTCGAGCTCTTAGATGCCGCGCCACCTGACTCTCCCTCATTTTGTAACTGAGTAAACTGGTGGCACAGGGAGTTCAGCTGGCTCTGTCCAATGTTAAACGACTAGTTAGATCAGGTAGTGTGTGAGCAGATTAAGAACCCAGTCACCCGATTCCAAAATGGTGCTCTTTCTGCTACAAAACCTTTATATTTTACAGAAAGTAAGTTTTTCTGTTTACCCAAAGTTCTTGAGCGTGTTTGTGGATATCAAACATTCATGAATGACTGCTCCATAAATACATATTTTATTCTCCCTCAGGCAGTAGTAATAACAGATATCCAATATTTGTTAGAACAGAGTACTTTATCTTACATAAATCAGGTAGAGACACTGAAACTGAAGAATGGAGTATAACGTGTTTCCAAGGTGCAAAGTGATTTGGCAAAAGGCTCTTAATAGTAAGGTTTCATCTGGCTAGGCCTGTCACCGTGCTGGCATGCCATGCCTGTAAGAGGTGTTGAGCTTCGAAACAAGTATCTTCCGTCCAACAAACCTAACAATTTATTTGAGGGGAAAGTCAGAAAAGTTAAGGTGGAATGACAAAATAAAGAGGACTGTCACCTTACCAATGCTTCTTCAGCTTCTGCTCTGATGAGAAAACCCCTCTTAGGCATCTTTCATAAAAACAGCTTGGAAATTGGAATGTCAACTGGAACACCACACACTTCACCCAGTTAACCAGAGCTTGGTTTATTTTATGTTGCTTGTTAATAACAGAAGTTAAAAGGGTCCCATCTTTGTAAAGTACTCACTTGAGTACTTTACGTTTTCAAGGGGTAAGAGCCAGCATCCTTTACTCGTTTCTTTTAGGAACACAAATATTCCAGAATACTTGTATTTATATCAGTATTTTAGAATGGAGTCATAAATAAAGTATAGGACTTTATATTTTGTATAAAATTATAATAGACACAAATTAGGGATACTTTCCAATTAAGAGTGACTTTCCAGGAGAGACATTGGGGTGAGGCCCACTTCTTCTGCCACAAGGAGCTTGGCCATAATGGTGGCCTCAGGATGGGACAAACCAATCACAGTGCCTCCACCTGCCCTCAGCCTTCTGCCTTGTAGCAGGAAGATAAGCAGTGGTCACATTATCGAAGGTAGGCCAATTTATACTCTTCAAGAGGATTGTGCCACCAGAAGCAATGAGAAAGATGCTCTCCCCTTCCTCTCTGTTTGTAAGACTAAAGATTCCTACCCAAAGCAGTTTGCAGTCATGGTTACAGCCTTGAGGAGACAGAGCTCACTGATGAAAATGATGCTAACATGTCTAAATTTTTCAGAGTGGGCAAAGGGAATATGAATTGCATTTACTAAGTGATATTCCTGGCATGTCCTTCAGGCAGTGGTTGTAAAACTACTGTGTCCTGAAGAATTCCCTGGGAGTTTGTGGGGAAGTGCAGATTGTTGAGCTCTGCATTAGATTGAGCCAAACTTGCTGGGGATCCGCGAGTTTGTAGGTCCAAACAAACATCCCAGATGACTAAGACGCCTGGGTGCTGTTGAAGTGACAAGAGCCTAGTCTTTCCCTGGTGGCTGAGGATGTTGGTTTGGATTAGGTGCAAGTTAGGTTTTAGAATTATTGCAGTTAAAAAGTTAACTTTATTGCAGTTAGGTTTAGCTAGGTGCTTTCTGAAGGCCAAATACAGGGTCACATTTGTTAGGGAAATTATTTGTTGAAAATTGTTTCTTCCCTAAAAACGTGACTGGGAGTGGAATGGGGTGGCAGGGCGTGTAGTGGTCAGTGAAATCAGCCATTCTGCAGCCGTGTGCCGCCAGCCCAGGTTCTCTAGCGCCGCCGCCGTTGCAGTCCTCTCCTCGCCTTCGTCCTGTGGCCATCTTTTCTTCTTACAGCCAGCTGTAGGCCAGGATGCTTGGAGAGGAACAGGTGGTGGTGGTATCTATATCAATCCCTGTTTCCATCGAGAATTCTCGTCCATCGAGTGCCCTTTGGTTTTCTTTGGTCACCAGTGCAGATTGTCCCTCTACCAATTATTTTCCTCGTCTCTTGAGGATAAAGAATGGAAAAAAACTCTGAAGAAAATGTGACTTCTCTTCACGACTTCCTTCTCAGGGCTTATTACTCTCTCCCTATATTTATTGCTACTAGATTTTATTTTTGTCTTTGATGTCCTTGCTAGTCTTTCTTCATACCAGTTGACTTACAGAGAATTTACTTGGTTCCTGTTATGTTTTTACTAGCCATCTTCCTCCAGGAAGGGACAAATGTGATAGATGTTTTTGTCTGTCCCTTCCAATGAAATTGTAGCCTGACATAGGTAATGGGAAACATCTATTTATAAAGATGTTGGCTTGAGCTTATACAATAAATATCCAGACCAGGGTGTGAGTATGGTAGTCATAGTAATAATTGTGGTGGCATACTAGTACCAAAGATGATGTAGCAACACCTATGTGTCCAGCAGTGTTTTAAGGGTTTTGAATGCATTAACTAATTCATTTTTTTTAATAAAACTCCAACAGGTAGTGTTGATTATAATCCCCATTTTATAGATGAGCAAACTAGACAGAGAGAGTAAGTAACTGGCTTAAGATAGTCAGTGGCAAACCCAGAATTTGAAACCAGGTAATTTGTCTCTAGATATCATGCTGCCAACTCCACCATGTTACTCTGTCTGCTCACCAGATTAACAGCAGTTCATAGCTCTGGGGCAAGAGCTAGTCTTTAGAGGGAGAATGGTGAAACTTGGAGCATGGCTGGGGTCTGTCTTCCTGGCAGTATGACTTGGGCTAGCGGGTAGGGAAGTGCAAAGACTGGAGGAAATGATGTTCCTGAGAATCCAACTGCAGGTATAAACTTACGCCCTGTTGTTAGTGAAAGGCTGGAAAGGTAGCTGGCATGTTCCTCTGATTAAGAGTCCCTGGATGCAGACAGACTGCTACCCATGTAACTCGGTGGTCTTCAAATGTGTGCAGAGTTCTAAACTTTCATTGTAAGTTTAAATTGTTTCAGAGGTATAATATCAAGAGTATGGTAAAAATTCACATTTAAAAATAAACTTTTACATGATATCCTTACATATAGTTTATTTTCCTAATAGTCATCATTCATTAAAAAAATAAAGTGAGCCCTGACTAGTGCGGGTTAGTGGATTGGGTGTTGCCCCACAAACTGAAAGGTCTCTGGTTCGATTCCCAGTCAGAGCACATGCCTGGGTTGCGGACCAGGTCCCTGGTTGGTGGCCTGCGAGAGGCAAGCTGATCTCTGTTTCTTTGGGGCATTGATGTTTCTCTCCTTCCTACCTTTCTTCCTAAAAAATAAATAAAATACAATCTTTAAAAAAAGGGAACAAACTCTTCAATTTGAAACTTACCTGTCCCTACTAATCTTGAACTCTTTTTTTATCCCTCTTCTCCCCCAGTTTTTAATTCTGATGTATGTTCATGTTTCAGAGTCTTTTGCTGATTATTGTGTTGTATCCATATAATAAGAAGTATAAAAACTTATAATTAAAAATTTTTTATGCCTGCAAGGATTATTCACTCCAGAAGTTATTATTTAAACATTTCAATTATTACTAGAACAGAGTTGATCAAAATAACATGATTGTATTACAAATTACGATAAATGATTAATAAAATTAAAAAGTAAAAATGTATCACTTTACAAATTCCTCTCTTACAAGTATGTAAGTACTCTTACAAGTACTTTTTTCTCCCATATTCATTTTTTAGTAGATGATGAAAGATTTGACATCACCTGGATTTTCTATTTTCGTTCCTTAAATATGTAGGCACTGAAAAAACTTTGTTTCCCAAAGATGAAAAAGGAAAAAGCATTATAGCAAAGACAGACAGTTCTTTGAATGCTGTCTGAAATTACATGGCAAAACTCACACAGTGATCTGTCATCGAAAATTATGTTTAATGATTGGCTGATGGCTCAAAGATTGGCTCCTCTAATTTTGTGTGAAGCAATCTGACTTGCAAAAGCACTTGCTTTCCTGCTTTTAGATGCCTTTACTTCTTAATACATTTCTTTGCACCAAGGCCAGCTTGCAACCAGTGGCTCTCCTTTTTGGTGACCCAGAGGTTTTATGTCCCAGTGTGAGCTGTGGATGTAGCTGAGAAGTGTACCTGCTTGAGGAAGTGAGAAAAAGGGTGACATTTCAGGCATACCACTGTTAGGAAAGCAGGCGCAAGGAAGTGGAAGATGGAGAAATGTCTCACTTTCTTTTAGAACGGTTTTCACATACTCTAAAGGGGATACATAACCCAGTTTGAAGACCATTGCGGTAGGATGTAGTGTACCAGTGAGATTTTAAGTTTTAGAATTCTTCAGCTTTGTGTGTTCAAGAATTTAGTTTTAGCTTCTAAAAGTGAGGTTTGGGGGCTTATATACATACAAACTTACACAGGAAACTGATTTTTAAACCAAAATGCTATTTGAAGCATGAAAATCATCCAGAGAATCCAGCTTGAGTTTAGATTAAGAAGATGATTTGTGGGGTCATTTAGAGGACCCACAGGAGGAGGCTGGCAGAGGACTGGTCTGGCAGCGAGCGTGGGGGAGGGGAGTTGGTGGGAGTGGCCATCACCATCTGCTTCATCATTGTGGTTCAGTTCCACAAAATCCTTAATTCTATGTAAGCTATATGGTCTAGTTCTAATTAGGCTGTTAATTAGTTATGAAGGAATAATTAAAACATATACATGTATCTTAGATATCTTTGCTGAACACATAAATATACTCCATTCTCTAGTATCCTGAGGAAAGATCAGTTTTCCTTTAAATGTTGGTCCACTGTTGGAATTCTAAGGGGTTTCTCTTGTATTAACCATACCCTGACACATCATCCATCCTAAAAGTGGAGCAAGAATTTGAAGCTCTAGAATCTAAGGTTAGAATCTTTCCAGATTAAAATTATTGTATTCTTCCAGTCTTAAACTCTCTTTCTGTAATTGATCAGACAGATATTAATTTAGATGTTCCCCTTCATTGAGTGCTTTCAAAGCATTTGCCTTTTTTTCCCAAAGCATCTACTTCAGTTTTTTAAAAGTAGTACCTTTTCACTCTCATTGCATTGGTTTACTAGACAATAAATTACATAATTACCATTAGAGATGCAAATAGCCAAAACACCCCTATACCCCAAAAAAACCCAGATTGGGGAACATACAAATGCCTTGTGTTAAGTACATTATTATGGGAGAGGTATTTATAGCTGTAACTGTATACTATTTGGAGGGCGTCACTTGTGTATTTTACACAGTGAAAGGAGGTATCCTTATCAGAGCAAGAGAAGTGAAGTCAGTTAAAAGTTTACAATATGTATATTAGCTTTGTTTTACTAAAGCCTGGTCTATTGAGAGTTTGTCCAATAAATAAGAATCTGTCTCTCATTGATTTTCTTTCCTATTGCATCTAATATTGCCTATTGTATATCATGTTTGGTGAGTGTATTTTATTCATATCACCCATTTTTTGGTGTTCAAGATTTTTTCATCTGAGTTTTAAGGAGGGACAATTGCTTGAATGTGGGACTTGGTTTTTATGACTGTGCTGGAAGCTTTCCTCTGTCACAAACGAGTAACAGAACTTGTAACAACTTGCTTTGGTTTATATTCTGTCAGGATATGAATTTTCCTAAGTAATAGGGAACAGAGGTCTTTAAAAAATTGTGAACTTAGATTTTTTCAAAGGTGAAATGAAAGCAGTACTGTACAGGAAATTAAATTTTGGGGTAAGGAAGTAAAATTGGTCTGATTGAAATCATTAATGTTCCTTTAATGAGGGATTGTATTAAAAATGTTAGGCAGCAAGTGTGATGCCAGTTAAAAATCATAAATGTGAATTTATTTAGTTTGAACAGACATTATTTGGAACCTAAAAGAGAGGAAAAGGAACATTTTTGTGTGGGAGAAATTAGTTGTCATTCTCAAGGGTTATGGAAAGCTGTTAGACCATTACAATTGATTTGCTTTCCTCTAAGGAGAAATATTTGATTCAGAGATTTGTGATATTAGTTTGTAAAAATTTCCATAAATTTGTATGTAGTGTTCTGGGGACATTTTCTTTTGCCAGCAGTGTTGTGAATATCTATATTTATGTGTTATGAGTTTAAAAAATACTGCTTGTATTCTGTCTTCTAGTAGTTAGGAAAGTAATGTAGTTCTAAAAACTTAGTTACATGTTCAAGCTCCTGTTTGTTTCCTGTCTTCTAGATCTGTTAAGATAAGAGTGTTTAAAAGGCCAAGTAATTTGACCAGTTTCATTGAGAAAGTCCCAGTGAATGCTAGCATTAATATTTGGAGTTGAATTTTCGATCATACGTAAGGTTTAAACTTCACTTCAATAGGGAGTCAAGAAGTTGAGCAGATCCTACATAGGCATAGTTCTTTCTAAGAGTGGTGCCTGGCCTAGCAGTGCTTGGTATGTGTTGTTCAGTCTGAGATCAGCAGGAATTGGTGAGCGCCGTGAGTGGAGGGATTCTCCGACTCTCATGTTTTTCAGGGCACCCAGCACCACGCCTGGCATGTGGTGCTCAGCTGCCCTCTGTTGTGAATGAGGTACATTCAGGCACAAGGACTGCCACCTCCTTATGGATGTGATTATAAGCTCTTCTAAGTATTTTGGAGGAAGAAATAGCCAAAATGACAGCCTTCTCTTCTTCCCTTATGAAGCTCTTACTTCCTAGTATTGAGAATTGAGGCTTTTTAAAGTGGCATTTAAAACTAGTCTGAGATTCATAAGATTCAGGTATAAAAGTATGGCCGTGCAATGAGGACTTATTTCTGGATTCTGACCTCTGGTGGTGAAGAAAAAACACCCATTACTCATATTAAAAGGCCAGATTCTCATATTTTGCAGGTGTTTTCTGGATGTTCAATACAAAGGAAGTCTTTAGAAGAAAAATATTTTTGCATGTGTTTTTCAGTTTTTGCTTAAAGAAAACCTTTATTTTTCAACTTGCAGCTTTTTAATAAACCTGCAGTAACATTTAGGATGCACTTGTATTTGTGTAAGGCTCATTTCTGAAACTGGTTTTGTCTTTGGGACCTTGTCAGGTGAGAAGAGGTAGCTTCTATGTGGGTTTTTTTTCTATGTGGGAGTTTTATATCTCATGCAGTCTTTAATTTACTTCTTAAACTTTATATTGAAACTATTTCTCAAGTAAATCTAAGATGTATTTGAATGACAATTGCATTGTCCTTCAATGTATACATGAATATATTTATTACTCGTGGAGCAGTGCCAAGGTGTGGACTGTTTTGTGTCCTTAATAACAAAAGCATATCAGAATCCCAAAGCTGAGTACCAGTTACTGGGCTGGTAGGTTCTGTTCTCACCACTCACTCTCAAAACCTTCATTTCTCCCTCTTCTAACTTCCATAAGAATTGGAGCAGGACAAGTCCTAGCAGCCAGAGTGCTAGTGGTGTTGCAGGTATTGAGGTGGTTGCAATAGCAAGGTTACTCTGCTTCATGTGAGTGATGTTGGCCTTAATTTAAAGAAAAACTTTTTTTTTTTGGAGTGTGGTAGCTCAGAAAATGAAAGGATAGTTTATAAAAAGGCAGCACTTTGCTACCTGGCAATATGAACTGTACCTTGGAACTCCTGGGTGGTCTTCTGCAACTTGCTTAACCTTATTTTTTCTTTGCTAAATAGGATTAAAAATGCTTTCTTTTCCAGAGTGTTGTAAGAAGACTCGGATGACTGTAAAGTTCTTTGCAAACAAGAGTTCAAGTAATAAAGAAGAATCTTAAAACATCTTTGATTTTGTTGCTTAGTATCTTCCCCCAAAATGCTTCTGAGAATTGATCAGAGTTCTATAAAAGGAAAGTAGTTACAGTGTGTCAGGGCGGCGAAAAAAAAAAAACTACAAGAAATAAGTAATCCATAAACTTTATGGTCATAAGGGGATCTGGGTGGGTGGATCTGGTGACTTGGCAACTGAGGAAAACAAGGGTAATTGTTGATTTTATCAGAGCAGGTAGGTATGTGTGTTGTGTGTGCACACAGGGATGGGGATCAAGTATAGACATAACAGTGGGGGATTTCAGGAGGTTACCAAAGTCTACTGTACATAAATCCTAGGCAATATTATCATTACTGTAGGGTGTGGTATTAATGCTCAATAAAAAAAATCAAATTCTGTGATAAACAAATAGGTGGTTAGCTTCCTTTCATAGAATTTATGTTGGGGGGCTTCTAGGTGCATAATTCATATCATCACTGGGAGTTTATTAAAGTTGATTTTAGTATAACCAACTCTGTTGAATACTGAAATCAGAAACTATGTCATCTTTGTCACTAAGGAAGTTTTCTTTTTTTTGTTTGATTCTGGAGTTTCAGCACTTGGAGCTTTGAAGGTTGCTTTTGGGTTTGTTTTTGAATTGAAATGTCATAGGAAAGGCTGTTAATTAATGACCATTGGGGAGAATTAATAGGACCCAAATCAGATTCTTTTAATTAGAAGATACTTCTTTTGGACTTTTCCCAGGGAATGAAGTTCCAGGTAATAATTTACTGAATGACAATTTAAAAACAGAAACATCACTTTCAGGGGCAGGAGGCTCATGGGGGGCTTGTGGGCAGAGTACTTTAAAAGCAATCTTTGCTTTGTAGAATAAATTTGTTTAAAGAGTCACATGGGCCATGAAAAAGAAGCTCTGTCAGTTATCAAGTATAGGAATACCTTGGAAATTAGACCAGGTATACTGTTTTTAGGGAGAGCTTAAAAGTAAACTCCAGGATCAGGATGCCCCTGTTTATCCTCATGTCTGTTGACTGCTAGGCCATTTGGAAATTTTAGCTAAGATGTTGGTTTATGTTTCTTTACCTATTAAATTTTTATAATGAATATTTTATCTTCAACAAGAATTAATCATTAATCATTAATCTCCTCTAAACGTATTAAGAAGACTTTTACATATTAAACAAACAACATTAGGCAAAAGGTTTACAATAGTAAGTACATGAAACAGTTTATTCTTATATTATTATTTATTAATTTTTTATTATTTACTTATATTACAACTGTAAACCTACTTTTGTCCACCCCTATGTAAAAGTGTGTGGTTAAACAAATGGCACTGAAAAGAAATCTAAGTGGAGGGAAAGAGGGAGTTATGCAGTATAAACAACAAGCAGCGTGGAAAGCCATGGTTAGATACGCATCCTTGATTTAGGAAGGGCTGCATGTCTGGCCCCTTTTTTCTCTTTCTTACATTTGGGTGGCTCAGTATTTATAAGCCATCTCTGTCTTCAGGTGTTTTGAGCTTTGGGGGGCAAGTTATGGCAGTAAAACTTGAAATAGTCAATTGCATTTCATTATCAACCCTGATACATGGAATTGGAACAATTATATAAAGTGGAATTGTGAATTTTTGAATGATAGGTGAAATTTCAGTGCATGCTTTATGCTCCCATTAATAAAAGTCTTTTGGAGTTTGTGCTTTTGGGAGCAGGTCCTTGGTTAAAAAGTCCTGTAGATCAGTAGTAAGGCCTGGGATTTTTGTTGGAATCAATATTCAGTAGTGTGAAATCCCTGAGGATGGGGATGGCAGTGGAGTAGGAGTTCCGTCATTTGGTTGTATTGACAGTATTCTGGAACGAGACTTCCTGTGTGCATGTGCTAGGAAGAGGGGGCAAAGGCCACAGTGAAAAGATTGCCAGGCATCTTTGGTGATCAAAAATGAGAAGAAGCTTTCATCTGCTTATATTTCTATCTGAATGGGATTTGAAGGTCCAAGTAGTTAGCAGTCTTACAGCCTTCTCAAACCAGCCAAGGTGAATTTGATGATCTTGGTTGTACATTATAGTGGGTAAAAATATGTCATATGGAGCCAATCACCTGTGTGACCTTTGTTTATTAACGGCTCTATCCTTACTTTCCTTATCTTCAAAATGGGGATCATAAAGTATTTATAGAAGATTGTACAGATTAAACTATATATATATAATATATATGTAATATATACTTAGAACAATTTCTGGCACAGAGGAGTGTGTGGCACATGGTTACGTATTATTACTACTGCAGTATTAATTACTAGGGACTCTTTAAGAGTTTGTCATTTTTGCTATTACAAACCACACTGGGTTGGTAATAGAGATGGTGTTTCTTTGTAGAAAAAGCAAAGCCTGTTGTCATTTTATCTTGGTCCACATACACATAGCTACTTGCCTTTTTTCTTTTCCGAAGTTTCCAAGGAGACTTCTATAATTTGTTGGTAATTTGAGTGGATTATGCCTTGTCTAATAAAGGCAATCAATATTTATACACCTTGTTTAATTTTATTATTTTTTTTGTTAATGTCTTTGAGGAAAATGAGCGTGTGGGTTGGTTTGAGCAGATTAAAGTTCCCAACATCATAGTATTGTCCGTGGGTAACTTTCAAAGACTAGTTTACTCCCTTTGCATCTCTTTCTGCTCTTTTATCAGCCTCTGGCTCAGAGCCCTCAAGAAAGATTACACCTAGGACTGGGGATAACTTTTTTTTTTGAATCTTAATCTTGATAGGACTGTTCCTAATGGGTGTTAGGGCAATTTCACATAATTAGGGCATGCATATTATACATCTTGGTTTTCCAACAGTTAATTATTACAATTAAAATCCATTTACTATAAGTACACCAATGGGATGTCATATCTAATCTGCATTTAGCATCCTGCTGGATGATCGTCTCTTTTCATTTACTACTTTTCAAATTTCATGTAGAGTTGCTTCCCATGTCAATTTATATCTAACAGGGTTAAAGAAGCATGATTACAATAGATGATTGTTAATAAGACTTTATGTATAGGTAATATATCCCCACTGTATGTTCTTTATTTTTTTTTGCCACAACACAAAAACATAGAAGTCAACCTCTGGACACTTTCCACACGTTCAGTACAACTGTCAACCACATGTATGTTGTTGTGCAGAAGATGCCCAGAAACTTCCCTGCCCCCATCGTACACAATTGAAACCCTAACCACCTACCAGCTCCCCATCACCTTCTTCCCTTAGCCACTGGCAGTTGCTATATCATTTTCTGTTTCCCTGAGTTTGACTAATTTAGGTACCTCATACAAATGCAGTCATGCAGTATTTGTCTTTCTGTGACTGGCTTATTTCACTTAATTATAGTGAACCCAAGGTTCATCTATGCTGCAGCATTTGACCAGATTTCCCTCTTTTTAAAGGATGAATAATATTCCATTGTATCTTTATACCACATTTTCTTTATTTATTTTTGCATCAGTGGGCATGCAGGTTGCTTCTACCTCCTGTCCTTGTGAATAATGCTGCAACGAACATGGGTGTACAAATATCTCTGTTTTTAAATCTTTTAGATGCATACCCAAAGTGGGATTGCTGGATCGTATCATAGATCCATTTGAAAGTTTTTTAAGGAACTGTTTCCTATACTGTTCACTACAGTGGCTATGCCATTTTACATTTCCCACCAGCAATGCTCAAGGGTTCTAATTTCTGTACATTCTCACCACCATTTTTTTCCCTGATAGGCTCATTGTGGTTTTGATTTATATTTTCTTGATGGTTAGTTCTGTTGAGCATCTTTTTATATGCTTGTTGACTATTTGTATATATCTTCTTTGGAGAAATGTCTGTTAGATCCTTTACCTATTTTAACCAGGTTATTCGTTTCGTTGTTCTTATTGAGTGGTAGCAATTTTTTAATGTATTCTGGATACTAACCTCTTATCAGGTACAATTTGCAAATATTGTAAATATCTGTTGGTTGCCTTTTCATACTGTTAACTGTTTTGTTTGCTGTGAAGAAGTTTGAAAAGTTGATGTCCCAATATTCATTTTTAGTTTCATTGTCTGTGCTTTTGGTGTCATATCGAAAAATCTTTGCCAAATTCAACATCCTGAAGCTTTTTGCCTGTGTTGTCTTGTAGGAGTTTAATAGTTTCAGGTCTTACATTTAGGTCTTTAATTCATTGAGTTAATTTTTGTATAGGATGTAAGATAAGGGTCTGACTTCTTTCTTTTCCACGTGGATGTCTGGTTTTCCTGACACCATTTGTTGAAGAGATTTTCCTTTCCCCATTGTGTGGTCTTGACCCCCTTGGCAAAGATCATTAGACCGTATACTTGACGGTTTATTTCTAGACCCTTTTCTGTTCTCCTGGTTTATATGTCAATCTTTAGACCCATACCAAACAGCTTTGATTACTCTGTTCTACCAGTTTTTAAAAAGCAGTGGTTTTATTTATTTTTAAGGGTCTGGCTGCGATTGTTTACAAAACTCTATTGACAGTGCCTTCTCTAATTCTTTGTAACATTTTCCCTTTTTTTTTTGTATTCAATCTCTTTTTCTAGGAAGTGTAAGGGAATTTCTTCTCAATCATGTGTGGAACAGCTTGGATATGTGAATCTACTTATTCAAAGGAAAGGCAGATGGTGTGAATTTAGTTAGGAATGTTTGCCTCCTCAGGTATTGCTGATATTCAAATGGAGGTAGAAAGGAAGGGAGGGAGGTTGGGATTGTTTAATACAGCTCTAGAAATGGGGTTCATACTCTGGAGCCAGATTGCCTGGGTTTGAATCTCAGCTATACCACTTACTTAGGTATAAATTTGGGAAAGTAATTTGACCTCTCTGTTTTAGTTTCCTCATCTGTTAAATGAAAATGTTAGACGATACCTCACAGGAATGTTCTGACGGATAGGTGAATTAAAAACAGTGCCCAGCACATACTAAGTGCTGTATAAGTGTGTGTGTTTATGACGTTGAACATTAAAAATAAAAACTAGAACACTGACTAAATCTGGGGTTCCGAGAAGGCTAACCTTTTCTGGTTCCACTGTAAATAAATAATGAACAGCCAAGGCACATATTATTTCTGTCCTTAACAACTCCCAACACTCAGATGGTGTAATAGGAGATTATACATTCTTAGGTTAGTGGAGGTTTCCAAATCTTTTAGTGATTATATGAACATTGCATTTATATTAAGGGTTATTACAAATGCTGCCATATAGTATATCATTTGTCTTCTTGTTTATAATTAGTTTTTCAAATGTATGTGTAAAACCTAGGGTAAGGTGGAGATTAATGTATTTGAACAGCATAAACCATGATGACACTTTGATATTAGAGTGCTTATAATATGCCGTGACTGTCAAATAAATTTTGCAACTTAGACTTTATTTTTGTATTGCAATAAGTGATCTGAATGATCTGAAGTTTACAAATTTTAACAATAGTGCTTTTTAAATTTTATTTTTCGCTGTTTTAATTACATTGAACTTTAATAACTTGTGTAGCTTTATATTTGAATTATTCCAATATTTAAACATAAACATGAAATTCAAAAACCTAGGATTTGTTTGAGGTGTATATATATTAAGTGGCAGGACTCCCTCACCCCCCCATTCTTTAAACCTGTAAATGAATGAAAACTCTCAAGTGTTCTTTTATTAGGAAAAATCATGCCTTAAAGCTTATGATTCAAGATGTTGGTGAATGATGAGATGATCATGTCTAGGGAAGTAAGGGCATTCTTAAGATAAGATATCTAAAATATATTTTCTTATACAAAAGGAATCTTATACAACACATATTTTCCTCTATGTTTTATACTTCTCTAACATATTAAAAATCACCCCACCCCTTACTCTAGACAAATGGAATATTTTCACTTTTGTAGCATGCATTTCTGACATCAAGGAAGACACACCTGTGTGTAGTACCAGTCTTCTATGGCTGTATACATTGAGTCTTAGCAGAATCTTGTCCAGCTGTAATAACATTGAGTGCTTCTCTGTTTTTTCCCAAGCCATTTTGGAATGTGTAATATTTTTAATATCTGCAATTAAGTGAAAGGTAAGTGTACATAAATGCATATGTTGAACATCTCATATATGGCCTTAAATAAATGGCTACTTAGTGGCTTGCCATCTATAGCTTCATAGCTGGCAATGCAGGCCACTTAGGTTTCATGCTCCTGGATGTTTGTGTGGCTGAAACTGTGGTTCTAAGTGAAGAACCAATGTTCTTCACCAGGCTGCTGATCTTAGATGTTCTACAAAACTGCTCCTGTCTATAAATGTAGTGCTTATATTTTCTGCACAGTATGTGCCTGTTGGCAGTGTTTTTGTTTTTCTAGTTAAACAGCCACTACCTGCAGGAGGAGTCACATACTGGAGCCAAGAAGAAATAGCCTTGTCTGGGTAGTTTGTAGTAATTTTGGGAAAATAAGATGCATGCAGTAGATTTTATTGAAACAAAACAAAACAGGTTCATCTACAGAACATTATCCTTAGGAAGACTCATCAGCATTTTAAGAGCAAATTTAAGTCGGAGGGGCTTTGATTAAAGTGTTATGTAAGCAGGAAGTGGAGTTTCTTTGTCTTGTCTGTGGCATTACCCTCCCTTTTGCTCAGTAGAATCATGGGGATATATAGCATTTTAAATTTACCAGCTAGCATAGTGGATTTTTATGGACTTCTCATGGTGGAGAGGAAATGGCTGGATATTCTGCCCAAATGGTAGTCCTCAAAATGTAGAGTCAGAAATGTCTTTTTTCATGATGAAATGCTTTTTTCTTTTATCATTGCATATGCTGCTAAATCCTGGGACACTTGCTCATTCCCCAGGACATGGCATGAGCCAGAAATATGAGCTCTGCCCTAGTTGTAGGATGGATACTACAAAGGCATTTTCCACTGTCTGTTCTGTTATGCATTTATCCACTGCTGTTCAGTTAAAAAAAAATGCTAGTAGCATTGCTCTTCACATGGCTGAATTAATGGTAAAGCATAGATTTCTGTATCTTTAATTTTTTTTTCTAATGGATTGATTGGCTCTTTGCCTGCTTGACTACATTAAGAAAATAATCTCCCTTTAAAAATTATAGTCAGAAATATACCTGTGATGGACTTTTAAAAGCTGTTCTATATTTAATAAGTGCAGGAGGTCCTTATAAGTTTGAGGCATTCTCCCTTCACTACCACAGCCCCCTGTTTAGTAATAGAATCACATAGTCCTGTCTGCCCCTTGATGGATTAAAAAGCCACCTCATTGGGCCTAATTTATGCCTTGCTCAGATATTTCTTGCTGAGATATGGATGGTCATCCTCCCACTTCTCCAGTCTGTTTTTTAATATTTGCCAGGATCAAACAGTTTTCGAGCATGTGGTGGTGTCTTTGAGGATGTAGAGCATGTAGGCGTTGATATGATCAGCTCCTCAGGTCTCCTGGATTGAACTTAATTTTCCTGTGAGCACCTCTGCTGGACCCCATTGCTACAGCACCCTTCAGTGCCTGTTGTAATCTTAAATGTGCTTCTTGCAGAGTCTGTTCCTGCAGAGTAAATACGCTGTTCTTTCGGTGACTCCCTTGTCTCTCATTACTCAAATATTTTATGATTGAATTTTTGGATGTGCATTTCCTTCCTTCCTCTTGCTTTCTATTAAAACTATGCTGTGTCTAAAAAAGCATTGCAGCCTCTGGCCTCTTTGGGGTAAGCCCGATTAACTGTGCTGTTGCTGAGTATCTTTCCCAGTGTTTATGTGGCTGTGAAAGACCGAGTATTTGTATTTCAGAATGCTCGTTCTTGTTTGTGTAGACCATTGTTAGTGTCTGCTTTCTACTTTTTTCTAGTTTTGTGAGTACTTTCAGATTTAATATGATTATTGAAAGGGCTCTTCAGAGAACTGTGTATTTTTCATTTAAACTCTCATTTTCTATGTATTATGTAGGACAAAGCAGTGTAAAAATAAAGGGCAATGCTACTAAAGCTCAGAACTTTACACATAATTCTCTCAATTCTTAACTAATTTTAAACTTTAAATTATTTGAAATTACCTGTTTGTAGCTTACATATAGGATGGAAGCAGAAACACAGGACCACTATTTCAACTGGAACTTTCCCCAACTTTTCCAGAGGTTGAAAACTCTAAAGATGAATTTATAATGAAGATTTTTTTCCAGCACTGCCATTGCTACTTGACTTCCTTTTTAAAAGTTGGAGCAATTCTTACACAGAATGGCTTTTCAAAGCTCCATCTTAATAAAATTTTCACAAATATTTCTCCTTCGAAAATCTAAACTTAATGTAGTAGCTGTTGATTACAGCCATAAGGGTAACCTTTTCTTGGATATTCTAATGACCTAAGAAAAAGTTCATGAAATAGTTTGAGAAAATTGGTCCAGATTATGTATCATACACTGCAACTGTATTAATTTTTCACATATGGGAACATATGACATTTTGGTGTCTCCTTCTATTCTATAAATGTTAACAATGATTACTCCCGTTTGGTAGGTTTACAAGTGATTTTGATTTTTAAATACATTTCTACACTTTCTAGGTTTTCCATACTGTATTTCTAACAAGAACAAGAACAAACTCTTTGAAGTGTTGCTAGTGAATCTTTTTAAGGGTTGAACAATATTTTCCAGATTATGCATAGACTATCATACACTTGAGTGCCTTAATTTTACAGATTGAATGATGGCTGGTGAAGTTTAATCTTTTGCTTGAAGTCATGACATTTAGGGGCAGTACCCAAATTGAACACAGCTGTGAAAACAACTTTGTGATTAATTTAATTTGGTCATTTTTGTGGGGTTTTGAATAGTGCTGCCTATCACTGTATTAACAAATAGTGGATATTGTGTAAATATTTTAGTTATTTAGTATAAACTAAAATGGAGTTTTTTTAAAAGCTCTCCTGTGAGTTAGTAGTTTATACAGCTTATTAAACAGATAATTGTGATGCCTTATTTAAATATGAAAGGAGACATAAAACCATTCTTCTCAAAATTTAAAAAAATATTTTTAAATTATTGTCTATTTTATATTTTGAAAATGACAGGGAGTCCACAATTTCTTAGTCTGATGTAAAATGTAATTAGACATTTATTGGTATACTTCCTGTCTTAGAAATTTGGTTGAAATTAATATCTCTAGTGAAAGTGAGAATAAAGGAGTAAGTTTAGGGGAAGAGAAAGGAGAGGTGAAACTTGCTTCCCAGTGAGGAGGCTATGGAATTAGAGTGTCTGCTAGCAGGATGAAATCCTAATTAAGTACCTGACAAAGAATTAAAATAAAGACAAGCAATACTTTAAAAAACATAAAAAGAAAACAGATGAATACAAAGTTGAAATGAAAAGCAACTGTGTAATGCACTGATTTTCAATTTTTTTCACTTCATGGCGCACATAAATTAATGACTAAAATTCTGCAGCACATCCAAAAATTTTTTTTTGCCAATCTGACAAAAAATGGGTATAATTTTGATTCATTCACACCAGATGGCTATTGCTTTATTGGCTGTTGTCATTTTTTTATTTGACAATCTAAGGGAAAAGAGGTCAGTGACCCTGACTAAATAGTCAGGAATTTGCATGTTTTAAAAATTCTTGTGGCACACTGGTTGAAAATCGCTGGTGTAATGTATAGAGGGGGAAAAACAAGGAATAGTGCATCATGAAGAAAGCTGTAAGCAAAATTAGATTATTCTTGGAGTTTTGTTATTTGTGTGTGGGGGGAACAAGTGGTATCTAAGAATATAAGTAGGTGTATTAAATAAATTTGGATTTAAAAATTATGATGTAAATAAAATAAATAATCTATAATTTATTTAAAATGTGCAAGTAATTTTCAAAGGACTTTTGGAATGTGACTAACTGGATAATGGTTTATGTTCAGTAATTGTTTTTGTGAAGATATTTACCAGATAACAGGACATAAAAGTATGTGTGAATTTTTGAAGAACATTTTTCAGATTTGAAAGGAACCTATTGGATACATTCCCCTTCATGTCATCTAGGAACTGACTTCTTAACGTCTATATCTTGGCCAATTTAAGCTCTGAAAAACCTGATAGGTGAGTTCAGTGGAATATTCCCTAAGGGACTTTGAAATGCTTTTTCAAGTGAGCATATATTTTTCCTTTTATTGTATAAAAATAAAATGTATATCTCAAATCAAAAGTTTAGTGACACTTACTGTTTTTATATGGAAACATGTATTCTAGTTATGGTAATTTTTTTTATTCATGTAATGAGAAGTAAGGGTAACAACGGAGAGCCAACCTTTAATATTACTTCTTGATTTGACCTTCTTTTGCTTATGAAATAAGTATATTGAGATACTATCACCTTTGCAGTCATTTATCATACTGCTCAACAAAACAGGATATTTCTAAGCAAAGTTAACAACTATTAACATTATATGCCAACCTTTGACATGCATAGTTTTCCTTTTGTGTAATAAGAAGCACTTTAAAAAAATATACATTTACAAATAGAATTGACAGACTTTTGAGTTTCTTTTAGCTTTCTCTGTAGTGGAGGTGGTAACAAACCCTAGGTCACAGGTGGCAAACACAAGGCCCAAAGGCTGGCCCTCCACCTTGTTTTACCTGGCCTGGCACCTTGTTTCTATCTGTTGGAGCACCAAGCTCCTTGCCCCTAGTTAAGGAGCAGTTACATTTATGCAGTCCTAAAATTACATTTGGCCCTTTGAAGGCAACCTCGAGGCTGATGTGGCCCCCGGTGAAAGTGAGTTTGACATCCTGCCCTAAGTGAATCAAAGAGCAGCTGCAGAAAGAAAGAAGAAGGGATCAAACATGAAAATAAAATCCTCAGTTTGGATAATTAGCCTCGGCTGATTAAAAATTGGATTTGTCACCTTTGACTTTTTACTGTTACCTCCTTTGTTTTAGTAGTGGTACTCAGTATAAAAAATAAAATCATGAAACAGTAAGCATAATTATAAAATGATTTTAATGTAGCATGAATATTTCTATGAGCTACTTGTTTTAATCAAGCATTGTTTGATACTGTTAGACAAGTTTTAACTAAATGAACTAATTCAAGTTTCCTTATAATGAAACCGGACATTTATTTTTTACTATTTTTTGGTTGCCCATTTTCCTCACATGTTCTGATTTGGCTAAAAGCATTACAGAGGTAGTTTTGAAAACTTCTGATTTCAACATATTTTCAAGTTAAGAACATTATTATGAGAGGAATCTTTTCTCCCTAAAGAGAAATATGGCTGCAAAAAATTGGTTATAAAAGCAAAACAAACAAAAAAGGCTTCCCCTGTGCAATTAAGATCTCTGTCTAATTTTTTCTTTTCTGCTACAGATAGTGGTTTTTCAGCCTCATTTGCACACTTGAATCACCGGAGTTTTGAAACAAGCAAAGGAAGAAAATCCAACAAAAACAAACCTTCACTGCTCACCTAGATTCTCATTTTAGTGGTCTCCGATGGGGGCCTAGCATCAGAGAAAGGTTGTAAAATGTTCCCAGGTGATTTAATGTTTAGCCGGCATTGATAACTCTGTGCTAGATGTAATGAACATCTGTAGTGTGACACTGGAAGTCTTTCATTTTTCTGGACATTAGACTTTAGTGCACCTTGAACTTTCATACAGTACAGATTGAAGTTCCCTTTCCCACACTTGGAGCTTTGATATATTAACTAATGAGTACTTTGAACAACCCTACAAGTAGGCTGCTGTAGTGAGCTAAAGGTGGCCTGAACACTTGTCCACGTCCTAATCCCTAGATCGTAGATGTTACCTTTTATGGGAAAATAAGCATTTTGCAAATATGATTAAATTAAGGTTCTTATGAAAAGTAGATCATCCCTATCCTGGTTTTTCCCTAAATGCTATTCTAAGTATTTTATAAGAGAAAGGAGAGGGAGATTTCATAGATACCCAGAGAGGACAATGGGAAGATGGAGGCAAAGATTGGAGTGATGTGGCTACAGGTCAAGGAATGCCTGCAGCCACTGAGAAGCTAGAATAGGCAAGAACAGACTCTCTCCTAGAGCCTTTGGAGGGAGTACAATCCTGCTGACACCTTGATTTCTGCTCTTTGAAACTGATTTCAGACTTATAGCCTCCAGATCTGTGAGGAAATAAGATCCTGGTTTAAGCCACCAAGTTTGTGGTAGTTTGTTACAGCAGCCATAGGAAAGGAATACAGCCACCTTTCAGCTGACAGCTGGGATTTGGTGGTGTGCCATATCTGACTGCAGACCAGTATGTATTTGCGTAATAGATTAAATATTTTATTGCATTACCCTGTTTTATAAAAACAAGTTGAAATTACAGAAAGGTTTTGTGTATGTGTAAACACATGTGCATATATTTATATACACAGTGGTGTAGCCTATAATCATAATGTGCTTGATATAAAGATGGAAATCATTAAGATGGGTCTTTAACCTCAATTAGATGCTCATTAGTTTTAAGCTGCGCTTAATGATGAAGCAAAAGAACACAATTAATGAACATGTACCAAATGCTGGAACTATTTTGTTGAAGGTTGTTTCTAAAAACGTGAGAGATAATTAGGGATTTTAATAAACTTCTATTGCACTGGGAATAGATAGTCTCTTATAGCTTTTACTGTGCTGCTTTGATTCTAAGGTGTACTACTTTCCACATTTCTGAAATGAGGATATCTTATAAGTGTGTTCAGTTTATTTCTTTTTCCCTCAACCAAAGACATCACAGAATTAATGATCTGAAATAAAAGTGTTTTAGAATTGTGGCACTTCACCTATTCTGCCATTTGACTTTCCTGATTTGAATTTAGAATATTCAATTTGAACATGTTTTCTGACATGCATTATGTTAGAAGGCAAGCAGTACCTATATGAAGTTCTGAAGCCTTTAATGTTCTAATGTAATTACTGTTTTTGGCTTCAGTTCCCAGGAGCTACCATGGTAGAAACTAAATCTTGTAATAACTCTGCCTGTTGAGGTGTAGAATCTTTGGAGGAAAAATGATAGGCTTTAGGTGTAGGCAGACCTCGACTGTTAGTCTAGTTCTGCTGATTAGCTATGATATTAGGTAAATGATTTAATTAATTTCTTCATTGGCAAGTGGGGGATAATACTCATATTTCAGGTTTGGAATGATTAGACAAGGAAATATTTTTAAAGTATTAAACAAGGCCTGTCCAGAATCCCATAGCCACCTTTATCTGCATTTATTTTTATCCAGCTTCCCTGATGCCCAGTAAATACTTGAACCTTAGGAAAAAAACTAACATGATGGCTTATTCTGACTTGAATTTTGCTGCTCAGGGTTTTCAGTGCTCCTGCCATGGTTCCTTCATCTTGTTTCACTTATGTAAATTTATTAATTTCTTGATGGTTCACCTAAGATTCCCCTTTCTTAATATATCCTTCTCTGTCCACAAGAGCCATAGATTGATCATATCTTGACCACTGATGACATAATCTTAACCTTTGATCTTACACCATTCTCTGTCATTTCCATTTGTGTATAATATGTTTGTACCGAATAGATTAAAAAAAAACAACAAACTTCTGCTTAAGTACTCCTATCCAGAATATATAAAGGACTTGGTCAAATCAATACAGAAAAACTGCCAACGCAATAGAAAAAGTGGACAAAAGACTTTAACAGACACTTCATAAGAGTGTCTAAAATGTACAACAAATGTATGAAAGTTGACTAACTTCATTAGTCCTAAGGGAAAGGAAAATCAAAGTGTCCTCTGTGTCCCCACTTGAATGGCTAAAATTAAGAAAGACAATAACATGCTGATGGGAATGTGGGATAATTGAACTCTCACACTCTGCTGGTAGGAATGTAAATTGGTGCACGCACTTTGGAAAACTTCAGTAATGTTAAACATGGACCCAATGATCCAGTTATTCTGCTCCTAGGAAATGTGCATATGTATATGTGAGTACATTTACAGGACATGTACAAGAATATTCATAATAGAACTGTCCATCAACAGTAGAGTGGATAAATACACTTGAAATATTCCTACAGTGGAACAGTTCTATACACTAATGAGAGTGAACTAACTACTGCTGTAGTCAGCATCATGAATGAATCTCACCAATAGCCTAAGAAGACAGGCACAAAGGAATATGTATTACATGGTTCTGTTAATAAAAAGTTCAAAAAAAGGTCATGCTACCTTTGGTAAGTCAATTTGGAGGGACATAGTATCGGTAGGGGGCACTGGGACAGGCTTCTGAAAAACTTGTAATGTTCCATTTCTTTTTTAAAAACTTATTTTTATTTTTCAGTTAGAGTTGATATACAATATTGTATTACTTATAGGTGTACAACATAATGATTAGATATTTGTCTAACTTTCAAAGTGATTACCCTGATAAGTCTAGTACCCATGTGACATCATACACAGTTAATACAGTGTTATCAACTATGATCACTGTGCTGTACTATACATCCTGATGACTGGTTTTATAATTGGCAATTTCTACATCTTCCCCTTTATCCCCATTCTCCCAATCTGAATCTGACAACCATCAATTTGTTCTCTGTGTCGATGAATTTGTTTCTGTTTTGTTTGTTCATTTTAGATTCCACATACTATTGAAATCATATGGTATTTGTCTTTGTATGACTTATTTCATTTAGCATAATACCCTCTAGGTCTATCAATATTGTTGCAATTGCCAACATTTTGTTTATTTTTTTTTACAGCTGAGTAATATTCCATTGTATATATGTACCCATCTTCTTTATCTATTTGTCTATGGATGGGCACTGGGTTGCTTTCAAAAATTCACTATTGTAAATAGTGCTGTGGTGAACATAGGGGTGCATATATCTTTTTGTATTAGCGTTTTTGATTTCTTTGCATAAATACCCAGCAGTGAAATTGCTGGGCCATATGATAGTTGTATTTTTAATTTTTTGAGGAAGCTTCATAGTAGCTGCATCAATTTAAAATCCCACCAACAGGGTTCCCTTTTCTCCACATCCTCACCAACACTTGTTATTTGTTAATTCATTGATGACAGCCATTCTGACTGTTGTGAGGTGATGTCTCATTGTGGTTTTAACTTGAATTTCTTTGATGATTAGTGATGTTGAGTATCTCTTCATATGTCTATTGGTCATTTGTATCTTCTCTTTGGAGAAGTGTCTCTTCAGGTCCTTTGCTCACTTTTTAATTGGTTTGCTTGTTTTTGTTTTTATTTCTTTGGTGTTAAGTTATATGCGTTCCTTATGTTTTTTGGATATTAACCCCTAATCACATACATCACTGGCACATATCTTTGCACATTCAGTGGGTTGTCTTTTCATTTTGTTGATGGTTTACTTTGCTGTGCAAAAACTGTTTAGTTTGATATAGTCCTATTTATTTATTTTTTATTTTGTTTCTCTTGCCTGAGGAGACATATTAAAAAAAATACTACTAGGAGTGATGTCAGAGAGTTTATGCCTATGTTTTCTGGGCCTAGGAGCTGTATGGTTTTGGGTCTTACATTTAAGTCTTTAATCTATTGTCAGGCCATTCTTGTATAAAGCGAAAGATTTATACGATCTGAAGAGAAACCAGAGTATAGGCTATTCTTGTATATGATGTAAAACAAAGATCCATTTTCCTTCTTTTGCATGTGTCTGTAATGTTCCATATCTTGAATTTAATGGTGGTTATCCTGGTTTGTCAATTTACAGAAAGTTCACCAAGCTGTATACTTACGATTTGTTGCACTTTGTGTATGTATCCTTCGATAGATTTACTTTCCAGAAAGTTCTTTATTGCCAGTTAGCAGAGTGCGTGGCAGTCCTTGGGTGCCTAATTGCTTAATAAACATTGTTGGCTTTACCTGATTTTTACTTTCCTAGTACTTAATGAAAATTTTCACATGAAATATTATAGCGCTCTCTGATCTTAAACATTTTTTCCATAGCAACCTCTCCCCATCTGTCCCCACCTTGTCAAGCCACAAGCCTTTCTTAGCCATGGCCCAAATTACAGATATTGCTTATTTGGTCCCAGTACAAATGTCATTGCCATGATTTTCTGTAAATACCTTCAAAGAATGTCACAAGATATAAATTTAGAGGGTCAGGCTTCAAGCTAAACTACTATGGGTCTTGTGAGACCAGTTATGAGTAATAATTTGATGAAAGGTATTAAAAGCCTGGACTGACACATTAAAAGAGCTAAAAAAATCTTACAGCAACGAGGTTGTATCCCAAACCTATTAACTGGAGGAGCATGTGTGCCCAATGACCTTGAGATTGACTAGACCTGTATTTGAGAGTTGACAGGAATGGTTTACAGATGAATGAAATAAGAAGCATGTGTAGTAGGGATACTGTTACATTTGATAGGAGGAATGAAAAGAGGAGCTTTAAATTTTATTTAAAACCTCAGTACTTAAAAAAAAAAAACCCACCACCACCGAGAATTGAATTTGTCTTTCCATTAGTAGAATTTAAAAATGTTGAGGAGCTAGGTACTTTTTTCACTGCTCCTTTTTGTCTAGTCTTTCTTCTTTAGTTCCTTACTTTCTTGTTCAGGTTCTCTCCCTTTTCCTTCTCTCTCCTCTCTCATCTCTTCCCACTCCTCCTGCCCATTCTGACGTAGCCTGAGGGGGTCCTTTTTCCTTCTCACTAAGCAGCTCAGTAGAATTCTTTTGGAAGAAAAAGTTTTAACTTCTTGTCTCCCTTTGGAAATACATTTGAAAAATTAAGCAAGGGTAGAGGAGCTTTGGAGTTGGGGGACCTTCAGTCCAGTGGAGTGCCCAACAGGAGCCTCATTCAGAGATTTGAAGGACTGTTGGATGGGAGGGGAGGGGGTATGAGTGGTAATCACTCTTTGAGACTTTGGTAAAACTTGTGGTGGCTCATTCATGACAGCTACCCTGCACCACCATCATTTTCTTTAATATTTTTATCTTAAAATGCCATTTCTAGTTACAGTAATTTTGTTCTTTGGCTTTAAAAAGTATGAAAGATAATTTAATATAGTAAATTCCATCTCACAGAAATATTTCATTCTTTCATTGTATTGTGGAATGGTTTTGTAGATGCTTTCATAGAGATTGTCATAAAAGAACCAGGATAAGGAAAATATTGACTCTATGACTTGATGCAAATAGTATTTTAAGAGGCAAAACACTTAATTTTATTTACTTTCATTTTCTTCCTTATTCTTATGCCACACTGAAGATTACTGTTTTTCTTCAGAAGCACACACTGGGCATGAGCTTCTTGGATATTTGAGGCCACATGTGACCTCAAAATGTAATATCCTAAAAACAGAGCCACCTTAGAGTATTAAAAAGCAATAATATTAGCAGGCAATAATTAATCATATCTTCTAAGGAGTAATGACTTTAGTAGTGTGATACAGAATGGCTGTACCTATATTTTGGAGAGGAAAAGCTAATTTTAAAATATGCCATTGCTTTCTTCCAAATAATGTTTAAGCTTTAATATCCAGTTTATTCCTAAGTACAATACAGGCTTACTTTAATTTTTAAATTAATGCTTCTTTTGGTGGCTTTCAGAGCTGAAAGAAATGACTTCAGCAGTCTTATTTGAAGTGTGAATTATCAAAGAAGTTTCTATATGGAACTTGTTCCTCTATTTCAGTGATACTTTTAAAAACATGGACAGTTTGGTAGTGATAGTAGAAGGGTCTTTCTTTGTAGAAGAATATGTTTTTGTATCTAAATTTGATTCTGAGTTCTAGAGATAAATGTGTTTCACATTTTTACATTGGGTTTAATGAGGAAACTTCCCACAGCATGATTTCAGACTATTAAAAAAAACTTGTGACAATCAGAATTAATTTATAATTTCCCCTTTTAATATCAAATAATGTCTTTCTCCCTTTAGTGCTTTTGTATTTCTTCTACTTTATTCTTTTCCTACATCTCTTTTAAATTGCTGTTAACCCTGAGTACCAAGTTGCATTGGATAAATAGAATGAGAATATTATGGCTAATTTTTCTGAAATTAATGAGTTCTTATCTGGTCTTAACTGCTTACAGCATCATGAACAATAAGGGATTGCTCTTCATTAAATCCAGCAATCAGTACCGATGTAAAGAACAGAAAGCACTGAGTCATCTTGTTTATACACTGCTTGAGAACACATTTTTCTACTTTTTTTCCTGCCCAGAATATCTACATTTAAAATTATTTGGCAGTATAAACCTTACCTTTATGGTAAAGTTATTGTAATATGGTTTTAAACCAAAAGTTCCAATAGAGACTTGGATTTGCGTTAACTTAAATGATTCCTTCTGTCATCTTAAGAGTTTGAACTAATTTTACATCCTTTCTCTCCCGTTTCCTTCCTTCCTTCCTTCCTTCCTTCCTTCCTTCCTTCCTTCCTTCCTTCCTTCCTTCCTTCCTTCCCTCTCTATATATCTAAATCAATCTCTCTACCTATTATCTACCTGCCTATTATCTATCCTCTATCTATCTATGTATCTATCTATCTATCTATCTATGTATCTATCTATCTATCTATCTATCTATCTATCTATCTATTTATCTATCTATCTATCTACATACCTACCTACCTACCTGCCTATCTAATCCATGTAGCTGCAGCGCTGTGATCAGGGGCCAGCATTCTGTCCTAACACTTTGCCATTACCAAATGTGCCTTGGCTTCTCCTGTTCCTGAACCTTAAGAGGTGTTATCCCTCTTCTCAGAATACCCTCTCTTCATTGTGGTTGGTAAACTCCCACTCGTCATTCCAGATGTAATTTATCACGTTTTCTAGGAAACAGTCTCTGGTAGTCATCCTTTCTTTCTGTGTGCCTAACCCTTGTGTGTTTATTGTGGTATTCTTCATGTTATTCTCTACTCATTTTCTTGCATTAGTCTTCACTTTAATCTCTAATTATTTTTATGTCTTTATATCTTTCTATTTGACTAGATTATGTCATATGAAAGAAATAGGACTTTACAACACTTAGGATGGTAAACTCAATGTAAGTACTTTTTAATTGATAGTCAAATAGGATTTGTGAGCAAAACATGTGACTATGGCTTAGCTTATTCCAGTTGAGACTTAAGCTCTTTGAGTTTTACCATGTATGTTAAGAGACATTTTTGTATGTGTGTGTAAATACATAACACCAATTTAAAGAACAGAAAGCACCGAGTCAAATAATTGACTATGGCTTAATATAATGACATGCTGCCATCAGGAATCATTTATATAACTGAAAGTGATAGGACATATGTTTATTAAATGTTTTAATTTGGAATAAATGTAGATTTACAGAAAGTTGCAAAGGTAGTACAGATGGTCTCTGTGTACCTCTCATCTGGGTTCTCCTGTTGGGAAAGTCTTACATTGCCATGGCATTTCTGTAAAAACTATGAAACTAGCATTGGCAGGTCACTGTTAACTGAACTCCAGACTTCTTTCAGACTTCTTACTTTCTTTTCACTAATACATTTCTGGTGTTCCAATCTAGATCCAATCTATGTTATCCTAGATCCAATCTAGGATAACATACTGTCTTTAGAAAATATTTCTTTTAAAAATCCATAATTTAAATACTTATCTAAATTTCTTCTGGTTAATAAATATTTCTAACTTTTGTCCTTATTTTATTTTCAAAAAACATTGTTTTTTCCTCCCCTTCATCTTTTTTCATGAAGGAAGATTGAACTCACTTTTAATTAACTGGACCATTAGTTAATTTAAAGGTATTACAGGGTCAGAAAAATGCAGTCTTAACCTTTATTAGGAATTGTTAGCTTTTTATTCTGTGAGTTTAGTATTCCCTTAAATGTGAATTTAAGGGAAAATTTCCCTTTTAAATCTGTCTTCTGTTTATATCCTGTAAAACTATATAATGTTTTCCATAATTATATTGTAGTTTTAATCAGGGTTATATTTAGTAATTTTGTGTTGCTGGTTTGATTGGGATTATTTTTATTGCATGTTTAAAAACTTATATTGAGATAATTTTAGACTTACTGAAGATTTTCAAAAATAGGAAAATGAATTCCTATACATACTTCATTCAGCTTCTCCTTATGTTAACATTTTAAATAAGCATAGAAGAATAATGGTGCAATAATTTATTCATATTCCACCAGTTCATCACTAGTCCTTTTTATATTCCAGAATTCAGTCTAGGACCCCACATTACACTTAGTTACCATGTTTCTTTAGTCTCTTGTCTAAAGAAACCTTGACCTTTTATCACTTTGACATTTTTGAAGAATACTAGCCAGGTATTTTGTAGAATGTCCCTCAGTTTGGGGCTTGTCTAATTTTTTTTCTTATGGTTAGATTGTGCTTATTTATTATTGGGAAGGACGCCGTACACTTGATGAGCCCTCCTCGGTGCTGCACACCTGAGACTGGGTAATATCAGTATGAACCACTGATGTGTTAACCTTATTCACTTGGTTAAGGTAGTGCCTGCTAGGATTCTGCACTATAAACTTACTATTTCCCTCTTTATGTCTACTAAATATTTTGGGAGAGATACTTTGAGACTGCATAATGTTTTGTGTCTGCTTAAACTTTCACCCACTGAGTTTCACACCTGTCCATGGGTTCTGCCTGCAACAGGAACCACTGTCATGTTCTGTGGTAGTTTTCTGTTTCCCTTATTTCTTCTCACTCATTAACAGAAATTCTTCTACAAGGAAAAGTTGTTTCTTCTCTTTGTTTGTTTATTCATTTAGTTATTTATTTATGCCCAGTATGTTGCATGGGTATTTATTTTTTGGGTTCTACTAATGTTCTGTATTTGTTCTGAGGTTGTTATTGAAATTGTCCCAACTTTTGGCCAGTGAGAATTCTTGCAGGTTGCCTCCTGTATATTGTGACATACTTTCATCTTTTTTCTCCTTTCTTCTTTATTTTCTCACACCATGATATTATCCAAGTGTATCTTATATTTTCACTGCCCCAGCCCTAGGTTCAACCAATTTTCCAAAGAGCCCTGTTCCTTTTATTGGAAAATTAAATCTGGGTGCTCTTGTAATCATTGTTACTGGGATGCCACTGTTCTAGTTCCTCTCAGTGAATACAGCTATGAAATAAGTTCTTTGCTGTTGGTTTTAAGCCCTCTCCAATAGCTAGTAACTATTGGCCAATATGTACCATATTTCCTATCCTAATATAGACTCTCCCCCGCCCCATTCTGTGCTGCTAAGGAAATTTGTCCAAAATTCTACTGACATTATAATATTCAGTATTAAAAGTTCATTAGGCTATGAACTTTTTAAAGTCTTTCTAAAAAAAATCTATATTAGCATATAGACAATAAATATATTTTTATTAACCAGTTGACTTAGACTAGCTTAAAAAATACAAATACCATGTAAGTATGATTATTTCTTATAGCTAATTAATAAAGTGGTACATGTATCCTTAATCTGGACACTAATTTCCAGCATATTACTGAAAATTTAGTAGGTACTTAAAATGTATGGATTGAGTTTATTAGAACTCATTTTTAATTATCTCATAATATTATAAAAATAATATAATCTTTTTGGCAAAGATTGTACTTCTTATCCTGGTTATTGCACGTGATAAAAAGATATTTGGAAACAGAGCTCAGGTGAAATCTGGCACCAATTCAAGATTCCACCTCATCTTTCTACATTGTTGCAACTGCTTGGCGCTCTTTTAGGAGGAATACAGATTTTTTTTTTTTGGTTCAAATATATCTGGATATGATTCTATGCACTCTTTAGGCAAAAGACCATTAGAATAGGTTTTGACAAAAAAGAAATAATATATTTCTGCTCAGCCTATCAGATAAAATTTTATAGCAGTGTATGCCTATGGCATGACAATTATTTAATAAAATAAAGTTCCTGAGACACAGAAAGTGAGAATTACCTGACACTTAATGAAAGTTTTGGAAATAAGCCACAGAATGAGTCCACTTAGACTGCTGAAGCTCTCTGATTACCTGTAATTTAAAGTATTTGGGTGTACGCACATAGAGAGTTTTATGCTTTTATATATTTGTGAGGCTGTCTATCAGATTGGACTAAGTGTGATTTTGACAAAAGTGGTGATGTAAACTAGACTTACTGTGGTGATCATTTTGCAATATTTATAGATATTGAATCATTATGTTGTACATGTGAAACTGATAAAATGTTATATGTTAGCTATACCTCAATTTAAAAAAGTTGCCATATCTTTTGGTTGTGATCAGAAGACCTGTGTAGTGTAAACATTCGTTTCTAAGCTTTTGTTTTGGAGCTGTTTTTCTTCTTGGGTCATATGAAGAAGGCAAAGCCTTGAAGGAATGAAGAGAAGAGATCCAAGGCAGGCCCACGTGTCCATGGCTGCAAAGACCTGGAGCTGGGTCTCGAGATTATGGCTGGCATCTTATAGGTTATCTTTCGTAATGGCTTTGCTTCTATTTTGTATTTGTTTGTCATTATGTATTATTATGTTCTCGTGGTCCATGAGATAACATATGTAGTGATATTTGTTTGTGCATCATTTTCTTGTGTGAACAGCCTTTACAAAATAATGTTGCTTTAGAGCAGGATGCGCATAAGCTTATTTGTCTTTAGATGTACCCCCAACCACAAAATCTTTATATTGGGCGGTCTGTGCATGAACTTTGGGGGAAGCCACAAGCCATGTGAAATGGTATGGATATTTTTATGATGAGAACATGTTTTGCACTTGTACTTTGGGGCAGGTGGTCTGAAGGTTTTATTAGGGTTTTAGAAATAGTTTAGCACCACTGTCATCCCGGTGCTCATGGAGACACAACTGCTAAGAGTAGGGCTATTGAGTTTTAATCTCTGTGAATGGCACTATGACTCCCAGCACCAACTAGAGCAGCTCGTTCCCTAGAAAATTAATACCACACAGCCTTTCTAAAGTCTTCCCTCTACTTTCCTTGGTGGGGTTGGGGTGAGGACTCAAATCTTTTTTTTTCTTTGTAAATCTTCACCCAAGGACATTTTCATTTGCCTTTTGTGAGAGAGAGAGAGACAGAGAGAGACAGAGAGAGACAGAGAGAGACAGAGAGAGAGACAGAGAGACAGACATCGATTGGTTCCTTTCATATGCTCCCAGATTTGGGATCTGTGCTGGGACTGGGGGTTGCATATACCCTTGCCCTGACTGGGAATCAGTTGCAACCTAGGTATGTGCCCTGACTGGGAATCAAACTCGCAACCTTAGGTTATAGAAAGATGTTCCAACCACTGACCCACACTAACCAGGGCAGGCTTCAAATCTTTTCCATGACTGTGCTCCTGCAACTTTTGTTTTCCCTCAAGTTCCCTCCGTAGAGGGGAGCAGCTCTCTGTAGCCCCTGATGTGTTGCATACCAGTTAGTATATAAGGAATTACATAGTATGGTCAGACTATGCCATGCTGCTATAACAGAGACCTAAGTGTACAGTGACCTAAATAACAAAGATGGTTTTTCTCATAATGTAAGTCCTGATGGGCATGACCCAGGTTGCAGGATTTGTGGTCATATAGAGATCCAGGTTCCTTCCAAGTGTTTTTGCCCCCATTTCCTGACACCTTGTGGCCATTTTCATGACTGAAGTTCTGTAGCCACCAGTTCCAGGTTTAAGGGGGTAGGATAGAAGGAGAAGCATATCTGATGTTGATAGTCTAACACATCTGAAGTCATATCACTTCTCATATTCTATCAGCAAGAATTTTTCATATGACCACTATTTTGCAAAGGAAGCTGGGGAATATTGTGTAGCGTGGAAGAGACTCTTCTCCACAGATTCTGGTGGAGAGCTATGAGTCTGCTGCATTCTGCAAGCTGTTCTCCAGCTGGTTTGCAAAATTGTTGAAGTCACGGCCTCACTTGCTGTTCTTCCTATAATGTCTTATGTATGGTGATTTTAGATCACTTATGTTTTTTGAATTGTCTTATACAGTGGAATAAATATGTACAATAAAGTCATTTCACAAGTGGTTATGCAAAAAGGCAAGTGCCATAAACAGTGGGAGTTCTAGCCAAAAGGCAGGCTGCGCAAACTACATGGTTAGTATAGGGAGAGATTTGGTCATATATATATTGTTTGGTCTCTGGTAGTGAAGTTAGAAGCGGCTTTGGTGATGGTGATAGCTATTTTAGTAACCTCAGTTACTGACTTCTAAAAACAAAGTTTCTTGAAAAAAATCAGTTTCGTTAAAAAAAAAAAGAAAGAACAAATGAACCTTACTTGATGTTACATTATGCTGTTGTTACTGTCAAATTTTGCAGGTGTGCAGGGTAAAAACGTAGCTGCTATTTTTGCACAGATAGTTTGAGGCAGTGGTTCTGAAACTTTCGTGGGCATCAGAATCAGAACAAGCTGGAAAGCTTGTTAAAAAATGAGCTGGACTCCTCCCTCAGAGTTTCTAATTCACTTATTTTAGGGTGAGGCCTGAGAATTTGCATTTCCAGCAAGTTCCCAGGTTGTGGTGATGCTGCTAGTCTTGAGGTTATAATTTGATAACCACTGGTTTAAAGTAAGGAGAAAATACCAACCTATCAAAAAGGGCAAGTATCTGATATTACCAGATCCTGCTGTTATGTTATTGCCATATTCAAAATTCTAAGAAAACTCCGTTATAGAATGAAAACATGTATGTTAATGGCATTTCAGATCAGCTGCCAGACATAGAGACATGTTCCACAGACCCTAAAATTATACCACTGAAGCCTTTCTTGGAGGCAGGTCAAGAACACTTTAGTAGTATTTATTGAATGAGCACTTGTTCGTGAAGTGCTAGGGTAAGAAAGGGTAGGCAGAGATGTGCATCTCATCATCAGCTCAGACTTGGACTTTTTTTTTCTTTCCTCCAGCAAGGTCAGCTGAGCTATCTGGCTTTCTGAGCCAGGGAACGCAGATAGGTTACTCCTGCTTTACAGCTCTGAGGTGGGTAGTGGGATTCTGAGGTGCCCTCAGCTCCACAGAGACTAGTGTGGTTATTGATTATTAATGTCTGCTATGGCAATGTCTGCTATGGCTACTGTTGCCCTCCCCTCCCCTCAACCTGAGCACCTACTGCCTCTCTTCTAACCTTTGCTCCTCCTTCTCCTTCTGTGGATTGTGTATGTGTATGTAAAAGCATCCGTGATATCTGTGTGTCACTAAGTTATGCATTTAAGTGAGATTTTATAGCTTGACCATTTTTCTACTTTTACTTGGGTAATAGTGTGGGACAAGGATTAATTGTGAGGTAGTGTATTGCAAAGCATCCAACACTGAACTCATTTTTTTCTAGTTGACAAAAGATATGGCAATGTAGCTTTCTTTCTTCCTTTCTTTCTTTATTGTATTACATATTTGCATATATTCTTTCCAATACTGGCTGTGATCTCTTTCATTTGGTCTTAATTACTTATTTTTGAAGTTTTTTAAATTATAAAAAAGAATACATTTAATCTTTACTAATCAGTCACCCCAGAAATTAATAAACATCCTTCCATACAGACATGTGTGCACATGAACACACACAACCCCTCTAGTGTCAGCCTTTTTAGGTGACCAGCATTAACATTATGATTTGTTTCTTTCACATCTTTCTCATATAGTCAATAAATTACATACATTAAACATTTTAAAAATAGATACATATATATTTTTACTAGATGATACTGTTCACATAATATGATGCATATAATTGTAGGCCTTGGATTTTTCAGTTAAACATATCTTGAACGTATTTTGAAACAATAAGATGCAGAGATATAGAATTTGTTTTTAATGCCTAAATAATATTCTATAGAGAGAATTAACTGTGATTTATTTAGCCTTTCTGATATCGATGGAAACTACATTTCCAGTTTTTGTTCTTCTAAACAGTAATGGGAAAACTTCCCTGAGTATATATGTTTAAATACTGGTGCTTTTAGTTCAGTTGAATAAATACTAGAAGTGGGATTCCTTGAGTGAAGGATGTATGACCTAAAATTTGGGCCCTGGCTGGGTAGTTGAGCTGGTCAGAGCATTACCCCAGTATGCCAACTTTGCAGATTCTATCCCCGGTGAGGGCACACACGAGAATCAACCAATGAATGCATAATTGTGGAACAACAAATTGACATTTCTCTCTCTTTCTTCCTACTTCTCTCTCTCTCTCTAATCAGATAATAAAACAGTTTATTTTTATTTTTCTTCAAGCACGTTTTTCCATATGTCTTTCCAGGAGGTGGTATAGACTTAGATACCCCTCCTCCTCCACCCCCAAAGAGCAGTATATAAAAATGCCTATTTCCTTGTAGTTCTACCAACTCTAAATAGTAACTATCACCAATTTTGGCACAATTGACTTTTTAATTTTTATTTCTCTGCCTACCTGTGAGGTTGAGCACTTTTTCATTTGTTTTTAATTCATTTACATTTATTTTATTTTTTTCTGTTGGGTTCTTTTGCTTATTGAATTGTTAAAGTTCTTTAGAGATACTAGTCCTTTGTCAGTGTGTTGCAAATATTTTCTTCTAGTTTATTATTGGATACTGGTGCCTTTGTCTTTTGCCATACAGAAATATTAAATGTTTATGTAATACAACTTTTCAGTCCTTTCCTGTATGGTTTTGTATAGGATTTTAGAGTATATAAAATATATTTTCACATTTGACCCTCATAATTCACCTGAGATAAATAATAGGAAGCAATGTTAACATTCTCATCTTTAGATAAGGACCTTGATCTTCAAAGAAGCTAACTGGCTGGTCAAAATTTGTTAAGTGGTACATATCAGATTCAAAATAAGTTGTTTTTAAAAGTTCTGTACCCTAGCCATTGCACTATGCTCTGATTGATAGTTTTTTTACAGTAAAAGTTACGTAAATCATTCAGCAGAATATAAAAAAAAATATCTGGTATTAGTAAAATGCAATAGTAATGTTTTCAAGGATGTATGTGATAAAAGTTGTGGGTTATTTTGTTAGTGAAGGGTGCACTGATATGTACATAACTTCAGTGATTTGAGTTGTGGTATAATTACAGTCTTGCTGTGGTGAACTGTTTAACGTGGCATCACACAATATTTCAATTATTTATGCTTAAAAAACCCCAAAACCTCAAGTGTAAATGTTAATGAATGTCTCAGGAGAAAAATCAAGGTAGAAGAGAAACAACTCTAATGGTGTTCTAGTGACTCAGACCAGTCACTACTAGAGAGGGCTGACTACTTTCATCTGGAGATAGAGAAGTGCAAACAACCCAGTAAACAGTTCTTCCTTCTATATTCATCTGAAGTTGGAACAGAATAAATATACCTTTCAGTGCAAAATTTTAGCAAGTGTACTTCCTGTAGTGAACACACTCAAAAAAACAGATCACCAGCTTAAGAAGGCTTAAGTGATTGTGCTACCAGATGTTACAGGGGCTCAGTCTGGACTCTGAATGGAGAGAGTTGGAAGAGTACAGGCAGACCTGGTGTTCATTTAGATCTTAATAAAATGTAAACTGTTGTGGCCATTGTGCATACCTGGGGAAATGCGGAGCCTAATGCGATAGACATTTCTCTCGCATGAAGAGAGCAGAGCCCCAGTTCTTGTAATTCCCATTGGTTTATTTTGGCCTGTAATTCCTTGTCATGTCCTCACCACCTGCTCTCTCAACACAAAATCACTTGACTTTTAAAATGAATCTATTTAAAGTGAAATCATGTACCATGTTCTTTTGTTACTACTTCCTTGAGGCTATAGAGATGACAGCCTTGTAAGTTAATGATGCCATAAAATGGTTTGAATACAGTAAAATTGGGATCCCTAGTCATATTTTCTTAGCTGGGTCTATATACTTATTTTGTACTTATTTTGGTGAACATGCCAAATATGGTTTGCCATCTCAGTTTAAAAATTTTTAAATGTATTTTTTTGTTTTGTTTTGCTTCATTTATTTTAATTCAAGAGGCTAGTCTCTATAAACTTGAATTGTATAGAGTCTGACTTTGAAAAGCAGTAGTTTGTGCTTATCTGTCTAATCCTTTCTTCTAGCCTGAATCTTTAACCATCTTTTGTCATCTTCATTCTTTACCTCCAAGATTTACTTTCAGTTCTTCACTAAAGCTATGACTGGAGTTTTGTTGACTAGAATTTCTTCTCTTTGGGTCTCTAGATCCTGGGATGATAGTGTTGGCTCTGGGGTAGTGTCCTCCCCCTATCTCTTTCTGCCATCTGTAAACACTTTCATTCTGCCTTTATTGGATGGGCCTCTTGAGGATACATGATGCAGAGTGTTTGTGAAAGGAAACTGATAAGACTGAAAACATTTTCCTTTATAAAAGAGGAAGGGTGGAATGTGGGGGAAAGGTAAGGGAATAGATCTGTTGTCATAATGACTTGTATGTTTCAAGCACTCTGTGGGTTTTTCATTTACTTGGGATTTTGTGAGACATATACAAATGATCTTTATGACAAGAAAGTTGCAAATATTTTAAATTTAGAGCCATCTCAGAAGGCATGGTACTGTGTTTCTGGTCAATAGTAGAACCTAAACTGTTATTGTGATACATGGAAATAGAACCTCTCTCTTTGTATTAAGCAGCAGGGAATGTAAATTTGGATATCTTAATGTTACTAATTAATTTTCATGTTTAGTATGCTTCTCCACCTGTGTAAGCTGCTTTCTTTTATTCTTTTATGTTTTATATTTTAATGCTTAGTCTAAATGTTAGGCACATTTCATTTGGGTTGATGTGTTCTTATTATAAAATATACTTTTAATTGTATTCTACTATGATTTTGGCATTTAAAATGTTGAGTCTGTTGACTTATCTATTGTCTTGGCTTGAGGGTTTTTTCCCCTCCTTTCATTTTGGGAATATACTGTATGGCATTATGTGATTGGGTTAATTTTTTTTTTAATGCTGCTGCTCTGCCTTTGAAAAAGACAATGAACTTGCTATAGTTAGTAAGCAAAATCTTGCATGCATGGGCAGGAGGAAATTGGGTAATCCTGAGACATGATCTGCTAGCTTTGAATATGGGATTAATTTTGGTTTTGATTACTGTGTTATACAGCGGTTTGGGAGGGTACGAGGAAACTCATAAGGGACTGGTTTTTAAGGCAAGCTTTAGAAAGGCTATATAAATTTGATGTTACTGTAAATAAATATTTTTTGTAGTGATAGCAGTGTCATTTTTAAAAAATAATAGAACTGTTAGGCGTAGGCCATGGTCACTTCAGCAGGCAGTTTTATGCAATGTTCCCTCGCTTTTCATCAGTCACTAATATTCTTTTGTTACTTTGTAAAGTAGATTGCTGAAGATGTTAAATAAACAGATTTACATACACTTATAGGTTTCATATGAGCATTATAACTTAGAGTGAAGTATGGGTGGAAACCTTGACCTGGATTCAGCTTGCCTCCTTCCCTGCTTTGAAAGATCAATTAGCTGCTAAAGTGATGTTTCCAGGAACAGGGTTCTTTGCCAAAAGTATGTATTTATTGTCTTTGAAATCTGCTACTCACCTTAGCCGTAAGCCACGGCCTACCCACTGAAGGTTTTAGGGGTGCCTTGGACGCCTGTTACTACCAACTGAATAGTAAGTATTTGGAACAAAGAGAATTAATTTGTATGTTTGAGAAAGATTCATTTTTAAGTGATATTCCTTCCCTTTCTCAAATAGCAAGTGATTAACTACTACTTTAATTTTCAATTAATCAAATTAGGTTTCTTCTGGTAGATTTTGATTACATGCAGTTCTAACAGCTTCCAGATACACTTCTCTTTCCCATATGCTTACCATATGCTGAGTAAAACCAATGTAGAATAAATTAGTGTGAAAGTAAGAACACTTAGTTCTTTTGTAGAGTTCATCTTGAATGACAGAAGACAGCTCTGAATCATTTTAGCTATGAAGAACCTTTTGAAAAGTGATATGGAAAAATAACCCATTCATGTGTGCCAAGGTCTGTTTTCATAAATGTAAATTTGAAAGTTCATTAAAATTTTGGCATGTGATTTGGAATGCATAAGAACTGGAAGTGATTCAAAGCCAGAAATCTGTATCCTTATACCAACAACATGTTTCACTGAAGAATGGCTTTGTATGGTTGTTTAATATTTAAAAGGTAAAAAAAAAAGTGTTTACTCAGTGCTATGGCTCTGGAAACTACAGTCAGGATGGAGAGGCAGCAGAGACAAGGGAGAGCCAATGGTCTAACCAGTGGCCCCAGAATGGCCATCAGCTCCTTTTCCTGAGGAAGCAGGGCCACTGTCAGTGTGACCACTGTCCACATTTTTCAGAGACAACAAGAAGGAAAGGCATATTTTTCTTGCTGTCTTTAGGAATGTGAAGAAGGACAAGAAGGGCATTGCAGGCCACGTAAAATAAGCCGAAAAATGGTTAGACATAGGTGGTATATGATGCTAGTAGCTGATAAGAATACTTAATGCTTGGAGACGCTGTAATGTTACATGCCAGGCCTACTGCTAACCCTTAAATAAGCCTCTCAAGGTGAGGACATAGAAGCAAAGGGAAGAGGAAAAAAACCCACCTATAGTTGGTACAAACAAGCCCATTTCTTGTCTGTAGTAAGAGAAGTGCATGCTTCCCCACCTTCTACACTCCTTCAGGTGAGGCATAGAGGCAGTGCTAAGAAGAACCAGGTAAGAAGAGGTAAGAAGGACCAGGAATTACTGTAACAGGAAAGCTTTCATTTTAGAGCTTAAAGGCTGACCTCTTCAAATTTTTATTCTTTGCCAGTTGTTATTTTTGCTGTTATATATGTGTACTTTGTACAGATTTCATTTATATTCTCTTACTCCTCTTTATGACTTTGTTTTTGAAGTTTCTTGTTCCCTGACATCTCTAGTCTTCTGGTTTCTACCTTCCAGTTCTGTCGAGGGAGAGAAAATGGTTTATAAGATGAATAAGATGATCACCAGAATGAAAAATCACACTCCTTGAGTTTGTGATTATGTACTTAGCTCATATTCTGTCACCTAGTATGCCATTTATGGATGTTCTGTAATTAACCAAGCTTCTTGCAGAAAGTAAGTTTAAAATCATTGTCATCTTGGTTTATTTCCTCTCTTAGCCTTTGATCTATTTGACTTTGACACATGCTTCTCACCAGCTTCTGTAGATTCTCATTCTGACAGGATGCTTTGATTTTATCCTGCTCCACCACCCACCACTCACCTCACCCTGGTTCAAGGTATTAGCTGCCAGATTAGATGTTTTCTCTCTGTTTTGTTCACTCATTTCCTGGGCCCTCCTTTTCTTTGTCTTAACCTTCGTTTTTCCTGCTTCCAGACTCCCTTCCCTGAAGTTATTTTCCACATTGTTGCCCCTCTGAAAACACGGGTCTCTTCAAGATTTCCTACCACTTAGAAGTATTTGGTGGCTGTCTATTGCCTGTAGGATTCAGTGCCTTCAGTACGATGTAAGGGGCATCGCAGACTGGCACTTGCCTCATGGTTGGTCACAAAACAGCCACGTATCTGGAGCTATACTTCAAGTTTATTTGTAGTTCTTTATTAAACCATGAGTTCTCTATACCCTAGGACTTTAGGACTTTTGCTTTTGCTTTCCCCTTTGCTTATGAGTCCCTTCATTTTCTTCTTGGCAAATAACTTACCTACTTTTTCTTAAAAGAAATCTCTCTTTTGTGTGATTTTAGCTGAGTCTCTAAGCTTTAAATATGACTTTCCTGTGGTGAAGTGTGTAGTGGTTCTTGGTAAATTCACCTTCATGGTTAGATATTTAGCACATTATGTAAGGGAAAGGAGACTGTGCCTTACTCATCTTTGTGACCCAGCACTTAGCAGAAGGCCTGGCATGCAGTTGATATACCATAAATATTTACTGTATGGAATTTAGTTTATTTTCCATTACATTTTATAGAGAATGAGGGCATCTTAAAATAAATGAGGTTTCTAAGAATGGTATATTTGGATAAAGATTTTGGATTTATCATGATTCATGGAAGTAGAAAGGGAGATATTATAATTCCTTGGCATTCAAACTAATAAATAAATACCAGAAAACCAAAAAACATTCCCATTTGGTTAAGTGTGTGTGTGAATATGTGTGCGTTATAATGAGAAATTAACTTGAAACCAATGAAGGAGTGATTTCAAATTATGAATTATAAAGTTAATAGTTACTGGTAGGGCTAGAGTGGCTTTTGGACCTTGATCACAGGGTAGAGTGTTGGGTGGTGGGAGTTGCAAATGTTGCTCCTGAGAGTCGAGTGATTGCCATCAGCTTCTCTGTATGACATTGGGTAAATAATTTTCTGAATCTGTTTTTTTAAAGAAGATTTTATTTATTTTGTATGTTTGCTTTTCTTTTTTTAAAATATATTTTATTGATATGCTCTTACAGTTGTCCCATTTTCCCTTCACTCCCCTCCACCCTGCCCACCTTCTCCCATCCACATTCCCCCCCTTCAGTTCATGTCCATGTGTCACACTTATAAGCTCTTTAGCTTCTACATTTCCCATACTATTCTTACTCTTCCCTTGTCTGTTTGCTCCCTACCATCTATGCTATTTATTCTCTGTACCTTTCCCCTTCTCTCCTCCTCCCACTCCCTTGTTGCTAACCCTCCATGTGATCTCCATTTCTGTGGTTCCGTTCCCATTCTAGTTGTTTGCTTAGTTTTTGTTTTTGTTTCAGGTGTGGTTGTTAATAATTGTGAGTTTGCTGTC
>CM052540.1:60465116-60477417 GCA_028533065.1 Trachops cirrhosus | reverse complement strand
ACGTTTAAAGATGTCCTGGAGGTTCCTAAGCTTCTCCTCATTTTTTTGAATTCTTGTTTCTTCATTCTTTTCTGTTTGGTTGTTTCTTTCTTCCTTCTGGTCCACTCCATTGATTTGAGTCCCAGTTTCCTTCCCATCACTATTGGTTCCCTGTACATTTTCTTTTATTTCACTTAGTGTAGTCTTCATTTTTTCATCTAATTTGCAACCAAATTCAACCAATTCTGTGAGCATCTTGATCACCAGTGCTTTGAACTGTGCATCTGGTAGGTTGGCTATCTCTTTGTCACTTAGTTGTATTTTTTCTGGAGCTTTGCTCTGTTCTTTGGTTCGGGCCATTTTTTTTTGTCTTGGCGCACCTGTTATATAGTGAGAGGACAGAGCCTTAGGTGTTCACCCGGGTGGGGCAATCCAGTCTCAGGGTTCTGATGCTGTGTATGTGGGGGAGGGGTCCTAGAGGGGTCCTAGAGAGCTCTGCTCTCTGCCAGATTTCAGTTACTTCCTCTGCTTCCTCCAAGCAAACTGGGCCCCTCTGGTGCTGATTCCCCTGTGGCTGGGCTTGAGTATGTTCTAGGACCCTGTGGATCTCCAAAGAACTCTCCTGTGAGGCTGGGAGTCTGTCCTGGCACCTCAGCCCCCAGAGATGTTTTCAATCAGTGCTTTGAGGCTTTATTTCCCCAGTCTGGGACCCCGAGTTGTGTGGTCTGTCTTGCTCCCCAGTTTTGCCTGGTTTATCTGCACGCCAGTGTGGGACTGCCCAGTCCTCCAGCTGCCTTGCGCGCCTTGCCCCTCCACTCCTCCACAATCCGCCGCCTCGCTGGGTCCGTCCTCTGCCACCCCATGTGCCCATGGTCTGCCAGCCACTGCTTTTTTTTGCCATGACTCCTTTCCGCCCGACTTCACCCTTCCTACCGGTCTGGATGAATATGTCTATTTTAACTCCTTGGTTGTTGGACTTCCACACAGTTCAATTTTCTTCAGTACTGTTTGTTTTCTTGTCTTTAAATTTTTGTTGTCCGTATTTTGGTTGTGCGAGGAGGCACACTATGTCTACCTACACCTCCATCTTGTCTGGAAGTCATACCCCAAGTTTTTAATTTATTTTTTAGAGAGAGGGGAAAGGAGAGAGAAAGAAGGAGAGACTCATCAATGTGTGGTTGCTTCTCCTGCGCCCTCTGCTGGGGACTTGACTCACAACCCAGGCGCTGACTGACAGTCAAACTCATGACCCTTAGATACGCAGGCCCGCAGTCAATCCACTGAACCATACCAGTCAGGGCTTTCTAAATCTACTTTTTAATAACACAGGACATATTTTAAAGATAGAAAATGGTATTGGCAGAAACAAAAATGGGGAAAATATTGATTTCTAGGAATTTTACTACATAGCTTGGCCTTGGTCTTTAATTTGAATGGGACAGTCCACTATTCTGATTGCCCTAGGACAACGCAGGATATGTTCTGGGGTGAACTGAATCTTCCAAAGATTTCCATAACATCATCTCTCATTCCATATGTTTTCTTACAATTTTATTTTGACACTCTCAAGAGGTAGGGTTGATGTTTCCTCCCTTAGAAGCTTGGTGGCCTTTTGTGATTGTTTCAGTGACTGGAGAGCGATGTGCTGGGTGGGCCAAAAAGTCTGTTTAGTTTTATCTGTAAAATAAAAGACACATTTTTCATTTTTACCAATAACTTTATTGATTTGCATATTTTGAGTGTGTTGGCTATCTCCCATGTGTTATAACATTGATCGTTCTCAATTAATTTCTTGATTTCATTGCTATCAACTTCAACTGGTCTACCCGACCATGGAACATTCCAGTAAGAAATTTCCAGCATGGAACTTCTCAGATCACTTTTGATACATTCAGTAAGTCACAGCACCTTTTCCTGTACATATCTTTTTTTGTATTTCAGTTGCATTTTTACCTTTCTTGAAATAATAAGGCATAATATGTCCAAATGTTGCTTTTCTTCTTGCATCTTCAATATTAAAATGGCTATACAAAAATTCGCCAATTTTGATTTTTTTAATGCATGCTTATATGACAGCTGTCACAACAATCTTAACAAAATTGTTTTGAATGAAAGACAATTAAGTGCTACTAGAGCCATCTCATGGATAAAACCAAATGAACTTTTTGGCCCACCCAAATAGATGATGTTACATGATTTCTGAAGCTACATCATAAACACAATGCAGCTTCCTCTTTGTTTCTTGGAATGCACTGCTGGTTTGTGAAACCTGCAGCCACCATGTGAGCAGCCCAGCTATCCTGAGGACATCTGGATGTGAGGTAAGACCACATGGAACAGCTCAGAGAAAACTAAATACATTGAGAGAGATGCCCAGCCAATCCTCTGCTGCCCGGTACTGCTGTTGCTCCAACTCCAGCCACCCTCGGATTCTAGTCAAATGAGAAACTCTGGGCCAGAACTGCCCAGCCAACCCTTCCTGAGTTCCTGACCTAGAAACTGTGAAAGGTAGTAGAATGGCTGTTACTGTTTTAAACTAAGTCTAGGGTAGTTTATTGTGTAGCAGTTGATGATTAGAACTTTTTTTTGAGAAGCATTTTCTGTTTTCTTTTAGGTGGTATTGAAGGAAGACAGGGATGGAATTAGAAGCATCTCTTAATGCAGATTTAGAGTTTTCACTGTGCTAACATGTTTCTTCAAGCTTTTATACCCTAGTTGAGGGCAGGTCAAGGGAGGAGGTAGTAAGAGATAATCATGTGATGATTTTTTTTTTCTCTTCATATACCTTTATTTAATAGTTGGTAAAAAGAGACTAGCTGAGACTACCAGTCAAGTTGGAGGCATAGGTAAACATAGCTCACTTCCTTATACAACCACATCAAAATTACAAAAAAACTATGGAACAAGCATCACTCACAAAAGTCAGAAACTGAGTTGAATTGAAGTCCAACAAATACGGAATTAAAGAAACCTCATGCATCCAGACTGGTAGGAGGGGTGGATACACGGAGATATGGTACAGGCCATTCCCACACCCACATGTGGTTGATAAAAATTTGGGAGGGATATCTTGTGAGTGAGGAATTTCAGCTCCATACCAGGTCCCTCACCCAGGGTTCCAGTGCCAGGAAGATAAGTCCCTATAACATCTGGCTACAGAAAACCAGTGGGGATTGAGTGGGTGGAAGAAAATTCTGGAAGCTCAAGCAGTTCCTCTTAAAGAACCCAGACATGGACTTACTCAGACTCATCCTTTCTGAGTTCCAGCACTAGGGTAGCAGCTTGAATGGCACTAGTGGCATACAAAGAAGCACTGAAATGTTTGGCATCAAGGCAAGAGCTGGGGGATAGCTTCCCACCAGACAGAAAGCTGGATAGAGGCCATTGTTTCCATTCTGAAACCTCCCCCAACAGAGCCACAGAGCTGGCAGGTGGGGGCCAAATATGACACTCCAGCAACCCTGGAGATCCCATGAAGCTCCGCCTACCCAACTTATGGGCCTAACTAAGCTGTCAACAGTGGCTTTTCCATGTGAATGGCTGGTCTTGGCGCATGCCTCACAACTTCCTAAATTCTCTTAAATAAGCAACAGCCAGCCTCAGTGAGTCTCCAGCCCCAACACCTCTTGTTAAGTGGACCTAGGAACAGCACTAGCAGCAGCCAGTCTTGGTTCACATTTTGGCTTCACCTGGGAACCTCCAAGTCCAGCACATTAGCAGTCATCTGCATTTGCTTTGTAGCTCATGCAGGGAGGCCCTGGACAGAATACAGGTGGTGACTGGCCTTGGCCTGTACCACCAAGGAAACCCCAGAGCCTGAGTACCCTGTGGACACCTACAGACCAGGTTAGAGTTCCACCACACTGATCCTGAACAGCTGATCCTCCACAGAGGGCAGAGGTTGGTGGCCAGTGGTCACAGTCAGTCTTTGCAGCTGACTGGCCTGGGTAAATCCCTCCCATTGACCTGCTAACAGCAGTCAAGGGTGAACTACAAAGGGAGGGTGTACTCAGCCCACATAGAGGGCATATCTTGAGTACCCAGCCTGGGTGAAAGGGGAGGCTGTGCCAGTGGGACACCTACTACATTAGGTTGTGCTACCAAGACACAGAGTCAAAGCAGCTCTACGTAATACATAGAAACAAACACAGGGAGGCTGCCAAAATGAGGAGACAAAGAAACATGGCCCAAATGAAAGAACAGACCAAAACTCCAGATAAAGAACTAAACAAAAGGGAGATAAGGAATCCATCAGATGCAGACTTGAAGACACTGGTTATAATGATGCTCAAGGAACTTAGTGAGGACTTCACTAAGGATCTTTTTAATAAAAAAGATACAGTCAGACATGAAGGATACACTAATTGAAATAGAGAACAGTTTATAGGGTAACAGTAGTAGGGTGCATGAAGCTGAGAATCAAATCAATGATTTGGAACATAAGGGAGCGCAAAAATAAACCAGTCAGGACAACAAGAAGGAAAAAGAATTAAAAAAAAATGAGGATACTACAAGTAGCTTTTGGGATAACTTTAAGAGATTCAACATTTGCATTATAGGGGTACCAGAAGGAGAAGAGAAAGAGCAAGAAATTGGAAATCTGTTTGAAAAGAAATGAAAGAAACTTTCCTAATTTAGTAAGACATGGAAGTCCAGGAAGCACCTAGAGTCCCAAATAAGATGACTCCAAAGAGGCCCACACCCAGACACATCATAATTAAAATGCCAAGATTAAAGATAAAGAGAGAATATTACAAGTAGCAAGAGAAAAGCAGTCAGTTATCTATAGGGAGTTCCCATAAGACTGTCAGCTGATTTCTCAAAAGAAACTTTACAAGCTATAAGGGATTGACAAGAAATATTCAAAGTCATGAAAAGCAGGGACCTATAGCCAAGAATGCTTTACCCAGCAGAGCTATCATTTAGAATCAAAGGGAAGATAAAGAGCTTCTCAGACAAGAAAAAAACTAAAGGAGTTCATCATCACCAAACCATTAGTATATGAAATGTTAAAGGAACTTATTTAAGAAAAATATGGAGGAGGTTTTCAAGGAATGAGAGGTGAGGGCATTAAGAAGTACAAATTGGTAGTTGCAGAATAGGCATGGGGATGTAAACTATAAGAAATGGAGTAGCCAAAGAACTTACACACATGACCAGTGGACATGAATAAAGGTGTGGGGATTGCCTGACGGAATGGGGGGTGCTGGGTGGAGGAGGGCAAAAGGGGAGCATTGGGACAACTGTTATAGGATAGTCAATAAAATATAATAAAAAAGCAGGAAAAACCCAGCAAAAACAAAAAATAGAGGCTATTCAATGTTAGATATTAAATTAAGTTTATTATATTGCTAGGAACCCATCTGTTTTGGGGAAGTAAGACCACATAGAAGAAATTCTGCAAATTAGCTTGTGGAACAATGAATGAGGTAAAACCAGACTATTGTCCCAGTCAGAATTCATGCTGACTAATTTATTGTTCATTGTGCTCTTGTTAAAGTATAAGTGCCCGTTGTGGACTGAATTGTGTCCACCCAAAAGACATAATGAGGTTCTAATCCCAGGTATCTGTGAATGTGACTTTATTTGGAAATAGACCCCCTGCCAAATGTAATAGAAATTAAGATGAAATCATAGTGGGTTAGTGTGGATCCAAGTTCATTGACTGGTGTTTTTATATAAAGGCAATGTGAAGATACAGAGACAGGACAGGAGGCTATGGAGTTGTGCTGTCATAGCTAAAGAACGCCAAAGATTACTAACAACCACAGGAACTTAGAGTAGTCTAGCAAAGGTTCTACCAGGAACTTCCAGAGAGATCATGGCCTTGCCAAACACCTTGATTTTCTTGATTTCGGGCTTCTAGCATAAAAGGTCAAATTTCTGTTGCAAGAATTTATATTTCAATAATAACACAACCCACTTTAAAAATGAGCAAAAGATTTAAAAATACATATATGGATGTCAAATAAGCACATGAAATGACTCACAATATCATTAGTTGTTAGGAAAATGAGAATTTAAACTGCTATGAGATATTAGACACTGCCACTAGAATGACTAAAATTAAAAAGACTGACCATAGCAAATGTTGATGAGGATATAGAGCAACTAGAACTCTCACACATTACTAATTGATACTAAAAGTGTTATAATCAATTTGGAAAACAGTTCCTCAGTTTTCTAAAGCATTAAGCATGTATCTATTTGATTGTTCTCATAGATATTTACCCAAAAGACTTAAAATTTTATGTCCATACAAAGAGTTTTACACAAAAGTGTATATGACCTTTATTTGGAATAGCCTCAAACTAGGAGGAACCCACATGTCTACCAGTAGGTGACTGGATCAACAAAATATTGTGGTATGTCCACATAATGAAATGCTACTCAGCAAATAAAAAGGAATCAACTACTGATACACAAAATGGCATGGATGAATCTCAATATAATTATGTTGAGTGAAAGAAACCAGGTTCCTCCCCTCCACAAAGAGTATATATTGTATGACTCCATATTATTAAAATTCTAGAAAATGCAAATTATAGTGACAGAGTACACATCACTTATTGCCTGGAGATGGGAAGTTGGGCAGGCCAGGGAGAGAAAGGTAAAATTTTAAAGAGATGTGAGAAAACTTTTTGGGTTGATGGATATGTTCATTATCTTGACCATGGTGATAGTTTCCTGGGTGTATACTTATATGAAAACATAACAAGTTATGTACTTTATATGTGAATTTTTAATGTATCAATTATGTGTCAATAAAGCCAGAACAAAACAAAGTTAATGGGAAAAATGTAGGATTAAGTCAAGGGCTTAAACCACAGGCCCTATTCTACTAGTACTTATAGCTGAGCATAATAAGAAGTGTACTGTTGAATAAACCATATCTTTAATGGCAAGGAACCAGTTAAATCTAGCGCTATCAAGTAAAACAAGCCTTTAGAATCAGTTGGGATTTAATCATGCAAGAAGTTGACAATGGATTGTGGATTGAGTTATTACAGAAATTAAATTGTAAACATTTATGGGAGTGGCATGGGCAGTGAGGGTCCAGGAGGCAAATGGGAGGATCAGTGGAGACTCTAACTAGGGAGTTTGAGAAGCCCAGCACAAGTAATGCGCATGAGCAACGTCTGTGGAAGGCTGTGCCTCTGTGTAGTTACCACCTCTTTGGGTCCGGAGGTCAGCCTAGAGTTGCTGTTGACCTACCGCCGGGCCAACCTGAGAAGTTGAACAGGATCTCAGAGGAGCAAAAATAAGCTTGAAACCACCCGAATAAGCTTGAAAAATAAGCTTGAAAACACCCATGTCTGGTCACCATTCTCACTGTGACAGCCTTCAGACAGTAATGGCTTCCATATCCATGGAGATCTTTTTAAATCAATGCTAATTCTACTTTTGGTCAACTTTAACCTATAAACTATACAGGAAGAAGATTACAGGAAATGTTCCTGCTTAATCATGTTGACACAACATAAACCACCACAACTTGTAAATCATGAGGTTGGTCATTGTAGTACTAATTATGAACCTAACGGCTCCTCTGTTCTTGTATGATGGGTTGATTATGCTAAACAAGTACAGAATATCTTTGGGACTGATTTGAGACAGAATGGAGTGAGAGTTAGTCCTGGCATGAAGAATAAGGGTAGATCTTTTGAATCAGGGCTGATTACAATGTAAACAATGAGAGACTGCTATGCCTCTTATAAGGAAGGTGTTTATAGCAACATAAACACCTTTTAAACGCAGTAACATAAACAGTTTCTCAAGGAAACATTCTCTGGCATTCAGGAAATGTTTCTTTCTTTACAAACACAAAAGTGTGTTTTTTTAAAGATTTAATTTACTTAAGGGCTCTGTTTAGAACAAGGCTCCGATTGTAGAGGGATAGTTATTCCCAGAGCACTTTTGTGGGAGGCTATGGTAGAAGTCCTTATAGAAGCATCTTGTTTAAAAATCTGTAGACTAACAGCATAGGTTAGTGCAGGTGTACCATGTTACATATTGGATACACCTCTGGAGAGGTGAATAAATTAAACTTTTGTGAGTCAACTTGTATTATAAATTCCCAGTAGCCTGTGATTTGATATTTTCTTACAAAAATCCTTGAAAGTGTGAGGACCCTTTGTTACAGGTTTAACAGACTGACTAGTTACTCTGAGGCCAGGGACTGTGACAGGGGCTGTGTATTTGTCTCAAACATACATACCTAATTCTTTCTAAGGTGAATTAAATTGGTTAAGATTCTTTAAAACATTTTTAACAGGGAACAATTAAAAATAGATTTCATCTGTAAGACCCACTTTAGGTTTGAAAAAGAGGAAAATTCTTTAACAAGAATGGTTTCTTAATAGAGAATGGAGAACAGATGTACCTATTTTCATCATGTTATTAAAAATATCTAGTTCTGGTAGTGCACTGAAAAATCCTGTTAATAAGCATGAAGCATCAGCCACACACATATATTTTTTTATCTTCATGGAAAGGCTTGATTTAATTTAAAAAGTTACCAATGATCTTTAGGAATAATTTATTCATTGCTGACTGCAGATTTTCTGCAGCTTCCCACAACTTAGAATGAGCAAGCAGTAGAAAGTTAATCATACTATTTTCTAACTTAACTTTCAGACTAAGTGCTGTTCAGACTTTAATGTGCAAATGACCTGGATACCTTGGTAAATGCAGATTATACTTCATTAGGTCTAGGGTGGGGGTTTGAGGTTTTTAGTTCTAACAAATTCCCAGGCGATGTAGATGTTACTGATTTGGGGACCATACTCTGAGAAGCCAGGGAATATAACCTTTTCTGAATATAATTTCTTGGTGTGGCTGCCCATGGTATTCAACATTTTACAGCGAATGTGGTAGAAACAGAAAAAAAATTGTTTTCACATATGTCCAGTTTTTGTCTTGGGAACAAAAAGATAGTGATAGACTCCCATTAAGTAAGTTACTAATAGTTTCGTAGGAATGAAAAACAGGCATTTCATATTCAACTAGCTGCAAACATATTACATTTTTAAAAAATTTATGGAAGTGGGCTAGTTTGAAAGCCAGCTTCTCATGGAGATGCTAATTATCCTAGAAGGGGGAAAATACATATGTATATATATGTATATATGTGTGTGTATCTATATATATATATATATACATATATATATATATATATATATATGGAGAGAGAGAGAGAGAGATGTGAGAGAGCAACATTGATTGGTTACCTCTCATACGTGCCCCAACTGGGGACTCAACCTGCAACCCAGGTATGTGCGCTGACCAGGAATCAAACCTGTTATCTTTCAGTTTATGGGATGACCCTCCAACCCACTGAGCAACACTGGCCAGGGCTGGTCTTGTATATTTTCAATGAAAACTTCAGGCAATTGGATTTATTTGGAACGTAACATTGAAAAATGAATTTGAGGTTAGGAAAAAGTGTCCAGAGGGAAACAAAATCAAACACTTCAAGGAATTATTTTGACTGTTTCTTAAAATAACCCAGTTTTTCTTAATTATAAGTTGAACCTTTACAGTATAATTAAAATTGAAGAACAAAAGAGAGCAAATGACCTCTTTAAGGCTTTTTGGATTACATATGTAGAATTTCTGGATCCCTGAAGAATGGGAAAAGATGTAACCAAAGGTCTGTCTCTGTGGAGTGATGTGATGGACCACAGAAATAATTTAGCAATAGTGAATGTTCATTAGGATCCTGACAGAGGTGAGAAAAATAATTCTCAGGAATCCTGGAGGACAAATTATTTTTATCTGCTATAATGATAATTGCTGGTCAAATTATTTTTAACTATGATACTTTAATAGTCTTCAGCTTGACTTTGTCATCCAAAAATAAATGCATACTTTCACAGTAGGTTTTCCAAAAGGTTGAGACTGTGTATGAAAATTTTTGTATGTGCTTTGGAGGGTTGAGAGTGTTGGAAGTATGCATTCCAGAAAAGTGAGGAAGGACATATGTGCCTCTTGGGGGCTAAATGTTAAAATCATCGCAGCATATTTTAACCTATGAAAGGAGTAGGAAAATGTGATGTTACACATAAAAAATATACCTATGCACCATTTAGGAAAAAACAATAAAATTAAAAAGAAAACAGTGTAATTTCTATTTTCAAAAAATTGTAATTGTCCTTTTCACACATTCTATAACTTAAGCTGTTTCCCATGTAATTATGTATTTTTTTGGTTAACAGTATTTTTGACAGCTGAATAATATTCCATTTATAAAAGGAATGGTTACCATTTGTTATAATACATTTAAATGGATTTGTATATTTTTCTAAGATGAGTAATATTATAAGGAGTGTCTGTGTATAATGCTTTTCTTTGATCAGAATTTTTTCTTTAAATCAGATTGCCAGAACTGAAATTCATATTTTTATAGGAAATCTTGTTTTAATAGCTGGTCTGTGAAGTTAAGGGACTGTTTATTTAAAAATACACTTCCTAGGTATTAAAAGATAAGAATTTTATGGCAAGGTGTTCAAAACTAAGTGGAATTGGACAGGTCAGATTAACTGGGTTCTGTCTTTTTTTTTCTCATGATTTTCTTCTTCTTTTTTTTTAAACTGGTTCTGTCTTTAACACCTGATGAAAAAGGATAAAAATATGACTAGAACTTGTTCTATGAAAATATTTGATAGGTTGGATGCTTTCTAAAGAAATGAGTTGTTTATATCATGAATACTTTTAAATATATTTTTTTAATAAATAAGAACAGGACACTTGAAGATAAAGTTTCTAATAAGCATAAGTTTATAATATTTTACTCCTAACCTCCTGAATTTTATTTATGGGAAAAATATTGAGGTAGTTGTGATTCACTGTGCAAATAGAAAAAGAAGTTAGAAATGAGAATAATACTTTTGGTAGGAAAAAATATAAAGGACTTAACAGTTCAGACTATACACTGATTTGTAATATTCATCCTTAGACAATTTTTGTAAGTAAAACATTTGGATAGGTTGGTCATGATTTCATTCTAGTTGCTTCATAAAGTTTAAAAAACCCATAAGCTTCTAATTAATCTGTAGCATTTTAGTTACCATAGAGTCTGATAGCAATAGATTTGTATCCAGAGCAAAAGGTTTTTAAGACCAGATCTATAAGCTGTGTGTTCTATGTAAATTTTACCAAAATTTTTAATTTAGTTTATATATTTAGTTTAGCAATTTTAGTTTTCAGGTGGACTCTAATTTCTCTGGATTGTAACTGTTTTATGTTTCCTGTATAGTTAAAATATCCACAAAGAATATTTTTTCTATTAAATTCAAATCACTAACATATATGCATATAGGAAGTAATGGAGCTCTATTTCATTTTATTTTATGTGTGTAACTGTATTTTGAAGAAATTATATCATCTGTTCAGTTCATGTTTAACTATGTAACACTTGGCACATATAGGAGAATATATATATACTATCTCTGTTACAAAGCAAAATAACAATGAACATCCGTGAAACAACTATCTGATCAAACTATCTTTGAGCTCCTTTCCAAGTCTGCTCAGTTTTGCAGAGCTTACAGGGTAAATAAGATCTTGGTGTACTTATTCTAAATTAGTATGCTTCTTGTCTTTGGAAAAGATGTAAACAGGTATGACATTAGGAACACCTGCAAATTAATGATTGACATCAATGTACATACATAATTTATAAAAACAAGACTTAGGAGGTTTTATAAATAGGATTGAAAATGTTGACTATGGCTAGATTTAAACTTTTTCTTTTAAATTTCTTAGACTAGATATCATTTATTTTTTTAAAAAAGATTTATTTTAGACAAAGGGGAAGGGAGGGAGAAAGAGAGAGGGAAACATCAATGTGTGGTTGCACCTCCTCCTGGAGACCTGGCCCACAACCCAGGCATGTGCCCTGATCTGGGAATTGAACCTGCAACCCTTTGGTTCTCAGGCCAGCACTCAGTCCACTGAGCTACACTAGCTAGGGCAATGTCATTTATTTTTTTAATAGGCTATTTTTCTCATACTCTGGCTTTATTTTTTAAATATATTTTATTGATTATGCTTTTATAGTTGTCCCATCATTTTCTCCCTTTTCTCCCCCTCTACCCTGCATTCCCCTCCTAACAACACTCCCCTCCTCAGTTCATGTCCACATGTCATACATGTAAATACTTTGGCTTCTCTATTTCCTATACTATTCTTAACTGCCCCCTGTCTATTTTGTGCCTATCAATTATGCTTCTTATTCCCTGAACAATTTCTCCCATCCTCCCCCTCCCCACTGATAACCCTCCATGTGATCTCCATTTTTGTGGTTCTGTTCCTGTTCTAG
>CM052540.1:60395249-60465016 GCA_028533065.1 Trachops cirrhosus | reverse complement strand
AACTCCTTTAACTTGACCTTATCTGGGAAGCACTTTATCTGCCCTTCCATTCTAAATGATAGCTTTGCTGGACATAGTAATCTTGGATGTAGTTCCTTGCCTTTCATGACTTGGAATACTTCTTTCCAGCCCCTTCTTGCCTGTAAGGTCTTGTTTGAGAAATCAGCTGACAGTCTGATGGGAACTCCTTTGTAGGTGACTGTCCCCTTATCTCTTGCTGCTTCTAGAATTCTCTCCTTCATTTTAATCTTGGAGAATGTCATTATGATGTGCCTTGGTGTGTTCCTCTTTGGGTCTAACTTCTTTGGGACTCTCAGAGCTTCCTGGACTTCCTGGAAGTCTATTTCCTTTGCCAGATTGGGGAAGTTCTCCTTTATTATGTTTTCAAATAAGTTTTCCATTTCTTGCTCTTCCTCTCCTGCTTCCGCGCCCCTCGCTATGATTTGGATGTTGGAACATTTAAAGTTATCCTGGAGGTTCCTAAGCCTCTCCTCATTTTTTTTTTGAATTCTTATTTCTTTATTCTGTCCTGGTTGAATGTTTATTTCTTCCTTCTGTTCCAAATTGTTGATTTGAGTCCTGGTTTCCTTCCCTTCACTGCTAGTTTCCTGTAGAGTTTTCTTTATTTCACTTTGCATAGCCTTCACTTTTCCTTCTATTTTGTCTCTGTACTTAATCATTTGTGTGAGTTCTGCTTATGATAGGTTGGCCGTCTCCTTTTCACTTAGTTCTTTTTCTGGAGTTTTGATCATTTCTTTCATTTGGGTCATATGTTTTTGTCTCTGTACCCCTGTTATGTTGTGAGGGGTGGAACCTTAGGTATTCCCCAGGGTCGGGCAACCCACTTTGCTGCATTGTGGTGCTGTATGTGGGGGAAGGGTAAGAGAGGGAACCATGCTGCTTGCTGAACTCTCATCCAGCTTTCAGTTGCTTGCCCCGCTACCCACAGGCAAATGCGCCCTTTTGGTGCTGATTCCCAGGTGATTGGGCTTGCGTACATTCTAGGACCCTGTGAGTCTCACCAAAGAACTCTCCTGTGAGGCTGGGAGTGTCACCACTGCAATCCCCACAGATTTTTACAGTCACAGGTTTTGAGGCTTTAGTTGCTTGAGCTGGAACCCCGGGTTTTGTGGTCTGTCTTGTTCCCCAGTTGTTCCTCCCAGCTTATCCTCACACAAATGTGGGACTGCCTGGTCTACCACCTGGACCACCTGGACTGTCGCCTTATCAGGCATTCTCTCCACCCAGAGCTGCCTGTCTCTGCCCTTCCTACCAGTGTGGATGAATGTTTCTTCTTTAACTCCTTGATTGTCAGACTTTGATACAGTTAGATGTCCTGGCAGTTCTGGTTGTTTTTGGTTTTTAAATTGCTTGTTCTTCTTGTTGTGCAAGGAGGCACAGTGCTTCTACCTACACCTCCATCTTGGGCGGAAGTGAAATAGGTTATTTTTAAATCTTTTATTACTAAACCTAAAACAGTATGAGTACATTATTCATACATAAAACCCCAAATAGGTTTTTATATAACAATATAAATCCACATTACATGTTGAAAATTACAGTTTGGTTTATTTGAGAGGAAATTATGTAGCCCTTTAATTAAGGGTCTTCTGTGTTCCCAGGTCTTTGCTCCAAACTCTGGGAATCAAGACTTAAAGGTTAAAAGTCACAAAGGAAATATGAACAATAGAGGAAAGTGCCATTAATTAATAAAGCTACAGGTACATAAATGATTATTTAAAGTTTTTTTTCCACGTTTTCTCCTCAAATAACAGTTTCTGCCTTTGTCCTTTTTGTTAATTACTGTATTGGAAAGTGATAGTTAATTTTTAAAAATCTCTTAATGGCTTTTCTAATTATGTTAACTTTTTTCTTGTAATACCATCCTTCAAATGGATTTGTGAAGTAATAATGAAAAGAAAAGTGAATTTATATTGCAGTCTAACCTTTTAGTAACTAAGTATTTATCTTGATTTTTAATGTTTAGGAAGAGCCCTGACTGGTGTAGCTCAGTGGGTCGGGCGTTTACATGCAAACTAGAAGGTTGCTGTTTCAGCTTCTGGTCAGGATGCATGCCTGGGTTGTGGGTTTGGTCTCCTGTCAGGGCACATACAAGAGGCAATCAATCAATGTTTCTTTCCCTCTCTTTCCCCTCTCTCTAAAAATAAGTAAATAAAATCTAAAAAAAAGAAAGAAAAGAAAAAATATGTAGGAAGAAGTGTATCATTACAACATAGGTTTGCATTTATTTTTAGCAATGTAGTTTTCCTGTGAGCTAAACTATGTATATCTGGCATAAGGACATTAAGAAAATGTACTCCTGGGAGCACCTCTCTACTTGCCAGATTGGATGCTGCCTGATTCACGAATTGCTCAATAAAGATAATTAGGTCCTAAAAAAAGAAAGAAAGAAAGAAAAAGTACTCCTTTGATTTAAAGAGCATTTTCATTTAAAACTATTTCAGTTAAGGTTTCTTCTTACTTTTTGACCTTTAAAAAGAAGTCTCTTCCTTGTTGAGTGAAATTTAGTCACTTCAAGCTGAATTTTTAAGCTCATGTTATAAATGTTGTAGGCCAATTAGATTTCTCGAATATTAATTCATTACTAATTCTTAAGTGTATATCTTCAAGCAGGTTATTTAATTTCTCTGTTTCTTAATTTCCTCATCTATAAATTGAAGGTGATAACTTTTCAGTGTTGTGTTGAGAATTAAATGAGTTACTATGTTCAAGCACATGTAAGTGCTTGCATTGATTTTCTTTTGCTATTATAACAAATTTAACACAAAACTTAGCTGCTTAAAACAATACCAATTAATTATCTTATTGTTCTGTAGGACAGAAGCTGGTATTAGCTCTGGGTTTTATGAGCCAGCAATCTAGGTGTTGGTTAGCAGATCTATTCCTGGGAGGCTCAAGGAAGAATCTGCTCCTAGGCTCATTCAGGTGGTTGGCAAAATTCCATTCTTTTTAGTATCTGTTTATGAACTGTCAGCTGAACCAGCCTTTAACTACTAGAGGCTTCTCTCTGTTTATTGTATGTGGGTCCCTACATTTCAGAGTCAGTGAGAGAGTCACAGATACTTCTCAGGCTGGGAAATCTCTTTGACTTCCCCTTCTGCTGCCTCTGTCCTCTACCTTTTGTACCACATCTCTCTGATTACAGATGGAGAAGGTTCTGTGCTTTATGGTCTCATGTGATTAGCTCAGGACCACCTGGATAATATAGGATAATCTCCATTGCCCATCATCAGTTGATTAGTAACCTTAATTATATTTGCAAAATCTTTTCACAGCAGTACCCAGATTAGTGTTTGATTAAATAACCAGAGGACAGGAATCTTGGGTCCGCTCAAAAATGGTGGTATGAAGTGGTCTTCACGGTGACTTACAGTGATGAAAGAAATCACAGCTTTACTTGAGGAGCCCAGAGTAAATTGTAAATTTCTTGTAGGTAGGCACGGTTACATTTTTTGTACCCTTAGGACTTTACAGTTTACTATGTATGTATTTAAATTCCTGCCCTTTGTTGACAGCTTGAGTGTAATTTTTCTTTTGATTTTATTTTCTTTGGATCAGTAAAAGTGATGTAGTTTTTTAAAATATATCTGATACCACCTCGGAAAGATTAATTATAATGTTTAGTTTCCCCTTACCTTTTTCCCTTTGATTTTCATCAGAATTAGAAATATAAAATAGCTTGTCCTTGTATAGGAAGTTCTCAGGACAGACCTTTTGTTATTGGAGCACAAATTTTGAATTACTTTGCTTTGTGCTCCCCCCACCCCTTTTTAAGGATTTGTTGGTCTTTTATGTACTCTTCCTCACTGAGTATAAAGTTGGGGACCTTCTGATTGTTCCCTTTTAGGGTGGCATCCTTAACTACTGGACCTATGACCACAGACATTGGCAAGGTGATAATCAACCAGTGTTCTTCACATTATTTTTGGACATTTTCCTGATCAAAAAATTCTAAGTATTCCTTTAATGATTTTGTTGGATGTATCAGGGACCTGTCAAGAAAGAATAGTGTAAATCTTCATCTGTAAGATGCCAAGGTCTTTGAAATGGGGTAGGCCTTCTAATGACAGTGTTTGTAGGATATGGACATAGGCCTATCTCTATAGATATGAAAACCCATGAGTCTCAGGGACCCTCCTCATTAATTTTTTAAATTTACTCTTCTTATACCCTTTTCCTCAAATTGCCTTGCTCAGCCCTCTTCCCCTACAACTTCTACCTCAATAATCCTATGTTAAGCCAGAAGAGATGAAGACTTTTTAAAACATACTTTTGTAAAGTAGTTGCTCACCTTGTTATTTCCGTTCTTTCATAAATGATGTCTTGGAAGCTTTCTTGTTTTTTCTGATACTTTTTGCCAAAGTTTTGAGTTGGCCAGAAAGTTCGTTTAGTTTTTCCTGTGCGATGGCTCTAGTACCACTTAGTGGTCTTTAACTTCATTCAAAAAAACTTTATTAGATTATATTGTGACAGCTGTCGTATCAGCATGCATTTTTTAAAAAGTTTTTACAATTGGTGAATTTTTGTGCAGCCATTTTAATATTGAGGATAAAAGAAAATGTACAATATTTTTGGTGTATTATGCTTTATTATTCAAGAAAGGTAAAACCACAACTGAAGTGCAAAAAAGATTTGTTCAGTGTATGGAGAAGGTGCCGTGGCTGATTGAACATGTCAAAAGTGGTTTGTGAAGTTTCTTGGTACTATTGACATTTTGGCCAAATAATTGTCTGCTGTGTGGCTATCTTATGCATTGGACAATGTTTAGCAGCACCCCTGGTGGGTAGAGACCCACTAGAAGCCAATAGCAGGAGATAACCAACATACTCAAAATACCCAAGTAAGTAAAGAAAATTATTGGTGAAAATGAATTTGTCTTTTATTTTACAGAAAAAACTAAATTGACTTTTTGGCCAAGCCAATACTTTGCTCTCCTTGCTGCCTTTGAATTTCATTACAAGGGCTGGTGGGACATTCATATAATTACTCCTTTCAAGAATGCTTTTTTATCTAAATCTAGAATCAACAGTTTGTATTCACTATTTGTTATTTCTATATGTTTTGCAGACTCATCTGGCAATCCAATTTCTCTCATGGGAAACTGGGCATTTGATCATTTAACTACTTTAGTATTTTAAACCTGAATTCGAACCTTCTTTACAAAATTTCATTTTAGTTGGGCAAATCTTTTAGAAGTTCTTTAGAAAAATCTGATTCTATGTATTGTTTTTTCCTTAACTATTTTGAAAAGTTATTCATGTTGTCAAAATAAGTTCAAACTATCATATTTGTTTAATTATTGAGGAAGTCATCATTCTTCTTGAGGTCATTAGTCTATAATCAAAGGAGAAATTAGCACTCTAAGTCTTCTAAATTATTGACAGTTTCTCAGTATTTTTCTGTTGATATACATCATTCAATTTATGGATCGACGGCTGTTAGTTTTTAAAAATTGTGGTAAAATATACATAGCATAAAATTTACCACTTTCACTACTTTGAAGTGTACCTTTCAGTGGCATTAAACATGCTCATGTCGATGCACAATTATCACCACTGTCTCCAAAACTTTTTCATTGTCCCAAACTGAAGGTCTGTATGCATTAAACACTAACATCCCATTTCCTTCTCCCCACCTTCTCCTGACAAGTACCATTCTACTGTCTTTATTGATTTTTTTTGTAATGTTTATCTTAAAAAGCATTTATCCTTCAATGCATAAGTGAGGGTGGGGACAGCAGTCTGGGAGAACAACTTCATTTACAGGTATCAGATTGAACTGACTGCCTAAGGAAGTAGCAGTTCATCTTTACCTGCCTTGTGTACTTTGATGAAGTATTCTTCATCTGCAAGATTTGAAAACTAGGAATAGATGAATATAACTTGTCTTTTAAACAGTGCTATGTCTTTGAGGAAACAAAATAAAGCTTTGAAGTTCGAATTATGGGTTTTACTGATATTGACCTTTCTCAAATACATATGTATGTATATGTATGTGTGTGTGTGTGTGTGTGTGTGTGTGTGTGTATGTTTTCAATTTGACTTTTCTTCAGATCATTTTACTTCCATCTTGAATGTTTAGTCTGTGGCTACTAGAATTCAATGGGGATAATTCCTTGTTTTCCTAGACAGCTAATGTCTAGATTTTTGACACAGATGTATCTCACATGCCCTAAGGTTGTTTTTAAATTACTTTGATACGAGTGAGATGTTCAGAAATTTTACCATTTGGGTTGTATGTACTTTGCCTGCTAACTAAATTATTGGGACAGACAGACTTTTCCTAGAATGGGGGCAAATTGTCTTCTTTCTCTTTTAGGGCAGTGGGAGTTTTCATGAATAGTACTGATTAGGGAATATAAAATAACTTTCTGGTTTTGGGCATGGAAAAGCATGGCTTGAGTTGGAAGCAGGTTAGGTTGTCTTTTCAGGAGTGGCTGTAAATTCCTTCAAGGATAGATTTTAGCTGTGTTTGTTCATTTATTTGGTAAACAATTGAGTGATCTGTTAGGCATAAATAGAATTTCATTCCAGTTGTTAAGGTCCTATGATCTTGCTAAATGGCTGTAAGGTTTTAGCCTTAGATAATCATAATTAAAGATAGAGACCCTGGTTTCACAGGAAGCTCTTTTTTCCTTTCTCTCCTCCTTAATAGTAGACCAGAAGAACAAATGGAAGATGAGGTGAGGAACAATTTGGTGTTAACTAGTTCTGCCTTGTAACTTTTATGTACTAGCTTCAGAACCTTTTTAGCTAATGCCCTCTCTGCCATCATTTTAGGTGATAAACATAGATACATGTGTATATACATGTAATTTATGTTTTCATAGTCTAATTACATAATTCTGTTTTAGAATTTTGACACACAACTATTGGCCATGGTTTTGTTGTTACAAAATGTCATGGATAATTAAGTGGTCTTTCATTTTCCCCCATATTTCTATTATAGTTTTCTATTAATCAGTAAGTACTGATACAAATATAGTAAAAGTTATATCCCTTGCCTTTGGGAAATAAACTAACTGATGGAGGTTCTTAGCCATCCAGTGAAGGAGTGAGTGTGCAGGTCTGTGGGAGTTGCTCTGCCAGACAATTTAGTTTTTTTTTTGTTGTTTGTTTTTAATCCTTGTCCAAGGATACATTCATTGATTTGAGAGAGAGAGAGAGAGAGAGAGACATCAGTGTAAGAGAGAAGCACTGATTGGTAGCCTCTGGTACCTGCTCTCACCAGGGACTGAACCTGCAGTCTAGGTAGTACCCTGACTGGGAGTCCAATCACAGCCTTTCAGTGCACGGGATGATGCTCCAACCAACCAAGTCACACCAGCCAGGGACCGACAGTTTAGTTTTATAAAGGAGAACCATGAGCTGGTCCTTGAAGAATAACTCAAAGGATTTATTTCCGTGTGTCTGATACCAATTTGCATTGTATAATTTTGGCCTTATTTTAAATTCTTTGTCAATCTTTTGCATTTTTTTGATACCAGTGAGGTGAAATATGGTTTCATGTATTTTACTAGCTGCTCTTTTCTTTGGATGGTTGCCAATTAGTGTGCTTTCCCTGTTTCTTTCATTAATTGTCAAGACTGCTTTATGTTCATGTTGGCTTATAGGAGACAGGATGTTTATTGGAATTCTGTTAAAGGTAGGATTGATTTATGGGAAATTAACCTTTTTGTAATACTTCATCTTCCCAATCTAAGAGCATGCTACATCTTTTCATTTCTTCAGGTCTTACTTTATATCTCTCTTAGTAAAGTTATATAGCTTTATTTATAGGTAATCTGTGTTTCTTGAGTTCATCAAATTTTTGTTGCTTTCATAAATGGGGCCATTTTTCCCATTATATTTCAGAAGTAGTTACTTGAGAAAGTAATTATTGCTGCCATGGAGGAAAGCTATATATTTTTGTATATTACCTTATTTCTATAAATCCTTTTGGTTTTAATACTTTTTCAATAGGCTTTTTTTTTTTTTCTGGGTAGACAGAAATCTTCTATAAGTAAATGTGTATGGCTTTTAAAAAACTTTATTGTATTCACTAGGATTTTCAAAACAATTTTGAATTATGGTGGTATTACTGGTTATTCTTGTTGACGACATAAGAGTTTAATGATAATATTTTGGCAAACATGAAAGGAGAGCTCAGCACTTGAATATAACTGATGACAGACAGTAATGCATTTCAGGGAATATGACTTGGCCATGACTTTCATTTGAGGGAAGCATTATATTATTGCTGAAAATAATACAATACGTGCATCTGTGTGCAAACGTCCATTCTTAATATCTTATCATTATTTTGACAGTTGGACAAGAAGTCTGTACACAGTGTAGTGCAAATTTTAGATCAAGTGAAGTCTATTTATTCAGCACTATTACAGTTAATGGTACTGATGTATTTATCATTTTAAAGCTGTAAAAAGGTCTCCTTATTCCCCAATCCAATTCCAAGGGGAAAATCGTTGTTAAATTTGTTTTGTAGCCTTTCAGTCTTTTCTGTATGTATTTAATCACTCTGCAAACAGATATGTATAGATCTGTATACAGATAAACAGATATATATGTATGTATATGTATATACAAACATGTATATATATGTGTATATGTATTTTTATATATATTTACAAATATGAGATAATTTAAAGCAGAAAGTTTAGTAACATTTTACACTTAACAATAAAATATACATCTTTTTCTAAATGATCAATGTGATTTTAAATGTCTTGGCTTAATGTTGTTCTGCATTATATTATTATGGTAGTGATATTTCATAGCTTTTTATGTTTGGAGAATGTGAGAAATAAGTGGAGGTATATCAGAGTAAATGACTCATTTGAAAATAAGTCATTTGAAGAAATTGTTTAGGTTTCCAAATATATAATTCAGTTATTTTATGAGCCAGTTAGCTAAAAACTGCCTTAAAATCATGTACAATTTATATTTCCCTAAGAGAATTTTATCAAGTTAAAGAAATTTAAATAAAACACATTTTATATGTAAAATTAAAGCATTAAATTCAATCTTGAATATGGCCTTGCTTTAAAAATCTCATTAAAAAATAACTGGATTTTTCAGTAGGGGACTTATTTTCAAAGACCTTTGCCATACTTCTTATCCTTTGAAAATACTTAACTGCATTCAAGATGTGGGTGCGATTTTTGTTTTCTGGCTCACAGCATCCTTATGTTCACAATTTGTTTTCAGTATTTCATCAACTATTTAGAATATTTTGGGTTAAGCACCATACTAGGCCCTGCTTATGCCAAACAAATTAAAAGAAAAAGTGTTCTTTTTTACAGATTTTACAGGTTACTAACTAGTAGGTGGCACAGAAAAGCAACTTTTAAGTGTGATAAGCTATTGCTTTTATATAGGATAAATATCTTCATTGAGGCTTCCAGGGAAATTATAATTTGGAGGGGGGCGAGGCTTAACAGGAAGGTGCCAGAAAGTCTTAAAGGGGAGGACAGGGAAGAGGAGTTATTTTGGGGTTAGTGTGTGGAAGAGGAGTTAGTTTGAAAGATGAGTAGGATTCTTCCAGGCAGGTGGGTGTTAGTGAATGTCACAGTGCTGAGGACGTAAAGTCCAAAAGGACAGAAATCTTTATTGTTCTAGAAACTGAAGGCAGTTGAGTTTGTCTGTTGAAGAATTATTAAACAGTGGGGAAATTCCTCAAGCACAGCAGTGTCATGATAGTAGAATGACTCTTCTGTGCTAGAAAAGAACAAAGGGTTACAAGAATAAACTGGAGAGCACGGTCAAGTATGTGTTTGAATTCTCCCGTGAAACCTTTTTCATCACAATGTTGAATAGTCCTAAATGGAAAATATAGTGACATCAACAGGAAAATAAAATTTTTGGTAAGATTTTACTCCCTGACCAACTTTGCTGGATTCTCCCTTTGTGCATACTATCTTTAGCCAAATCTCTTACTGTATGTTCATGTGCCCACCAATAATTAACCAACTGTAATTATATATTGCTACTGTATTTCATAGATTTTAAGACCCACATTTTAACATCTCTGAAAGTGATGTTTGTCAACTAATCTGAAATAAATTAGTTTTCATGGTTGTATTTTCTTCTTAGTATAGCATAATGCTGAGTCTGTTTGCAGTCAGTGGCATCTTGCACTTGAAATAAGGTGTTAATGTTTTGCTGGTCTGTCATTTTAAAAAACCATATGCATATACTACGAGTCTGTCCAGAAGGTATCCAGCCATGTAATGTGAAAAAGAGACATTTATTGAAAAAGATACAAGATATGAGAAACATTGTACACAGGAAAATGATGCCTCAGTCCCCTTCAAAGTCAGGCACCTTGGGACCTCACACAGTTCTCTTAATCACCATCAGCTGCCTCACTGTATTTTTTTCTGAATCTCATCAGTGGTATGAAATCTCTTCCCTTTCAAAGGTGATTTTAGTTTCAGAAAAAGCCCTGAAGTTACAGGGTGCCAAATCTGGGCTGTAGGGGGGCTGAATTACCTGGGTGATTTGATGTTTTGCCAAAAAACTCTGCACTAGTTGTGATACATGAGCAGGCACATTGTCATGATGAAGGTGCCAATCACCAGTTGCCCATAGCTGTGGCCTTCTGAATCATCTGTATAGTTTCTGTGGAGGAATGTTCAAGATTCATGCATAATCTGATGCAGATTTATTGCTCTATTTGCTTAGTCATTTTGAATGTGATGGCCACACAGTACACATGCTCACTCAATAGCATCTACCACCCCCACTGACTAGTACAGTGAAGTCACCATTGTTTATGCATTCCAGTCTACTGTCCTTGGCCGCCAGGTTACATTGATGTCACACAAATCATTCTTGTTATATTGACAATGGCTGGACTTTTTCTAGACAGACCTTGTGTATTTTCTGTTTTTAAAAATTATAATTATTTTTAGTGATGTGATGAGTATCCATGATGGTGTGTCATTGAGGATTTCTAATCAGTTGACTTAATGTTGGATATGGGATTACCATTTCACTTTTAGGGGTCTGAAATGATTCACATTTGTTGCCGTCTAGTTGTCTTTTTCTTTTTCATATCTGAAGATACCAGGGTCACTTTTTGTTAATTAAGTCTTACCATCTGAATATTCAAGCATAATTCGAAGTTCAGTAAAGAAAATTGTAGATGGGGTGAAGCCAGAGGGTGGAAGCTCTGTTTTTAGGTTATCAACAGTTACCCATAGGTTCTGGGATACTGTGTTAAATTCATGATTTATGTAAGAAAAAAACAGGGGTAAGTAAATGGAAAGGACAGAGATGTCAGCGTCCCTTGTCATGAGAGGTATTTATTACCTGAGAAATACACAATAATTCAAACTCTTCTTGGATTAAATAGTAAAATAATAGCAGTCCTTTAATGCTTCTTAACTAATTATCTTAGTCAATATGCATTCTCTTCTTTAGGACTTATTATTTTTATGATAAACTACTATTCAACCTCCTGATTGGTAATAGGTAGAATTTCTAATAGTATATGTTTTATGTTATCAGCACCATTTAAATTTAGGAGTGGCTATGACAGGGAAATAGAGGATGTGATGATGAAGAGTCTAGTTTTTGACAGAGTTTCTTGGATTGGGAGGTAATGTCTAGATGTTGAGAGGAATCTATAGTAATGGTTAAATTAGACAGGATAAGAGAAGACTGAGTTTGGAGCACTTTTCTTCAACATGTGTAGGTTGGGAGTTTTCAGACATCACATGGAGTATGCGTTGAGACTGTGTACACTTACTTAGCAAGAAACTAGATATAAACCCTCTGGGTGTCAGAAGCTTTAGCTTTAACTTCAGAAGAAATGGGGAGTCATCTGTCTACTCTAGATGGTAAAGAGTTGGGAGAGGCTTATGGGCCTGGCATGCTATTAAGGTAAAATTAGAAGATGAAATTTCAGAAGGCACTGTTTACAAAGTTTTTCTCATTAAACAATGTCCTCTCTGTCTGAAGAAAAGTTGGTTTCTCATTTGCATAATAAAGTGTAGAACTAATAGTTGGAACTTGTTTAGTTGAAAATTAGCATTTAAATTACTAAGAAAAATATATCTTAAATAGCAACAAGTTATATATTGCCAAAAACTACAGGAAAAATTAAAATAGAATTCCTAGGTTTGGAGATGAAAAGAGCTTGTAATACATTAAGGATTTTAAAATTGTAGTATATAGCTTGAAGCGACGAAATAAAAATAAGAATAAGCTACAGTAGGAGGGACTTAGGTGAGAAATAAACAACTATTTCTTAGAATAGTAAACACTAAATAAATGCCTGTTGAGTTAGGCACTTAAAAATGCCTTTTCTGCCTAATTTTAAGAAGCCATTAAGTTTTTTAAAATTTATTTGGGATGGCTTTAAGATATGGTTATTTTGAATTAGAGAGAGGTATATTAAATGACATCCTTGTTCCTTCTAGCCCTAGAATTTAATACTCATTTTGAAAAAGACAATTTGCCAGTTTGATTCTAGTAGTGAAATCCTAAAGAAAGTTAAACAGATGAGGCTGTGGTTGAAATAAAATGTGTTGAGGATTTGGCCCGCCACAGTTATTTTAACAGACGGCCAACTCCTTCCCCATTCCGTTTGCTCTGTAGTGTCCATAATCACTTTTTTTGAATCATGTCCTCATGTGGGTAACCGAATTTTCTCCAGTGCTCCATACCTAAGAAGTGGAAGAGGTTTTTAACTGGTGATATATTATTGAGTGAAGGATCTATTGTACATGGTGGGGAGGTAGTCAGCAGTGTGTGTAAAGAGCAGTTTGTTTCCTGACTCTTAGTAGGTATCTCACGGGTGACAAAAATTAGGTAACTGTGGAACTTGAGGGTATTCCTTACTTAGGTGTTTCTTAAATTAAATTGTTCTGGGTATGAAGTCTTTCAAATTCCTAAGGAAAATGGCTGTTTGCTCCTATGACACCAGTTAGGGAATTAAATCAAGAATTGGCCAAGAATCTAAATGGGAGATTTAATAACTCTTAGATGTCTGACTGAAATGGGAAGTTTCACCATTAGAAAGAGTATATTCATATTCCAGTTCCCAAAAGCTACTCTTAGAGAATTCACCAAGGAAAGCTTGGCTTTGGAAATCAGATAACTGGCAACAGGGGGCTCATTCTCATTCTCTCTTTACTTCAGTCTCTGGACTCAAGTTTTTTTTTTTTTTTTACCAGTAAGACTTATTTTTCAATGCTCAGCTTTAGGGATATCTCTTAAATACTTTCTATGAAACCCATAGTTTTCTGTGAAACTTTTATGTTATGTGTGTTACCACCACACCTTGCCATTACTTCCAACACTGCAGTTCTCATGTTATAATAACTTACTTACAGGTTTGCCTTTTGTTTTCCTTTGAAGAGGGTCTCTGGTTCTAGCTGTCTTTGTGTTTGCTACACCTGGCACTTAACAGGTGGTCAGTAAGGAACTGATCGAGTATCTGCTATGTACCTATCATTACATGAGGCACTCCAAGATCATAAAATAAATGGGTTTTTAGTGGCTATCCCTTTCTCATTTCCAAAAGGGTAGGAAGGCTATTCAGTGAGTTAGTACATGAGTGCTTTGTGAACTAATTGGTTATCACTGGGCTGTACTGAAACATACTTGTTTCTTAAAGAGCAAAATTGTTTTTGAAGTGCCCAGTCCAGAAGAGTGAGGCTGTTTCTTCAACATATGCAGGAAAAAGAATTCTTACTGTCTTTGCAGAGGCAGCTTTGAAATGGGCCAGCAGCAGGCTGGCTCCATCTGAAACTGTCAATCTACCACTGTTGAGTTGCCATACAGAAATTTGTCATTGGTCAATACAGCCTAGGAATGAATGGAAACTTCCAGAACTAGAGAAGAACTAGAAAGTCTTCTTGTGAAAGGCAAGGAGCCAGGAGTGAAAGCAGTGAAGGCCCTGTTCCAGAGGACAGTGAAGGAGCTATTTCACATGCTTATTTTGAGGCTCCTTCCTTTGAAGCAGTAGGAAGAATTGAAATGGAAAGGCCACAGGTATGCCCAACAAATTTGTGACCTGTAGTTTGACTCTCAAGGAGATAGCATCATTTTTTTTTGACGAATCTTTGATTTTACTTTAGTTCTCATACATTTTGCTTAGTTTGTTACCTTAAACCTGCTTTTCAAACACCAAGTCAGTGGAAGCAAGAATATGGGGTTTGGCAAAGGAAGAGAGCAGATAAAATAACTTGCATTTGTAGAGAGGGCTGTACCTTGATATATACAGGTTATGATATTTTCACATTTTACATTGTAAGGACACCAGAAGCTTGACTTGGCATCTCAGAAGCACTGTGTTGCAGTGGGTCAGAACATGGATATTAGGTAGTTTCTAATCATCCTTGTGCATGATTCAGCCTTTTATAAGTTATGAAAACTGAACCATTGTGATGCATTATGTCCCTAAAAATATTTCATGGTTTTTATTCAAATTTGATTATATCCACAAATGAATGTTGTTATCTGTGACATTTCAAATGTTGATTTTTATACATTTTGTTTCTAGAGTACTTTTACTTTTAAAAATAATGCTACAACATTCCAAGAAAGAAAGCTAGGACAGATACTACCCATGTCTGATTAAGGAAACTGAGTCACAGGGAAATTTTGACACAACTAAAATATCATAGTTACCCAGTTAGTGACCCAGAACTCTAAGCCATAGTATCTGACTTATCTAGGCTTTATTCTTTTCTCCTCTCTGAGCTCCTTGTTTTGAGTCAAATTGGTTAGTTTTTCCCAGGGGAAGGTCTTATCTTAGCATGAATTTGAAAAGGTTTTAGATTAGTTTGAGGTTGGGACAGGGAATCACCTGTTTTTCCTCTTGTAAAAAGAAATAAGGTATAGGAAAAGAGACAAATAGTCTGCTCTGATTGCAAAGAGAGGCCAACAGCAGTGACAACATAAAAAGAAAATTAATTAGAGAAATATTTCTAGTGCTTAAAAGGCACCCTTCACAATAATTGCCTTGGGGCACAAGTACAAAGTTAAAAACTTTCATAAGAAACCTAGAAGCATCAGCAACAACTCCCCCCCCATAATACAGCCAGCAGCATTATGTCATATTAGAACATTAAACTTATAAGGAAACTATTTTAAGTAGTTCCTTCCCAATTTTCCATCCCCCTCAGTAATTAAAGGGCTCCATCATTTTAGGAATAAAGTTAGGGAAAGAATTCAGGCTCTGCCAGATGAGGGCAGACCAGGATCTCTTTAATTGAGTGAGAGCTTTCAAAATAAACTGTCATCAGGTCCTGTCAGTCTCTCTCTGCATAGTCTTTCAAGTTTATTCCCACAGCTGCTATTCTACTCTAAGCCCTCTATGGAAACTTCTGTTCTGAGTTCCTAGAGATGGAACTTCACCTCTGCTGAAGCCAGCCTTTCCTCCTCTCCTTTCCTCCCTCCCTCCTGGTGCGTTTACAGACATGGCCTCATTTCTAAATACAACTAGACTATGAACTAAGTAGTATTCCCTTGTCACACATGAGCAGAGCTGAGAGGTTACAATGACTTGCCCCAGGTCATAGCTATTAAATGGTGGATTTAGAATTTGAAACCAGGTCATCTTATTCCCAGTCTTATGGTCTTTTCACCTTGCTGTAGCTGTAACTTCAGTGATCATTTGCAGAGGAAGAGGAGATGTTTGAGGTAATCTTTGAACTTAGATTTCAAGGTTCTGTAAGACCATGGCCAGTAGTTTGAGTTGTCCCTTGACAGGGTACCCTGGCCACTCTGCAGTTCACCAGCTGTAATTCCAGGTTACATTTCTGGAGGCTGTCAGTATAGGGTTATTGAGCACCTGTTCTGTGCTAGATACTGTGCTAGGCGCTGGAGTCCCTTGCTGAATGAGGTAGAACAACTCTTTTCACAGAAGTTAATGCCCTCTCCTCTGTGCACCTCTTCAGTGAGAGCCAGCAATGTTTATAGAGCTCTGTAAACATCGTGGAGTACATCATGTTAACTTCAATGCACATATCAGAGAGGAAAGTGTAGTGATGGAGGAACAAAATTCTGCTCCCTGGCGCAGCTATCACCAGCACAACAAGAATCTGAGATCATGGGTGGGCTGGTGGCAAAGGACCTCATCCCTCATTGTGCTGGAAGCACAGCTATACTCCGCTCTGCGGCAGGGTTTAAGGCATCTCATATTTGAAAGAGACTGTTTTTCTTGACCATCCCAGAGGGTGATTCTACTTCCTACTTTGGCAGTTGTAAATAGAGAATGAAGTTGGCGAAGGCTGGAATAGGACTTCTCTGCATAACCCCCTGCCCTCACCCCCTACCCCCAAATTCTAAATACTTAAATGTTTTACTGGTTAGTAATCTGTGAAACATACAGTTATAGAAAATATTTCTTTGTCTTTTAGGATTTTCTTCGTTGCTTTTATATCCCATTGGTAGCTCATGTCATTTTAGAGTAACAAGTATGTGTACAGACACGACTCATATCATTAGGATAGTTAAGCTCAGTGTCTCACCAGAATACAACTGTACAATTCAAAGGACACTAGCTTCAACCTTCATTTTATAAAAGAAACTGAGTCCTAGGAAGATGTTAGATGACTCTATATCTGGGCCTGGATCCAGGTCTCCTGAACCCCAGAGCAGATGGAGAGGAGGGATTTACTGAGTTTTTTTTTCTGTCCAGTATTATCATCCTTCTGGTCAACAGAAAAATGTGCTGACATAAAGGTGATAGGTTCATTGTCAACTCTAGCTTTGAGTAGCAGAATTTGTTTTCACTTTTGGGGGTCTACTTTCAAAGATTTTTAATTGGTGATGTGAGTGAGACTGCATTAGGGGTCACTGGGCAAATGCCATTGTGAACCAGAGACTCACTGTTTCACTCTTTTTAAAAAAAGGTTATAAGCAACTTGTTGAGTTTATCACTTTAAAAAGAAAAAAAATGTTCTTGAAATTTCCTATCATGACTGATGAAATAGACCTTGAAGTCAACACAGTAGACTTTTTCATTTTTGTTCCAGTTTTCTCCTGGCAAATAGAAGAATTTAATAAGAAAGAAACCCATGATTCCAAAACAAATAGGGTCTAAGTCCAAGACATCTAAAGCTTGCGTGGAATCTCTCCGGCATTTATCCCACTGGGTCCCAGGAGGGGAGGAGACAGAAGTCCGTATCCCTGTTCTAGTCAGAGTTGGTTCAATTAAAGGTGAAACTGTCTGTCAAACTATTTATAGCATGTTTATAGCATAATGGAAAAACAAAAGACCACAGGTTTTAAAGCCTGGCCTTTATTCACAGATAGTAAAGACTGTTTTGTTTTATTTTAAAGGCTAAATTCCTTAACATGGTCTACATACAGTAATTGATATGAATTTAATCCATGACATTTTAGCCAATTGATTATTTTTATCATTTATTATTAATTGTTCAATTTTTAGAAATCAGTGAAATGTCAGTCTTTAGGATGAAGATGGTATTTATATTTAGATGGATACAGAGAAGCCTCAAGATAAGATATTATCTTAGAATGTAAATGTTTTTCATTTTAAGTGCTTAGAAGATTGGGTTTTATTAGCTTTTCTAAGGCATCTCAACCATGTATGATATGATTAATAGAATTTCCAGTATAATTCTGTAAACTTTTATTTAATTTTTGGTGTATAATTATATATTACCATTTACCCTAACATCTATTCCTCCATGAGTTTTGAATTAAGTTACCATTACTTCTTTGTTCTAAGGATATAAATTCTGTGGCCTTTTTTTTTCTTTTTGGTACTATTTCACAAGTGGCTGCTATAACTTATATTTGCATAATATAATAAAGAAGGAATGTGTGGGTGAGGCATGCTGAAGTCTATGAGGAACCTTTGCTACATGACATATTTGCATTTGGGAAATATTTATTAAAGTTGTGATCTCAGGGACCATGTTTACAAGTATTTCTCTGATTTGGGTCTCTCTAGCTTGTTTAGAAAACAAACCCACTGACTTGCTTCTTCGGTAGTGGAACTTACAGAGATGATCAGACAAAATCAAGAGTGTGTATATCCCTCAAACACTAGTTTCCTTTCCCTGTTTTTAAGCCTTATTGTCATAAGGCATTTCATCCAGATATGTCTTCCCAAATAGAAGCTTTAATGCTGGGACAGTCATTTTTCCTAACTGCTTTTGGAGCTAATAAATTTGGAACAACTGGGAACTTTTTTAGGTGGCATTCTCATATTTCATATTTAGGAAAATATGCATTAATGAAATATGTTTGTTTTAGTAGGACAGTTTTGTTGCTAACTGAAATAATACCCTGACTGACATCTTTAATCATATGGAATCCTCAGCCCATTAAAATGAAATATCTGCATTTTGGTGGATGACTCAACTTTGGTAGTGCAGTAGCCCTCATATTTTAGAGTATGACAAATCCCTGGAAAAGGTTGGTAATGTATGTGAAAGTAATGCACGTCAAATGTGATTTTTCCATAAAACCAGTGCAAAAAATTGGGGACTTCATTCCTGACTCAAGGATGTTGGGCCAGTGTTTTTTCCTTTTTAGTGAATTTATTGGGGTGACACTGGTTAACAAAATTACACAGGTCTCAGGTGCACACTCTACAACACATTGGCTGTACACTGTATTTTGTATTCACCACCCCAAGTCAAGTCTCTGTGCATCACTATTGCCCCTATACCCTCCTCCACCTGCCCCTACTCCCCTTCACCTGGCAGTCACCATGCTGTTGTCCATGTCCATGATTTCTTTCTCTCTCTCTTTTTTTTAGCTCAATCCCTCTACCCGCTTCACCTCCCAACAGCTGCCAGCCTGCTCTCTCATCTATGAGTCTGTCACTATTTTGCCTGTTAGTTTATTTTGGTCATTAGATTTCACATATGAGTGAAATTGTATGGTACTTGTCTTTCTCTGACTGGCTTATTTCACTTAGCATAATGCTTTCCAGGTCCATCAATGCTGCCACAAAGGGTAAAAAAAAATTTTTTTTTGTGGCCAAGTAGTATTCCATTGTGTCAATGTGCCAGAGTCATTTTATCCACCCATCTACTGATGGACACTTTGGCTGCTTCCAAATCTTGGCAATTGTAAATAATGCTGCAATGAACATAAGAGTACATATACTTTTTCAAATTAATATTTTGGGTTTCTTCAGATAAATTCCCAGAAGTGGAATCGCTGAGTAAAAAGGCAGTTCCATTTTTAACTTTTTCAGGGTTTTTTTTAAATGAACAAAACAGCTATAAATGATATATTTCTGATCCTGTCTTTAGTATAAGCATGATGCATATCAACAGCAGCCTGATAGTAGCAAGTTGTATGACACTGTTTAATATGTGTTATCATAGCCTCATTTTTCTTAACTGAAGGTGATTTGTGCCTTATTTTAATGTAACAGATCAGAATTTTAAATTGTACCATAAAGTTAATAAAATTTAGGGTAGCTTCTAGGAAGGGAGATTTGATGGGTGTCTTTGTGTAAAATTGTTAGGACTCACGGGTATGTGATGTGCCTTTTTTTTTTGTAAATTATTGAGGGATATCTGTTTAGCTCTTTTACATTATAAAAGTGTTCTGCCGAAAGCATAGCCCCTAACAGTGGTTGGCATTTCTGTTGTGTTTGAATTTCTGCTTTCTTAGACTGCCTTCCCATCAGCACAAAAAAAACTTCACCTTGAGCCTTAAGGTTGTATAAATCATACCGACCTTTAAAATGCATGAATCAACTCTTAAGCCTTAAGGCAATGGATTTTTCATTTTTTCTTTTTCTTTTCTCTTGCCATTGCTTTATAATGTCAAGTAGCCTCAAAGCTTTGGCTTGGTGAGTGGCCACTATAATAGGATCATAGTCCTTGAGTGAATTCATAGAATTATTTTATTGTAGTTCAGCCATGAGTCTTTGATATTGACTTATGACAATAAAGGCCTTCATTGGTTAGAACATGATTCTTTGTGCCAATCAACCATTTAAAAATATGCAACAAGTCCTGATGGGATTTGGAGTAGGACTGTTTAGAGCATATTCTTACAAATAAGTATGTTTATTTAAAATATTTTCCATGGATATTGCCTTGAGAAACAGCTTACAAGCTGTGGGAGAAAAATTACCCTCATTAAATTATAGTCATAGGACATGTCTTTGCTTTTTTTCTCCTTTTTGGTCAAACTGCTTGTAAGGCACTGTCTTCTTGAGCTGACAACTACATCAGAGAGGGGGTCTGTGTGTTGGATGAAATCAAATCAGGATGCGATAGAATTTAAGATACATTCAAAGTTTCTGCTGAATGAAAGAAGAGGCTTTTGGGGTAGACTGAGGCTTGTAGGGTATGGGTGAGGGGATTCATGTACAGGAGCATTCTGACAAGATAGAATAGGTCCATTTTTAAACTATTCCCCTGAAAGTAATTGACTTAATATAATGAATATTAACTTTGGGTCAGCCAGTTATTGAAAATGAAAATACTCACAGCTGCATTTGGATATTCATATCTACCTCCACTTAATTTTCAAGGTGTACTAGTCTTCCAAATTTACAGAGCATTTAGAGGATAACAGATGCCAACTCCTTGCAATTTACTCTAAACCCTTTCCTCTAATATACTCAACTTATTTATTTAAGTAGGTCACCATAAGTTTCTATGTGGTTTTAAACTGAAGTTAGTGAAGAATCATTTGTTCCAAATCAGCCCAATAATTTAAGAGTTATAGAAATAATGTTGAGATCCTCAGAAATGATATATCACAATTTTAGGAGCCAAGAGACAGAAAAAGATACTCCCAGCCAACATTTGGAAATGAGAAGCAGCTGTACCAAGGCCAGAGACACCATGTGTCAGGGGGCTGGCTATTTTATCATCAGTTAAGGGAATCAACTTTATTCCATGTCTCTAGGCATTTGACACTTCTCTTGGGCATCATCTCTAGCCTTCTAGGAACAGACATCCACCAAGAGTGTTGTATAATAAATTCTGTTTGTGCAATGACAATAGTAATATGCAAGTTGCACAATAATAACTTGTTGTGCTTCATTGTTGTATATGGGCCATCTTTGAGCCTTTTACTGTTAAATAGCCTGCAACTACTTTGCTCTTTCAGTTTGTTAGCACAATTAGGACTTTTTGTTGTCTTTTGCCTTTTTTTTTTTTAAGGATTATTGTTTTTAGAGCAGTGACCTTTTGGGATTACTCTGTTTTTGACATTTCTTATGGGAAAAGTTTGCATATCTGGTGGATTAAGCTTGAATTTTGGACCAAGCCCTACTCCATACTACAATGAAAAGCAACTGTTGTTTAGCCTCTGATGTTTAGAAAGTTTCTTCTATGACCATGTTCATGTTTTCCTGGCAGGGACTGCTTAAACAGTAAACAGACATACCTCTTGTGTTACTATCCCATTAAGACTTAAACTTACTTACTCTTGAGCATTTTGTTTTGTTGTTCTTTGTTTCTTTTTAAAAATTACAGTTTGTGAAACTGAGTGTTGTAACAATTTTTCTATCATTAAAATGTTAGAGAAGGAAATTTTAGGGGATGATTATACACAATTCTTTGGTTCTTTTAAAAATAATGTTTCATTAGAAATAATTATAACATTAAAAATAATGTTATTTCATTAGAAAATGATGTAATTTATGGGATAAAGGAAGTAACTTTACCCAGTGGGCACAGGAAAAAACACCCGTGTACCTGAATAAGTGAGAAAAAGTGATTCACACACAGAGAGAGAGCGTCTCTGCTTGGATAAGGGTGAGTGTATGAGAGACTCGCCAGAGCAGTGGCTTTCACCCTTGAGCGGGCGTGAGAATCTTCTGTAAGTCCTGGGATAACCAATCACAGGCGCCTACCCCAGAGTTTCTGATTCAAGAGGTCTGGGGGTGGTAGGGACTCAGAATCATCATTTATCAGAAGTTTTCCAGGTAATGTTGATCTTGCTGATCTCGAGACAACTACTTTAGTAATCAAACCTGTGGGGTCTTAGCCAAGATTTGTTTGTTTGTTTGTTTGTTTTTAGTGTTCATAAGTGCAGAAAATGGAAAGAATTGAAGTTTGTTACTGAAGGTAACTGACTGTTGATTAATTAGGAGAGGACTGAATCATAATAAACAATATATTTCTAAATTTGGTTTACTTGGTATTTGTATCACAGATTATATCTTAAAAAAGCTTAAAAAAAACAAGAAGGGCTTCATTAAAAACATTCATGTGCTTACCTGTATGGTTGGTTTAAACCATCGTGAAGTTTGTTCTCTGCAGAATGTTCAGCTGTTGCTACTAGAGACTTGACACTTCATTTAATGTTGCAACCTGGGGGTAGGGGTGGGGGATGAGGGATGAGGGATGAGGGTTTATCTGAAATTCCTAATTGAGGTCTAAAATGCCTGGATAAAATACCTAATTATAAATTTTTTGAAGACAAGTGCTAATTGTATTCATGCTTGCATTCTTAGTCCCAGTGTGTAATAAACTTGAAGTGCTTGTGAAAGGCGTAAATAAATGACCAGCGACATACTCGCTGGAAGTGATTAGGCAGTGGTGGCAGTGGTGGGAACCATCCTAGCAGATTAACCCACTCAAAGAAATCCACTGGTGCCTTGAAAAATTTGCATATAGCTTATTATTAATATAGCTTTTTATCTCAATGAATTTAAGGCAAATGAAAATTCTAATAGAATTAAATAATATTAAGGTTTTTAAGATAAAAACAAACATCTAGAAACACATATATTGATAGCCACAACACATTATCTAAATGAAGCCAGTATTAAAGCAATGGAGGAGCAACAAAAGCTTTAAATTAAAATGTGAAGTTTTTAAGTAAACCATATTTGTAATAGAATTAAACTTCCAAATTTATTAATTTTATCTTAAAAGTTCAGCAGAATCTTATTTTTTAAGGTCGTCATTTTCCTTGCCACTTTGATGGTGGGGGCATAGTATCCACATCCCAGTAGAGTCCCATACCCACAACATGGTGGGAGCTCCTCTTAAGGGCAGAGACTACGTTATCTCTAGCACCTAACTCTTACTTTGTCAGAAATGTTGGCAAAATAGTACCTTCTCTATGACTCCATTTAGTGGAGTCTGGATAACTGTTGGCAAAATAATCATGTAATAAGGTAGTTTGGTAGGAATTTAGTAGTTAGAAAATAATTTTCTCATAACATACCTAATATATTGCATGGATCTGCACAATGGTGCTTTTAATTAGAAAGGAATTATGTGACTTGACTAATGCTAATTACTCCAGGTAGGAAATGTCAGAGCTGGGCATTGAACACAAATTTGCTGGCTCTAAATCTGGTTTCTCTGTTAAATTCAACTATTAATGTGTTTGTATGTGTGTGTGTGTGTGTGTGTGTGTGTGTGTGTGTGTGTGTGAAAAGGTAGATAGTGGAAGGCACACATAGGTGGGAGACCTTTGTTTTACTTCACCTTGATTTTCTAACTATTTTAAATACCAGAAACCTTGCTGTTTGAGTTTCTCTTGAATTCATTCAGTATCACATTATTGTTTTAAACATTTTTCTTTTATTATACAAGTAAGAATTTTTGTTTTGTAAAATAATGAGAAGATACAAATAAGCAAAAAGAAGAAAATACTTTTTATCCAAGCATCCAACCCAGAGAGCTGGCCATAGAGGCCATTAATAAATATCTATTGATTGAGTGCCAGGAATTAGCTCCCTGACCTCTCAGTAAATTGCTTAAGTTGTCATATTCCATCGGTAAAAAGGGGCAGCTGGCAGGGCTCTTATGCTACTTATTTCCTTATGTTATGGATTTATGTGACATCCAATGACATCAGCAGTCTTTCAGGGACTTGATGAAAGGTGTGTTATCTGTAAGGAAGAAATTATTTGAAATTTGCTGCCTTTAAATATCTTACTGCTCTTTGTCATGAGTAGGAAAGAAAATGAGTTATTTGCAGTATATGATATATGTTTATTTGGGGGTGGGAGTGTATTTGAGAACAAATGCATTTATATATGAATAAATCATCATTATAAAATATTAAAAACTTCTTTCTGTGATATTTCAAGTTCTGTTGTGTAGTTTCTACCCTCTGCAACCCCAAATTACAGTCAGATGAATTTATATAGAGTTTATTAGCATTTCTTCATGAAAATAGAATAACAAGGAAAATAAATTAGTAGAGTAGGAAAAGCTTATTTGATTTTTTGGTAGTCTTTATGGTTGATTGTGTTTACTCCATGAGTATGATACGGGCATGTGTGTATTAATTCATGTGCTTTGGTTACTTCATTAGGTGATATCAGTGCAGTGTCCAAAAAATATGACTATTTGGAAGAGAAACTAAATTAGATAGTGGGCTTTCAATGATATGACAGCTCATAAGAAGAACCATTTTTATAAAACACAAATGTATCTGTTGTCTTATGATAAATTTAAATAAACCAGGCTTTTCTCCAGATGGGATAACAGTGCCTCCAAAATATTTACTATCATGGTAAACCATTTTTCTTTTTCTATTATTTTAGCACCATTTTATACTTCCCCAGTTTTCTTATAGCAAGTTTGTATTTCCATTCTGTAGGCAATGTGTGTACATAAAAATATGTTCATCCATGTAGTTAAATACCTTGTTAGAATGGTTAGGGACGGATGACTAGAAATTCAAGTCAACGAGCAAAAAAGTACTCTGAAGTATCAATTGCTGGTCATTCTCTGTAATTTTTTCCTTCTGTAGAAATGAATTGGGCTATAGTAGAATTGTACAAAAAATTAACTGAAAGGTTCTTAGCAAAATTCATATTTATATTAATATTTGATATTTAATAAATCTAGGATTAAATTTTAAAATATGATATAGGAGTAGGATTTTAATGTGTAATTTTGCACATAAAGACCAGTAGATTCATAACATGAGTGGTTGTCTTGTAAATGTTATTTTGAGACTTAGCTCACCTTCAGTTTTATAATTTATCTTTTGGAACTGACTTAAGTGAAAGTTATTATGGTCATACTTTAAGAAGAGGAATTTTTCTTCTGATTTACCTGAAGGAGGGAACATAGCTCTTCAAGTTAGTCTTAATTATTCTCTTGTTTGACCTTTGCCTGTAACATTTGGTTTGAGTTGTGTTCTTCTCTTTGACTTTAAGATTCAACCATGGCGGAAGCCTTATTTAATCTTTCTATTGAGCTGTTTCATCTTCTTGAATAGGGCATAAACCTATTCATCAGCCTACCTTTCATATGGGTATGCTATTCTGGAATGCTATTAAGATCGAGTGCATTGTGGCAAGGTGCATTCTATTTAAAAAGCAGTGTAATGTGTTTCAATGTGATTAAGAACAAGAGTGTTACAAATGCAATGTATAGTAAAATCATAACAGTCAGGGTTTTTTACATAATGTGCTCTGCCTAATGTGCAAACAGTTGCCTTAATTTTTTACTTTAGCTTTTAAAAGCATGGTGTTTTTCATAAATGCTGCCAATATGTTCTGATGTTTTATTTCAATACTTGAATTAATCTGCTATTATAACTAAATTATGTCAAGTTTCTAAAGAATCAAATTTCTAGTTTGATTTATACTTACTAGATTTAATCTGACTTCATAATCAGGATGAAAATAAAAAATAATCTAATTTATAGATTTTTTTTGTGTGGGGCAGTGTCTATTAAAGAAATTTATTGTGTGTATTCATTTATTTACTGGTCTAATAAAAATAAAATTTTCTAAGAAAAGACTTTATCAGGAAACATTAAAAAATTCAAGTATGATTCAGAATCTGTTTTCTTTCTGTTTTTCTTTTGTTTGTTTTATCCCAATTTCCTATTTGTATTTAGAATTTATGGTATTTCACTGATAGATGTTTTAGGCTTAAATAAAGATATGAAAAGCAAAGTGCATTTGCCTTCAAGTTAGAATGAAGTAGCACATGTGACTCGTCTTTGGAATAATAGAATTTCAGATCCAGAAGCAGCCTCTGAAATGGAAGCTGGCTCCTATCTGACAGAGGTGATCTGGGGGAGTGGTCCAAGGGACTCTCCAAAGGTCAGGTGGGTGGTCAGTGTGTGGTAGAAATGGAGCCAGAACCATGTCTCTTGATTCCTTGATAATTTTTCTTTTACTCGGTCGCTGGACTCAAATTCAGATTATATTTCTATTTTCTACTTTTTTTTGCTACAGCATTTCAGTTTTGCTGCTTTGTAATATGTGACATTGGAGGCTTTATTTGCTTCCTTTTCATAGTATATGCTAATTTGGGCTTCATGAGTCTGAAGGTGGGCTGAGTGTCCATCAACTGCTGGTACTGTTGGTGATGGATTGCACGAAAAGAATTCCAAAGTAAAGAATGTTTTCTTTTTTTTCATACATCCCTGTTAAGAATCTATAAGGTCAACAAAAGTAAAATCAGATCTCAGAATGTTTAATTAAATGGATTGTAAATATTTGGATTTAAATCTTTCTTTAAAAGATTTTGGAAAAATCTAAAATAAATGCTGTGTTGTTTATGGTTTGTATTTGACTGTTCTTAAATAACTGGATGATTCTAGTTTCCAGAAAGTGTTTTAAAGCTTTATAGGAGTTATCTCATTTATGCCTTTTAACATGGATGATCTCTTAAAGCTTCGAGGAGCTACATGACATAAGCAGTATCATTAGCTCCATTTTATAACAGAGAACAGAACATATTATATGAGTGTCCAAGGTGGGATCTGAACTGAGGGGTTCTTCTCAAAAGCTCTTGCTCTCAACCACAAGCCCTTCTGCTCCATATTACACAATTTCCTCTGTCACAGAATGTTGCCTGTTGCTAAATTAAAGTTTTCAGTGGGTTCTTGATTTAAGTTAGCAAAACACTTACAATTCTCACAATACACTTCAGCAGTATACTCGAGAATTCCGAGAATTCTTATGCTTATATTTGGGGTACAGTAGTAATCTATGGTAACATCTTAACTTTTAGCCTTTTTCTTCCTCTTTCTTCATATTCTGTCTCAGTTTCCTGCACTTTCCATGTTTCCATCCTCCCTGGTTTGTTTGGAGTCGTAGTGAGTGTGCCTTATGCCTTATTCAAGTACCTTCATTTTTATTCTCAAAAGAGTAAATAATTTTCTACTATTACTAAATAAGTATAAAGCTACTAGTTGTTGCCTCCCAAATTCATTACTAATATCCTATTTTTATCTTCCTCTTAGAAAACTTATTTCCTTAGTATCTCATAAAGAAATACCTAATTCAGTTACTCATCAGTGGAATGTTTCTCATATATTCCAGATTGTACTATAATCTTCTCCTAAGCTTTTTCTAGAATCATTACTACTAATTACAATTTTTTTCTGTCTCCTTTTGGCAATGTCATACCCGCTTTCTTTAAACAAGCTAAAATTAAACCTAATGACTGTCTCTCTGCTTCTCCCTGGATTTTATTCCTTACCCTTTCCAGTCTGTGAGTTTCCACCTATAATATTGATTGTTACAGTGTTTGTGTTCCGATTTCCCCCTACTATGTAATTCCTGGAATTGAGAGACCATGAGGAGTACCATGAAATTAGCACTGCATTTGGTAATCAGCAGGTATTTTATAAAAATTGACCTATAAAGAAGAATAAAAATTGTTTTTTCTCCTATTAGTATCTATCTCTATTTAGCCAAAGGACCAGAGCTGCAAATCTGAGAAATTGATGTAGCTCTCTTTTATGGTCAGGATAAGGAGGAAATGATCACTACTTTTATTTAATAGGAGCAAGCAAAAAATTAGTATACTCTGTGAAAGTAGATTTATTTTAGTAACATAGGTAAATGTTTATAACATACTTGTGAACAGTGGTTTCAGATTTAATTTTAGCAGTGGTTTACTTGTTTCCCTCACAAAGTTCTGTACCTAAAACTCAAAATTGGCCCTTAGACTACACACATTTTTATTGTTTGGGGCAAACACCGTACTGCTTTGGTAAAAGCAATATAAACTGCCATACATGGCTAACACACACTGCAAGGGTGTAGGGTTCCTTGAAACACATTTTGAAAATTCTTGCTTTAGAAGGGTGGGGATATAGGATTTTCCCTGCTTTATTGGAGAGGATTGAGAGATTGTCAGTCTAAACAGGAACCACATTCCTGTATGTACTGTGTGTAAACAGTTGCCATCATATTAGCGTCACCCTCACTCTGTCTTCATTTGTAACATCTAATGGAGCTTAAATCAATTAGGAGACTTAGGATAGGCTGTCTCTGTGCCAAGTGCTAAACAGAAAAATAAAGCAGAGTCCAAAAGATGCTAAAAAGAAAGCTTGTGACTAATCCTTCCTTTAAAGTTAGAACAGTTTGAGTATTTCCCTGGAAGCATTTGTTATGTCTACTGAAAAGGGAATGAAGCAAAATTTGAGACAAGAAAAAATGGACCATTGATTTATTTTGGATGATTATTTTTTAGTGTTTCTGTGAAGTTAGGTTGTGGTGATCTCTTAGACTATTGTATTTTTTAAAAATGGGATATGGGTCTGATCTTTGATTTATTGCATTATTTTATGTAACACATTGCTACTTGTGCCGTCCTAACACAGTTCATAGCTCTCTTGTATATGTAATTGAAACCATTTCATTGTCCTCTAATTAAAGGCAAAGTATTAAAAATGGAATTGGGGGGTGGAGGGATTGAGCGAAAAGGAAAGAGGACTTATGGACATAGATAACAGTGTGGTAATTGTGGGGGCAGGGGGTTAAAAGGGGGATAGGTGGTAATGGAGAAAAAAGAAACAGAATTGCATGCTGTGGAAGAAAGATGGGTATAACACATTTAAAAGTGCCTGTCCTATACTGTGGTCTTATTAAAAGAAAAAATTTATTTCTGTTCAAAAGTAGCCCTTTAGTACGGATATGTGTTTGAGAAAACTGTAGTTTCTATATTCTAATATTTTGAATGTCATCACTCTTGTACTCTTCCGTTCTCTATTGAACCACGTGATCTATTCCCTTGCAGCACAATTTCCTTCCCCTTGAGTATACAGCTTTTCACTTGTGATCTTTCTTTTTCTCAAATCACACTTAAAGCCACTGCTCTTTCGTTGGTTGTACAGTTTCCAAGAATTATATCTATTTAAAAAAAACCTTCATAGTGAGAAATCATAATGAAGATTATATACGTAAATGAATTGTTTTCTTGGGAGATTGTAGCACTGGGAGAATTTAAGATTTGAGAGATGAGATTGTGAAATCATAATAGGCAAACCTATGTGGGTGTTAAAAGGTGAATTTAGGATGGAAGAGAGGTATAAAGAGGAAATGTTCAGGAACAAGGAAGTGGCATTCACCTCATTTAGAGAGGAGAAACCAGGTGAGAACCTGAACAGCCCTAGAGGCAAATATAAGGACAGGTTTTCTTTAGGTTGTTCATACATCTTCCTCTGTAAGCAAAATAGAGCTTTTCCCTGCCTGGCCAGCACAGTCCCTGCTCCTTTTTTCCCTCAGATCTCAACTTAAATGTCACTTTCTTAGAGAAGGAATACTAATCTAAAATAAAAAGAAGTTCCCCATTCTCCTCATGTCAGCCTGCTTTATTTTCACTGCAGCATTTATTATCCAATACTGTTTTATTTTCATTATAACACTAATAATAATTTTATTATTAGTATTTCCTTTCTCAATATTTTCTTGCATGTGTGTTCTTTTTCTTCTCTCCTCCTCCCCTTCCCTTTCTCCCAACAGTAGATATAAGTCTAATATTACAGGCACCTTGTCAGTTGTGTTTATTGTTCTGCCTCCAGTCCCCAGAATAGAATCTGCCCTTAGACACCATCTCTGGCTAGACCGTCATGCTCAAGAGCTGGACTCCATCTGATCTTTGTAGCTCTATGACTATGTAGTGCCTGCTAGATTAAATGAATAAGGCTAATATCTGAGGGAAAAAAAGGATATTAATGACAAAATAGAATAATTTTATAAATGAAGATGACATTTCCCCCCTTCTAAATAAAAAGCAGCACCAGTCTTAGTGATGGCTGGATCGAGGGTAAAACTTGGAGTAACACTTTGTTGTCAGAGAGCTGTCCTAAGGATTGTTTGTTTCTCCTGCCTCCAGATATCATGAGGTTGTTGTTTTAGGAAGAGGGATTTTTAAATGGCTTTTTACATGATAAATAAAAAAGCCATAAAGAGGAACTGTGTTTCCATGTCAGCTTTTTAAATTTGTGCATTTTCCTTTTTTATTTCTTTAAAAAAATTAAATTTATTGGAGTGACATTGGTTAATAAAATTATATAGGTTTCAGGTGTACAGTTTTTTAATTTATTGATTTTAGAGAAAGCAGAGAAGAAGAGAACGAGAGAGAGAAACATTGATTTATTGTTCTACTTATTGATGCATTCACTGGTTGATTCTTGTATGTGCCCTGACCAGCATTTTGGCATGGCACTCTAACCAACTGAGCCACCTGGCCAGGACAAGGTGTATAATTCTATAACATGTTCATCATCTGTATATTTTATTGTGTGTTCACCACCTCAAGTCAAGTAGGTTTTTGGTGTAGTGGTACACACTGACATGAAGAACTCTTCCTAAATACTGGGAGGTTCAAAGTTAACTTACCTAGAAGGTTATTTTTCTCCATGTAGTTAATGTTCCTTTTTCAGATGGACTTTCTGAAATAGGGTATTCTAAAAATATTTTGCCCAAGGTTTAACTTTAAAAAAGAAATGAGAGAAATCTCAAAATGTTCCCATTTGAATAATTAAGAATCAAGTCTGTCCCTATGTTGAACTTTCTATGAAGATACAGATTTTTACCGTGAAATTAGCCTGGATATATACTCGAATTTCTACTAGGCTGATCACTTGAAGTAATGCTATATATTGAGTTATATTGAGAGAACTTAGGGCAAGTTGGTGTAAGTACTATTAATTTTAGTAAAGATATAAGTTTGAGGTTTTATATTTAATATTCCAAACAACTCATAATGTTACATAGTTTTGGGCAATTTATACATTTTGTTGGCTCATTTGTTACATGTGTCTTGAAGAAATGATTGTGAAGATGGTCATATTTTAATATCACAAGATGAAATGTATTGATTTATCCGCAGCTTGATGGGCTTTGCTTAATTCTAATGATGTAACTCCTCAGAAAGCTAAAAATGTGCATATATATTGTTTAATGCACCCATATTTTTTTCTTACGGAGAGAGAGACTAGGGATATTCTGACTCAATAAGTAAAGATTCCAAGTTACTAACAAGTGAAGTCATTTTTATATGTCATCATTAAGATTTTTTTCAGTATAGCCAATTGGAATCTTGAACTCCTATTTTAAATCTAGGGGTTTTCCGTAACATTTCAAAGTCAACAATCCTGCTTTTATATGTGTAACCCATTATTACCTACCTGGACTGTCTGAGTATGTGTAGTATCAGGTTGTCTATATAAGTATAAACTTCATATTATCTGTTTTTTCTTCATCATTTTCTGTTTCTACTGATACTGACTGATCCATTATGCTGCTTTACTTTCAAATGCCTTTGCTCAAACTCTCTGCTTGATATCCAGGCCTTTCTTCTCAACCTCCAGGTCTGTTCTGTCTCTTCCTTTGAAACTCATACTAAAGTTATGTTTCATTAATTCATCTCAAGTTCATAAGTGGGCAGGGGGTTGCTGGGTTCAGAGATGAGAAGAGGCTAAGCCTTGGAAAGCACAGAATTAAATTGAGGATGGGACTTATTAGTAACATATACAGGGTGGGGAAAAAGTAGTCTTACAGTAGTCAGTATGTAAAAAAATAGTTTATTCTTATATTATTATTTATTTGTTGCATTATTTTCCATACAAACAACTGTAAACCTACTTTTGCCCCACCCTGTATTAGAATTAACTAATATGATGCAATGAGAAAAAAAGGTTGAACCCATAAGAAGGAAACTACCATTTTTGTTTTGGAGTTTTGGCAGAAGGCTCTCTAGAGTCAAGACACTGTCTGCTATTTGGGTTGTTTTTTTGAGGACCCACTCAAGGAACCCTGAGGAGGTAGGTAGGTGGTATTCTATATCTTCCCACTTAGCTAACTGTATCTAGTTTGTTTCTTTAAAACTTTATAAAAATTAACTAGACAGTTATTTTGTATGATCACTATTCTTTTTTTCTTTTATTTTTTTCTTTGATTGATTATGCTATTACAGTTGTCCCATTTTCCCCCCTTCATTCCCCTCCACCCTGCACACCCACCTCCCACCCACATTCCCCCCCTTTAGTTCATGTCCATGTGTCATAAGTTCTTTAGCTTCTACATTTCCCATACTATTCTTGCCCTCCCCCTGTCTATTTTCTACCTACCATCTATGCTACTTATTCTCTGCACCTTTTTCCCCTCTCTCCTCCTCCTACTCCCCTGTGGTTAGCCTTCCATGTGATCTCTGATTTTGTGGTTCTGGCTCATGTTCTAGTTGTTTGCTTAGTTTGTTTTTGGTTTTGCTTTAGGTGTGGTTGTTCATAATTGTGAGTTTGCTGTCATTTTACTATACATGTTTTTTATCTTCTTTTTCTTAGATAAATCCCTTCAACATCTCATATAATAAGGGCTTGGTGATAATATACTCCTTTACCTTGATCTTACTGGAGAAGAGCTTTATCTGCCCTTCCATTATAAATGAAAGCTTTGCTGAATAGAGCAATCTGGGATGTAGGTCCTTGCCTTTCATGACTTGGAATACATCTTTCCAGCCCCTTCTTGCCTGTAAGGTCTTGTTTGAGGAATCAGCTGACAGTCTGATGGGAATTCCTTTGTAGGTGACTGTCCCTTTATCTCTTGCTGCTTCTAGGATTCTCTCCTTCATTTTTACCTTGGCTAATGTGATTATGATGTGTCTTGGTGTGTTCCTCCTTGGGTCCAATTTCTTTGGGACTCTCTGAGCTTCCTGGACTTCCTGGAAGTCTATTTCCTTTGCCAGATTGGGGAAGTTCTCCTTTATTATTTGTTAAATAAGTTTTCCACTTGTCGCTCTTCCTCTTCTCTTTCTGGTACCCCTATGATTCGGATGTTGGAACATTTAAAGATGTCCTGGAGGTTCCTAAGCCTCTCCTCATTTTTTGAATTCTTGTTTTTTCATTCTTTTCTGTTTGGTTACTTCTTCCTTCTGGTCCACTCCATTGATTTGAGTCCCAGTTTCCTTCTCATCACTGTTGGTTCCCTGTGCATTTTTCTTCATTTCACTTAGTGTAGCCTTCATTTTTTCATCCAATCTGCGACCAAAATCAACCAATTCTGTGAGCATCCTGATCACCAGTGTTTTGAACTGTGCATCTGATAGGTTGGCTATTTCTTCATCACTTAAAAGTATTTGCTCTGGGCTTTGATCTGTTCTTCAATTTGGGCCATTTTTTTTCTTTTTTTGTCTTGTTGTGCCTGTTATGTATCGGGGGTGGAGCCTTAGGTGTTCACCAGGGCGGGGCAACCCACGTCACTGGGTTGTGACGCTGTGTATGTGGGGGAGAGGTTCGAGAGGGAACAATGGCACTTGCTCAGCTCTCTCTCGGTTTTCTGTACCTTCCGCTGCTTCCCTCCAGCAAACTAGGTCCTTCTGGTGTTGATTCCTGAGTGGGTGGGCTTGTGTACGTTCTAGAACCCTGTGGGCCTCTCCAATGAACTCTCCTGTGAGGCTGGGAGTCTCTCCCTGTGCCTCAACCCCACAGTGTTTTCAATCGGTGTTTTGAGGCTTTATTTCCCAAGCTGGGGCCCTGGGCTGTGTGGGTCTGTTTTGCTCCCCAACTTCACTTGGTTTGTCTGTGTACGAATGTGGGACTGCTTGGTCAGCCAGCCACCCTGAGTGCCTCACTGGGTCTGCCTGCTGCCACCCCACCCCTGAGGTCTGTCAGCCTTTGCTGCAACCCCTCTCTGCCCAGCACCCGACTCTGCCTGGCCACCCAATTCTGCCCCTCCTACCAGACTGTATGTATGTGTCTAACTCCTTGGTTGTCAGACTTCTGTACAGTTCAAGTTTCTGTTAGTTCTGGTTGTTTTTTTATTTCTAAATTGTTGTTGTCCTTAATTTGGTTGTGTGAGGAGGCACAGTGTGTTTACCTATGCCTCCATCTTGGCCGGAAGTTCATGATCACTGTTTTTTATTGTGTAGGAATCAGTTAGGGTTTTAGAATTGTATTAAAAAATTAGCACAGCAAAAACAACTCAACAATACGACTCAAAAGTTGTCTGATGTTATATGCTTTCTTTAATCCCTTTTCAAGGAGATGAGGAAGTGACAAAAAGGGGGAAAACCTTGTTTTGTTCTATAGAAATGGGCTAAAGAGAAGCAACATAGAATGTGTGTGTGTGGATGCGTGCTCATAAAAACAAAAACAAAACCCAACTGTTGATTGTTCTTTTCATGTCCCAAGTGTAAACGCTTGTCCATCCATGTTCAGTGACAATGGGGTGCTCAGACTACTATGTGCTGGCCCTGGACTTCAGATGCTCACTCAGAACAGTTGGGGGCAGAGTCATGTGCCATGCAGCACTGTTTCACTGTTCATGTGTCACTATTGATGACACGAAGCTGGGAGGAAAGGAGTCCAAAATGCTCAAGCTGGAAGGGGCATTTGTCATAATACAGTGGTAACACCCAGTTTATACACAGAAAGTGTGGTGTTTCCTTCTCGAAGGGCTCTGCATGGTAAATAAAGTAAAACCAATAATTGTCAATGGGCAACTGAGCCATGTCCTTAACAAAAATATTCAGATGGACATAAATCATAGTGTTTAAGCAAACACACTGAGAGAGTTTCTAGAGAGGAATCCACCAGCTATTTTCCTAAGGATTAGGGGGAAAACTGTTGCCTGATGATATTTTTTAAAGCTTAAATGAGGATTATATGGGTCTAGAAGAGTCTTGTTTTCTTTCATGCTAAAAAATGAGATCTTTTCATTAAATTTATTTGTTGTATATGTCTATGGAATTATTACATAAGCATAAAGTCATTTATTCATCTAAGGTACTTTATTTCTCTTTACCAAGCACAGGTCTTTTTTTGAAGCCTTTTTCTCCTAAAGCAAAAATATTAAAAATCTCAGATAATAAGTAAGAATTTGCCTTATTCCATGCCAATTAAATGATGACCCTTTAACCCTTTGGTATGTTTTTCTTTTCTTGTGTACATTTTTTGCTCAAATTAAAAATTAAATATGTTAATGATCAATGTATATATTTATCATCATACTACATATTGTATATATGGGTCTTTATTGTGCCTATTAGTTTTGAAAAATTGTTTTGGGGAAAAATTAATTACTCATTATTTATAGAAACTTTGGTCTGTTGCTCACAGGCATGAGTTTTGGGTGCTGTGTGCTGGTAGACCTGCATAGTACATGTGTTCACTCGGACAGTTTTAAAAATGTCTCCTAGTTAGAGCCTTAGACTACACAGGTAGTAATGCCTGGAGGGAGAGGAGAAGACACATGTTATTTATGGCTATATAGTGTTAGTTTCAAAATGACATTGGAGGTCTTCTGGCCCAATTTGTTAACTCAGTTTCCTAAATTGGGTACTATCAGAATTAGAACCAGTTAGCATTGAGTACTCAGCTTTCAAGAGAAGACTCATATGTGGCAACATTTTCTATCACCTGCACCAATTTTTTAAAGTTCATGATGATTGTAGAGAGTTTGGAGAAGAATTTGATGGGCTGATATCAACTCCTGGCTGCTCTGGCATGCGACTTGTTCAGCCAATGGTAAATCAGTGAAGGGTGGCATGAATCTTGAAAAATGCAATTCAGCGAACATTTATTCAGTACCTATTATTTGACTCAATGTTAGTACCCAGAGTCACAAATATGAATAATGACAGGGTTGTTGACCTCAAGGGGCTCTGTCTAGTGGAAAAATCTTAAAGGTAAATAAATGCTATCTACCAGCCTTAGAAGCATAACAGAGAAGCTTGGAAGAGGAACAAGAGAAATGTTTGAAAAAGGTAACATCTGGGCTGGATTTTGACAGGAATAAGGGTTTCCAGTGATTTCTACTGAATAAATTTTCATTGTTTAAAGACTGAATATTAATCTTCCCATTTTATTGTCACCTAAAGATCTTTGATGACTTTCCAAAGATGAACATCCCTTCCCTAGCTTCTGAAACTTGGCCTTTTATTACATAGCTATTATAGATTATCTAATTCATAACCAATTGAGAGGAAGAATTAGTTAAATAGTTTGAGATGCTTTAAATTTATAAAGGTAACACTGTCATCAGTCATCATAGAAAAGGAATTCTCAATTAGCAATAATCATGCCTCAGATAAACCTCATTGTCTATAATACTGCCACTATGCAAAACCTGAAAAGAAATTCTTAATGAAGAAATGTTGAAATGGTAGACTACATGACAGAAAGAAGGAAGGGACTCTTACCTTTTGTGACAGCATGGATGGAACTGGAGAGCATTATGCTAAGTGAAATATGCCAGGTGGCAAAAGACAAATACCATATGATCTCACCTTTAACAGGAACCTAAATGAACAAAACAAACAAACGAACAAAATAGAACCAGAGGCATGGAAACGAGAAACAGACTGACAATGACCAGAGGAGAGGGAGAAAGGAGATAAGGGGGGAAAGAAGGGGAAGAGTCTAGTCAAGGAACATCTTTGAATGACCAATGAACATGGACAACAGGGTGGGGATTGACTGTGGGAGCAGGGGGAGGGGGACAATGGGGGGAAATTGGGACAACTGTAATAGAACAATAATAAAAAAAAGTGTTGTTGAGTGACAGAAGGAGATCTCCAATATGGTTCTACTTGTTTAAAAATAATGCTTTATGTCTGATGTACTATCCATACTGGCTAAAATATTTCTTAGTTTTAACTCCTGGGTTTTTTGTTTGTTTGTTTTTAAAGAACTGGGTTAGAAACTCATGTTAATGATTCTGGTTATAAGATACTTGAATAAATAAACAAGCAAACTACTTCCCCTAATTTGACTTTCCTCAGATCAAAACTATAAATTTGTTTCTGTATTGCTACTGAATTTCTGGTGTGTTTATTGTGTATAAAATATTGTTTGCTTCTAATTAAGAACTTGGTGTTCAACAGACGTTGTTCATTGTTATTTATGAACATGTTCCATTTAAAAATAATTGAGGTATTTATTGGTAAACAATTTCTTATAAAGCCAGACTTCTATGGAATATTAATTCATAACAGATCATTTCCTTTAGAGGGAGGGAAAAAAACCAAGACTTTCAATTATAAAATATGCTCACTAACAGTGGTTTCCTATAATAGGAGCAATTTGCATGCAAAATAGAGAAAATGAATTATACAAAAAGGAATAGCTATAACTTCTCTGGCATGTACAGTAACCCACAAAATAAACTTCCTTCAGATGACATTGGTATGATTAATCCCAAACAACCTGGACACTGAGACTGTTGTTCCAAAAAGGGGCTCTGCAGCCTGGAAAGGTTGTGAGTATAATACTAGCCTTCTAACTGGGGAGGGCAGGGGTGTTCAGTGTATCTTTAGTAGCATCACCCCACCCCCAACCCCCAAAGTTCAGGGTATTTGAATATTCATGACAGGTTGGCAGGTGGTCAGTGCATGAAGGACTGAAGTCACTCTTGGGTCCTTGTGCTTTTTCATATTTTATTAGAGAAACTTGTAAGGTCAGGTGAAGTCCCTCATTCCTGATTAACTTCTGATGTCAGTTTGAGGAGATGGTCAAATGTTAAGATACTATCTTCAGCATACCTTGGTGTAATCATATTTGTTCCTGTGGAACATGTAAATAATTTTCATGTATATCATCACAGTCATCTGTAATGAAAATACCTCACACTTACATTTTCCCACACATATAAGTAGTTTTCTTGCATTTTGACAGCCATGCTCAGGGATACATAGACAGTGTCCTCTCTTTTAAAGTGAAAGGAAATAGAAGTTGTCTAGAGAATTTTTAGTCCGGGGCTGTGGACTTGAGTCTTCTAAATCAAATCCAGGGCTTTCTACTTGCTGCCTCCTTTCTACTTTTATCTGAAAAGGTTATGTGATAATCGGGTATTTTACAGGCTAGATTTCCTGCCTCACTTCAGTCACTTAATGAGGATTTCATGTTCCAAGCTCTGTGCTATGACTTTTACATACATCATCTGGTTTAATTCTTATACTGTCCAGAAGAGGAACCCCAGGTTTGGGGAATTTGAGTAACTTTAGAGTTAGCCTGGCTAGTCTGAGGTGGATCCTGGATTGCCACCCAGGTTTGCCTGAGCCCTTGACACTCCTTATTTATGTTCCTGAGATAGATGAGTTGGTCTTTGAGGAATGAAAGGAAATTATGGATGAGATTCCTGAATATATAGTAATAAAGAACTCTGCTGAGTGTCAAACCAGTGATTCAGACAGTTAATGCTTTGGGAGGGTAAAAGGGGAAGAGATGATAGTACTTTGTGGTCTGGAAAGGCCTTGTGAAGAAATTGGGATTTGAACTAGCAGAGGATACTAAGAATAGCATCAAGGTGTGATGGAAGGAATAACAGGAGGATGAGGCACAGTTGGTAAATGCTGGGCATATTTGAGAATTGATGCATTTGAATGAACCACAGGAGGGTTTTGGTGGGTGACTAAAGGAGGAAGATGGAAAAGGTAGGCGGGAGCCCTGTTGTAGAGGACGCGGGTTACCAGTGTGTGGCCTTGATGTGCAGCATTACGTTTTTACCTCTTTGTAATACTGCCAAATGCTGTCTTAACTAGAATAATTCCAATTGGCTTGTGGCTGATTTTGAGTTAATGGAAATTTTAGTGGGATGAAATTATATTTAGCTTCTTAGGGTATCTCTTATTTCCCAAAAGCTTATCTAAATAGTCTTTCTTCATAAGAAATACAAAAGCCTTATTGTTTCTTATATTCTTAAATGATGTGATCAGATTTTAATTGTTTGTATGTATACCAATAATTCAACAAACATTCTTTTTGTGGAGGAAGTGGACGACAGTGACTTAATGGGCACCAATAACATTGGGAGACTGTGGATTTGGGATTTTCTAAGGAAGGAGGGTGATCCTGCCACATTTTATCACGGAAGTCAAGATATCTCCAGAAGTGAGGGGTTTAGGGGTGAAGTGATTTACATCAAAGACTCGACATAGATAGTTCTTTCCTTAGGAAACTGTCACACTTTGGGTCATAAGGAGCTATTCTCACTTTTCCTAAAGCTTTAGGGCAGGGTGATAGCAACCAAAATATAATCATTAATGATCATGGTTGACTGTGATGACCTTCCCCCATCAAGATTTGAATAAATAACATACACTGTTTTCTTTATATAGGGACATTATTACAGATTCTAGAGAATAAAATGAAGGATAGATCAGATGCAGATGGGGGCTTGGCAAAGTTCTATGAAAATTGGGGATAATGTAGATGGTAGAATGGGATTTTTTTTTAAGGAAAGAAAACTCTCTTTGTTTATTATTCTCATCTCACTTATTTTTTCTTTTTAATGTTGCAGTGTGCAAAGATCCACCTTACAAAGTAGAAGAATCTGGGTATGCTGGTTTCATTTTGCCAATTGAGGTTTATTTTAAAAACAAGGTATGTAATCTTTACACATTAATCTTTCAATAGAAGATCCCCATTAACCAAATGGTATTTAAAGTAATTTTGATTCATAAGCACTTCTATCAGTAGAAGATTTTAAAATAAAAGTTAAATTTGTCTTCTAGGAATTTTGGCTATCATTCCCCTTAATTATAAAGGAAGTGGCTAGAAAAAAGATGATTTCAATTATATAAAGTCAGATCATATGAATTATTGAGCATTCTTTTTTAAGAGAAGAATGATGACTATTTGAAAAAGAAGATTAATATATGTTTGTAAAATAGAAAAGAATATGGTTTTTCAGTGAAATACTCCTTTTCGCATTTTCATATTTCTAAAATTTTTTAGACTTGCAAAGAATAATCTCTCACCCTTTTTTGTTACACACATGACATAAATACACAATTATATCAACTTGAGATATTATGGATTCTACTGGATTTAAAAGCTTTCAACTGTACAAATGTGGAAAAACACACAGACTAGAAAATATTGGACAAATTGCTCCACCTCTGTGGGCCTCACTTTTCTTACTGAAAAAATTGGGATAGGATAAGAGTATCTACCTTACAAGGTGGCCAGAAGAATTAGATACTAAAGCTGAGTATTCAGAATAATGCTTCATATATAAGTAAACACTTAGTAAATGATATGTTATGTTTAATCACAGTGTTCCTTCCGTTTATTCCAAAGTATAATTTCTAAAACTTGCCCCAAAGTGAGATAATTCACACATATCTCCTTTTTTGAAAGGAACTGAACTAATTTGAATGTCATATTAACCAACCATACTCCCATAAAGTATGATCCTTGCCAGCAACATCAGCATTACCAAGAAGAGCAGGTTAGAAGTGAGATTCTCAGGCTCTACCCCATATCTCCTGAATCAGAATCTCTGGTACTGGGGCCTGGAAAAGTGCATATTTACCAGCCTTCTAGTTGATTCTCATGCACAGTGAAGTATGAGAACCACTGATAAGCCACTCTTTAATGCTCAGTACCTTCCATTGCAACAGTGTCCCACTGGCTTTTTCAATGTGTCGAAGGCCCAGCAAAAATCTCTTTATGATTAAGAGACAATTCACTTTTAATTATGGTATATAAAACTATCCTAAAGAATGTATGGATGACAGGGATAGATTTTTTTCCCCATATTTTTTGTTTCCTTTTTGAGCTCACCTCCTCATGTACTACATTCCTGGGCACACCAACCTCTCTACAAACCTGTTACCCATACCTGCATTAATTGTTTTTTTTTAATATTTGTATTTTGGGAGCTTGACAGTAACCTATTTCTGTACAGTTAAATATTTGAATACTTTGTCCTTAGCAGTCTTCTGAGCCATTTAAATATGTTGCTTCATTTAGTGGGTTTACAAGAACTTTTGAGATGTAAGTAATATTATTCCTAGTTTAAAGAAATGGAAACTGAGTCATTGAAAGATTGCATGGCTTGTTTAAGGCCATTTTTTTAGTATCATTTTATTCATCCTTAGCGTTTACTAAACTTTGTCTTAAAGAATGAGCATCCATTATGATAATAGCTGATGAAAAAAAATTATTGTTCGACGTTTTCATGGGAGGTGGGAGAAAGCAGCACAGCATAGAGACCTCCGTGTGATCCCGGAGGAGTCCTACCACTGTATATTAAGGCTGTCATCCTGTCTTGGTCTCATCTCTATCCCTGTGCTTTCCCTGCATCCAGATAGGCTTGTTTTCAGTATTGCTTATTTATTTGCGACATCAGAGTCAAAACGGTAGTGGAGTGTCAGTGCTTCTTTTGAGTTTGTGTATGTTCATTCTGTCTTATGTTGTATTCATGTTCAACAGCTCCATCCCATCTATGAGAACCGTGTGTGTCAGAAACTCTAAACCAACAGGCACATTAAAACATAATTGACAATAGCACTTAAGGTTTGAAAAGATATCATACTTTTTTTTCCCTGTACTCAGAGAAAGTACCTGAGTAAATATCAAAGACTGAAACAGAATGAGGAGGGTAATTTGATGTTTTTAAAAGTAAATTTTCACCTCTAGAAAATGTATTAGCTTTATATATAATAAATACATGCTTTCTAGTTTGAACTTCGAGAAAGATCTTTTCTGATGAGCACAGATTGACATAATATTGATGTTTGCTCTCTAAGAAATATATTCATTTGGCTAGAACACAAGTTTATGAGTACTTTTTCCTTACTCAAAAAAGTCTTTAAAAGAAAATTGCTCTCAGGATTTATAGAAATATAGCACTTTCTTCAGTTTCTACCCTTAATTTTATTAAAAAGTGATTTGTTGGTTTGTTTTAAACTACAAAGTGATATTATTATTTCATTCTTTTTCTTATAAATAATTATATTCATCAACATTTTTATTTCTACAAAGATTATACAGCTATATATTCCTAGTAAAAGTGTCTAGACTCAAACTTACTTTTTTTTCTCCAGATTCCATTTAATCATTGTTAACTATTTGATATAACCTCTCCATTTCCTTCCCACACATTTGTGTAGATAAAATATATGTCAGTGTAGCCCTGACTGGTGTGGCTCAGTGGGTTGAGTGCTGGCCTGAGAACCAAAGGGTTGCTGGTTTGATTCCCAGTCAGGGCGTATGACTGGGTTGGGGGCCAGGTCCCTGGTTGGGGCTTGTGAGAGGCAACCGGTTGATGTATCTCACACATTGATGTTTTTCTCCTTCTCTTTCTCCTTTCCCATCTCTTTAAAAATAAGTAAAATCTTTAAAAAATATGTATGTCAGTGTAGATAGAGGTTGACAGGAACATACTAATCATACTTTAGTACTTTTCTGTGACTTGGTTTAATTCACTTAGCAATATGCCTTTCCAAGTCAGTATTTTTAAATATGTGAGTGGTATTCCAGGGTAATGATATACTCACATGCAAATTGTTTCTTCATTTTTGCTATTATAAACAGTGCTACCACAGACCTTTTAATTAGTTATTAATACACACATTTGAATACTTACGTGAAAGAGAATTACTGGATCAGGCTATCATATGCATTTTGTATGTTGGTAGATATTGTTAAATGTCTTCCCAAAAGGTTTTGCCAATCTATATTCCAGATTATAAGGCAGAAAACAACCTTTCTTGTTTTTTAATTCTAAGGTTGTATGTAATGTTCTACAGTTTAGAGGAAATAAGGTAAGGGGAAAATGATCATAATTTAATGTGATAATTGCATTAATAAAGCAATGCTATAAGAGGGATGTCTGATTCATATTGGACTTGGAGAGTTAGGAGGACTTTTCAGAGGATTTTATGCTTTAGCTGAGCCTTGAATAATGAATTTGCATTAAGTGGGTCAGGGAGGGAGGTACCTTGGGAGGGAAGACATATCAGGTATGGGGAACACTATATGTGAAAGTCAAAATGAATGAGGTAATGTGCATTAATGGGGAACTGCAAGTGCTTCAAAATTATAGAAGGATGAAGTATAGTAAGAGAACAAATGAAATGCAGGAAAGGTATTAAAAGACTATGATGGTTATTCCAAGGAAATGTGGTTTTTTATCCTGTAGAAAATGATAAAAAGGACATCCTACCTTTTGCAACAACATGGATGGAACTGGAGACTATTAGGCTAGGTAAAATAAGCCAGTTGGCAAAAGACAAATACCTTATGACCTCACTTACAACTGGAATCTAATGAACAAAAGAAACTAGCGAGACAAACAGAACCAGAGACATGGACACGTGGAACAGACTGATAGCTGTAGGAGGGTCAGTGGGGAATGGTGGAAGGAAGGGAAAGGGAGTAGTCAAAGAACATGTATTAATTACTCATGGACAAGGGCAATGGAGAGGGGATTGACTGAAGGCAAGAGGGGTGGCCTGTGTGGAAGGGGGCAAAAGGGAAAAAGTTGGGACAACTGTAATAGAATAAACAATAAAAAAGAAAATGATGAGTTATAAAGGGCTTTTATATCAATGAAAAAATGTAATCTGATTTTTGCATTAGAAGATCACTATCTTGTCATTGTGGGAGGTAGAATGAGCTAAATTCCAAAACAGGGAGGTGACCAGGTTAGGACTGGTGAAAGTCTAAACTAAGGCAATGGTTACACAACTGGAGAAAAGGGGTTAGATTTCAGCTTTCCTGAGGAGGAATACGAAATAGGACTTAGAGAAAATTTGACTGTGATGGGTGAGGGAGAAGGAAGAATAGGAGATGGTTTTGTGTATTTTAACCTTGGCAACCAATTAGGATTTTTGTGTGCTTAGGTATAGAGTATAAATAGAAGAAGGGACAGATGAAGATAACTTCAGTTTAAGATAATGCATGGATTTGGTATTGCTGCAGGTCAGCCCAGTGGAGATGTGAGTAGACTGTAAAACACATGCATATGACAGTGAAGTGCGAGTTGGGAGACACACACACACACACACACACACACACACACACACATGTCTGGCAAAAATAATGCCCCTATTTTATTACAAAATATTTTGTAATAAGATCATAAGCATGTAATTCTGTGACATATCACACTCAAGTGCATATATGACATTTTAGGTGAAAGTTCAAATTAAAACTATAAATTATTATATCCATATTATTACCCTGCCAACCACACTGAAGCAGGCCTTACTTCTGCTGGAAAATATATATATATTCATGTAGGTAGAACTGACTCCCTGTGCATGAGTTCCGTTTTCCTGGGGAACTTTACCAAAAGTTAAAGGACATGTATGAGTCAATGAAGAAAGAAGGCAAATTTGAAGAAGGCTGAGAAGGAACGCTAGTATGTGTGAGCAGGTAGTCAGGAGAGAATGGCATCTTGATGAAAGAGGGGAGCGGGTTTCCTGCAGATTGTTAGTAGAAGCGAAGAGGTAGTGAACAAATGAGAGGAGACTATGATTTGGGGGAGTTTGGGTGAGGAGGTGGAAACATTGAATTTGTAGAACATTCTGACAATTTCAGGTGCTCAGACTTCTGAGTCAAAAGAACTAGGTTGAAATCACCTTGTTTCATCACGTGTTAGTAATACAACAGATTCTTTTAAAGATAAATGTTGCTTTATTTGACTATATAACGTGTTAATGTATTAAAAACCAGAAGCACCTGATATAATGCTGGTGAGATTTTAAAATGGTGCTGCCACTCTGGAAAACAATAAGGCAGTTCCTAAAAGATGTTAAACATAAAATTACCATATAATAGAGTGACCCAGAAATTACACTTTTAGTTGTACCCTCAAAACAAATGAAAATACATATTCACATTAAAAACTTATACACAAATGTTCATTACGGCATTATTCATAATAGTAGTAAATAAAGTAGAAATGACCCACATGTCTATCCTCCAATAAATGGATTTAAAAAAACTGGTATTACACACAATGGAATAATATTTAGCCATAAAAGGAACTAAGTACTGACATGTTATAGCATAGATGAACTGTGAAAATATCATGCTAAGTGGAAGAAGCCAGTTGCAGAATATTATATTTTGTATGTATATTTTATGTACAGTCATGCATTTATATGAAGTGTCCAGAACAGATTACTCTGTAGAAACAGAAGATTAGTGGTACTGGGGGATGCTGGGTCTGGGGGAATGGAGAATGACTACTGTGGATCTTAGGTTTATTTCTGGAGTGAAGAAAATGTTCTGAAATTAGATGGTGGTGATGGTGTACATACTAAAACTCACTAAACTGTATACTTTAGAAGGGTGAATGTTATGGTTTGTGAATTTTAGCTTTATGTCAGTAAAGCTGTTATTTAAAGCAAAATGGCAAAATTAACAACAATGAAAAATTATAACATTTTATAGGATTGGTTAATATCTGTAATACACAAGGAGTTTTTATGTAAAGTCACATAATAAATTCTAAGTGCCTTAATCTGCAAAACAAGTCACCATTAATCCAAATGAAGTAAATGTTACGTTTCATATTAGTTATTGTTATTATCCTCAGTCTTCATTTCACCATGGATGCTTCAGAATCAGTGTGTAGAGGTTTAAATGTTTAACCAACTAAAGTAATGGCTCAAGAGTAGAAGGACTTCCAGTCAAGATGGAGGAGTATGCAAACACAGCTCACCTCCTCACACAACCACATCAAAATTACAACTAAACTATGGAACAACCATCACTAAGAACTGTCAGAAATCAAGTTGGATGAAAGTCTAAACTACGGACTAAATAAACCACATCCATCCAGGTAGGAGATGCAGAGACACAGTATGGGCTGGTCCCATACCCATGTGTGGTGGATAAAACTTTGGGAAGGAATCTTGGGAGCAAGGAATCCCAGCACCACACCAGGCCCCCTAGCCCGGTTCCAGTGCCAGGACGATAAGCCCCCATAACATGTGGCTGTAAACATCAGTGTTGGAGTTGGTGAAAGTAACTACTAGGATCCCAAGCAGTTCCTCTTGAAGGGGCCATCCACAGACTTACTCAGACTCACTGTGTCTGACCTCCAGCACCAGGGTGGCAACTCAGAAGTCACTAGCAACATATGGGGAGGAACTGAAGTGTATGGCATCAGGGCAAGAGCCGGGGGACAGCTTTGACAGAAAGGCAAGCTGAGACCATTGTTCCTATTCTGAGCCCTCCCCACACAGAGCCAGCAGGTAGGGGCCATATCTGAGACTCCAGCAACCTGGCTAACATTGTTTGCCCTGCTGTGGAGATCCGAGGAGGCTCTGCCCCACCCAACTTATTGGCCCAAGCAAGCTGTTAATAATGGTTTTTTCATATGAATGGCTGGTCTTGGCTCATGCTTCACAACTTCCTAAAGTCTCTCAAACAAGCAACAGCAGGCCTCAGTGAGCCCTCATGCCCCATACCTCTGGCTGAACAGCCCCAGGACTGGCACTAGCAGCAGTCAGCTTTGGATCACAGTTTGGCCTCACCTGAGGCCTCAAGCCCAGGACAAGTAGCAGCCATCTGCAGGTTGCTTTGTAGCTCATGCAGGTGGGCCCAGGCAGCACACAGGTGATGGTTGACCCTGGCCTACACCATTAAAGAAAGCCTGTGAACCCTCGGGATAGCTATAGATCATTTTGGAGCACCACCACCCTGCTCCTGCATAGCTGCTCCTCCATGGAGGGCAGAGGTTGATGGACAGTGGTCACAGCCAGTCCTTGCAGCTGACTGGCCTGGGAAAATCCCTGCTGTTGACCTGTCAGCAGCAATCAAAGCTCAACTACAAGAGGAGGGTTACTCAGCCAACACAGAGGGTGTACCTTGAGCACCCTGCTTGGGTGAGAGGGGAGGCTGTGGCCCTATAGGACACCTACTACATTAGGCCACACTACCAAGACACAGAGTCAAAGCAGCTTTCCCTAATACATAGAAAGAAACACAGGGAGGCTGCCAAAATAAGAGACATGGCCCAAATGAAAGAATAGATAAAACTCCAGAAAAGAATTTAACAAAAGGGAGATAAGCAATTTATCAGATGCAAAGTTTAAAACACTGGTTATAAGGATGCTCAAGGAACTTAGTGAGGACTTCACTAAGGATCTTTTTAATAAAAATGATCCAGGCAGAAACATAGGGTACACTAATATAAAGAACAATTTATAGGGAAACAACAGTAGAGTGGATGAAGCTGAGAATCAAATCAATGATTCAGAACTTAAGGAAACAAAAAACAACCAATCAGAACAACAAGAAGAAAAAAGAATCCAGAAAAAATGAGGGTAGTGTAAGGAGCCTCTGGGACAACTTAAGCACACCGACACTCTTATCAGAGGGGTGCCAGAAGGAGAATAGAAAGAGCAAGAAATTGGAAATCTATTTGAAAAAATAATGAAAGAAACCTCCCTAATTTGGTGAAGGAAACAGAAATGCAAGTCCGGGAAGCACAGAGAGTCTCAAACAAGATGGATGCAAAGAGGCCCACTCCCAGACATATCATAAGTAAAAGGCCAAAGTTTAAAGAAAAAGAGAGAATCTTAAAAGCAGTGAGAGAAAAGCAGTTAATTACCTATAGAGGAGTTCCCATAAGACTGTCAGCTTATTTTTGAAAAGAAACTTTGCAGCCAAGAAGGGATTGGTAAGAAATATTCAAAGTCATGAAAAGCAGGGACCTACAGCCAAGACTGCCCAGCCCAGCAAAGCTATCATTTAGAATCAAAGGACAGATAAAGAGCTTTCCTGACAAGAAAAAACTAAAGGTGTATATCATCACCTAACCATTACATATGAAATGTTAAAGGGACTTATTTAAGAAAAAAAAGACAATTAAAACTATGAACAGTAAAATGGCAATAAACACACACCAGTAAACAATTAAATTAAAAAAAACAAACTAAAATAAGGAGAACAGAAATAGAAGTGTGTGTATGGAGAATGTTTTGATAGTTGTCAGATGGGAGGGAGATTTGGGGGAATGGGTGAAGAGGTGAGGGGTTTAAGAAGCACAAATTGGTAGTTATAGAATAGCCATGGGGATGTAAAGTACGTATAGGAAATGGAGTAGCCAAAGAACTTATATGCATGACCCATGGATATGAACAAAGGTATGTAGATTGCCTGAGGGAGTGGGAGGTACTGGGTGGGGGTAGCAAAGGGGGGAAAACTGGAACAACTTAAGAGCATAATCAATAAAGTATAATTTAGACAAAGGAAAAACAGCTCTGGCTGGTGTGCCTCAGTGGATTGAGTGCCGGCCTGTGAACCAAAGGGTCACTGGTTCAATTCCTAGTGAGGCCACATGCCTGGGTTGTGGGCCAGGTCCCCAGTAGGATGTGCATGAGAGGCAACCACACTTGGATATTTGTCTCCCCTTCTTCTCCCTCCCTTCCCATCTGTCTAAAAATAAAATCTTTAAATTTTTTTAAATGCTAAGGAAAATAAATTTCTAAAAAAAAAGATAAAAGTAGAACTTTGGTATGAAATTTTAATTAATGTGTTCTTTTGAATATGAAACTATTTTGTCCTTCCAGTTTAGGAAAAATGCCATTATTTTATTCATTTTACAGACATTTGTCACTTTTCTACTATGCATAGGCACTAAACTAGCTGTTGAGGATATAGTGATGATTCAACCATTGTTCTGCTTTCAAGAATCTTATGATCTATCAGAGTAAAGGGAGAAAATTAGAAGACAGTTATTCTAAAATGTGACAAGGATAAGAGAGTGCACACCACCTAGGAAAGGCAGTGGGGAGTTGGGATGGGAGGAATGGAGGTAGCCAATGAAGGTAGTAACATAAAGCAAGAGTGGAAACCAGAGTTAACCAACCCGATAAATACCAGGAACCAAAAGTAATGTGTTGCCAGGTCGTCAGATGAGTGAAAAGAATATGGTAAAATAAGAAGCCAAGAGCCAGATTAGGAAAGTCTTTATATGGCATTCATGTGAGGTTAAATTTTTATCCTAATGTCAATTAGAAGCTGTTAAAATTTTAATCAAGTATGAAAATAGATAGATTTTTCTTTCATATACCAGATAATTTTGAAGTCTGAATGAAGGAGAAATTGAAGATAATCTGTCTTAAAGTATTAAGACCTACTATTGAAAGGAGTTTATAGTAGTTTGGGCAGTGAGTAAGAGAATAATAGTGTCAACCCATGGTTATTGATGCCAGTTCAGTGCCAACAGAGATCCCCAATTTGGGGTACAGTGAGGAAGGAAACTATTCAGTGCATAACAGCTCTCCTTTGCTGCCTGCTGGGCTGCTTGTGCTGCACTGGTCTGCTCCTTTCTGTGCCAGTCTTTTCTGGTCTGTGCTGGTCTGCTGCCCTGTGCTCTGGGGAGACATCTTTGGTGTTTAGCTCAGTCAGAGAAACACAGTCTTCTGCAGAAAGGGAAAGTGTGCTCCCATAGCCAGAGGGGAGCTGGCGTATATAGACGGAAGTCCTCATCCCTGGTTCCTGATTGAACTGTCATCATGCAAATCTGGACTCAGTTCTTGCAGTTTGGTCCAAAAGGCACTTTCCCGATTGGTCAGAATGGAGCTTCTGTGATTGGTAGGTGAAGATGTTGTTGGGGCTATAGCTGCACAGCTCCGAATGAGTGAGGAAAGCCTCAGTCCTATTGGTTGAAATAGATTCCAGAAACTTGTTTGTATGGACTGGTTCAGATGGCAAAACCACAGTGCAGGTAGGCAGGTCATTGCAGAGACAGAGACAGGCAGTTCAGTGCAGAGGTAGGCAGTTCAGTGCAGTCTTATCTCTGAAGTCCAGTTTGTGTGAGAGGCTGCTGCATAGAAATGACTGATAGGCTGTTGTTTTTAAAAAATTGAGCCCAGTTTGCTGCTAGGAGCCCTTCTTAGTAGGTGTCTTCTTTCTCAGGGTCCACAACAGTATGGGTTAGAGGGCTTCCAGAAATATTTAGGAGAGAGAATGGCAGGAGTTGATAATGGGTGTGGGAAGGTAGAGTAAGAATGGGAAGGAGTAATTTCAGGGGTGTCTTAGGTTTCTAGTTGGATGGCTGTGTCGCTGGTGTCATACCACTTGAAAGCTTACAGGAAAGATGATAAGTTTATTGTTTTTTGTTTCCCTTAACATAAGAAACTAATTTATCAGGTATTTCCATTTTGCTTTGTAGATAATTCTGTGGTACTTTCCCCCCAGTATTTCTTTGGCGTAATAGCTCTTAGATGTCTGAGTCTTTTCTTTTCCTTATGAGGAGTAAACCTTTGCTTTCTAAATTTCTGTTTATGCCTAACTCTCTTTTCTGTCTTAATTTTTTCAACCTCTAGGAAGAACCTAAGAAAGTCCGCTTTGATTATGACTTATTCCTGCATCTTGAAGGCCATCCACCAGTGAATCACCTCCGCTGTGAAAAGCTAACTTTCAACAACCCCACAGAGGAGTTTAGAAGAAAGTTGCTGAAGGCAGGAGGGGTGAGTGGCACTGTCTTGTGAAAAGCCTTCCCATAGAAAATTAGTTGCTAGTGTGTTAAGAAGTATAATAATGTTTTGAGAGAGATAAAAGAGATTAAGTACCTAAAGGCTTAGCTGTAGACTCCTGGTTTGAGATAAAGAGATAAATAACCAATAACATTTTAAGTAGATATGAAAATGAATTTACACTGTTGGTTAGAAAAGCCTTACAGTCTATACAGTTCAAATTATAAAACAGAAAGCCTAAACCAATAAACTGTCATCAATCTAGAAAAGAACAATATCTCAACTTTGTTATATTAATTTATAGAAACTTTTGGGTAAAGTTGAAAATGACATTGAAAATTATATAAAAAGGAATTATTGTCCAAGCATTCATGATCAAAATTAATAGAAAAAGTATACTCATTCATATTACATTCTTGGGTAATTTAATACTCATTTGTGTTTGTTTAAATTGCATGTAGGTAAAAGATGGATTTTCCTTTTTAAGATAACAATAACAGGTGTGGTAAATTTTTGCCTATGTGATTTGTCTAGGATGGGGAAAATTGTTTAAGTGATTTTTTTTACTAACAGTAAACAATATGAAATGTTTGCTTGCAGCTAAGTCAGCTGACAGACGCTGTTGACGGGTCATCTCTGCTTTACACTTGTGCCATTGCGTCACCAGCCTCTACTTTAGATGCACTTCTGTGTCATTTTATGTTGGCAGTTCAGACCCCATACATGTTGAAATGTGTTTGTTACTGTAGAATTTCATTCACTTTGTTCTTCTGGAAGGTTTTTGATAGTTTTGTATCCATGAAATTCCCATTATATATAAGCATGTGTAGACCACTGATAAAATCTACCTGAGGGCGTTGTAGGGAGGTCTTGGATTTTACATAGCACAGAAGTTCCTTCCCTTTATGGGGTTATGGACAATCACTTTGAGAACTTCAGCAAAGCTGTGGACCTGCTCTTAGTTACCCATAAATATAATTGTGTAAACATTTTGGGTTATAGGGGACCCCTGAAGTTCATTTTGGGGGGTTCTGTTTTGTCAAGCTCCTCTCCTTTCAATTAAACTACTACTATGCATTTGAGATATTGTAAGTATTCAATACTTTTACCACATTTCATTCAGCGCTGTACTATGTTGGTAGATTGTGGGTTAAAGAGGTGATTGGGCCAACTTTGGAAATGGGCCACCGTTTATAATAGTTTATGGGGAAATTTATCTTCATGAAGAAATGGGCTTTTGTAATACAACTCATTTTATTTTTTAAAATTAAATGTATTGGCATGACATTGGTTAATAAGGTTATGTAGTTTTCAAGTATACGATTCTATGATTCACCAACTGTGTATTGCATTGTGTGCTCACCACCCAAAGTCAGATCTCCTATCACCATATATTTGACCCCCTTTACTACATCCCTACCCTCTGAACATGCCTGATCTTGTCTTACCTCAAAAGCTAGGCAAGGTTGGCGTTGGTTAGTACTTGGATGGGAGACAACTCATTTTAAAGTTAAGGATTTACTATATATTTATTAAGGAAATGCTGCTGCTTCTTTTTTTTTAATCCTCACTTGAGGATTTTTTTTTTAAATTGATTTGAGAGAGAGACAGAGACAGAGAGAATGAATCATCAATGTGAGAGAGAAACATCGGTCAATTGCCCGTCACATGCACCCTGACCGAGGATCCAACCTCTTGGTGTATGGGACAACACTGCAACCAACTGAGAAACCCAGCCAGGGCTATGCTGCTTCTTTTTTTAACTGTAAAAAGCAACTCTGTTTTATTCTTTTTATAGTTACCAAGAGCACCGTGTTGATGCTATTTATCTTTGGCTATGCCCTTAAAAATGAACTGGTCCATTTTAAATCCTAGTTCTCATGATTTTTCTTTTCATGAGGGTGGCATTTTACACTTCTGATTATTCCTCTCGGGTATGCAGTTAGGTAGGTAATTGGAGCATGTGAATTAGGGAACTTGAGTACATTACGCTTCTGATAAGGGTCGTAGGAAAAAGTAAATATGACACAAGAACTTTTTAAAACAACCACTTAGTCCCAGAGTACTCCAGGACTGCTTGTGAGCTGGAGAAGAGGTTACAGGTCATTGATAATGCAGTGGAGTGTATCACTGCCTCCTGATAAGGTCTCTAGTAGATTTCTGTCTCTTACCAGACTTAGTCTTTATCTCAGAATTATCTCCTTGATTTCCAGCTTTTCTTTTTGTGTTTCTTTAAGTGCTATTTGAACCCTGCAGATTTTTTTCCTATTAGACTTAGATTATGTCTTGACAACTCTACATAATAAACTGAAATGTAGAATATTCAAGCACACTAGTAATTTGACATAAATTCTTTAAGGGACGGATTCCAGTGAATTTTGTAGTAAAATTAAAATTTAAAAATTAATTCAAATAAAAATAATCCTATAGATTCTTTTCATTTTATATGGGAAGATTAATCTTTTATGGAAATGTGTCTATAGACTACTAAATACTTTTTAAAAATCTTACCTAGATTTTTTGCTACCTCATTATTTTTATCTGATATTTAAATATTTATTATTTTCTCAGTATTAATGGAGCCTATCATTGTATCACTGACTTATGAACCATTTTGATTTTATTAGAAATTTTTTCAGCTTTATAGAGATATAATTGATGCATAACATTGTGTAAGTTTAAGGCATACAATGTGTTGATTTGATAAACTTATATACCTCCATCATGTCGTAATTACCCTTTCTAGTTTGTGGTGAGAATATTTAAGATATACTTTCTTAGCAGATACAAAGTATGTAATTCAGTAGTATAAACTATCATCACCATGCAGGACATTAGATCCCCAGAACTTAATCACCTCAAACTGGACGTTTGTACTCTTTGACCAACACCCCTCTTTTCATCCATCAGCTGGTAACTACCATTCTAGTTTCTGTTTCTATGAGTTTGGCTTTTTTAGATTCCAATATAAGTGATATCATATAGTATTTGACTTCTCTGTTTGCCTTTCATTTAGCATAATGCCCTCAAGGCTGATCCATGTTGTTGCAAATGGCAAGGATATCCTTCTTTCTCTGGCTGAATAATACTTTATTTATTTCTGCATATGCACTCACACACAGCCCACATCTTTATCTTTTCATCTGTTGATGGACACTTAGGTTGTTTCCATGTCTTGGATATTATAGTATTGCAGTGAACACCAGAGACAGAGATATCATTTTGGTGTCCTGTTTTTATTTCCTTTGGATATATACCTGGAACTGGATGGCTGAATCATATGATAGTCTATTTTTAATTTTTACCGGAACTTCCATATTGTTTTCCATAGTAGCTGTACCAAATACACAATCCCACCCACAGTGCACAGTTGTTCCCTTTTCTCTGCTTCCTCAGGAGCACTTACTATCTCTTGTTTTATGGTAATAGCCATTCTAACAGGTGTGAGGTGATATTTAATTGTTTTGACTTGCCTTTCTCTGATTAGTGACATTGAACATCCTTTCATGTACTTTTAGCCTTCTGCATGTCTTCTTCTTAAAAAAATATCTGTTCAGTTCCTCTGTCCATTTTTAAATCAGATTGGGGTTTGTTGTTGTTGTTGTTTTGCTATTATTGAGTTTTAGGAATTTTTATATATTTGGATATTAACCCCTTATCAGATATATGATTGCCACATATCTTCTACCATGTCATAGTTCGCCTTTTCATTTCATTGATGATTTTCTTTGCTGTGCAGAAGCTTTTTAGTTTGAGGTAGTTTTACTTGTTTATTTTTGCTTTTTCTGCCTTTCATTTTTGGTGTCTGTTAGAGATATTGTTCATGACTCTGTCTCTTCAGATAAACCTTATTTTTCCACTGGGTTTTGGGGTGAGAAAGGCGGTGATGCTGTGTTTCTTATACCTAAACATTGCACCTATGACATAGAGATGTATATATTCTACCTTTAAAGGAAAAAAAATAATCTCCTCATCATATGTGAAGTTATGTGTGAAGTTATTGTGTGCAGCTTGAGGTGTAAGTAGAGTAAACTTACTGTTTTGGCTTTGGTTTTTTCTCTTGTACTTCTTTAAACCAAAAGTACATAGCACTATTACAAGTTGAACTTGGCTTTTCAAGAGATCAGAAAGGTTGTTTTTAGAGATGGAATCATCCTAGAAAAATGCTTTCAGCTCTTAGAAAAAAAATGATTCCAAAGAATGTTTTGCCAGAAGAATCTTGAAAAATTGCAAATTTTTTTCTACTTCAAAGTCTATAAACCTATAGCTAAATGACAACCTTTTTTTGGTCAATAATATTTTCTTTTCAGTGAATTTTTTAAAAAATGCAATGTTTTTATAATAATCTCAGAAATTTTGGTGTGCTTCCTCCTTGGAACATACGCATCCAGGGTTCTTCTGTTGGACAACTCCCTGTATTAAAGATACCCTTGCTTTCAAAGGAAAACTTCTGTGGGAAGGCTATATTTGGATTTAAGCACAGTTTTCTGAGAATATTGAAATACAGAATGATTTCACTTGCATACCCCTGAAGGTAGTTTCCTCTAAATGAGAGACCTTATTGGAGTTACCAGGGAAGTTGTAGATTTGGTTTAGGTTCTAGCTCCTGTCAAGCCTTGAATAAGAAAAAGACAGAAGGTAGGGTTTAGGAAATGGAAAAGAACAACCCATGAGCTGTTGGGAGGAGATTGCGTTTATTTTGAGATCTTATTTTTTTGGTTGGTAGGATGCGTGGAGGATAGTGAGCAGTAAACATTTGAGGGCAGTCTTGATATAATCCGTTCTTGAATTTTAAGCAGAAGGGCCAAGTGTACTCCATAGAGAAGCACCTCTCAATTGCATTGAGATATTTCTATCTGCTTTTTAAAACATGAACTGAGAATCCTTTTAGAGTGATTTTCACATATATTCTTCAGGATATCAGGATTTTTAAAAAAGATTTATGATTACAATGGATTATTTTTCACTCTGGTTACTTGATCTCAGTAACTGAAATTTGGTCCTAACGAAAAACTGCAGAAGGGTTTGACATCTATTATACTTGATTGAAAGGGGAGAGGTTTCTCTTTTGGGTACTGGCAGAGTAAAAATAGATAAGTGCATGGCATATAACTAAAACTTGTCATTCTACTGACTCACGACTCCAGGTTTCCTGTTGGGAGGGAGGGCGATACAATTGGAAAAGTTTTGAAATCAGGTAGATTTGAGTAAAAATTTCATTTTTTGTCATCTTCTAGCTGAATAAAATTATTACATCTTTTTGAATCTCAGTTCATCACCTGTGAAATGGACGAGGCTGTGTTTTCCGGTTTGGGAATGTGTAACCATGGTGTGTGGAACATAGGAGATGCCCGGCCCCTCGGTTCCTTTTCCTTTGATTGCTGGTTTAAAAAATCACCAGATCTTTAACCACTTTTCTATTAAAAACGTAACAGTACAGTGAAAAAGGTTTGTTATTGTATTTAGTGTAAGCTACAGTAGATATATTCACAGGAAAACATTGTTACCACCAATTAGTGTGATCAGCACATTGATGGATTTGTGTTAGGATTAAAGATTAGCCTATGATGTCTTTCTTCAAGGAATTTAATTCTGACTGTATTTTGCTTGTATAACATGAAACACAGATCTGTTTGAAATATCATTTTTAACACAAAAGTTTTCAGTGCTAAAATGATTCGTTCTTACCATTGTTCTTAATTCTAAATTTCTAAAAGATTAAAGGCTTCTGAAAGCCATAAGAAGATTTCCTAAGTTGTATGTCAGCAAGGTGGTCACATCCTTGTGTTTCTATGAAAAAAGTACAAAGGGGCAAGCATCTTGAGAGAACTGAGTTTATGTTACAACTGCTGCCCCTGCACCCCCTTTTTTTGGCCTGGAAATCAAGTAGTCTGCTTTGGTTCTATTGTTCTTTATGAAATAGAGGTAGGGTGTGGTGGCTCCCTGACTTTTTTTTTTTGTTCTTTTTTTCCTCAGTTAAACAGGGCAAAGTCTAAACATGTTGTTCAATCTATTTCTGAATCACTGGCAAGCAGTTAATTTTAAGGACTGAAAATTAAAACTAACCAGCAGTTGTTTAAACTAGGTTTTCTATAGGCAGAAATCCAATTTTGTTCAGACACCACCTGTTTCAATAGGACGTCTCAGACACCCATTTGGCAAGAGACGCTGGAGGAGACATGGGGAACATGCTTTCAGTCTGTGCTAAGCCTGCAGCATAATGCAGTTCTGTTTTTCAGAGTGACAGTTGCCTTTATATATGGTATGTTTTTGCAAGGAATAAATTGGAATCTTTCTGAAACTCTACTTATTGTAAAGTGGAATTCAAGTCCACAGTGGAGCCCTAACAAGGGGTTTTGGTTATTGAAGAGCCAAAGGCATCTTATGATAGGGAACTTTCACTAATGCCCCTGTGTCAAGCCATCTGAACATGGCATTTTATCACAGGGTTCTGGAATTCATCTTGTGTTGGGTAGTTTACTATTTCCTTTTAAAGGGGAGTTTAGAACCCTTCTAATTTATAAATAGTACAGATCACATTTTCTCTCATTAAAATTTTAATTTTTTAAAATAAATACACATAATACAAAATAACATACAGTGAGTTGAATCTTCCTTCAGGTCACCAAAGTAGCTATATTGAATAACCTTTTACATAGTTCTTTGTGCCCATGGAAGAATGTATCTAGGGGGTAAATTCCTAGGAGTAAAATTGGGACTCCCAGGCAAAGTGGAATTTAAATTTTGATAGACATTTACAAATTGCCTGCCAAAGAAGTTACACTACTTTATGCTTGCATCAACAGTGTAAGAGAATATCTACTTCTCCACACAGTGCTTTATGAAAAAAATTTTCCCCAATCTGATGAGTGAAAATGATACCTCATTTTTAATTCACATTTCTCTTATGAGCTGTGATGAACATCTTTTCATATGTTTAAAAGTCATTTTCATTTCCTTTCAAAGACCACATTTTAATGTATGTTAAATGGGAAATATTTGCAGTGTTTTAGTTCAACTTAAATTTATGGGTACTCTTCCCACATATTTACATTTGGAAAGGTTACAAAAAGATATGGAAGCCTCTTTAACCAAGGTCTGTGTGCTCAGGCTTTCTTCAAAGTGTAACAAATTATGTTCTTAGGAACTGATTTGTCAAGACTTTGGCTTCTAAAAATATAAGTGCCTTTGTGGCAAACTCATCTCAGCAGTGCCCAGAGATGGATGGATGGCTTCTTATTTTAAAGATGACTCAAAAAAATAATACATAAAAGGTTATTTTAGTGGCTGTTGCTAAACAGCTTCATTGAACTTTTAGATATTGGTTTTGCGACAAGTATGATTTTTTTGTTATTTTCAGTTATCTATCATCCTGTAATCTTCTGCCCAAAAAATAAAAGGATGCTGCTGTTTTTTGCCAGCACTGATAAAGGTGATTTATTTGAGTAAATGTAAAATTGAGCAGGCAGCCTCATTTGTTTGGTGCTTTCTCACCAAATAAGAGAGTTGAGGTTAATTTTCTGTTATATTTGGTATTCTCTCCTTTCTGTATCTTTGGTTCTTTCTTCCTCATCCTACTCCCAAAATTAAATCATGAAAGTAGAAGATACATATAAATGATAAATAGGGTGTCGGAGTTGTAAGCCTTTACTCCAAATGTAACATTGATCTCACATTTTTAAGGTAGTAGGAAGTTATTTAAGTCACTCAGCATATTTTTAATCGTTTTGTGGTTTAATATCTTCTGAACGTCAGTCACATAAGTCGACTGCAGGATAGTTCCTGACTTTTGAAAATCTGCACCAAAATTTACCTGTGTTATAAAGCAGTCTTCCTGCCTTCTCAGTTAACCTATTTACCTTTTCAGTAAGAAGGGGAAAAATAGGGGCACACTCTTCACTCAGTCCAAAGCTCAGACACTTTTACTGCATACACTGAGCAAAGGCTAAATGAAAAAGATACAAAACAGGTCAATGTTCCTAGAGTGTGTGCTAGAAGGAGTTAGTTCTGTTGTGCATTTAAGCTGTCAGTATTAGATGGTGTGCCGTGTTTCTTTTGGCTCATCTCTCAAGAAGAGCAGTTTAGCTGCTGATATGTAGGGGGCTTAACTTAGTCTTGAAAGAAAATGCTGTGTTATCTGAACTAAAACCACCACTTAACTCTGTCCCCTGGCTCCTGCCCCCAAAGTAAAAAAAAAACTGAGAAAGTAAGAAATGCTTAGAAAAGAAAACAAATGAAAGGATGTGAATCTTGGAGAATTTCAAATAAAAAATGAATAATTCTTTCTCTTTTCAAATACACAAATATTGCCATTGAAAGCTGTTGGTTTGGTTTCTTTCTCCCTTGTGGACTCAGGTAGTTCATTATGCACTTGTCTGAAAGGCGCCTCCAAAGTTTATCTAATCTGTCCGAGTCCGTCCTTTATTCCTAGGATGGTAAAGGAGCTATATGTGAGAGCAGCTGTCTGTTTTGACTGTCCCCATTGGATATTATTTGGGGAAATTAATCTATAACATTAAGTAAAAAACAATTTGGGGGATAGTGGGTAGAGAAGGGGGAGAGAAGCTATGGTTAACATTTTATTTTCTGAGTTTTTCTTGTTCTACAAATTCTGAGAAAATCTGACAGTGATCAGGATCTGAAGGTGGCAAGTTAAAAATAAATGCCTGAGACTCTTGAAATAGATACTTGTGTTCAATTTTCGAGGAGTGAGGATAAATGGTAGGTGTTTTAATATAATGATCCCCACAAGGGACACAGTCCTAGCAATACAAACATAGTAAACATTTGATTTGAAATCTGAAGGCACGAATTCAATTCTTGGATCTGCTGCTAATTTACCTCAGGCTGTAGGCTGTATTTCAGGCTGAAATCTAAAATAGGAATAATATCTCCTTCCTCCCACCGAAATTATTAAATAAAATGTTGGTACATGGTTAAGTAGTCAATGAATAATCATTTTCCTTTGTGAAATGACCTCTTCTTATTTCCTACATGTTTTTATATGCTTTGGTTTAAATCATGATTTTTGTTACCTAGAAAGATGGAAATGAAAGATCTATTCTGAGTTGTTGATATATTAATAATGGTGCTCTACTAAAAAGAACGTATTTTAGTCTTAAGAAGGAATTAATTTTATTTGCTTAATTTTGAAATAAATATGTGCTAACTTCAGAAGTACATACATTTTCTAAAGAAGAAAAAAGAAGAAAATAAATTGTTATAATCCCTGCAGTAACTATAACTCTTATAGTTTACATTGTATTTTTTATACAAGTAGGATCCCATGAAAATTTTTTTAAAGATTTTATTTATTTATTTTTAGAGAGAGGGGAAGGGAGGGAGAAAGAGAGGAAATGAAACATCAATGTGTGATTGCCTCTCGTGCCCCACTACTGGGGCCCTGGCCTGCAACCCAGGCATGTGCTCTGACTGGGAATTGAACCGGTGGCCCATGCTCAATCCATTGAGCTACACCAACCAGGGCATGAAATATTTTTTTAATATAATATCTTAAATATAAGTTACATAAGTTTTAAACTCTATTTTTGTTCTTCAAAAACATGTTCTCACACTGCAGAGGATTGATGTGAAAATTTTGGTGGTTACGAAGTTACTAGTAATCTGTTCTTTGTTTTTTATTTGTATTCTTTTTTTTTTTTAAAGAATTTGTTATAGTTTTTATTGTTTTCACCGTATGGTCCTCAGTTTCTCAAAATTAAAGTTACTAGCTTAAGGCCTAAAGAATGTAAATGACATTAGGAACAAGAGAATTTGAGATTGTTTCTTAATGTTTCTGAAAATGCAGAGGTGTGATGGATGGTCTAGTTGTGTGTGTGTGTGTGTGTGTGTGATTGTATGGGCCATATTAGATCTTTCTTTGAAAAAACATATTTTAATATAGATCATTGTAGGTGTAGATTTTGTAACTTGTTTTTGTAGATTTTTTAAATGTCATTTTCACCTTCCCACCCCTTGTAGGGTAGATTGGGGACCTGTGGGTAGTGCAAAATGGTTAAATACAAAAAAGCTTCATTAATGGAAACATTGAATAAAATAAGGATGCTCTATCCATAACCATAGTCCCTTCAACCATAATTAGAGTGAAAATGGAGGTGTACAAAAAATCTTGTTAATTTCATGAATTTCCATCTTAACATCAACTCTTAGTGACTCAGGGGTGGATTTGGGTCATTTATATTGACAAAAGTCTGTGTGGATGGTGTCTGTGGTGTCTTTGGGCAAGTTAGAAATAAGTACCTCCATTTCTTCTCACCCCATAAAGCCCCAGCCCCAGAAACACCGCATGGCTAGTGTAGCAGAGCTGCATTTCAGCTTGTCCTCCTCCGATTGACCAAGCGTCCTTGTGCAGGGGACAGTCTGGACAATCATATACAGTAGCGGCACAGTTAATAGGTTTAGACAAAGAGGAATGTTTAATGTGGAACACAACTATCTTGTCTGAGGTAGTCTAGACAGGAGTGACCTGGGGAAATAATAAATAAAAATTTCTTGAAAGTCTGTTCTCAGAGCATGCCAGTTGGAATAGCCATGTCCTTTCAAAGATTCAGCCTGGCCTCTTGTGCCACTCTGCTTTGAGTTTTCAGCTTAGGACACTATTATCTAACATCCATATATACTTATGTATTTTTAAGTAGACATTTAAATAAAGTGGAATTTTCTTTTCTGATAATTCTGAGCTCTAAATGCTTTGGTGAAGAGAGCATCAATGAATTCCAGATCAGGGATATTCTAAATCTTAATAGCAGCCACCATTAATAAGAATGCCTTCCACTATGCTCCAGTGTTAATATACACTTTATCTGCCTTGACTCTTCACATAGGTCCCAGAGTCAGGGCTGGAACTTTTCTTGTTGAGTCTTATTTCTTTAATGTCTCTTCTGTATTTTTTCTTCCCAGATTTGTTTCAGCTCTTTTTTTTAAAATAATCTTTTTAAATTTTAGTTTACATTCAGTATTGTCTCAGTTTCAGGTGTACAGCACAGTGATTAGACAATAATTTTTTTCTTTCTCTTTTCCCTCTCTCTCTCTCTCTCTTTTTTTTTGTTTGACCGTCACTCTCCTCTCCCACGGTCAGGTTTCTTGAGCTTTTTTCCCCTCTTCATCCACTCTCTGGGGTCATCTTATCTGAATCCCATTTTTGTTTTATTCTCCTGAAGGGATTTTTGTATTTTATGTACGTACTCCCAATTTTGGCTTTAACTCTTTTTTTCTTTTAGATTCAAAAATTCTTACAGTTAAATCTTTATTCTGATTGACCTTTGTTTTTGTTTTAAAAAATACCTCGAAGTTAAGGATGCATATGTATGTGCCTCTGCACTGCAGAGCAATGCAGAGCGACTCTCACAGGCAAGACACTAAGGTGACGCTGCACTTGATTAATCAGCCTTGAAGGTAATTATCAAATGTATATGAATTGTTGAGATATGTAGAAGCTTTCTCCTCAATCTTTTGAATACGTATCCTGATTTCTTTTGGTGAAAAGAACATACATAGCACAGCAGTTAAATGTACACACTCTGTTATAAAACAGACCCTTTTTTTCAGGTGCTGGCTTTAACACTTAGTAGCTGTATAACTGGACAAATGACTCATCTCTATTCGTTGTTTCCTCATTTATAAAATGAAGAAAACATACATACACATACAGCTTTATTGTTGAAGGTATTCTTTGGTATAATAGGTCAAGCACCCCATTCTGCAGGTGAGTAAACTAAGGCATGAAATACTGAAATGATTAGTTAAGCACAGTATAACTGAGTCAGGGTTTTTTTAATGTTCTTGCATATTCTTTTTATAATAACATAGTAACATAGAGTAATGTTAGTTTTCAGAGACAAGGAATTAGAAATAAAAAAAAAGTCCCTAGGGCCACTTCTCTTTGTTGGCTTAAGACCGACCACTGGAATAATCTTGCGTGAGTCTCCTTCCTGAAGACAGCTGGATAAATTGCAGAGTGGAGCAGCTTGCTTCTTGTTGGCAGCCGCCTTTATCCTTTTGTTTCTTGCTTCATAGACGGAAGGTCTCTGTGTTTCTCTTGCTTCTGAAAATCCAGTTTGTGTGGGAAAAATGATAATTAGGAATCCACTCCCTCACCACCCAAACTTTCTTAAGCCAGCATCAACCTATCTGTGGGGATTGGTTATGTTTTCATTTTCTGTAAATTAGAGGTAAGCATAATTTTCATAGTCATTTTTTTTCATCAGAATAGCAAGGGTATATACATGGCGTTAGAAGTGGTTTTTCTTGGCAGTCACAGCATGTGAAAAAGACTATAATAAAGTCAACAAATAAGTTTGTAATCTACCAGGTTTTGAAAATAGAGATGCAAATAAGTTATGGGGTAGTGGTGGTTCTTTGAGTACTCAGATATTAAAATATTTTCTCCTGAGGGTTGGAAATTTGGATGGTAATACACTTTATGAGAGTCAGCTTACTGAGGCTGGCTTGCTACCTCTTCTTTGGAGAAGCTGCTTTTATATCTATCTGTCTACCTCCCTTCTCCTGTCCATTCCCCTTCCCTCTCTGCTCTATCCCCCTCCCCTCCATTTCCTTCTCCTCTTCTCCCTCTTCCCCTCTCCCCCAAATCAGGGTTGACTTAAAAATGGTTCAGAGTATTGGACTATAGGACAGGTAAGGAAGGCTCAGGAAGTCCAAGATGCTTTGTAAGACTTCTGGCAGAAGATTTTTATCCTTTTCTTTCTTGCTTCATAGATTGAAATTCTCTGAACAAAACTGATTTTTCCTGATTCTGAAAGTCAAGTTTAAGAAGACTTTCCTACATCTTCTATTATCCCTATTCTTTACCAACTGTGTTCCTCCCACTGCCTACCTAGGAAGCTCTAAGTGTTTAATAAAACAGAAATAAAAATTTCCTTCTGGGAGGTTTTTCTTTTGTTGTTTTAGCTTAATGCTTACCTCATTCTGTGGAAATATAAGTACTTTTACAATATCTGAGTACACTACAGTGGGCCACACTTAAAACTAGATGCCAGGTATACCCTGAATGAATACCATGAATGAAAATGGATTTTTTTCTTTTTACCAAACTCTGCCCTGGGTCAATTTCAAGAGCTAATACAATACATTTGTACATTGTCATCTTCTGGGGGTCTGAAATAACCTGGGTCAGTCCCCTAAAAAGAAAAAAAGAAAGAAAACAAAACAAAGAGAAGTTTCTAGCTGTCAGTTCAGGCTGCCCTGATGTGCTTTGTAGGAGAAAGAGCTGCAGCACTTGAATGCATCCCCTTCTTTTAGTGGATGGCAGAAACTGCATTGTAAGACCCTGCTGCCCTCTCACCCCAGCTGGGTTCTGAGTACTTCTGAAGCCCAAGGATGGCAAAACATTGTTTTCTCTTGTGGAAGGCTGGTTGTTTGTATAAATCTGTTAGATGGTCAAAGTGAATGTATATAAACTTGCTTCTACAACAGATCCTATCAAGTGGGGCAGATTTTCCCAAATAAGTAATAGATAGGTTGTTTGCAAATATATCTTTGAATTTATATCATAAGTTTATAGTCTATTTTTTTTTAGTAGAAGCAATTGATTTTCATTGAGGGGAGATGAACTAAGACTTTAGATTACATGTGTTTTGTTTTTGTGGTGTTATAAAACTGCAACCTTGTTTGGCATTTTCAAAAGCAAACCACTGCCTTTCCTTGCATTAAAAAGTGTTGATTTAGCTAACGAATCTAAATTTGTATTAGAGAGCCTTGGCTGCTTTTGGAATGGTATTTAGTCTCCTCCTAGAAAAATATGTGCAATTTAGGTTTGTTCAGTGTGAGATGGGTCCTTGGAGAGATAACCAAGTAGAGTGAATTAAACAGACTACGGACTCTTCTTGGACACACTCTGATTTTGATGCCCTTCCCGGGTTCCTTAGTCCATTGGGCATAGATTGAGTCATGGGGCTCTTAAAAATACTGTTATTTACTTATAATTTTTTAAAAATTTTGAAATGACCTCAAACATATAGGGGACTTGCAAGTATAGTACCAAGAGTTTTTCTTTCCTTAATCATTTGAGAGTCAGTTGCCAACATGATGCTCCATCATCCCTGAATACCTTACTGTTTATTTCCTGCAAACAAGGATATTTCCTTATAACCGATACAGCTATCGAAATCAGGAATTAGCATTGGTACATTATCACCAGCTCAACTCCTCAGATCCCATTCAAATTCTGAAGATTGTTTTACTGACATCCTTTATTTGTGTACCAAAAGGACCAGCCTAGAATTGTATGGAGCATTTGGTTGACATGTCTCTTTAGTCTCTTCCAGCTGGGAAATCGTTCTTTGAAAAGACTTTCATGAACTTGAAATTTTTGATGATTTTAAGCCAAGTATTTAGCAGATTCCCCTCATTTTGGGTTTGTGTGATACTTCCTCAGGACTGCATTCAGATTATGCATCTCTGGCAGGAATATTACAGAAGGGATGTGGGCTGCTCTCTTTGCACCCAGTCTGGTTGGTGGTCATACCATACCATTACTACTGGGATGTTGCTCTGATCACTTGATTCAGATGGTGTCTGCCAGGCTTCTCCACTGTAAATTACTTTTTTTTCTTTGTAAATAATGAGTATTTTATTGGGTGGTACTTTGAAAAAAATGTACAAGTCTGATTCCTCCTCAAATTGAAGTTTACTCTTATATTTATTATATCATAAATTTATGAATATATTATTTTTTCAATAGATTATAATCCATTACTATTATTATTTAGTTTCATGCTTAAATTGCCCTGATTTGACCAGTGGGAACACCTCCAATCTGGTTTCTATGTGCATTAACATGCTCTGACCAGTTTTTGCATACTTCCTGGCTTTTGACTACAAGAAGATGTTTTAGACTCACGCTGTACTTCCTTGCCCCAACCCTAGATACAGCCATTTCTTCAAAGAGCAGCATGTATTTAGCGGCTTCAAGCCCCTGCATGGATGCTGTTCCTCATGTCACCACCCTCTCTTCCCTTCCCCTGTTGTGGCCAACTTTGCTTGGCCCCACCTAATAGCTTTTAGACTGAGTTGAGGAAGAGAAAGGACACATTTTGTTTTCATTTAATCACTCATGTTAGAGCTGCGTGGATGGGAACTGTAATGTATTTGATCTGGCATCCCCTAGTGCCTAGTATATAATAAATGCTTGGTAAAGGTATAAATGCATTCAAAGACAAATGCTTAGAGTGCATCTTTTAGGAGTTGGTCATTATTCTAAGAGTTGGTATGCATTTGTAGGACTCTTGATAAGTGAAATTGCTCTTTGTGAAGGATGGAAATAATTTTGTAAAGCAGCCATTTGTCAAAGTGGTTTTCTTTATATTAATATGTATTCAATGAAAAGAAGTTCTGACTTTGCACTTTTAAAACTTTAGTTCTTATTAGACTGCATAGACTGAACATGTCACAGATTTATTTTTAATCTTGGTAATTTATTTTCTTGTATTACTACAACTCTGCTTTTCTCCCACCCTGCAGAATGCTGGTGCCTTCCACACAGCTAATTGCTTTTTTAATGCAAAAAAATGAAAATTCTGGTAAAATAGAAATATTATATTAGTTAACTCCACCCTGTAGTTTGTTAGTTTCTACACCTTTGACAAGAAAAACTTCCAGAAAAAAAGTAATTTTTTCATTATACTTTTGAAAAAAAGTAATAGAATATAGAAACAATAAGAATAGATCATAAGATCCTTTCTGTTGATAGAGTTAATTATATTATTTAATTCACAATACATAGCATATAATCACACTTTCTCTTTTTTAATTATAAAATTATTCAAGCACATACTCACTCAACACATATTTGATTGCCTGCCCATTCTTTTGGAAGTACCTATCTCAGAATTAATGGATTAAATGAGAGGATGTGTATACTTTGTCAATGGCATCTAATAAATGTGCCCATTGAATCAAAATGTGCATTTCTCTTACTGGACTCTAAGGTTCTGACATCAGAAATTTTGAATTGTTCTTAAAAATGTCATTATGTTGTTACTGATACATATGAGAATTATATGTTTTCTATGTATATTATAAAACAAATACCATAAATTTACCAATCAATTTAAGAATCAGAATTCTCAATCTGAGCCTCATTACACAGATTCTTATTAAGGAGGTCTGGGATGGAGTTTAACAAAATCTGAATTTCTATAAACATTTGAATAATACTGATGTTGCTGGTCCCCTCACCACATTTAGAGAAATACAGCTTTAGGATACATAGTTACAAATGAAAATGCTGAATCATATGGCATTCACATATTTAGCTTTTTATTGTTTTATATAGTAGCTGTAACAATTCAGAGTCTTAAATCAGCAATGTGCAGAGATCCCATTGCTCTTTTTCTAGTCAGACTTGTTCATCTGTGTCATTTAGTAGGCATAAAATTGTTTCTTATCAGTATCTTATTTTTCATTTCACTGATTAGGAGTAATGAGGCTGAGCATACACTTCAGTGGCCATTCACATTTCTTTCTTCATGAAATGTTTGTTTATGCATTCTGCTTATTTTTCTGTTTATTTATTGGGGGTCTTTTTACATTCTGGAGATATGCTTCTATTCTTGGTTATATTTACCATAGGTAAATTTTCCTGGTTTGGCCATTTAGTGGTATTTTTGCTTTCTCCATGGTCTTATTTATTTATTTTTTTGGTAGACAGAAATTCTTAATTTTAATGTGGTCAAATTTTTTATGGTTAGTTCTTTTTGTGTCCCATTAAATATGTTCTTCTATATCCCAAGGTCATATAGATAATCTCCTGGGTTTTCTTTTTTTCAACACATTTGAGAAGTTTTGTCTAACATTTAAATATTTTCAAACATCTGGAATTGATTTTATGTATGGTATGAGGTAAGAGTCTAATTTAAATTTTTTCCTATATAGATAATCAGTCCCAGCACATTTTATTGAATTGTCTATGCTATACTCAGAGATCTACAGTACTTACTCTGTCAAAAGCCATATTTTCATATATTTATGAATCCGCTGGGGGGGTTCATTTCTGTTTCACCGGTCAGTTTGTTGATCTCTGCAGCAGTGCCACAATGTTGGAATTGCTATAGTCTTATAATGTGGTTTGCTATATGGTGTGACAAATTATATGTGATTCTCTTTTTCTTCATATATTGTAAATTTTAGAATTAGTTTTAAATGCTTTCTAAAACTCTGTTAGGATTTGGATTGAAATTAAATTGAATCTGTGGATAATGGGTGTTCTTATCTATGAGCCAATCTATCAGTTTACTTAGGCTTTCTTTAAAGTTGTTATTAAAGTGTTAAAGTGTTTTTGATAAAGGTCTAGCTAGTTTTATGTTTTGTTTATTCCTGGTACTTTATATTTTATTGCTGTTATAAATAGAACATTAAATGTTTCCTGTTTGTTGCTGATGTGTAATACAAAGTTTGCTTTGCACATTGATATTATGTCTAAGTATCTTACCAAATTTACTAATTCCAGTCATTTTTCTGTATAGGTTCTTTTGCTTTTCTATGCGGATAACCATATCATATACAAATAGTGACATATCTTTTTTAAAAATTAAAAAATAAATTTAAGCAGAGTCACATTCAATATTGTATTAGTTTTAAGTGTACAGTGCATAGTGGTTATACATTTAAATAACTTACTAATTAATTCTCCTAATAAGTCTAGTACCCACATGACACTGTATACAGTTATTACATTATTGTTGACTATATTTCCCTATGCTATACTTTACACCCCTGTGACTGTTTTGTAACGGCCAATTTATACTTCTTAATCACTTCATCTTTCATGTATTTTTCTTAGTTTTCAATTATCCTATCCTTTTCACCCCTGCCTTTTTGTAGTTCTTTGTCAGTAGGACCACCAGTGAAAAATTAAGTATAAAAGTTCCTGACTTTAAAGAATAATTCTAATAACTCACCATTTAAAATGGTGATTTTAAACATGAATCCCATGTTTGCATAGGATTGTAGTAGCTACCTTTTGTCAACTTAAGGAATTTATCTCCTATTCTTGTTTTAATTAAGAATTTTGCTTTTGTTCCTTTTTAAAAGTCATAATAGATTTTGATTTTATCAGAAAACTTTTTAGCATCTCTTGAGATGAACAGATAGTTTTTTTCCTTTAACCTGTTAATGTGCTTGACAAGCATTTTTGTCAATGCTAAACTATTCTTGAGTTCTTGGGATAAAACCAGTTTGATCTTGTTCTATTAGGGTTCCCCCCTCCTCACTCATAATTGGATTAATTATGTTAATATTGTATTTAAATTTGCATCCATATTCTTGAGTGAAATAGGTCTGCATTTTTCTTTATCTCAGGGATTTTTTTTTTTTTGGTAAGTTTTCTTTAATGTTTGCTGATAAAGTTGAGAAGCGTTTTATTTTTTTCACATTTTGGGAGTGTTTCTGTAAGATTAAAATGGTCTTTTCCTAGAATTTGCTTGTAAAACCCTGTGGGCCTAATCAATTTTTGGTAGGAACCTTTGAAACTATTGTACTTACTGGATTTCAATAAAGGAATATTCTTGACTTTTATTTCTTTGTCAGTTTTAATAAATCATATTTAGCTAAGCATTTACTTTGAAATTTGTTGCCAAAAAATTATTTATAACCTTACCTGTTTAATCTTTGCTATATTTGCAAGTATATTTCTCTTTTTTCTTCCTCTTATTTAGTTGTTCTTCCCCTTGGGTTTTTTAAATTTTTATTAGGTTTTTAAAAAAATCTGTATAATCTTTTTAAAGTATTTTTATTGATTATGCTATTACAGTTTTCCCAATTTTTTTCCCTTTATCCCCCCTCCACCCTGCATCTCCCAACCCTTGAACATTCTCCCCCCAGACTTAGTTCATGTCTGTGGGTTGTACATATAAGGTCTTTGAGTTCTCTGTTTCCTATACCATTTTTGACTTCTCCCATCTATTTAATGCCTACCAATTATGCTTCTTCTTTCCTATATCTTTTCCCCCCATTCCTCCCTTCTCCCTCACCACTGAAAACCCTCCATGTGATCTCCATTTCTCTGATTCTGTTCCTGTTCTAGTTGTTTCCTTAATTTTTGTTTTCATTGTTTTTCTTTCATTCTTTTTTTAGGTTCATTTCTTGATAGCTGCGAGTTTGTTGTCATCTTACTGTTCATATTTTATCTTCTTTTTCTTGATAAGTCCCTTTAACATTTCATACAATAAGGGCTTGGTGATGATGAACTCCTTTCACTTGACCTTATCTGAGAAGCACTTTATCTGCCCTTCCATTCTAAATGAGAGTTTTGTTGGATAGAATGTTCTTGGATGTAGGTCCTTGCCTTTCATGACTTCAAATACTTCTTTCCAGCCCCTTCTTGCCTGCAAGGTTTCTTTTGAGAAATCAGCTG
>CM052540.1:60260246-60387373 GCA_028533065.1 Trachops cirrhosus | reverse complement strand
CCTTGGTTGTCCGACTTCCATAAACTTCAATTTTCTGTCAGTTCTGGTTGTTATTTTGTTTCTATATCTTTGTTGTCCCTATCTTGGTTGTGCGAGGAGGCACAGTGCGTCTACCTATGCCTCCATCTTGGCCGGAAGTCCTCGGATTGTTTTAATTTCACCATGTCTGTGCTCACTTCATTTTATTAGATCTATTTTTGACAAAGATGTATTGATTTCTCATGTCAATGAAACATTTTTCAAGTTATTTTTTACATTTAATACCTTTTGCCTTATGTAATTTGGCTTTTTAATTTTTTATGCTGTTTGGTCCTCTTAACCTTGAATTCCACTTTGTATGATATTAATATAATACTCATACTTTCTTTTGAGGGCACTTAGCTGGTATTTCTTGGCTCATCCCCCTGATTTAACCTTGTTTTAGTCATTGGATTTTAAGTTTTTCTTACAATCTGTATATGACCATTGTCTTTTTAACCTAGTCTGATATTCTATCTTTTGGTGAGGAAATTCAGCTTTCTTTTTTATTCTGATAAGTGATACTTGATTTTATCACTTCATACCTTGTTCATTATTTAAATTTGTAATTTTTTAAAATTATTGTAATTTTGCTTATATTTTAAGTTGGTTTTTATTTTCTGGTTTTTCCTTGTTTATGTGGCAGCCCTGTACTTTTCCATTTTGTTATTGTTTACCTTCTCTTTCAATGGCTCATAATCCACTTTGACATGAAAATTGATTCACCTCGACACTCTTATTAATCTTCTCTAACATTCCTAAATTCCTATGGAGATAATTCAGTTTTTTTTTTAAATAAGTTTTTATTTTTCAATTATATTGAATAGTTGATACACAGTATTATGTTAGTTTCAGGTATACACCCCAGTGATTAGACATTGTATAATTTACTAAGTGATCATCCCGACAAATCTTGAACCCCTCTGACAATTCAGTTTTTTAGGTCCAGATTTTTGTTCAAATTTTCTGTGCCTGGAATTCTTATTGAGTATTTGTATTACATTTTCCATATAGTTTATTATTCATTAAGATTTAATTCTACATAAAGGGCAAGATATATATTTCATACCACTGTTTCATCTCTTCTCTGTCTTTCCGCACATAAAGCTCTCTTTTTTGATTCAGTTTTTGTTTGGTTAAAATCAAGTCCTTTCCTTCAGTGGGGTGGTGAGTGATGTGCTCTTTGAATTCTTAAATTTTGGCAAACACTTTTTCATATTGAATGTGTATGTAGGATGTTTGGGTTGTATTGCTTTTTCTCCCAGCAGTGTAGATGCTACTCTTTTTTTTTTTTAAATTCCATTATTACAGACGAGAAGTCCAATGTTAATTTGATTCTATCTGGTAACTTTTAAGATTTTCTTTCTATCTTTAGAGTTCAGGAATTTTAGCAAATGGTTTTTGCATATGTCTTTTCATTGGCTCATGGAAATTTTCTTTCATATTACTGTAATTATTGCCTCTCTTCTATCTTTCCCTTTTCCTCCTAGAGATTCTTCTGGAACTCTTCCTGTGGTTGGTATGTTAGATTGCCTCAATCTGCTCTTTAAGTCTACTTTCTTTTCTCAGTATAATTTTCATATCTTTGTATTTTTGTATTATGCCTTGAGATTTCTTTCAGTTGATCCTTCATGCTACCAGTTATAGTTTATCTTCCCTTGTAATTTATGTATCTGCTGAATTGTTCAGCTTGAGGATTATATGTTTTAAATTTTAATTTATCTTATAACATGTATATATTATTTTTGTTCTCTAGTTGACTCTCTTTAAGTAGCCATACTATTTTGGACCATAATATTTCATCTGTGTCCTTCAGAAGACCTGTTAGGTCTGCTCTCTCCTACACTCTCCCTCCCTTGGGTATGTTTTATATATATATATAAATATGCATATATATATATGCATTGGGGTTCAGGCTGAGCTGTTAAGGGAACTTAGGCTGTTATATCGTGTAAATGATGAAAGGCACAGGCATCTCAGCCTGCACTGTAGCAATAAGCATGTTGTCTGTTTATGGCCTGGGGACTCTGTGCCTTCTGGTCTTCTTGCCCTTTCCAGCCTCAGGAGTAGAAGGTAGTCTCACTTTTACTGAGTGCCTCCTGAGCTCCACTGGGGCCAGGGAGGTCAGCTGCACTAGTGCAGTCATATATGTGCAGAACATTTTTGGGTCTTGCTTGGAGCCTAGATCAGAGCAATCCTGCACCAGCCCTCTCTGAAGATGACTATAATTCCATGGCCACATTACTCAGGCCCCACGCACTCCCAAATTCAAGGTTCATTGTTTTCCCCAGAATTCTGAATACTTATCCTTTATTCATAGCATTAGATGGTAGTTCATCCTTCTGTGTCATTTATCAGGTGTTTAATGACATTACAGAAGAAACTACATTTGGAAAATCAGTCTTTGACTGTCATGGTTTTCCCAACCTCTTTAAATGCATAACCTCTTGGACTGTCCTACAAGTTCTAGAAATTGTCCCTTTAAGATGGACCTTGGACAAATAAACTCTTTTAGGAGAGTTTATTGATTTGGCATTCATAAACCTCTTCTAGGAGAGTTTATTTGTCCATGTGCAAATTTTACTGAATAAGCTATGAATGAACTGAGAATCTTACACAATGCAGAAGCTAATTAAAGTAGGACAGAGGCCAAAATTAAGAGGATAGGTAGGGGAAGAAACAGGAACTAGAGAAGCATCTTTGAGTTAACAGCGGTAATAGGAAGAAGACATGGTGATAACATGGAAATTGAAAATCACATATAATCAGAAGACCTTATTCTGCCCAATAGTTACACCTTCTCTCAAGCCTGGGGTTGCTGACAACTAGTATTAAAACAGGTTGTACATTAAAGGGGCCCATTCTGTTGTAGAAAATTTAAACAAGGAAGCAGTTATTAAAATCTGAGTAGATGAAAAAATACTGTACCCTATATTCACAGGTTGTAAAGTTAGTACAAAAACATGTATATTTATATTTAAACAGTCATTTGCCTTAAATATTTGATATTTGAATTATATACACATACTCTCCCCAATATTGATATTCCATTTGTCTTAATCAGCCTCAAGCAAAGAAAATTTGAATTATAGAACATGTGTAAACTTCACACTGAATGATAATTAGTCTGTGCTGCTTAGTGGCACTTACTGTTCAGTAAAAATTTAAAGCCCGGTGGCTTGATCCCCAATATATAAGGGATAGATGGGCTTAGATTCAGTTTCAGTAACAATTTAATTCCTGACTTTCTGTGCAAGCCTTTGTTTTGCATTTATTACATGTATGAATATGGATTCAGGTGACATACATTTGTACTTTGCCATTGATCACAGAAAATGTAACCCTATGAAAAGTAAACATACCCTCATTTTTGTTATTTTCTCAGTTTTTATTTGTCTGGAATATTGCTAATGAATATGTTTTCCTCCTTAGCTCTGAGTTGTCTTTTATTGAAAGCTTTTTGTAAAGTGGAAGGATTGGGTCATTTGCTTGTACCAAGATTTGTTGGGTGGGTGAAAAGGTGACGGTGGGTGTTAAAAACCTGGACCAACGTGGGGAGTAAAAGTTATAAAATTTCTGGAGTTCTGTACTTAACATCATATGTATGTAATTAAGTTGAGAACGTGAACTTTCTGTGACACAAGAATCTGTGTCATATACCACAATGTAATTTGTGTTAAGAGTTCCAGTTTGTACTACGAGATTTTAAAAAATCATGGAAGAACCCTTATAGCAGTCCTTTTATTTTTGTTGGTGCTGAAGTGTTAGTATTTTTAATGCTTAACATTAGAATATATATTAGTAGGTTAAAATTTATTTGTATAAGTTACATTTGTGTAACATGCATAATACTCCATAGGTTGAATATTAAACAGCAATGCTTGGGTGTTTGAGAGCCATAATTAGAATACTGACTACAAATTGCCAAAATTCAGTAAGTCAACAAACCAGTTAACAACAACAAAAAAACTCAAAGATGTTAGGTTTCATAGTGCTTTTCCTTAATTTAGTTTGTCCATTATAGTCTATTTTAATTTTTTGTAGTATTATTTAACGTGCCAGGAAATGTCTTATAATAGAATTTATAAAATAATGTAGTTTCAGTAATATGAATACTGTCTTCAGCATTCTGCTTTTAAATCTCAGATTAAGATGTTTTTAAGGGATTATCTAGTTTGTTGCATAAGAGAATGTCTTTGGTTTGTAACATTATCCAATTTAGAATTTTGATACCAAATGTTCACTTGTAAAAAATAAACGGAATAATTAGTGTGTGTCATTTTGTTGTTAAGACAAAATAAATTGTAAAAAGAAAATACATATCTCTATTAACACAGAACAATAATTTTTCATTTGGGGTATTGCTTTCTAATGTTTATCCAGGTACATGCCTTTCCTCCCCACACACCCATAAATAGACTATTCATGTTACTGAAAAACATAGTCCCTGCCTACTGTCTTTTTGTGTGTCATGCTGGATATTTAAAGAATAGAGGATTGGTTTACATATATATCATTGACCTTAAGTGGGTGAGTTACAGGTGAAGTATAATAAGCAAGCCTAAAGATGTAAATTCCAGTTGAAATTTGGACATTTATTTGTCTTTTGTTCCATTGGGAAGTGAATAAGTGAGAGAAAGCTCCTTTTAAATATTGCTATGGATTTTTGCACTTCAGGGTTTACTTCTGTATCTCATTTTTATTATTAACAATAGAGGTTCACAAATATGGTAAGTATGGATTTAGATTTGGTACATAGATAGAAAGGTCATATATTCTGATGTATTTATATGAGTGAAAATTTGGTAACATTTAAAAAAAAAGACAGCAATTAACTCTTTCTTTATGATCACACAACAGTGATTGATAAAGATTTTTCATTCCATTTAGTGACTGTTAGGTGAAATCCTTGTCCTTTGATGTTGCCTTTTTTTCTTTGCTCGTGGATGAGGGACATATTTCTTAAGTACTGAGGTTTGGACAGCAAAAAATACTTGCTTTTTATCTTAGATTGAGAATAGTTTTATTTGGGGAGGGAGTCCTCATGTTTCCTTATATTAAAAAGCCCTTTAAAATGTAATATTATTAGGCCTCACTGTATGACCCTGGGCTATTTTCCTACCCCTTTCTCAAAACTAAATGGTGCTCCCTAAATGTAATCTGTGCTTTGTTCCTTCATTGTTTGCATTCGTTCTAGTCTCTGGTCTTCAGCTACTTTTTCATTCTTCTCTTCCTAATATTAACTGCTTATCCTTGAGGACCCAATTCAGGTGTTAATTATCCCTGAATTTCTGAATTATTCTTTTCCCCAAACCCTCAACAGAATTACGTATCCCTTGCTTTTTGTTGTCATAACAGCATATAAGTGGCTCTTATAGCAACTGTGAATCATAGATATGTCACTGTTATTAAGAGTGGGGCATGTGGAAATCTTGTCATCTGCAACTACATGGAGGGACCGTGATGGCGTTGTGCTGAGTGAAACAAGTCAGGCAGAGAAAGACAAATGCCATATGATTTCACTCATATGTGGAGTCTAAAAAACAAAACAAATGAATAAGCAGAACAGAAACATATTCGTAGATACAGAGAACATTTAATGATTGCCAGAGAGGAGGGGAGTTGGGGGATGAGTGAAAAAGATGAAGCCATTTAGAAATAAAAATCAGTAGTTACAGAATAGTCATGAGGATGTAAATAAAGTACAGCATAGGCAATATAGTCAATAATATTGTAATAATTATGTATAGTGTCAGATGGGTCTAGATTTATGGGGGTGATCAGTTAAGTTATATAAATGTCTAATCACTGGGCTATACACCTGAAACTAATATAATGTTGTACATCAACTGTAATTGAAAAATACAAAAATATTTCAAAAAGTGGAGCCATGTGTTATCCATCTTTATCCATCCTCCAGAACAAGCATTTAGTGAACATTTGTTGAATTGAAATGTTTAGAACACCACCCTTCTCATGATTAAGAAAACAGCTTGCCTCATTAAATTCCTTGATCCATAGGGGCCCTCATTCACCATGTTTCTCGCACACCCTTTTCCCACCTGTTACACTGTGGTTGTTGGTTTCCATTACTTCAAGAGTAATCAGAGAGGGATCATTTTTGTGTGGATGGAATGCAGGGAAAGTGGCTTTTGACTCTTTGTTGCTATGAGTTTCATTTCTTCTCCCTTTTTTGCAGGACCCTAATCGGAGTGTTCATACCAGCAGCAGCAGCAGCAGCAGCAGCTGTAGCAGCAGCAGCAGCAGCAGCAGCAGCAGTAGCAGCAGCAGCAGTAGCAGCAGCAGCTGTAGCAGCAGTAGCAGTAGCAGCAGCAGTAGCAGCAGCAGCAGCACCAGTTTTTCAAAGCCTCACAAGTTAATGAAGGAGCACAAGGAAAAACCTTCTAAAGACTCCAGAGAACATAAAAGTGCCTTCAAAGAACCTTCCAGGGATCACAACAAATCTTCCAAAGAATCCTCTAAGAAACCCAAAGAAAATAAACCACTGAAAGAAGAAAAAATAGTTCCTAAGATGGCCTTCAAGGAACCGAAACCCATGTCAAAAGAGCCAAAACCAGACAGTAACTTACTCACTATCACCAGTGGACAGCAAGATAAGAAGGCTCCTAGTAAAAGGCCCCCCATTTCAGATTCTGAAGAACTCTCAGCCAAAAAAAGGAAAAAGAGTAGCTCAGAGGCTTTATTTAAAAGTTTCTCTAGTGCGCCCCCGCTGATACTCACTTGTTCTGCTGACAAAAAACAGATAAAAGATAAATCTCATGTCAAGATGGGAAAGGTCAAAATTGAGAGTGAGACATCAGAGAAGAAGAAATCCACTTTACCGCCATTTGATGATATCGTGGATCCCAATGATTCCGACGTGGAGGAGAATATGTCCTCTAAATCTGATGTGAGTAGTCTTGTTGACTTCCCTCCTTTCCCTCCTTAGTTTTCAGATTTTATTTCAAATGGTTTCAAGATAAAGAATGTGGAAAGAAAATGACAGTTGAGCTATAACATGGTAGCATGGAAGCACCGAGAAATGAATTTTCTTAACTAATGGAAAGAAGGAAATTAAATCATTAAGAACTCTGCAAGTTTTTAGGCTGTGGTTTAAATTGTTAAAGGAAAAATATATTCCATAGTATGATAATGGTTGTTTGGAGAGCAGCAGAAGAACTTAGATACTCATTAGAGCTTAGTTACTATGCTCTTCAGTGATTGCTGATTTAGGAAGGTAGGGATGCAATAAAATGAATACAAAGGACAATAAATTTAAAAGAGAAACTAAGAAAATATTAGGGTGCAGCTATAATCTTGGCCTTATTGATCAATGGAATGAAAAAATTTGTTTACATAAATGGAAAGCTAGTGGTGGTATTTTAAAAAGGTTTTATCTAGGCAAAATTGATATAGCAGTATACTATACATATATATAATTTGATAAGTTTCAACATATATATGTGCCTGTGAAACCAGGTGAAAGTATTTTGAAAATGAAATATTTCATTTTTTTCACTGTATAGCCACTGATTTAAAAGTACAACTGTGCTTTCCATATCCGTTTTCTGGTAGTAATTATTTTACTGTGATCTTCATTACAAGTTTTTTCTGATGAGTGGGATTATCTTTTGTGGGTACCTAAAAGACCATCTAATGTCCCACCAAAATGTTACCTGATGTTGAGATTTAAACTTATAAATACAGATTTCTCAGAGTTGGAAGGGAAGGGATTTTCAGGTTATTTATTCTAACTTACCAGTGTAAGAAATCTTACACTTTACTCACAAGACTATTATTAGTTCAGAAGGTATTCGGTTCTGTTTCTGGAGAATAGAATAGAAATTTTATTTACTATGAAGTTATCTCTTCCTCACATTTCCATTTTTTCTCCTTTTGACCTTCTAACCATTACTTATCCATCATGATCAGTCCCAATAATCTTACTTTGGCTTGTCAATATTTCTAGACAATCGTCAAGGAAAATGTATGGCTAAAAATTACTGGCAATTTTAGAACGCTACTCTTTCTGTTCCAAGAGGTCACTTCACAACTGTTCCTGGTTCAAATGCTGGCAAGGGGATCTCAGTAACAGATTCTCTCTCCTGAGTTTGCACTGTTTTTAACTGAAAACCAGCCAGAGTTAGAACATGGCATCAATATCGATCTCTAGTCATCCAGAGACAACTTTCTTTCCCCCTGCTCTCTATAGCTAATCTTGAAATTTAAATAGAAGACCATTATTAGGAGCAGAGTAGCATGTAAAATACTGGAGCCCTAACTGGTGTAGCTCAGTGGATTGAGTGCTGGCCTGAGAACCAAAGGGTCACTGGTTTGATTCCCAGTCAGGGCACATGACTGGGTTGCCCACCAGGTCCCCAGTAGGGGGCAAGTGAGAGGCAACCACACATTGATGTTTCTCTCTCTCTTTCCCTTTCTCTAAAAATAAATGAATACAATCTAAAAAAATAAGATAAGAGATTGAGTAATTCATTTTAGTGTTCGGTAAAGGCTTTATAGTGATAGTTTATGAAATGGAGATGAGAGCTAGTGAGTTTGTTCCAATATCAACCATTTATTTTTCCTCCTTTTTTACCTCTCATTTTAAAACAAAACTTGTTCTTAAGGCAGATGCTACTTGGAACTTTTTTTGTATGCTTGACTTTCCCTTCAAATCATCCTTAAATGTTCAGTGATGTAGTTGGGATGTGATTAGGTTATCAAGATTGTCGAGTTTAGCAACTTTGTTCTGACATCGTGCAATTCTTCTAGAACAGAGGTTTTAAAATTATGGGTGGCGATTCACTGGTGAGCCATGAAATCAGTTTAGCATGTCATCACCAGTATTTTTTTAAAGTTTAAACACATTGTAATTAGTATAGGTAAATACTGATTTGTGAAATTTTTATTTCAGAGGGTGTGTCATTTCTTATAAGTAAGTCATAGTCAAAAATTTTAAAGGCATCTTTCTTGAATGTTCATTTATTTGTGAGACTAATGGCATTCACAAAGCAGTACTTAATGCTCCTTCTACATGAAAGTAACACAGATTACCATATTTTACTGTGTATAATGTGCACTTTTTGCCCAAATTTTTGAGGAGAAAATAAGGGTGTTCATTATACATTGGTAATACTAATTCCATATGTGTATAAATGTTTTTTAATTCTTTTATTTATGCTTATGCATTAAAAGTGTAACTCTAGAAAGCAATAACAATATCTGTATGTGAAATAATACCCTGGAATATAGTAATTGGTTTTGTTTCTGAATATAAACAAATACAAAATTGAATTAAAAAATTAAAATGAAATATTCTTTTCCTGAAAGTTTGGGCCCAAAATGTGGGTGTGTACTATACATGGGAATGCATTATATACAGCAAAATATTGTATCTTTCTCTTTAGATAATTTTCTGTATTCTCATTTTTGTATGACTTTTCTTATAAACTTTATGTCCAACTTGGTAAAACAATACAATAAAAATTTTTTGGAATGAAGAGTTACAATTATAATTTCTTAAAGTAGATAGCAAATTTTTTAAATGATTCATGGCATATTAGAGCTACATATCCAGTGATCATATAACAGGAGTGTTTGTAATGTGCAGATCATCACAGAGTAAGCCTCTAAAGACTTTTCAGGTATTATTTCAGTATCAAACCCAACAACTGTACTTTCCTTATCAGTTATTTTATGGTAGTAATGCTCTTATTCCTCCTGCTATTAGTTTAATTCTCTAAAAGTAGGTGCTGGAACAGAAGAGAATTGACAATAATAGTTCCAAGTAAGCCAGGGCCCAAAAGACCTTTCTGTGAGCAAGGAATGATAAGAGGGCTTAAATTTCGTTTATTCAATTGTAAAGATAGCCTTTGTTTGGCCTTTCTATCAGTTCTACCTGGTGTCCCTCATGTCGGCAAAACAGAAGGAATAAACAGGAGGCGATGGTAATGGGGAGCCCTAGCAGCCCGAAATGTCCCTCGGCCAGTAACTGCTTCGGTGGTAGCTTGGGGCAGGCCCAACTTCAGGGGGCACCATTCACACTGTCCTGGTGACGAGTGTGTCTGCATCTGAGTAAGTGGGATCAGGTGACCTGATCTTTCTAAAGTCCTTTCCAGCTTCATTATTTAAATATCAGCCAGATACAAGAGGAATGGGGTGGTAGGTAATTTTAGACACAGTGGGTGGAAATCATGGACATTGGAAACAGAAGAAAGAAAGAAAAAAATGATTGGAGAGTGTGAAGAATTAGGAAGGGCTGGGGCAAGATTATTTACCTGGTATGTCTGTAAAGAAAACATCTTGCTTTGGTACAAGTTAGTTACAATTAAAAGGAAGAACCTTTTAAAGAAGTTTTTTTTTATAAACTAGATTCAGGTTTTACATAAAAATAAAAATCACTGCTATTGAGATGGATTAGGAAGCTTAGATGTTGTTTATTGTTGTTGTTCAGATTTTTATATACTTGGTAAATGAGAAGAGAAAAAGAGAAAGTGCATTCATGGTTCATATGCCTGCATGGTTTTGGGGGATCACATATCTGTTGGTGGGTGTTTAGGTAGGTAGGTAGGTAAGTAGGCAGACAGGTAGTCAAGGAACCAGGTACTTAGGAGCCTGTACTCTGGTGTCAGACATGTAGACTGTGATTTGAATCTCACCTCTATGTGTGATCTTAGGCAAACAATTTGACCTTCTCTTTTTCCTAGTTTTTGGTTTTTGTGTGTGAAATGGAGATTATGATAGTATTACATTTTTAAGATTATTGTGAAAATAGTCAATCTAAGTAAAGCACATAGTATACTAATGTAAAAATGTGAATTAGCAGTTACTATGTATGATTTGGCTTCTGGAAACCTTTATAACCTACCTGAAGCATTGAAATATTTTTTTGATTTTCAAAAATACTACAGAATTTATCTTTTTTAAATGTGTGGCTTATATGTTTTAAAGGGGAAAAGGTACTTGGAATATATATCATGTTGCTCTGAATTTTGTCTTAAGATATTGATACTCATGTGTTACATGTGTCCTGTGGAAAAACACAGGACAAGGTTTTTTAAAAATTTTTACTCCAGAATGTAAAGCTCCTTTTAATTAAAGAATAGTTGATATACTATATTATATTAGCTTCAGGTATACAACAGTGATTTCACGTCTATATATATGATACTTTATGAAGTGATCACACGAGACGTCTAGAAACCATCTATCACCATACAAAGTTATTGCAACATTATCGACTATACATCGTATCCCTGTGCCTTATTTGTGTTATAACCATAACTTCGTACCTCTTAATGCCCTTCCATTTGGCCTACACCCCTCCCCACTGCCCAACTCTCTGGCAGCTATGAGTTTGTTCTGTGTATCTATGCATCTGTATGTTTTGTTGTTCAGTTTTTAAGATTCCACATATAAGTGAAATAAATATTTATCTTTCCCTGGCTTATTTCCCTTAGCATAATACCCTCTAGGCCCATCCATTGTTGCTGCAAATGGCAAGATTGTTTTAATCTAAGTTGAAATACTGTTTATTTCACTGGAAATAAAAAAGAGTGATCCAACTCTGTGTCCACCTGCCACAGGCTTTTGGGCCAAAGACTCAGAAGCAGGGACATCTCACCAGGGTCATTCCCAAATCCAACACCCACTGGAAGCAGGAGGCATGGAGGTGGCCTAGCCCCCACCACAGTTTCTGCACACAAAGACACCTGCTAGGAGAACAGAACAGGAATGGGAAGCTACAGAAGTATTGAAGGACAGGGAAACAAGCAGGAGAGAGGGAGAAGGAAGAAGTGGTCAGAATTTAGCAAGATATATTAAGGTCCATGGTTCATGAAGGATTAAACACAGAGCCAAAAAGGTCCTGGAGACTGGCTACCACGATGGGTGTATTCCCATGCACAACCACAGCTTGGAATTTCAGCCTACACACATCCAACCTCAAGCTTTAAAAGGCTGAATACCAAGCCCGATCCACATACTGTTCTTGCTCACATCAGGCCATGTTGTACTGGGAGTTTGTACAGCTGCCGAAGCTTGAGAGAACTGACCATTGTACCCAAAACCATAGCCCTCTTCAACAGTGCAGACAGGTGCTGTAGCACAACACAGGGGGCTCCAATCCAGCCCATAATATGAAATAGAAGCTTCAGTAACAGCAGCAGCCTGGGTTCTGGACTTGTGGCAGCTAGGATAGGGTCTGCTCTGTGTAACTATATGCAGAGGCAGCTGCAGCTGCCACTGCCTCGTAGGACCGGGCAGCAAGGAACACTGTTGTGGTAGGCACAAAGCACTCAGTAAGCATTATTATAATACAATGAATCCCCGTAGCTCATGGTGTAAGGTGTATGCACTACTTCATATTGCTCATTATATTGCTTGGTAAAGTCAGCTACTCTCCCAAACAATCTATTGAACATTCTTTGGACCAGTACCCCCCTTTCCCACACTGGTAGCAGCACTCTGGTCTCCCATCCTGGGTGCAGTCCTAAGTCAGCTGGTAGACAACTGCACATGGGTTTGTTTGCCATGAAGCTGTGCTGTCAAGGCCCTTGATGGCCTCCACTGCATCCTCAACCCGCTCCATGGGTATGAAGGCATAATCTTTCAGATGTCATATTCATAACTGGACTGTACTCCTCAAACCTGGCCTGAAGCTCTTTGCTGGTACAAGTGGGACTGATGTGGGCAACTTCATGGGGATTTTGCTGTTATTGTTGCTGGCTTCCACATTGAGATTCACCCTGTGCAGCTCGTAATGGTGCAGGTTGCATATGGCATCCTCTGTTGCTTCCTTGTCCTCTATGTGCAGAAAACTGTAGTTCTTAATGATGTCACATTCCAGCAGCTTCCTGTACTGCTGGAAAAGCATGCAGTCTCCTGCTCTGTAGCCTCCCGGGGCAGGTTTCCTGTGAACAGCTTCACCATCTCGACACTGCCCACTGGGAAATCAGCAGGAACTTTTCCTTGCAGTACAGATGCTTCTGGCAGCAAATGCCAAGATTTTGATGCAGGCTTCCAGGAGTCTGGGGACTTGAGGGTAAACCACCCATTGTGGGTCCTTGGCTTTGGGCAGGAGAGAATTCAGATGAAAGCCAGCATAAAGTTTAAAGTGAAAGTGAGTTTATTTGCGAAGTGGTGAGACAAGGGAGTAGGCTTCTCTACAGACAGAGCCCCCTATAGCAAAATTTGCTTCCTTTATTGAGATTTATTAATGGGGTGGTAGGGTATTCAATATAGGGGAGGAATATTTGGGATCTTCCCAGGAAAGGCGTGGAGATTTCTCAGAGGAGCTGGGTTGGTGATTTTGTGTTCCTTTGTGGGCCTTCCTTTTGATCACTGCAGTATGGGATGTGTCATTTAGCATGTTAATGTATTGCAATGAACTGTAATGAGGCTAGGGGTTATCTAGTCACCATGTTGGATTAAGATGGTTTCTGCTGGTTTTAAGCCATAAGTCCGGTGGGGAGTGGTGGTCTTACTTCCTGTTGACAGTTCTTGTACCTTTTATCAATTGTTGCCACATGACCATATTTCAATTTCATTCTTTTCTATGTCTGAATAGTATTACATTGTGTGTGTGTGTATACACATATACATACCACATCTTCTTTATTCATTCATCTGTCAGTGGTTACCTAGGTTGTTTCCATATCATGGCTACTGTAAATAATGCTTCAAAGAACATAGGAGTACATACATCTTTTCAAATGCGTCTTTTTGTTTTCTTTGAATAAATGCCCCAAACTGAAATTGCTGAATTGTATGGTAGTTCTCTTTTAAATTTTTTGCAGAACCTCATACTGCTTTCCATAGTGGCTGCACCAATTTATAATCTCAACAACAGTTCACAAGGGTTTCCTTTTGTCTACATCTTTATCAACTCTTGTTTCTTACAAAGATTCTAAGTTTTAAATTAAAAGTTAAGCCAATGTTTCCAGGTATTCTTTAGTTTTCTAATTAAATGAGATAAAGGACAAGAACATACCTATCACTGCATTGAGCAGGAACTTGGTAGTTGTTTATTTTTTTTTAAATTGCTGTTACTGTTAAAAGAAGACTTACTAAGAAATGATTTTATCTTTGGGTTACTATTAATATGACTGAAAGTAATTTTAAAATGTATTTTGTATTTCCTGAAATGTTTCTCATTTTATAAAAAAATCTGATATTGCCACATGAAAGTCCATTAGTAATTTTCCCTTACAGAATTTGGGAGGTCAGGTGGGAGGGTAGGTAGGGAGGCAGAAGGACTGTTTTCTGGTGGATGAGCATTTAGCAAACTCAGAAAACATGATAAAGGCATGTTTTTGCTATGTATGTGAATGTTAGCATTAAGAAAATGTTGCACTCAAAAACCTAGATAATTCCCATTAGAATAAAGCTGTTCTTGGTTTATGAATTTATCATTTTGTGGCCGTAGTGGTCATTTATGGAAAGTGACTGTTCTTACTAGTGACAATGTTAACTAGAAGCTTAGGAAAGAGTAAGGGTCTGAGTGTATCAATAGCAAACAAAAGTTTGTAGTTGTGGTTTGTATTAACCTGTTTAAACTTTACTTAACAAAAAAGAGCCCAGATATCTTCACTCCTCTTGTAATTTCCTAGTTTTTGTTTTTCATATAACTCTGCTTCTCTACTGAGTTGATCTTATTTTGTGATATGAGGGAGTTTGGTATTCATAGCAGGGAATGAGGGGAAAAACAGTAAAAGAAAATTGAAATAACCGTTTATGATCGTATTCGGTTATGGTAGTAATTTTCTTATCATTGCCTTGACTTTTTTGCCTTGCTTTGTAGAAATTTAATCATAATTTAAAAGTGCAGAAGTTGAAAGTTTTAATTATCTTTCCTTGAAAATGGGCATATTACATTTGGTAAAATGTTTCATACTTCAATCTGCAGTGTGAGACATGAGATTTTAATCATGTCTTTTGATAGTTTTGGCTTACCAAATTGCTTTCTTGGATAAAAATCTTCTTGAGGGAGAAAGACAAAAACTCACCAGATGGGAACATTTTTCCAAGGGAAAAGTGGTAGTTCAGATACAAGATAAAGACTTCAAACCACCTTAGCAGAAGTCTCTTTTGAAAAGAAAAAAAAAAATGGCAGGAGAATGAAAAAGAAACTTCCCTTCTTTTGTTGTGCCTCATTTCCTCCAGCCCCACCCTGTTCCTTGCCCTGTTTAAAACTGTCTGGCAGTAAATGTCTTGCTGTTGAAGCATTGGCCTTAGGTTTTATATGATGGAAGGTTGTGGCAGTAAGAGAAGAAGGTCTTTATTGTGTTTTCAAAGTGGCTTTTTAATGACTTGTAATTCCAGCACATGCAAGAGCTGTAAAGTCTGTAAGTATGGTGAGTGAGCAGCTGGAGAGGCCATTTATTAAAGGGCTGCCGTGGCTCTCCAAGGGGGGCTCTCATTCTGGAACTCCTGTTCTTTGTGTTTTATAACTGGAGGTAAAAATACCTGAAGAGTTGCAATTCTTCCTCTGGTAGATTCACCTCAGCGTGGTACATTAAGTAAAACAATTGGAAGAAAGTTACCTTTGTTGGGTTCATGGAGAAATTTCACCTGACCTTGTTGTTTTTTGTGGGTTTTTTGTTAGATATAATCAGAAGAAGGTGGTGAGGTCAAGCCAATGAACTGTTCCTTTATTCAGCCACGTTTCTGGCTTACTTTAAAAAACAGACTTGAAGCAATTACAAACAATTTTTTTTTAAACAGAGTTAGAAGATTTTTCTCTTCCTTGTTTGGGTACCATACTAAACCCAAATATTTTCTCAGTTTTATTTATTTTTTTATTAGGAACTCTTTTTTTACTTTGAAAACATTTTACACTTACAGAAAAATTGCAAGAGTAGTATAGTGAAATTGCCACTTAGCCTTTACCTGGATCCTCCAATAATTAACAATATGACATACGCACTTTCTTTTTTTCTCTTTTTATTTTTTTAAATTTAATCTTTAATATATTTTTTCCCATTACCATTTAGTCCCTTTATACCCTCAGGATGAAGGCTAGTGGGTGGGGGGAGATTAGAGGGTGGAGGGACTGAGCAAGAAGGGAAAAGGACTCACAGCCATGCACGACAGTGTGGTGATTGCTAGGGGGTAGGGGGTATAAGGGGAGTAAATAGTAATGGAAAAATACAATAAAGATTAAGTCAGTTTTTAAATTAAATAATTCCTTAGAAGCCTTAGCTGAGGGCCATGAATAGACAGGAGACTCTGTCATTGTAGAGTTGGTTATCATCAGTAATTGCCCAAACTTGGCATTTTCACTTATTTGAATTGAGTTTTTTCTCTCTCAATAATTTCCATGAGCCTCCTTTAAGAGAGCTGCTTTGCCTATTCAATACAGTATTATTTCTGAGTCTAGGCCACATGATCTTTATGTAATTGTCCCATCTGCCATCTTTATACCCGAAGTCAAAGATGTGACTCAACATGATTTTGCATAACTAGACTTACCATGCCATAGGCATACCTTACAGTTCCAGCTCCACTTTCCTTGAGTGCTTTCTATGTGCTAGTCCTCATTCTAAGTACCTGATTTGGTTTAACTCCTTTAAGCCATGAAACTGAGGCTACAAAGTTTAGAAACATGAGCATGGTTGCCATGTTTAAAGTGGTAGAGCCAGAATTTGATCTATGGTAGGGAATGCCCTGAAGAGGAGTTTTGGGATGAAGCAAATTTTATTTTCCCATGAATTCATGTTACAATTGCAGAGATGGTGTTGTGAAATTGGTGTCACTGCTGAGAAAACCTTTGATATATTCTTGTCCCATTTGTGAATCATCTTACTCTGATCTACCTATTGGTTTGGGTAGATCTAGGTTTTACCTAGAGCCTTCATTCAGGAGGTGATGGGTTTTCCTCATAGGTGGATTTGTCATCCAGAGCTGGAATTGAGGGAAGACCTGTGAAACATCCAGGAACCTCTAACTTCTCATTCACACTTGCTTAAAATCAAACAGACCCTCATGGATCTGGATTTCACATTGTTTTAATATGTCATCAACACATTTTCCCTGCTCCCAGAATTTTTCCCACCTGGTTTTGCATGGGAATTTATGTTTAACAGAGCTGAGCTGCAATATCGAGCTTTCCCAGAAGGTGCCACCAAATAACAAATGGTGTCCTCCAGTTTGAAGATTCCTTCTTTTTGAATCTTCTGGTTATATTTTGTAATTTCAGTTTTTACTCTCTTTACGATATTCAGAATGTAGGCTGTTCTCTCTCTGAATTAGGAGACAAGATAATGCAACAATATAGGTAGAGAGAGGATGGTTTTCTTTTGATGTCTGTGTAATTATTTAACTAAGTTTGAGAGATTGTTCTCAGTGGGTAACAATTTATGACTATAGACTTCCAAGGCAGTGTCAAGGTCCACAAAGAAAAATCACCCCTATGAGGCTTCTCTGGGTCACCAAAGGTGACTGCACAGTGAGATGTTCCCAGATAAAGTCGAAGATCCTTCTATTAGACAGGAGAAAATGGAAAGCATTTATTAAAGTGTTTGGAGACAATAGACTTTGCCTTTGAATTCAGAAAACATAGAGGATGGAGATGGGGGTAGTGCTGAGATAGGGAGAAATATTTAGAATTGGTGACACAGAGAAAAGAAAAATGTTCTTGCCTTTCTAAGTCATGGAAAGAAAATGTATGTATAAGGTCTTAAGATGGTACTTTAAATAAATAAAATAATTACTAGAGTGTCCTGGTTTGAAGCCTCAGTGTTTAGAATCATATATTGTTTTTTAAAAGTTAAATTGTTGACCCTTGCTTTGTTTTGTGGTCCTTCTATTTTTTTAATATGATAAACTATCATTGTCATTTTGAGTAACTACAAATGTTTCCTTCTAAACATGTTTATTTTTAATATTCTTTAAATACTTCAGTGATGTTCGATAGCATTTGAAAATATTCATGTGGTAGGTACTTCTATATATAAACACTGTATTAGGTGGTAGAGATGGTGCAAAACTAGGCTGAGCTTTGAAAAAAGGAAGGCTTGAATCAGTGTAGATAAGGGCCAGGTGGACAGGAGGAAGAGATTCTTTATCTGAGGAAACAACTTAAAAAAAAAGGACTGATGGCAAATTCAGGCAAGTTTGTACTGTCCTTACTGAAAACGAAGGGAGATCTTATACATGAAGCCCTGCAGTTAATTTATGAAATTGGTTTGTCATGGATGAAGAAAGCCTTATTGAACTCTACTCCACACTAGGATTACCCTGGACCCTTTTACTCTATATCCTCTTACGTAATCCATTCAATGCATGAGATAGTTTTGTACCCATCTTACAGATGTGGAAGTGGCAGAGCCAGAATTTGAATCCAGGTAATGACCAAAGCCTGTGCTCTTTTGTACTGTACCATACCACTGATTAAACCTCCTTGAAGAGAGAAATCACATCAAATTAAAAACAATGTGGTACTGATTACACCTTTTCAAGAAAAATCTAATTAGCAACATTAACTTTTCTCACCATCTGGCTTCCTCTGGTAATGGTGCCGCAGTTCAGTGAAAAGAGGAAAATAAGAAATAAAAACTAGCTCCGAAATTTGGATACTTGGCTATGAATTATAGTTGCAAGAATATCACCTGGTGTGATGTTCAAAATGCTGATCATTTTCTAATAAGCAGAACTGCAGAATGTATCAGAAAGCTGTAGTACTTCAGAGTCTGTCCAAGGGCACTTATTCACCAGTGTATTGTCTTATTAGAGTGTTTCATACCTTATACGAGGGGCAAGGACATGGCCAGAGTTTTCAGAAGAAATCCCCTTATCTAAAGGTTGTCCTCCTGAAGGCTATAAGGAACATAGGGCTCCCTTTTCCTGGTACCTAGCCATACCTGGCTAATAAATTATCTTCCTGGGCTTAGTAGGGATGGATGGTCTAGACTCTAAGCCACGGTCCAAGAGCATGCACTTGGAATCAAAAGACTAGACAGGTTCAGTTTACTGATAATGAACTGTAAAATGTGGATTTTAATTCTAATGATGAGATTACAGATGTGGACTGCTACTCAGTTATTCGTTCAAGCAATAATATTATATCACAGACAAACACCATTTGTACAGTAATTGTATTCTGTGAAAACGTGATATTAGTAGGTGTTCTTATAAGGATCTAGAGACAAAGCTGCTGTTTAGGAATTTAGCAATTTATAATCCATGGCCACAGTATATATATATATTTTATTCCTGCAACATGTTTCTAAAATGTCATTTTCCATTTGACCTAACCTTACATCAAAACTGGTAATGAAAGCAGAATCTTGCTGAAAGTTTAAAATGTTTGTGTCTGACAAATTCTACTTAAAGGTGACCTGATACATTTTCAGTAGTATAAAGTGCTCACTTCCTCTTTCCCATTATTTTCCAGTTTTGTTTTAATTAAAGCCGAACATTAAACTTGTTGCTGATCTTGTGATGGGGTATTTGAAAGTGCTAGCTTATCTGATAATCTGAGGTCAGAGTCTTGCTTCTCTTGCTTATCAAGATTGCCTTCATTGTCCAGCAACACGTCCCATGGCTTGTAAAGATAAGCCACGCATCTTCCTCCTTGTTTTGTGTAATACAACCAATGAGTCTCATTGTTTACTCCTCAAAAACTAAGGTTTGAAGGAAACAGGTGGTATCTCCCATGCTGCCCATCTCCTTATCCTCATTGTATGAATAATTGTTGTCTCACTTCATCTTTAGAAAACCTTAAAGATTTAAGACAAAGTTTAGAAACTGTGAACAACTACCTTTAATACAGCATTTACTTCATGATTGAGAAAATCATGGGATTTTTAAAGCAGAAAGAGTTCAGAAACTTCCTTTTACAACTTGCATTTTGTAGAGGAGAGCTTGAGGCCAAATTTTACAACTTGCCCAACATCATGAAGCTCTCATTCCCTGTCCCCCGAAAAGGCCCTAGGATGCAGGTTGTCAATTGGGGTGCCATTATTGTTTCCAATCCTTCATACTCCCTCATGTCTTTCCCAAAACATTTGGGAAAATGTTTTGCCACTTGAACATTTTAAAGTGGTTCCTAATGAGTTGTTTATATCCGTTAGACATAAGGCTGGTGTCGCCTCTTGGTCCCACCTCTTAGTCTGTGACCCTTTGTTGAATAAACGAATGTTACATTTCATCTCCTCAGCAGAATTGTACCTGAAAGCCTCATGTCACGTCTAAGGTGAAGGTTGTGTGTAAGTCTCAGTGGATAGTATGGAGATTAATTGGCAAAAATTTTGATAGACTTGATTCCTGGTCCTTGATTATCTCTGGGAAATTATCAAGCAGGATAATCATGGCTATATATATTTAGGAGAGGGATCATTATGCAAAACAGAAAATGACACATTTAGGTATCTGGGGAATCAAAAGTCTTAATATGCTTAATAATAGAAACATGGAAAGGACTTATAAAACCTACAATATCTGAATTCTTCTCCCTCTTACCCTTCAGTATCTTCAGTATCCATCTCTGTGTCCTGAGTTGTTCCCCTGAGTCTCTCTACATACGTACCAAGATGACCTTCACACCAAACAGCCAGCTGCCCACACACATACCCACCTCTAACTTTTCAATTAACCCTTATGCTCTTCAGACTCTAGTTTCCTCATTTTCTTTCCCTCCACTGACAGACATCTCAAAAGCTCCCTTTTTCCTCAACCCACTGTGCTCTGGCTTTTGCTCTTGGAAACTATTCTTAAAACTATCACTTGAAAAGGTCACCAGTGCCTTCCAGATTCTAAATGTAGAAATCATTTTCTAAGCACTTGATTTTACCTTTCTGGTACCTTTAGTTTGCTTTTCTGTTCTATTTCTTGGCTCTGTTATACCTACCATGACATCTTTAAGTGCTCTCTGCCAGTCCCCTCTGCCAGCTGATCCTTTTCCACCACCTGTAAACTGGCCATCACTAGTCTCCTTTTCTATGATATAATCTTCTGCTGGACAATCACCTATTACCTGTCTCTTCTCTCTTCTTTTTCCCAGGCCCTTTTCCATATACCTATACAAAATACAAATTATGGAGGAAATATGCAATGAATATTAAACAACTAGCTAAAATGGTGTTATTTATTTTCAAAATATTATCTTTAATGTAGCCATATTTATGAAGCATTTTATTGTTAGAAAACCTCAGATACCAGATGGTCTAAGCACCAAATTTTCTCTAGTCTTGCTTTTTGTAATCTTTTATTATGGAGAACTTAAAATATACACAAAATATGCAGAATAATATAATGAATCCCCCATTTTCCCATCACTCAGTTTTCACAATTATTATTTTTCTTAATAAAGAAGGCTTTATTTTATTTTATTTATTTTTTTATCCTCACCTGAGGTCAGGCTTATTGATTCTAGAGAGAGGGGAAGGGAAGGAGAGTATGAGGGAGACAAACATCAATGTGAGAGAGACACATCGATCGGTTGCCTCTCCCATGAGCCACGGGACAAAACCTGCAACCCCAGCATGCATCCGGGTCCAGAATTGAACCTGCAGCCTTTCAATTAATGGGACAATGCTCCAGCCAACTGAGCCACACCAGCCAGGGCTCAACAGTTATTAACTGATGGCCAACCTTGTCTCAACTGTAGCACCATCTACTCTTCCCCCAATATAATTTTCAATAAAACACAGGTTCCTTATTATTCACAAATAGATATCTCAATATGAATAAAAGATAAGGGCTTTTTAAAAACAGAACTGAAGAATCATCATATCTGAACAAACTAATAATTCTTAATGTCAAATTTCTGGGTAAATTTCCAGTAGAATCAAAATGTCATAAATTTTCTTTTTGTTTTTACAGTTTGAATCAGAATCTAAATTAGGTCCATATCTTGCTGTTTATAAAATTATCTTTCAAATTTGTGATATAGATGTTCTCCGTCATCTTTCTTTTTTCACATTAAAGTGTAAAGAAAAAAATTAGTTGTCATGTAATTTCTCAGTTTGAATTTTGCTGATAGTATCTTTGTGGTGTATTTTCTGTAAATTAGAGGCATGGCCAGATTTAAGTTTTGGTTTGGGGCAAGACAATTTTATGGGTAGAGTTGTATTCTTTCATCAGGAGGCTTGTAAGATGAGGTTATTCTCTGTGTGTGTGTGTGTGTGTGTGTGTGTGTGTGTGTGAGAGAGAGAGAGAGAGAGAGAGAGGTTAGCACTCACTGATGCCTCTATGTATGAATCATTAGGGGTTGTGGATTGGTGGTATTTTCATTTCATCGTTTTTTCTTCATTTATCAGCCAGATTTCACCAGTGAAGAGAAACTCTTTATCTTTTGTGTAACTAGAGAAAAAAATACCCCTTGTAAAGGAAAATAAAACATGGTGCATGATTCTCCCTCAGTACCCCTTCTTCCTTTTTTTTAACCAGTTTTCAGAAGAACGGATTTTGTTCCCTAACCTCCAACAATGACCAATGTTTTATTAAAGCATTGTTTTAAGACTTCTTTAATTTGACCTTTCCCCTCTCCCTCTTTCTTAACTCTTCCTATACTTTAGTGATCCTAAAATCTTAGCAATCTTTGGTTCCTTGACCATTCTATGCTGCTATTTCAGTAGTGCAATGACCTTGGTCCTTAATGATCTGGTTAAGGGGTCTCTTTTTCTTTGAAGCTTTTCTACATAGTCTGCCCTACCCAAATTAACTCCTGCCCCTCCTTTGTACTCCCTCCACTAACAATGCATGTATACTTTGATTATAGTTGTTATTTTCTCATATTAAAGTGTTTTTCTCCTAATCAGTGGGATATTTTCAGGGCAGATATGGTTTCTTAATTGTCTGATTTCACCAGCTTTTTACACTATGCCCGGCACTTAATTGGTGCTCAACAAATGTTTAAATAGTGCAAAGATGTATTTATATATATATAAAAATGCATATATATGTGCATTTTTATATACATATATGTATATAAAATACATCTACATATATGTATATGTATGTATTTATGCATTTCTAGTTAAGACTCCTCTTAAGTGATTTCTGTATTTATAGTTGAGAAGGTTCTGTATCCTGAGGAGTCTCAACTGTAAATATATCCGAATGATCTAGCAATGTGATTTCTGGCCCCTCACCTGAAGTAGACAGGCCTTGAGGAATGGGAGAACTCACCATATAAATAAGACAAATCTTGGTCCTCTCAGAGGCACATTGTTCAGGGTATAGGCCACCTGCGTACAGATAACTTCACAGAACAAGATTCTGGGATAAATTGGCAGCCAAAGTAAGCAAGTTGTGTGCATTGGATTGCACTTTACTTACCTTTGCAGCCCTTGCCTTTTTGTTAGACTACATAAGCTAGCCAAGGAGTGTGGAGCTATCAAACACTCCCACAAAGCCACCTGAGGTTTTTTTTAAAAAACTTATTCTACCATGTAGAATATTAAACCGTAAAAATAACAAAGGAGAGACAAGAACCACAAATTAATCTTTTATCGAGACAGCAGAGGGATGTGAGAGTCTAAAATCCCAAACATTTTTTGCTTCTGTATTTTAAAAAAGCAAATGGTTTTCAGAGAAATTTCAATAACAGGATGTTGAAGTGAAAGAAATATCTGCCTCTCTATTTCCTATAGAGACTGTGCAGTGGCGTGATAACATGAAAGCTATACGACCACCTTGTTTTTGCTGTCTGTGATTGTAAAATATGATTATATTTCCTCTGATGTTTATATGTGTTCTTGAAATTATTGGAACTGGTAAAATACCACTTGTATATTGTATAAAAGGAACTATTTTTCCCTCTTCTGTTTCCTCAGGTTGCATAATTATCACAACAGATCAGCTTCCAATTAAAAACCTTAATTTGGTTGTTAAAATATTTATTAAATCATCATATTTGAGTATCTGCAACCATGCAATAATGTTTATTGTGTATGTGGAAGAATGAATGAAAAAAGTTTTTAACCACAAGGAGCTAGCATTATTTTTTAAAAAAAGTTGTACTGAACACTAACACACTGAGAGAAACAAGATGTGAAGGATACAGTTAGGTCTCCTGAAGAACTATATTAGTTAGTTTTCAAATACATACTTAATTATACTCAAATGTATATTGAATTATACTAATTGGAGGCTGCTAGCATTTCTAAGGGTGATTTTTAAAGAATCATGATTACATTATAAACCTAAAATTATAACCAAGATAATTTATCACTATGGGAGGTTGAATCTATTAGGAGAAAAAATGAACTGAAGTAAGCAGCCATCATTTTGGAAAAAATATTACTGCAACTATCTTATCTTAAGAAAAGATAACACTCCAGCACATGTGCTTTGAAACTTTATTAAAGTAGCCTAAAACTTATAAATTGATGGATTCCCTCCTGTCTTCAGGTCTGGGGATTCTCTAAGTTAGAATTTACGTGCTGGTGGGTCCTGAACATCTGCCCTTCTACCCAGCCCTTATGAGCCCCTGCATAGGCTGCAGCCAGAGAAGCTCAACTGATTGGCCTGTGCTGATACCTGCTCTCCATTCCCCTATAAAACATGTTCACTGTTGCCCACCTCTGGTGGGTGCTTTCATCCTGTGCACTTCTGCTTCCACAGGTTGAATAGTACACTCATTATGAACTCAATATAGTTGTTTTGAAACATGTATGTCAATTCTCCTTGTAATCACATTAATTAATTGGTTCTGTTGCAACCTGAAGGGGAATCCCTGGAAAAAATTATTCCTCAAATTAGGTGTGAAACCCTAAGAGGAAAAATCATAAGAACCTAGAATGACACAGCATTCTAATAGCTTTGCAAGTCTCTGGCTTCTTGCTTATAGATGGTGATCATAGATAATGCATTGAAAGAAGTTTATGTAAAAGACTTTTAGACTACACTTAAAGAGAAAACTCCTAGATCCTACATCAAAAGATTGGTTGATTAATGTATATTTATAAACTTTAGAGTAAAATATCCAAGGGTGTGTGTGTTTTTTTTCTTTTCCCTAGTTCTAGTGTCTTCTACCTGACATACACTCACTAGCCTAAAATCTTGACTGCTCCTCACCCATGATTCTGGTACTATTTCCCCTTGATCCTTGACTTATGATGAACCTTACTTCGACAAGTTGTCTCTCCTTTCCTCCATTATTCCATTGTATCGGTGACAATCTTGTTCATATATCACCTCTTGCAGTGTTTTTTAAATGAGTTTATAGGTTCAGTCAGCTTTGGTACCATCCACACCCACCAATATTTTTCTTTAGCGGTGTTCTCATGTAAATGTATTCTGGACACAGGAATCTGCTTGTAATCCTAGTGTGTTGGACCAAGGAAAGCATATCATTTATATTTTGCTGTGGAACACAGACCATGCAATTGTATTTATTTTATTTATTTTTTTGACAACTAGTAGTCAATTTATTGAAAAGATTGAGTTAGGCATCTGCAACGGTGACTTCAACCTCAACTCCTGGCTCAATACTGATGAAAGTAATCTGCTTAACAATCTCAGAGGGGCTGTGCAAGTCAATGAGTCACTTGTGGATCCTCATCTGAAATCCATCCCAAGCCTTAGAACCCTCCCTGCAGGGAGTTTTTCTTGTAGTGATTCTCACACTCTTGGTAGGCATCCAAACTGGTCCTTTCACTTTGAGATTCTTTTTCTTTGTGTGTCTGATCAAGTCAGCACACACCTTCTCCAAAGACTTTACCTTCCAGCTGGTTAGAATAATTCTAATCGGGTGAATTGCCACCTCTGGTTCCAGGGGTGTCTTTCTGGTATCTTTAAAAGCCATCGCAGTGGTGTGTCTTCCTGACCGACTTGTTCCTTGGCGAGAGTGAACATCGGTGAGCCAGGAGAAGAAGCAGGTGGAACAGCGGTGAGCTGCAGCTGCAACTGCAACTTCCTCAAAAAGAGAATGTAATTTTATAAACCAAGTGAAAAACGTGTCCCAGAAAGAATCCTGAGACATGGGGAAAAGCCCCAGGTCTGACAGTTGTACTAACTTTGTCATCTGGGACAAAATAGTCAACCTCTTTGAGTCTTGATTTTATAATCTCTGAGATGTGAATAATATCTCCTAAAACTTTGTGATTCAGATGAGTAGCAAATAGTACCTGACACAGTTAGTAAATGCTAGTAAAATCTGAATATTTTTAAACTATGTCCCCCCCCCACATATTTTATTTATGTTTTAAAGTTTTTTTAAGATTTCATTTATTTATATTTAGAGAGACAGGAAGGGAGGGAGAAAGGGAGAGACACATCTATCTGTCACCTCTCTCACACCCCTAACTGTGGACCTGGCCCTGAACCCAGGTATGTCCCCTGACATGGAGTACAGTTGCACCAGCGACCTTTCAGTTTGCAGGTGAGCTCTCAGTCCGCTGAGTCACACCAGCCAGGGCAACACACACACACTTTTTGATAAAATGGAGGTCCTAGTAATGCTCACCTCAGATTGTTAGGATTATACGTGTAAAGGACTTTCCAAATTATAAAATAGTGCTCAAAAGATGTTAAAGTGATGACTTTATCTAAAAAAAAAAAAGTACTTAAAACACAGTCTATAGTAAGCATTTTATCCTTCTTAGTTGATAGATTTTATTCCACTTTCATGTGAATTTGCCATTGTGGATGCTTTGTTCGTATGTGTTAGTTAACTTTTGCCCAGTATGCTTCATCTTGTCTTGTGGTTAGGATTGTGAATTTTGAAGGTGAGGACCCTGTTTTCTTAGACAACAAGCCTATGTCTGTCCAAACCAAGAGGTCAGAAGATTCTGAAGTATAGTTAGTGACTTTTCTAAACAGGCATACCTTGTTTTATTGTGCTTACATTATTACACTTCATGGATGTTGCCTTTTTTACAAATTAAAGGCAAGAAAGACCCTCCACCAGCAAAAAGATTATGACTTCCTTTTTTGTAATACTCACTTTATTACGGTGGTCTGGAACTGAACTTGCAACATCACTGAGGTCTGCTTATACTTTGTTTACCTGCTGCTCAGCTGTCACTACTTTTGATGGTTTTATAGTAGCCAAAAGCCTATAAAAATGCAGACCTGCCTAGCATTTTTAATCAATCGAAGGACATGTAATGTACTACACAGGGAAGATTTATTTTATTTTCATTGTGTGTGGTTGTGAAGCATGTCAGTAAGTCAAAGGAAAAGATTTTAATTGTTACAGAGGACATTTAAAAGGTATTTAACCTAAATTTCTTCACTAAATGCCAAATTTTTCTTCAGGGGAGGAAAATGCCAAACTTTTTTGGTTAGTTCATTACAGAATAGGGAACACATAGCCAAAATCAAAAGGCAACACAGCTTTGCATTAGATTCATAGCTGCATGTTTTAACGTAGCTTTAAAAGTTACCCCATTAGTACCTTTTAAAGCTACCCTTAAAACGCCACTTTAAATCTGGCGTCAGACCTATTACTTTGACTATTATGAATACGTAGGAATATTTTTGAAAACTCCCATGGTCTTGTAAAGCCTCCAGGCTCTTATTAGCAGAAAAATCTTGCCTTCTGCCAGGGCAGGGAGCCAAGATAAGATCCTTAAGTAGATAACATTTAGCATTTGAAAAAAATGATAATGAAAGAGAAATCCACGTGGAGCTTTCGCATTGTTACCCATTTGAAATACCCACTATGGTGTTGGAGTCCAAGCGAGAAGATTAAGCAGATGTCAGGTTTGTTTCGGCAGGATTCACTGCTTACCCACCTTCCCTCCAAAACGTTTTATGCCCAGCATCCTGGGAAGGGTATTGACTAATTCATTTGATCCATCTGTTGCTTTGGGAGACACTTTGGGTTGGTTCCTCCAACTATTAGCTTCACAGGTGGTGACCAATGAACTTGGGGAGATTATAGCCTTTCATAACTCTTGCGGGACGTTTCTTTCACCTGTCCTTCTCTCACATGGGTCACTTTGGACTGCAGCCCCCCTAACCTGGAAAAAAAATTAGGGCATGGCTTACTATTTTTTTAAGAGGCTTTTTTTTTCCATTAAAAAAAAAAAGATGGAAATAAGCCAAGACTTTGTCTCTACTTTTCTCCTTTGTCTCCAAATTCTTTACCTAACATTTTATTCCTTGTTTTTTTTTTACCTTTTTCTGAGGTAGAAATTAAAAGTACTTTCCATGTTTATTACAAGTATATTTTAGTGCTAATGTCTAACACTTTGTGAATAATGATAACCCCCCAGCCAAAGTGTTATCTCACAGTTGTGGAGGAAAGTTAGAACTGATTACATATTCTGAGTACAGTTGTTCTTTCCTCCAGGTGGTAGAGTTATATACCCAGACATGGAGGTGGCATCCTCTTTGTGGACCCCAAACTTGCCTATTAGGGGTATTGACTTAAATTATTTCCTGCCTTATCTGCCCCACCCCCTACCCCAAGGCCTTTAACTGCTAATTCTCTCAGAGCCAGGTCACCAGTATGCTCAGTGTCTAGGTAGGAGGAAGTATAGCTGGATTCCTTAAAACTGCTCACCATCCTCTTGTTTTGCACAGCTGGCATCTTATTTTGTGTTCAGGTTGGAAGAATTTCTGTCCCCCCACTCCTGTCGCTCCACAGGTGGCAAATACTTGAAATCTTGGTGTTAATTCTGGAAGAGCTACCTTCCCTCAACCCATTCCCCCTCTTTGGGGCAGGGGAGGTTGATTCCCTCTGTTTGATCTCTCAGCCTGCTGCCAGAAGCCTGTGTGGGAATCCATCTATGCTGTGTTGTACTGGTGAGAATTCCACAAACTGTGTATGAATCATTTTCCTCATCTGGAAAGAAGAGGGATGAGGGCAGTAAATGATTTGATAGAGTTGTTATCAAGGAAAATTAAAGTGACTATAAATCTTTTTTAGATGTAAAACTTTGCAGGAATGATAACTCTTATTAATCAATGATGAAACACTTTCAAGTAAAGCATCAAATAATCAGAAATCAATTTATTGTGTGTTGAAGCATTGGCAATGTCAGTTATAAGTGTGTCTCAGGTTAGGGTTGACAGTTTTGCCTGTTACTCTAATTTTCTGTGGTTTTAAAATATACTGACCTATTCCTATTCAGTGATTAATACTCAATTGGCATTATTTTTGTCAGGTAATTAAGTAGTTATTTCAGGCCTACCTGTTAGCATAAAAAAGAGGACACTGCACATAGTTATAGTCTTCAATCTTTGGCCTGTCCATATATATTCAGTATAGTTTTCTTTTTTCTTTATTTTTAAAACAGTTTTTAAAAAAATTTTCTATTCATTGATTTTTAGAGGACAGGAGAGAGGGGAGGGAAAGCGGGAGAGAGAAAGAAAGAGAGAAAACCATTGTTTGTTGTTCTACTTGTTTACACTCATTGGTTGATTCTTGTCTGTGCCCTGACCAGGGATCGAACCTGCAACCTTGGCATATTGAGACAATGCTCTAACCAACTGAGCTACCTGGCCAGGGTCCAGTATAGTTTTCTAAAAGCAACTTTATTGAGATACAGTTTACACACCTACAATTCACTCATTTAAAGTGTATAATTCAGTGGTTTTTAGTATATTCACAGAGTTGTATAGACATTACCACAATCAATTTTAGAAAATTTTCATTGCCTTTAAAATAAACCTCATACCCTTTAGTTATCATCTTTCAATTACATCTTCTATAGCTCTGACTATCCACTAATCTACTTTCTATGTCTATAGATTTGCCTGTTCTGGACAATTCATATTAATGGAATCGTATAATACAATGTCTTTTTGATAGGCTTCTTTAACTTAGCACGATATTTTCAAGGCTCATCAGTTTTGTAGCATGTACCAGAACTTCATTTCATTTTATGGCTGAATAATATTTTATTGTATGGATATACCACATTTTGCATATCTCTTCAGTTGATGGAGATTTGGATTTCTTTCACTTTCTGCTATTGTGAATAATCCTAGTTTCACATAATGTGTTACAGATGGAACATTGCTTTCTGATCCTGTAGCAGCATTCAGTCCCTGACATTCTTGTTGGGGATAATTTTTCTAATTTTTCTGAGCATCGTCAGAAAGTTTAGAGAATTTTGATAGAAGTTGTGGGAGGGGGGTTATTTTTCTCCAACCAAGACAATCATTTAGGTATCTTCAGTACAAAAACAAGGGAAACATGTACCACCACCCGTGTCTTTATTGCTGGTGGGGATAACTCTTGTATAGTTACACAGCTATTTAGGAAAGTATGGAAATTTTTAAAATTTGAAGTTTGTTTTTAATAATTTTCTTATCATTACTCTTCAATGGGAGCTTCTTTGGGGAAAACATCTTTAAAATGGACAAATTCTACCATCTTCTTTATCAATGTTTGATTTTACTTTTTAGCTGACTATTCAGTTTTGTTGTTTATTAGAATAAGTATTCAAAAGAAGCAGTCACTTACAAATTTTCTAACTTATCCACACTTGATCTACCTTTTTGTTTTAAGATTTACACAAACATCAATTTGGTTAAAAATTCTAGTGTGGGAAATTTCTTCCAGGTGAGAATTAAAACATGGATTTTCATAAACCAGTCCTATATTTCTATTTACAGAACTTGAATGTCCAGATATCTAAAACTTAACCTAATTTATTTTATTTTTTAATTTTATTTTTATATAATGTCACGTAATAGGAATTATACAGTGTATAGTCTTTTTAGACTTTGAGTTTCTTCACTTAGCAATATGCATTAAGATTCCTACATGTGTTTTGTGGATGATAATTCATTTCCTTTTATTGCTGAGTAATATTCTATTATATAGATACACCATAATTTATCCATCAGTCTACTGTAAGACATTTGATAGCTTCTAGTTTTTGTTGCTGATGAATAAATCTCCTATAAACACTCACATTCAGATTTTTTATGGGCATAAGTTTACAAATCAACTGGGTCAGTACTTAGGAGAATGATGGCTGGGCTGTATGGTGAGACTGTACTAAGTTTTGCCATAAACTACCAAACTGTCTTCCAAAATGGCTGTACCATTCTTCTTTTCTTCCATCAGTGAATGAGGATTCTTGTTACTCCACATCCTCGTCAGTATTTAGTATTGTCAGTTTTAAAATTTTTTAGCCATTTTAATAGGCATGCAATAATATCCGTTGTTGTTTTAATGTGTCAATTTGTTTTAACTTGAAATTCCTGATGTAAAATGATGTTGAGAATCTTATCATATGCTTATTTGCTATCTGTATATCTTCTTTGGTGAGGTATCTACTCAGATTTTCTGCCCATTTTCTTTCTTTTTTGGAAAAAAAATCCATCCAGCTCACTATTTATTCCCAGAATCTAGCACAATGTCTGACATGTAGAAAGTCTTTATCAAATACATACATGTTGAGTAAAGCATCATGGTTATATAAATTATGCAACTGTTAAAATGACAAATTAGGTTAAAAACAAGAAATGATATGGGAATATTTTCATCATGTATATACAAATGTGTATGAGTATTGGGTCATCACAGTGCACATTTTGAATATCTTACAATTTTATTTGTCGATTATACTTCAGTAAAGCCAACAAAATGGGAAAAAAAGATATAGAACTTCCTTTGCACCCTAGAACCTCCCATCGCTTTCTCTCAGTCACTACCCCTTATTTCCAAAGGTAACCACTACTCTCAACATGCACTGGTTTTGCCTGTTTTTAAGTTTTATGCAAATGGAATCATATGCAATGTAGCTGTTTGTATCTGGTTTTTTACACTCTATGTTCATGGGTTTCATATAAGTTATTATGTCTGTCCAAGTCTTTTGCCTAATTTATGGTTGTTTTTTTAATTTTGTCATTATTTTTGTTCTTTTAGTCATATTTATATGCATTAAGTATACAGGGTCCTGTGTTTTTGTTTCCAAAAGTGTACTATCATTGTATATTTGTATAATACACACATACACACACACACAGTTAATGAGTTGCTCTTCCTAAATGAGTGACCTTTGGATAGGCTTTCTATAGGGGTTTACAATGGCTTTGGAATTTTGTTTGTAACTTTTTTCCAATTGCCTTTTTTAAGATGTTGATATGTTAGAGGAACTAGGTGTTTATCTAGTAAAGAGTAATTTATTTTATTGATGAGACTTCTATTTGTACACATTCACAAATATAACTGACATGGAAACTCACTCTTCAGGATAATACACCACAGTTATGTCTTCCACAGTAACTCTGAGAAACTTGGACAACAAGGTCAGAATATTGCTCTTTCATGGGGGAAAACTGTTTAGTTGCCATAGGACAGATGTCTAAAAGGAACTGAAAACCACATAGCTAGTGAATGAGGTAATTAAGCTTTTTTTCTTATTTAATTTACCATATTATTTATCTTTTAAAAAAACAAATTAAAGTATGTTGTATGTATAAACAGAAATAGACCAAAATAAATAATATGGTAAACTAAATGAGAAGAAATTGGCTTGATCCATTATAACCATGAAGTTGTACTAAGTATCACAAGGGTGGGGATCGGGGAACTGTAGCCCTTAGACCAAATCTGGTGTTCTGCTGGCTTTTGTAAATAAAGTTGTATTGGAACACAGCCATGCCCATTTTTATATATTGTCTGTGGCTGTTTTCACACTAAAGGTCAAAACTGAGTAGCTGTATAGCCTGTGAAGTCTAAACTTACTATGGGGCCTTTGCAGTAAAAGGTTGCCAACTCCTACTATAGAAGTTCTAAAATAATCTTACTTTCTGTCCTCATCTTCATCTTTATCTAGAGGTGTTCAACCTTTTGGCGTCTCTGGGCCACACTGGAAGAATAGTTGTCTTGGACCACACATTAAATACACAAACACTAATGAACACTGATGAGCAAAAAAAAGTTTTTAAGTACATTTACAATTTTGTGTTGGGCCGCACTCATAGACATCCTGGGCTGCATGCGGCCTGCAGGCTGCGGGTTGGAGACCCGTGATAGTGGGATTCTGGAGGAAAGCGGCTAATAATGGAAGTATTCAAATAACCCATACACAAAGCAAAAAAAATAGAATAGCAGAATTATCAGTGATAAAAAGCACATAAAAGGCATCGTACTATATTTATACGATTAGAAGAAGAATTTGTATGGTGGGGAGTAATGGCTATTAGGATATAACAGCAATCATTATCATAAAATTCATTATCTAGGTTCAGATCAGAACTGTTTGGAATTTTATATATATCCAGAAAATATCATGGCTGTTACCGTAGGAGCAGAGTGGCCAATAGCCATAAAAAGTTGACACTTCTTGCTGGAAATTCTCTGAAGTCTGGAGTATTTGATGTGGTCATGTATTTCTTTGGCTGTATCATTCAAGCACATCTTTAAGAATAGAGCTTGGGGCTTCCATGGAATGGGGTCTGTCACCTCCAGTGATGTCTGTGGCAGCTGGAAGCTTCTGTTAATAGGCTTTGTCCACTCCTGCAAGCTTCATTACTCCAGTGATTGGGCCTCTAAACAAATCTTGATGACAGGAACCTGATCAAGTCCTTCTTGTCCTTTCTTTAGCAAAGCTAAAGCTAAGAAAAACGAAAGCATAAAACAAATTTCAGAGGCTAACTTGTAAGACTTACTGGCTTCTGAGGCAGTGGGCTTGGGACTACTCACTAGAGAGCTTTTTGAATGATCCTTCTTCCCACTCTTATTCTAACTGCAAACTTTCTTATTTTAGATAACATTATGTAAAGTGTGTCTCCACAAAGTGCTTTTTAGACTGTGTTCACCAAGTGGCATGCATCTGTACTTGTTCTGTATATGAAATACAGAAATGGCAATACCAACTGGAAATGGGAATTTGGCTTCAACCTAAGGGACAGCAATGGTATCCTACTGTCTATAGTGGAGTGACAGGCCAGATCACTAAAGAAGGAGATTTTAGTTTCCTCTGGAGTGCATCTTTTCATCACTACCAGAAGAGAGAACATCAAAATGTATCTTGTCAGATCAAATGTCATTTCATGGTGGTCTCAGAATTAGAACTTTATTGAGATGGAATGTTGTGCCAATTAGTGGTGCATGATTATATGAAACGCCTATAGGTGACTTCTGAAGAAAATATTAGCCTAGACTAGTGGCTTTCAACCTGGGATGATTTTGTCTTCTCTCCAGTGTCCCTGTGTCCCTGAGATATTTGGCAATGTCTGGAGACATTTTTAATTTTCATGATCTGGGCGTGTGTACGGTGAGGGGCGGGAGTGCTACTTATACTAGCATCCAGTGGGCAGAAGCCAGGAATGGTGCTAAATATCCTACCATACACAGGATAGCCCGCATAACAAAGAATTATCCAGTCCAAAATGTCAGTAGTGCCAAGATTAAGAAATTGAATATTGAGTTCTTAGGTGAGATTTCAGCTTATTAGGGCAACTTATTAAGCCTTTCTGAATTTCTTTTGGAAAAGAAAAGGGAATATTTCTTACTGCTTTAGGATGGTCTCAGTTGAGCCAAGAAACTAAATTTTGTTACTTTTGTTTATGTATTTCCAACATAATTATGTAAACATTTTTGAAAAGTGAGAATGGTTGTATAAAGAAAATGGTTGTATAAAGAATGGTTGTATAAAGATTGTGTAGTAGAACACACAATCCCAGCACTCATTTGTACAGTTGTCTCAAGACTGGGAATACTATGGAACAGAATGCTTAGTCCATCAGAAATCCTTGTTAGAGAAACCAGCTGAAAGTGGAATTTTTCCTGGGGTTTCATCCTGCTTATATTTTCTTTTCCAAGCCCTTTCTCTTTCTAATAACACTGCCATCACACAAAGTTTAGGCCATTTTATCAGAAAGTAATTATTTAGACTATAAATATCTTAGCAGAATTCCCACCATCAGGAATTCTTATTGATGTTTAAGTAGAGTGAGGAAAATTTCTGTAAGATTGTAAAATTCTGTAAAATTAAATAAATTTAAAAAAATTTATTTTTGGTATGTATGGGTGAATAACCCAGAGATCTTCATTTAGTGCCTTTAATCATGGTAGGTTTCACTAATAAATAAAAGTACTTTGCAACTTTCCAGTCTGACTCTAGAGATTACATTTTTATTTTCCGGATGAATTTTTAGTTGATAATGAAATCTAAAAAAGCAATGGAGAGGAAAAGACCAGATATTCCAGACCACCACACAATAGTATCCCTGAACTTCAAAAGCCTCAGGAGGGTGCAGCTGGGGAATGCTATATTTTCTGTCCTCTTGGTGAGCTAAATTTGGTTTGGCAGAGAATTTTTAGGAGTAAATAAGGCTGTGTGAGTAAAGCTTTGCAGTTTTAGCCAAAGAAAACAGACTGGAGATTTGATGACTCTCTTTGATTTATTAGTGCCATATGCAGGGCCTTTTGATCTTCAGGATTCAGTAAACCAAGGAATTGATATTTATCAGAACTCCATCACATGGGAAGAAACCTTAATTTGCTTATAGTGTTGATACTAATGTAATTATCCAATATCTGTATCTGACTGATGATAAGTGAGTTAGGTTATATTAAATTTTAATGATAGGTAGAAGTGAGCAGTAAAACAAGTTTTTTGGATAACATTGACATTGGAAATAACGTTATTTCTCAAGTACATCAAATTTGCTTACTTCAGTATACGTAGCAGGTCCTCCAATAATGTTTCTTTCAACATTGTTTGTTGACATTAAGTGAGGATTTACAGTATAACAAAACATCTTGTTAGGAGTGCAGGAACTGCATTGTAGTGATTGTGGCTGCAAAGGAAAAAAAGGAAATAACATTGATGATACCACATGAGCAGATGTTATGTAATAAACACTGTTTACAGTCTTAATTTGTCAGACAACATAAAGGAGTTTCAATTAAGTTTGAGGTTTCACCCCACTTCTAAATTCCTTTGTAATACTTTTATAAAGTAGTGAAAACCACAGGACAAATATTTCTGCCATTAAGCCATCAGAATCCATCTGTTTTTTGTCTTTTTACTACTAGGACAAGTTAACATATGACAGAAGTATATATGTTTGTAAAATTGAGATGAAATATCAAGAACAGTGTAATGGTATTAGTGTGTTCTTTAAATAGATCTTTTTCTTGAGAATTTTGGGGCCCACATTTTTTGCAGGAGGAAAAGCTTCTGGATCTCAATGAATGGGATGTCCTACATGAGTTTCACTTTCTTTTTCTGTGAATTCTTTTTTTTTTTTTTACCTTTTTTTATTGTTGTTTAAGTACAGTTGTCTCCATTTTCTCCTCACCCCTGCCCCACCCATCTCCACCTTGATTTTTAATTTGGTGGAATGATTTAGTAAGGAGGTACAGATTTCAGAAGCTCACTGATACTATGGCTTTCAAATTCTCATTGAGAATGTTCACTCAGAGATGTACAGTTTACTAATAGACACTTACATCAGAGATCCCCAGAAAAGGGAATTCTTATTTAATGCAATTGAAACAGTGCCATATGTTAAGAAAAAAAGCAGATTGGGCCTTGCCGTGGATAGCAGATAGAAAATCTACCTTTGGGGAAGGGGTAATGGCCTTTGCTGCTGTAGAAGGAATTTTCTTCTCGAGATCTTTTGCTGCTATATTCTGGTTAAAGAAAAGAGCTCTCATGACTGGACGCATCAGCAAAGATGAAGGGCTACACTGTGACTTGGCTTACTTACCTCATGTGTCAATACTTGGTGAATAAGCCTTCAGAGAAAAGGGTCAGGGAGAGCACTGTTAATGCTGTTGAAATTTAGCAGGAATTCTGTACTTGATCAGGCAATTTGTTCTTAGATAATCACTTTTTAATTCTCTTCATTATTGTCTGTTTGTATAGATGTCCTTTCTAGAATGTCTTATATATCAGGCATTAAACAAGGCTTTTGTCAGCTCCTTGCTCCAAGAGAAGTTTGAGGGAAAATAAATTTTGAATTGGTCTAAAAGTGGTCACCTTATTTCTTGAAGTATCAAGTGTATTTTAGGGAAGACTATCACAGATGGAGAGTGTAAAGAAGCAAAATGGACTCAGACCTGACTTTCCTTACATCATACTTTCACAGGTATTCTTATTGATAATAGTAGCTATTTGGTCATCATTTATTCCATGCTCTGTCCTAAATGCTTTACTTGCATTTGTCTACATTCTCATAGTAACTATATGAATTATTACTGGTATTAATTTCATTTTCCACTTGAGAGGTGAAGAGAGGTGGAGAGAAAATGTTGCTTGGCTAGTGTCACACAGGTACAAAGTGGTGGAATCAGGATTCAAACCAGACCTGGTGTTTCTAGAACCTGAGCCCCAAATCATTTTATTATTCCATTATTTCTACCTTTACCCTCACATTGAGTTTTCAAAGTATTTGACATTTAGATTTGAGTGCAAAATTCATGTCAAAATAGTTGTATTTTAAAGTCTTTTTGCCATTTTTTTATAACCTATCCCTCTATCATAGAACATTTGGCTTTCTGTATCTCACTAACACATCTTAATATATATATGAATTTTATTATATACATAAATGTTTACTGGAAAATGTTTACTGAAATTGTCACTAGAGCACTAGTAATGAATAGGAGCTTAAAGTCCATGTCTTTTAACTCTACCACTCATTATTTGCCCAAGAAAATGTGATCCTCTGTAGTGACTTTACCCTGTTTATGGGATAATTGTGCTATTAATGAGAAGATGGGCAGGTCTAAAAGTTAAAATACCCATGAGACAAACTGGTCCTGGAACATTTACATGGTCATTCTTTTACTATGTGCTTAATAAAATCTGTAGGCTACAGCAGGGAGTTTACTCAAGTGGCTTAGGCTGGTAAGTCAGACTTTAGGGAAATATTCTGGAATAATGAAGCAATGTGATTCAAGATCTGGAAGTACTGGGAGAGAGAAAGTGTTTGACATCTGATCTCTGTAGCAAAATGCCTGCTTACCAACATACAGTTGTATCAGATGGAAGAAGCTAGTTTCTAAAACAGTTTGGGGTGGATGTTTGCTTCTCATTAGCCCATGTGTGTCTATTGGATGAGTGAGCAATTGGGAAGTCATGACCATGTGTTTGCTGTCATTTAAACTGCCAATCTAATCTAAATATACATGTGGTTGCCTAAGGAGACTTCTTTCTTTTCAAGAGGATCGTTCTTAACATCTCTCAACTCCCTGCCGACAAATGTGAACTTTGGGGCACTTTTGTTTTCCTGAGGGCTACTCTGTTTTCTTTTAAATAAGGTGAGGAGGACTTCTTTGCTTGCTGTGTTTTTGATTCTTAAAGGCCAGATGAATGTAAAGTTTATTTACTGTGAGCAGTAACATCATAGGAAAGATAGCTTCTAGGATGTTGTACGTGGTAATGAAAGGTTAGGGGGTGAGAGTCAATGAGTAAAAGACACAGAGTTTCAGGAAAAGACACAGAATAATTCAGGAAAACTCTATCAATTTTTAATCACTAACTTGCATATAACATGTTTTAGTGTATTATTTTACAAATTAGAGAAAATGTTTGTAGAAGAGGAGGTGTGGTTTTATAATACTTCATTGTAGAATGAAACCCTGATGTGCATTTTTCCCCCAGAGTCATTTAAGGTTAAAAAAAAAAAGATACCCTTTTCCTCTGAATTCAAAGTATTTAGACATATTCTTATCTACCTGGGAATTTTTGAAATACGTATTAAAAAACTGAAGTTTTTTTCTACTCATGATTATTATATTATACCTTTTATTTTCTAAGAGAAGCTGAGAATTAGACTTCTAAATATCTTATTAACCTAAAACAAATCTTTTCATTCAGAAAAGAATAATACTGTTCCTCTTTGTCATAATTATATAGTTTATTATATTTTGAAAAGCCATGTATCCAAAATGTTTTCATTTCTCCATTCACATATTTTTAGATGCTTACATCTGAATAGTGTAAAATTTAACTTACTAAAAAATAATAGAACACCTTTTGTCATCTAACCACTAGAGTATTTGATAAAAAATTCGTTATCATTTAATTGCACATTAAAATGTTTCCTTAATATTTTTCCCAATTTTATTTTAATTTATTTTATCTTTGATTTAATCTTTATTGTATTTTTCCATTACCATTTAGTCCCCTGATAACCCCCCACCCCAAGCCATCACCATGGGACCTTGTTCACGGGACCTTTATCCTTTTTGCTCAATCCCTCCACCCCCAGTTATCATCTGCTCTCCATCTATCAGTCTGTCCCCATTTTCCTGGTTAGTTCAGTTTGTTCATTAGATTCCACATATGAGTGAAATCGTACGGTATTTGTCTTTCTCTGACTGGCTTATTTCACTTAGCATAATGTCCTCCATCCAGGTCCATCCATACTATCACAAAGGGTAAAATTTTCTTCTTTTTTTATAGTCAATTAGTATTCCATTGTGTAAATGTCCCATAGTTGTTTTATCCACTCATCTACTGATGGTGTGACACTTGGGCTGCTTCCATATCTTGGCGATTGTAAATAACACTGCAGTAAGCATTAGTGTTTTGGGTTCCTTCAGATATATTCCCAGAAGTGGGATCACTGGGTCAAAAGGCAGATCCATTTTTAATTTTTTGGACTAACTTCATACTGCTTTCCAGAGTGGCCGCACCAGTCTGCGTTCCCACCAACAGTGCAAAAGGATTCCATTTCTCCACATCCTCACCAGCACTTGTTGTTTGGTTTCCTTAATATTTTTGATAATCCTAGAGAGACCATCTTATTTTCTAAATACTATTACTATGTAAATTCTTACACATGCACATGTATTTAATTTTTAATTTATTTAGTATTTGAACTATATGCCAGTTTAAATAGAATGTGGCATACAGATTCATATATGTGACAAATATAAACTAAGATAAGTAGCAACAGAATTTTAAAAACATAGCATTCATTCAGAGTTAGGCAAATTTTGCACATGGGCAATAAGGTCTACCATTTATTTTTCCTAGAAAAATACGAGTTACGTAGTTTTATATTTGGACTATCAAAACATGAACATTAGCAGAAATAAACTTTCCTGAAACTATATTCAAGGAAAATTTATCATATAGATCTCAGTTAATTAAATGCAATCACTTGATGTCCAAATAGTGAATGTTATATACAGATAAAGTAATTTCATGCAAATACTAATCTCGATAAATTAAAATTGTTTTTCTCATAGGGCAGGCCATATTGTTTTTTACAACATGGAATAATCCAAAGGCTTAAGAAACTTTTTTTTGCACATCTCCTTTTTAAATGTTTTTCAGCTTAATTTTAGAGAAAACAGAAGCTGATCATAATAAATCCCTTTTGTCCCAGGAAGAGTCATATTTATTAAATTGTATTCTAAAGCAATAAGGTGGAGCCTTAGTGTTCCTTCAGAACTAATCTCCCCTGCTTCCTCTCTCCCTTCCTCCTTCCCTTTCCCTTCTGCCCCATTGCTCAGCCCACACTCAGGCAATTGTGCAATTTACTCAGTTCATCAGGAAATTGTGAGAATAATAATGTTAATATTTCTAGTTTTACTTCAGATTTTCAGTTTATAAGAAAATACCACTTTCCAGACTAATTTGATGTTAGGTTTCTAGTATCCAGATGATAAAGAGAGCATGCTCTATTATACATTTCACATTGTTCATGAGATAAAAATCACTCTCTTAAGAGATGTTTAAGTCAAATGCAATTAAGTGGAAAGAAGAGTGTGTTTTCTCCTTGCTTTTTTAGCACATGGTCTTTTAAATGTGAATAAAAAGGTAATAAGTAATCTTTGCTATGTAGAAAGATAGTCAAATGCCATATTATAAACTAAATGTTCCAAAAATTTTAATATATATTTGAAACATTTACACATGTATATAGAGCAAGATTTGTAGAATTGAGCTATTCCTGAATAATGATTTTATGAGTAGAAAATGTTCTTGTTCCATGCAGATTAAAAATAAGTTTAGGCCTTTACATCATTCTTGAAATATTGAAATTGAGTGAGTTTCTGAGGATCAATGCAGAAACGGTCCCAAACCATCCTCTAAGAATGCTGTAAATCATTTGCCATTGCTCTAGTTGAACAGCATGGATCTGAATCCTCATTAACTTGTCTGTAAGGAAGAGAAAATTGAGAAGAAGAAGGAAGAGGCCGAGGAGACCTTTAGCCGGTGTTGTCCTGAGCTGCCATTGTTGAAGGACACCCTTTTAGCTAATTTCAGTCCCATAAAAAAATCTATTTAGTGATTAGTAACTATCGGATAAGAGCAGAAAGCCCAAGTGAATAAAGGTCATAAATACTGAAGTCCTTGGGATAACAGCCTGTAAAACTGTCAGAAAGCATTGCTTAAGCGACAAAAGATAGCCCAAAGTGACAAGTAGTGTTCGCTCACCTAGGCACTAGTCCATATTCATGGACAGAAGACAATTTAGTTTTCTTCAAAAATAGAGGTTCTTCTTGAATCCAGTACCTGCCCTACTTTATTTATTTGTTTATTTTGGATGATGTCTATTTGGTTTCAACTTAACGGCTGATTGCATATTCTAGTATGAATCATGAGGCTCGTTTAAAGATAACTGTGTTTGCAAAAGTGGAACAATGATTTCTGAAACTTCTGTTTAGATCCATCAAGATCTACTTGCTAAGAATGTTTAGCCTAACCAGAGTGAGTGGGTGAGAATGTGTATGTATTTTTTTTAAAGACAGATGGTCAGGAATTAGATGCTGACAAGTGCCTTTCTCTTATTTTTAAATTAAAGTCTAGAGTTCATGATTCTTAAATATTTCTGCCTAAGGGAAAAATAAAATTAAGTAAACAAAAACAGAAGAATGCAAGTCTATATTATAAACTACTTTGTTATTACTGCACAATATTGAGGTAACAAATGATTAGAGTCTTATCAGCCAGTACTTTAAATTTGTTTTCAGGGTAGAGAAAATTCAAGATAATGGAATTGAAGGTTTTATTCTAAACTCCTATTGTTCTAACTGTGGTGATGATTTCATGGGATTTGATTTATAACATTAGCAATCAAAGTTGATATGTTTTACAGTATAACCTTCAAATCCCAAATGTGTGTTTTAGAGATGTGCCTTCAATGTATTTAAAGTATTATGCTTCTTCAAGTTAGAGGATTTTATCAACTTACGAGTATTTGCTTTTCAGCATCCCAGCTGTGAGAACTGGAGGTGTCATTCACTTGAAGGGAGCAGATGTTAAAGGTTCTTGCCCCTGCCTCCCTAATCCCAAACACCCTTGAAGAAGAGAAACGTTATATTACCCAAATAGGCATCTTTCTGATGGTGAGAAAAGGCGGTAAAAGGCAGTAAATCTGCCTTCTCATTATGAAGTACAACAATAGATTGATTTATGAAGAAAAGCAACTGTTAGGCTTATATAAGATGTGTGCATGGAAATGTAGGTTTCTTCAGAGCACTCTAAGCAGTAGCTTTCCTCCTATTCTTGACAAGAATCTAATATTACTAATAGGGAATGCGCTGATTATAAATACCACATTTTTAAAAGGGTACATTGAGAGCAAAACAAAAAATCTACCTCCTAATGTTTTTACATGAGAACAGTTTCTAAACGTGCTGTGGTTTTGCTATTTCAGCTTGTTTTCATTAAAATAAAGGGGCTTAAAATTTTTGGTTAGTACTTGACATTTTAAATAGAAATGAATGTAAGTATAGCATATTTAGATGTTAAGCTATTTATAAAAATTTCAGTTTCACTTAATACTGTGTAATTTCAGCAAACACTATGAAATTGGAGTCTCAAAGAAAGTCACAATGAAGACAATTTCAAATTTCTGGGAGGGGACAGGTCATATAAAGTATTTTGTATTTTTTTTTGTTTTAACGTGTTTGCATACTTTAGAAATCTTTTAAATACATTTATGTTATCTCTTATTTAATAAGGAACTTTATTATAGTATTTCTATTTAACTTAAAAATTAAAAATTTAAGATCTAAGTCAATTTTGAGCATAAAATATTATAAAAACACAAAAATCAGGATAGCCTTTGAGTAAATGATAATAATATTGCCTTGTATATTTAGGCCATTTCACTCCAGAATTTGAAATCTATGTGATATAATTAAGGTTTGAGCAGGTAAATTATAGAATTAAAACTGATAATTGTCTATAGAGTTGATATTAAAACTGAGAAACTCCTCTCTCTTAGGAAAAATGTACCCCCAATATATGTATATTTCCAAATGGGAGTAATAGTCATACTAACATATTAGGAACAAGAAAGCACGTATAAAAATTTGAAAATTTAAAAGGAAAAGACAAAATAAATATGAATAAACATTCTATTATTTTCTTTTACTCCTATGGATTATCTTATATATATCTATTTTTATACCAAAATTTTCAACTGGTGTGCCACAATAATTTTTAAAATATGCAGTACCCAACTGTTTATTCAGGGGCACTGACCTCTTTTCCCTTAGATTGTCAAATAAACAAAATGACAACAGCCAATGCAACAATAGATGTCTGGTGTGACTGCATCAAAATTATACCTATTTGGGGGTCATATCGACAAAAAATACACGTTTTGGTGTGCCACAGAATTTTAGTAATTAATTTGTTTGTGCCATGGGATGCAGAAAGTTGAAAATCACTGGTGTATACCAATGCCCAAGGAACTTTGGAGTGGCCTGATCTAGAAGAAAGGGTTCAAGTATGTTACGTGGAACATGTACTGTTATTTTAATTAGGAAGACAGAAGGCTTGTAAAGAAATAATCCTTGCAGCTATTGACAGTCTTTATTGTGTAGACTGATAATGAGAAACGTTGTGTTTTTAACCTGGTGATGATTGTACTGTTTTAAATCAACACTTTTTCCCCAGTAGTTTTGGAAGTCAAATACCATGGAAATAAATAAGGTCTTAGCAAATAGAAAAATGAGTTTTTGATGATGCTGCTATGACAGTAAATCTGAGCTTCATGTGTACAGTAATGGGAAAATTCTCTAAGATCATTGAAAGTTTACAGTCAATAAAACTGGCCCCGGCAGGTGTGCTTTGTGTGGCTTTGTTGGTTAGAGCATCGTTCCCTGGCTGAAAGGTCGCATGGGCTTGATTCCTCGTCAGGGTACATACCTAGGTTGTAGGTTTGATTCTTGGTCCAGGCGTATGGGAGGCAACCAATCAATGCTTCTCTCTTGCATCAATGTTTCTCCTTCCCTTCCTCTCTCTAGAAAAAGCAATGAAGAAAATGTCCTTGGGTGAGGATAAAAATAAATAAATAATGAAATTAATAAAACTGCTTGGCATTTGTGTAAGTCTATAAAGATTCTATTGGTGTCAGTCAAATGCTCTATCACCATTTTAAAGTAAGCCATTTTTTAAAAAGATCTAAAGTTAATAAGGAAATGCAGATAATATCTTGTCAAGATGATCCCTGCAGTTGTATCTGTGTTTTAGTTCATTTCAATTAATTGCCACCTTTATGATACCCTGAATTCATTCTGTTTAATTTACTTTAATATTTAAAATTTTCTGATCCAAAACTGTGCATACAACCATATAAAATGTACCTTTTAAGACTTTGTACAATTCAATATTGCCCTTATACAGAGAGAGAATACAGTAATAGTTTCCCATTTTTTCATCTTTTGTACTCTGCACAGGTGGGTTATTTCATGAGTAACTGAACAGTTGTTCTGACAATAGTTTCAGGATCCTATTGCTAACTGATGAGCAATAGTGTTTTGATGTTCATTGAACTGTTTCAACAACAGTTAATTATGGGGTAGTTTCATCAGGAAACATTTTTCCTTCCAATTTCTCTTTTGTGAAGCATTATAGCTTGAAACACTTTCACTTGTAACTTTTTTTCCTTCTCTACCCACTACCTTCAGAACACACATTAGTAGCCAGTGTGAAACTCAACATTTATGCACACAGTCTTCAGGAATAGTGACATGCTTATAGGTAGTGCAACTGTAAATGGTCTGTTTCCAAACGACTTTTCATTCCTAAAGCTCTAAACAAAGGAGTGATTTTAAAAGTACATCTGACATGTACACCATCTTACAACACTGGATTTTTTTTTTTAAACAACTGGGTATTTTGAAAGATCATATGTTCTGGCCACAATAGTCAGTGGCAGCCTTCAAAGTACAACTGGCGATGAGAGATAAAAGACTTCGGCTCTTCTGTTAGAAGAGAAGAAGCTAAAAGAAAATTATAGCCATCCCTAAGTGTGGAAAAAAGTCTTAGGGAAAGATTTATAGACCCTTGTTCCCCAAGGCCATTTTGTTTCCTAATGGGATTTTCTGTTCCCAGTCAGAGAGTGATAGGTACAAATGATGACAGCATGTAATAATAATAGGGAAGATAACAATAATAACAAAGAAAGTGAATGAATTTGTAAAAGCAGAGGCACCTCAATATAGAGCCAGATATCTTGGCATCCAGGATGATTTTGTCTGTAAGTTGAAAATATAACAGAAGCAAAGACATGTTTTGCTAACAGAATGGAAGAGTACTTCTTAGGATCTTGCTCTGTAACCAGAAAATTACAGGCATAAAAATAGCTTTGATTATATAAGGACTCAAGAGGCTAAATATAATTCTAATTTAACATCAAGTTCATCCAAGTTGTCATAATACTTACAAATGGAGAAGGTTTGCCAAAGAGAAATGTAGTATCTTCCCTGTGGTCACAGACTTAAGTAACTGACTAGCAATAAAGATTTCAATTTCCTATTCCAGTGTCTTTTCCCCAATTTCACCTTGTTTTCAAAGAAAGAGATATTGTTAGGTTATCTAAAGCATTAAATCTATCATTTGTTCCTGGAGCTTAGGGGAACTGTACAGAGGAAGTGGGAAAAGAGAATAGATCGCCTCTGAAGGAAAATAAAATAAATGATTGCAGTGCGAGTTGCCTGATGGGCTTGTCAGTCCTCTTGGTAAGTGCCAATGTCAAGAGGATTAGGACAAGGCAGAGGAGAAACTTTCTTTTTAAAACAAAACTATCGAACTAGTGAGGTGAGAAGCCAGGATCATTGTAGTATCAATTGGACAAATGTTAAAAGCAATTGATACAGACACATTCAGACCCAAGGATGAAGTACTTTGTTTTTCTACCGGTTTGCTTTCGGTGCCCATCACAAGCTGTCCCTTATGGATGGTGGGATGTTCAATACATCTTTCACAGTAACACAGAAAACTTTGTCCCCTGACACTAGGGTTGTAAATATGACTGTTAGTGTGTTCAGAACTGCTATAAATTAATTGCACTTTTTCAAAGTTAATAGGTGTAGTAGAAAGAGCACTGGATTAGAAGTTAGAAAACTTCATTGTAATCCACCTAAATATTACCCACTGATCACTTACTCTTATTGTGCTTCAGTTTCATGATGAATAAAATGGGGAGAAAAAATGTGCCCCTCTCTCTTACTCAGCTTGAGCCACAGGAATTTCTTTTTTACATTTCAGAAGACTGGGAAGTCTTAAGATCAAGGTGCTGGTTAATTTGGTTCACCTGTGAGGATTCTTTTGTTTGTTTGGTTTTGGGGTTTTTTTGGTTTTCAGCTGGCAAGAGAAAGAGCAAGCTGTCTGGTGTCTCTTCTAAATAAGGGCACTAATCCCATTACAAAGGCCCCACCCTCGTGACCTCATCTGAACCTGCTGTGTTTTATGTGCTCCCAGTGTTTGTCCCATACTTTCAGGAAAAAAATTTTTTAATTTTTAAATTCAATTTTTTATTTATTTATATTTAGAAACAAAACTGATTGTCATATTCCAGGGTATTATTTTTGCATATATATATAGATACTGTCATTGCTTTCTAGAGTTATACTTCTAATGCATAAGCATAAATAAAAGTTAAAAACATTTATATAGATATGGAATTAGTACTACCCATGTATAATTTGCATCCTTATTTTCCCTCAAAAATTCGGGCAGAAAAAGGCACATCATGCATGGCAAAATACAATAAATACCTCCCAAAGGCCCATTCACCAAATACCATCACAAGGAGGTTAGGACTTCACCATCTGAATTTTGGGAGGACACAATTCAGTCCGTAACAGTTTTCTTTCTCATAGAGCAAATGAAATAAAGAATATGGTATAGCTACACAAAGACACATTAAGAGGTTAGAGTTATTGACAGATGTTTGTCTAGCCTTTTTTTCATATACCTTTGTATATAAAGTTTTGTACTTTTAGCATGCTTATTTTGGAGCAATTATTAATGTAAAACCAAATGAAAATAAAAGTTTTCTTGTTTCTAGCATTTGACAATTCAGTCTTGCATTGATCTTTTCAGATTAACTCCACCTCAGCTTATTTTATAACTTTTCAATACTTATTTCTTTGCTTAACTTTCACCTTAACCTCCTTTTATTGACATAGTTCTCACAATATGTTGCCTATAAATGGGACTCAGTAGGTAGAGTGCATTTATATGAAGACCATTTTCCACAATTGTTTAGAATCGGTGTTATGTGTTATTTTGCTTTATAATTAAATGTATATTTTTAAATTTTTATTGTAGTTTTTTCATTCCCATTTAGTCCTCTTATACCTCCCTCCCCACTGCAATCACCAACCACACTGGTGTCCATGGCCATGAGTCTTTTTTCCTTTTTTCTCAATCCCTCCACCCCCTAACCTCCCCCAGCTGTCAATTATCTTAAGCATTTTATAGAAGAAAAACTAAATGAAGTAGTGTTTTTTCATTTTTATTGAGATATTATTGACTTATATTAATTTAAGGTTATAACAGTGATTTCATACATGTATAAATTGTGAAATGGTTGCCATGATAAGTTTAACATCTGTCTCTAAAGTGATTTTTTAATGCTAGGCAAAAAAAGTGTCAGATAATTATAATTTTTAATGAAGGAAAGACTAAACTGATCACAGCCTAGTACTTCGGTCACTCATGAAAACTGAACAGAGAAGTAAATAAAGTGTCTTATACTTGTGTTTTCTTCTTTGACTAGTATACATCCTTGACACAGTCTCTGGATATTGTGCAAAGAAAAGATAATCTTTATTGCACATTTATTGTTTTGCTAAACAAGGTATAAGTTTTATGAAAAAATAAATGGAGCAGTATGTTGATTAACTTGTACTGTATTCTCCTCTTTCCCTGACAAAAGGTATAAATTATTCTCTTCCCTTTTCACTTTGATTGTTTTAAAGATCAAGTTGAAATTCTGTTCATAAATATAGTTGCTTATTGGAAAAGATGAAACAACTTCTGTCTTCTGAAAACCTAAGGAGGAAGTCTGCTGTCAGTGTAAGACCAATGCCATGTTTTACAAGCCTTCTCGAGTGACCTACCTTGACAGGTGTTCTCATTTGAAGCACTTAACTTCTAGGAGTTGTAAACATGTGGTTTTTCTTACTTGTCTTGGATGAAAGTAATCCTCCATAGAAAATCCATTACGAAATGATTTTGCATAGCCACTTAATGTTGAAAATTTCATTGCAAATCTTGGTAGGCCCATTGTTTTAGTAGTAAAGATGTATCTTGTTTTAGGCCACAGAGGAGTTTGATCTATTATAAATAATAGTAGCAAGCAAATGTTGATTAGCTATTATAACAGCAGTGGGCTAGGATTTTTTCTTTATTGTATGAATTTGATACTTCTACATGAGGTTCAGTGCTCCCACTCTGGAAGGAAACTGATGCTTAAGTGATTTTCCCAAAAACTTACTAGCAAGCAATAAAATTTGAGATTCTTAAACCTATATTTTTGTCACTGGAGCACACCATTTAAAGAAACTTCATGTCTAGTGTTTGATTACTCAGTAGGTCATCTAAGTATGTGCTTTATGGCATCAGTAAGAAGATACAAAACTTTTTTAGTGGTGAGAATTTTGATATTTCAAAAGCAAGTGTCAAATTAGTAAGGGGAAAAATTAGAACATCATTGAAATTCCCTACACTTAGGTTTTGGCACATATACATGGAAGGAAAAGAGGGTACCATAATCTTCTTAATCTTGGGGCCTATAAAGATCTTAATCTAGTCCTGTTTATGTGAATACGTTTTAAAGCAAGTAACGTTTCCTCGCTTATATAATCATCCATGATTTTGTGTTTTGGGAGGGTAAATCTGATTTTTTACAAAATAAAATACAGACTTCACTTAAAGTGCACTATAAAGTGCACTAAAGTTCACTTTAAAGTCACTTAAAGCTCTGTTTTGTTGGACTGATCAAATGTAAGATTGTGTCGACCTCATCTAGTAGCAGAATGGCTTTTTGAGCAGTGAACATTAGTTGAATTTTAGCCGTGTCTCTTAGGTTAGTTTGAAATCTATTCACCATGACACAACTGTACATATTTTGTAAATGTTTTTATTGAATGCAGCCATGTTCTGTCAGGGTGCTTTCTTGCAAAACGCTTTGAAAAATATGCAGAAATGCTATCTCTGCATAAATCAATGTTTCCAATTTTTCTTGTGATGCTCTTTTCCCTCTTATGCCATCTTAAATTTAAGATTTATTCAAAAACATTTTTTTTTTGCATTTAGGAAAAAAGAAGTGATTGACCTAGTATTGGTGCTCTTCAACCTGGAATTCCCATTAATATCATTTGTTGAGCTTTTAAAATAGAAGTACGTCTGGACTCCCACACCAAAACCATTGAATCAGAATCTCTTCATATATAGAATCCCTCCAGCTGATTCTGACACCTATCCCTGGCTGTTACTGTCTGGATCCTTGATCAGCATTCTCCAAAGTTTGGTTGATCAGCAGCATCAGCATCACCTGGGAACTTGTGAGAACCCCAGGGCCTCATCCCTACCCCAGACTTTTAAATCAGAAACTCTGGGATAGGGCTCAGCCATCTTTGTAACAAGTCCTCCAAGGTGATTCCAATATCCATGAAAGTGAGAATCCTTCTTCCATCAAAGGTCTCCTCAGCTCCAAAATTTCATAAGTCCATATCCCAGTTGCAAAAAGCTTCCAGGACATTTGCTACTCACCGTTCAACATTTTATCTTTATCCATTTCTGTTGCATTAAGCTTTCTACTTTAATAGTCTCATTGTTTAATGTGTGTTCTATTGTAAACCTCCTCAAATGCTTTGTGGATGAGGCAGAGTGTTAATGATAAATGTTGAGTAAAATGCCTTTTTTTCCTGTCGTATTATGTTTTTTACTCTGTCAGTTTTCTAATGGTTAGCAACTGTGAAATTATTAACCTTGTTGATGGCTAAGAAGCTAAAAGAAGTCTGTCTGCAGGTTTGGTTTTGGCATTGGCATGATGCTTGCGACAGATGGTTCAACTTTAGTGTGGAGTAGTTGGAGAGGTGGCCACCATCCTCTCTTGCTATCCTAATTAATATCACTCCTAACAAACAGCTCTGGCAGAATGGCTCCTTTAAGTCCAGTGCAATGTGTACTGGTCAGGCAGGATTGGGAATTTGAGGTCTCTCCATTCACTCTAAGGAAACCTCTTTCTTGCTCCCAGATGGTTTCCAGAGCTATCAAAATAATACCATTTGCAGACACTTTTCATGGCTGAAAAGAGCAACTTGGAGAGGAAAAGGAGTACTGTGCAGACCATGGGAGAAATGTTTTGCAGCTGGGCATTGCACATAAATGCTAACTGAATGCCCTTTCAGTTGCGTAACTCACCGTTATGCCTCACTGTGGAAGAGCCACTCAACAGAAATGAAGAGTACCTCACACAGGCGGCTGTACTTGTAAACCAGCTCTTCTTTGTGGACCACAGACAGCAATGTGTAGGACATTGTACTGCAAATATCAAGTAAATCTCACAGTGGTGAAGGGTTGGTGGGCCGCCTGCTGCTCATTAGAGATCCTGTCTGGCTCTTTTCCTGCAGAATGAGTGGTAGATTGCTGACACCTGTTTTCCCATCCAGCCTGAGGATGTGAAGTGTGCATTTGGAATGCCTGAAAGTGCTTCCTTGTGTCTCAGTCTGTGGAGGTTGGTGTTGTTTGGAGAAAAGGAGGTGGGGATTCAGTGCTAGGATAGAGGACAAAATCAGTGGTGAGAAACTGTACTATAAACAGAACTGAGATTTTCATCTTCATTTAGTGGCTTCTGATTGTACACTTCATTTGTCTTCCATGCGGCCCTGATAAACTTGATCACTTATTGAGCAAAGTAGAAAGGAGAAGAGGTACAGTATCCTATACAGGAGAAGGTCTCAAATCTTTCCTTTCTTCCTTCCTTCCCTCCTTCCTTCCTTATTAGAGAGGGGAAGAGAGGGAGAAAAACATTGATGTGGGAGAGAAACATCGATTGGTTACCTCTCACAGGTGCACTGACCAGGCATTTGCCCTGATTGGGAATCAAACTGGTGACCTTTTGCTTTGGGGGATAATGCCCAACCAACTGAGCCACACTGGCCAGAGCCTCAGATATTTCTTAAATAACATGAATATGTAGTTGAGACTATGAGCACAGTAGAAATTAGACAGAAATAGCCCACACTTAAGACCAAATTTATGAACCTTAAGTTATTTTAAAATAAATTTGGCCTTAAATACATAAATTTAAAGTGGTTGATAGTATGATCAATTTCTTTGCATAATTCTGAACATGTATTTGCTCTTCCCATCTTTACCTACTATAAAGTCTCAAAAACTAGCAGACGGTGGAACAGAGGGCCTAATGTGCTGCCTTCAGTCACAGATACAGAGTGCCTTCTGCATGTTACACATTATGCTAAATACGAGGGGCTAACAAGAAGAACAGGACAGATTCCCAAACCCTAATTTTCCCAGGGCTGGGAGTCTACTGGAGAGAAATGGCACACATCAGAAGTAGCATAATACCGCAGCATGTCTGATAAGCACAGAGATGATCCATATTTTTAGTGGGGTTGGAGAAGGAAGAAAACTGTGGGTTAGTTGCGTGGGTCAGGGAGGATATGGCACTTGTTCTGGAAATTAAAGGATAAGGAGAATTCACTGAGAGTGAGGGAATTGGGTGTGTGTATGATGTGCTTTCCTTGCATTAATAAGCTGTGTGGAATTGAAGGTTTTTTTGTTTTGTTTTGTTTTGTTTTAAAGGAGTGGCAACATTTCCCCCCTAACTCATTTGTGGGCCTTGGCTAGGCTTGTGAACATTGGCCTCTGTTTGTGAACTCTGGATGAATGGGGTTAGGGTTGGGTCATGGCCTTGGACCGGAGTGAAATTAACTGGCTCATAATGTGATTGAACTAATGACCTTGGCCTCATTACCACTATGTTCTAACCAGCTGAGTCAATCAAACATTGCAGAAAGGGTGATCAAGGTATCTTTTAGAAAGAGATCTGGACAGTAGTAAACATAGGAGTGAAATCAAAGCCAGGTTCTTTCTTCATGTAACACTCAGGTATTTATCTTTTTATCCTTGAGTTTATATTCTTGTTTCTGCATCTAGTAAAAATATGGTAGACAAAAATGAAAAGAACACCCTGACTCTCCACTGTTAATGTATTTGACATAATGCAATGTGTTGTCATTTTTCTTGCACATTGTCAGGCTGTTTTAAGCAAAATATTCTTGAGCAACAGTATTGCTTTTAATTCTAGATGTGTAGTGTCCCGTAAATATACTGATGATGCCTTTCTCTTCTTTAAAGTCTGAACAACCCAGTCCTGCCAGCTCCAGCTCCAGCTCCAGCTCCAGCTTCACACCATCCCAGACAAGGCAACAAGGTATCAACATCTCCCAGGCAAACTAGGAGACACTTTTCTCATAAAACATCTTAATGAGTTGATTTATGGCCTATTTTCTACTTTTTTATTATTTGAATGATAACTTGGCTTTTATGTAGTTGTATTTATTTCCCCTAGGAATGCACTTGAGTATTGTTCTGATGTATGAGGCCAGCCTCTAGAAATCCCCCTTTTTCCAGTCCCTGCCATCAGAGTCCCATTTTACAAAAGGATTATAGACACAGCCTATTCCAGGGAGTTCCCAAAGGAAATACAATAGCAAAAGCTAGACTTGAGAGGCTTTGATATAGAAAAGGAGGTTTTTACTCTCCCTCCTGAATATCTTTCATTTTATTTATTTTTCTACAGATTAATAAGCCTTTTTCTTTGGCAAGAATTCATTTGTCATCTGCAAAATATATATTTATATATATATTTTGCTATGCAAACTCAGAAATTTAAATTTTAAGGAAAATTTAAAAGATTTAAATCAGAACATTAACTAAATATATTTTCCACTTTTGTGTGTGGAAAAATCTTCAAACATGGGGTTCTTTTTTAAAAATTCAAACATGAAAAGTAAAGTAATATCAAGGAATAATTTGTTTTTGAGCATTATGTTGCACATTACCTTTTTCATTGACCACACTGAATTCCTTATGGCTGTGTATGTTTAGAAAAGGATTAAATTGTTGTGTGTGTTTCAGCTAAGGCTGAACTTCCAGGAAGAAAATAAAAGACACTGATTATTTGGGTTATCCGGATTTCTTGCTGCACTGACTCCCAAAAGTATCAGGCCATGACAGAAGCAGAGAAATCTGGGCTTTGAAGAATGTGGGATTGCAGAGTAAGCACTTATTTTAGAACTCAGTTAGTGATAGTGCAGATATTCCTACTAGATTAGACGTTAGGACTTGCCTATTCCAGAATGAAAGTGCCTCTCACACTTTCTTGATTGTTTTTACAATCTCTTCAGTTAAGATTAAAATGATCTATCTTGTTTTCATTACATTTAGGGTAGTAAAGTAAAAATAAGCCACACTAATGAGTTTTTCTGTGGGTTTCTTTTTTTTCAGTTTTGTCCTGTTCTAGAATAAAATTAGTTATGACTTGATTGTTTTCTTGATTGTTTTCTTCCGTCTAACTCTGGATACTCTCTTAAATTTTCTGGGCACCTGATTTATTACATGGTCTTATTTATGTAAATATGTGCTGGTATATTGCCAGGAATCTCTTTAAAAGTTAAATTAAAAATTGGCTGCATAAAACTGTTATAACTAGATGTTGTGTCCAAGATCAATATGAAGATCAGAGATAGGACATTATACCCTGGAATTGAAATACTTTATAATCTGAACTTGACTGAAATGCTTGCTTGACCTGAAACTGACCTTGAAATAAAAGGAACAGCTAAACCTTAATAGATCAAAAACTACCACACAAAGGCTGCATTGCTAAGAACAAGTTACAACCACAGTGATTTATTAGTCTCAACTTTTCAGTACATGGATTAACCTGACAAAACATCCAATTTGCTAATAGATCTTTCTGTTTCTTTTTAGGGGTAATTTTTTATATTAGGGAAGAAAAATGCATAAAAAAATTTCCTAGAAAATAGTTTTTCTAGTAAACATTTTGGGGCATCTAATATGAAAACAGTAATGCTTTATTAGAGGTTTCATTCCAGGAACTATCAAATTTGTCTTGTAAATTGTATAAATATATATGATGACGGTTATTTTTAACCAGTGTGCAGCACTAGTCGTGCACGTTCCCCCGTGTCTAATATGGCTCAGTGTGCTTGAAGTAGTGTGTTTGATTGCCTGTGGTTCACTGTCATCACTCAGGTCCATTAAGGTCCATAATGAAAGATCTGCATTCCGATGACAATGAGGAAGAATCAGATGAGGCAGAGGATAATGACAATGACTCCGAAATGGAGAGACCTGTAAATAGAGGAGGCAGCCGAAGTCGCAGGTGAGTGTCTTGGAAGGAAAAGGGTTCCCTGTGATAGAATCATACCTTTTCACTAGGCCTACTAGCACCACCACAGACAGGGTGTGAAACACCAAAACAGCGGGAGTAAATGGTCACGTTCGTTTTAAGTTGGGGCACCTTGGCATGTTTGCACACCTCTACGGAGAACTGTATTTATCCTTTTTATCAGCAAGGAGAGGTTTTTAAAAAAATTTTTCATAGGAAAAAGTGCTATTAGAAGTCCTTGTTCTTGAAAGTGTCTGCAAAGGTGACAGGCCTGATTGCTGAAATAGACTGTTTTCATTTGAAGAGCTTGTATGAATCTGTTGCTGTAGGCAGCCTTAGAATTTGAGGACATGTTTGCTGTTTGTAGCTAGAAATACATAATTGGCTTCATTGAATTATGTGTGTGACCTAATTAAAGCTAGAATCACCTGTGTGTTTTCCAGAAAATAAATTCCTTTTAAGTGCACTGACAATTAGTTTCCTTAAGTAGCTTTAATGCTGTAAGGCATAATTCCACATTATAAGATGGTAATTCATGTCACTTATAATTAATAGTCAGCTTGAAATTGCCTTGAGGATTTTATTTCTGTATCATGAGGAAAACAAATAGGCATGCTTACTTTAATGTGTTTTGAGTAGAAAAAAATATGAATCTACTTGAACTTAAAATCCAATTACATTTATAATATAATGCATTAAATCTTTTCCAATTATTCAATACAATTCAGAAGGCCCTAAAATTCCTAAAAGGGGTGTGATCTGAACCCAAACTGGAGAGGCCATGTTTTCTCATTGGTAATTTCTTAGCATCATTATAGAAGAGGCTACTTAAAGTATGTGTCCTATTAGCGCTCTCAATTTCTTCTTATGGCTGTACTCAACACTTCTTCCTCTACCTTACCTCCCAAACTCACCTGTCTCTATTTGTTTTAAATGGGAAAAAATAAGGAACCTTATGGCTGTGGCCTTATAACATTTCCCTTTAGAAGTCTTTAATCTGACAAGAAGGAAACTTATAAGACAAAAAAAACCTTAGAGTGGACTGAAACTTGGAGGGGAGGAGCGTATTTATAACAACCAAAATCCTGACCACTGCCCGCTCTCAATTTTAGCTGATGAAAAATGAATGGCCTGTTTAGACAACTACCCAAGTTACTGTTATGTAGAAGATTAGGTATTCTGATTAGCTGTTGCCCACCCGCCTACTGTCCCACCCCCGAGTGGCTGTGGGTCAGACGGTACACATTTGTGACTTGTCCGATGTGGTACACATTGCTGGAGATGCTCTTCCTTTCCCCTGACGTGGGCTGTTAGCGCAGGAATGCCAGTGTAACATTTGATCTTCAGTGCACTTGGAGAGTCTCAACTGTTTAATCAGTTTAAATACTCAGCCTTCCACTTCAGTCAAGAAGCATTTTAAAGCAGCGCTTCAACTGAACACTTCATTAATGTAATTTAGTTAAGAAAAACAAGTTCCATCAGTTTTTGCTAGAAGGATGTCCCAGTGTATCCTTCATTTTCGATCTTGTATCCTGTCTATCTGAATATATTATAGAGCTAGAATGTGATTGCCTATTCAGAGTGAAAGAAAAACTATCTGGATTTCTAAAGTGTTTTCCTTTCTGAGAAGAATATTGTATTAGGTTAGTACATAACCAAAGATAAGGAGCAAACACTGAAGGACATTTCTGAAGGAGGACATACACTCAGCAGAGTAGAATAAAGAAATATCTCCTACTTTGGCCAGGAGAAAATTTCATTTTGTTCTGAAAAGAAAGAAATAAGGGAGAGGGTGATATTTTTATTGTCTTTAATTGTTGAAAGATAGCACTGTATTTTTCTAAATTCTGTAAAGTGTTCCCAATGAATCATATAAGTGCCCAGACCTAGGGACAGCTGCGAATCATTTGTTACACAGTAGAAATGGTTGGTGGTGAATCTAGCATGATGCGCTTCACATATCCCATCCTCAGACGTCCCTGAGCTGTCAATCGTGCAGGGCTGTTGTCCACATTCTTCTTAGCAGTTGCTCCCACTCTTGAAGCCTGTATTTTAGTCATATTTCTAAAATCTTCACCTGTACCAAAGAGGCAGGGGGAAAGGAAAAAAAGGGTAGGAACTTACAAATGAATTTATTTGACCTTCTGCAAGCTTGGGTGACATGCTGGATGATATAGTACGTGGGCAGAGCTGGAGCAAGGAGATGAATGACTAAATGAGGCCACTGAATTCAGTGGCTGAGCCCCGGCGTTGGGTTACATTGCTTGGGTTTGAATCCTAGAAGAGCAGCTTTTACTCCTGTGACCCTAGGGTGAGTGACCTAGTCTCTCCTAGCCTCAGTTTCCTCACCTGTGAAATAGAGATCATTAAATGAGAAATAGTAGGTAACACAACACAGTTCCAGGTACAAAGTAAGTGTCAACATGTGTTAATGGTTGTATAAATTAAAGCAAGTTTTCAATGCTTAGAGTATTTAGATACTTCACTGTCTGCTCCGGTTTCCATAGTAGTTAGAATTGTCTGTAATGATGCAAATGACCTCTCTGTTTCTTTTCAGAGTTAGCTTAAGTGATGGCAGCGATAGTGAAAGCAGTTCTGCTTCTTCACCCCTACATCACGAACCCCCGCCACCTTTATTAAAAACCAACAACAACCAGGTAAATCACTGGGTTTGCACTGTCCAAGGTATTACAAAACTACATGTGATCATTTTACAAAGCACACAAAACTTTTTACTCCTTTACTTGAAACTTTGTCTTGAATAAATGGGAATATACAACCTTAGAAATAAATATATAGTTAGGGGTAAGTAGGGTTCTGTTGTCATGAAAAGTGTGTTTTAATGATGGGTTAATTAAATGGATGTAAGAAGGGATGGTGACAAAAAGTGTTGCCCATTTACTCGTGATTTCTATTTTTCCCCTTGGCAGTAAGTAGGTGACTTAATGAATTAAAAACACAAGACCTTTTAGGCTAGTATGAAGCCTCTTTGTTTGCTTTTACTAATAGACAGTCATTTACTTGTCAGAAATTAAACTTCTGAATCAGTTTAGAATCAGTCAGAAGTTTAACTTCTGATCCTCAGTTTCCTCATCTCTACATGGGGATGTCAATACCTGCTTTGCTGGTTCTTAGGAAGATGATAAATAATACAGGTGAAGAGCATGAGGCAGTGCCCACACCTACCTGGCATTCAGTTGGTGGCAGAAGTTTATTATCATAGGTGCTCTGCTTCTGTGTGCTTACTCAGGAAAAGAGGATCACCACTTGGGAATGTAGGGAATTGTTAATAAAATTCAGAGTAGATAGTGGTCATTATCATTGTTGTTACTGTCAAGCTACAGGAAAACTTATTAATTGATAGTTCAGAATGTAGTTGTTTAGATAAGGTCTAGGCAGAACTTTGAAAGCTTTTGAGAGCTATGATGAAGAACTTTGGTTAAATGATTAAGATTGGGATATTTTAAATAGTTACTAGAATAAACTATTTTCAAATATCATGAATATTGTGGTTACTCATTACTGAAGGTTATTCTTGTCTCTTTGTTTAGACTGATTCTCCGTGACCTCAATTAAGCAATAATTGCTTAATTCAAGTTACCATGTAAATATTATTAATTTGAAAGTAAAGAACTGCATTTTTCTAAAATTATTCCATTTCACAGGTGTCCTACAATTTTAAATGGACTTGCCCTTGAATTTGTGATCTTTGTTTTACTAGGAAAATGTGATTTTTCTAGCTGAAGACTTTTTCTTCTTAAATTTTGTATAAAGCATAAGCAAAGATCTCCTAAAACTTAAACTTCTTCATTTATAGTGCTTATCTACATCTTAGAGCCTTTATTGTTAAGTAGGAATAATATCAGTGTTCTTCACCTCAACAATTACAGTTCCAATGTTGTTTCTTTGCATCCTACGTATGAGTGCCAGCCCAACCTCAGATGGGCTGTTCAAGTGCATTCTTATTCTTTACTCTGTCTCCCTGTAGTTCACGCATTTCCCCATCTCCAGTGCCAGCCATGCCCAGGGCCCAGCCAGCTTTCACCGCTGGCATGGCTGTCCAGCACCACAAGTGAAGCATTTCAGGGGAAAGTGAAGGCTCAGGGCAAAACCATCATCACCTACAAGTAGAGAAGAGCCCTGAGCTGGCTAACTGGAAAACTTGGAATTCTTTTGTAAATTTGTGCTTCAGTGTGAACTGGCAAAAGAGCAGAATTTGGACCATGACTATATTTTTATATGCAGTTTAAACTTATTTGGCTTCCAGCATGCGGTGTAGTAGAATTAGGCTGTTTTACACGGCTGCAGCAGCAGTGCCAGCAGTGCCAGGGGTGAAGGGGATTAGGCTGTGTTTTCCTGCCCCTCATGAGGGTCCTTCAGCACCTTTCCCAGTGAGGCTTCACACTGTGCTTGCTAAGTCAATTCATCTCCTACAAGCCCCTTTCTCGCCTTTCAAACCTAATAGCTGCCCCCGCAGCCTGCCTGGATGGGCAGTCTTGAGCTGAGCCTGGCTTTGGGAAAGGTCTGAATTCTTTGTCAGACTTCCTCTGCTTTTTTTTTTAACATGCCTACCAAAACAAGAACAAAAATGAATACAATCATTTATCTGGGGAGGGTAAAAATTACTTTATCCTATGAAATAGCATACCACTGGTTCCTTGGCATATGTTTATTCAACAAATGTAGCTTCACACATGTGAATCATCAATCTGTCAGGAATACTCAATTATATGTCACTTTCTCCATGCACCTATAAGCATAATAAGAAAGCCCATATGCTTTCACTTTTAGCTAGTCGAGTTAGCAAATACATGTACTGCAGGAGTGCTTCCCTTGGAGCTTTGTCTTGGAACTGAGAGCAGGAAAAGGCTTTTAACACTTGGTGTAGCATTGTTTTCTCAGTCTCTCAAATCACCTGCTTTGGGTCAGGTGTGATGCTATGCTTTTAAATCAGTGTTCTTAGGACTTAAAAACTTTCTAGTTTCCTTACTCATCTTCTTAGTTCTTCATGCTGATGAATGAAATAGTAAAAAAATTCTTAAAAATCTCAAGTCCATAAATTTCACCCTGGAATGTATTTTTAACCTTAGATTTGAATGTGGGTGTGTGGTTAACTGAAGTTTCACATCAGATAAAATAGATGAAAACACACTGGGAAGACTTCACTGAAACAGGAAGACTCTGAGTTTCCTTCTTCCATACCCCTTCGCTGTTCTGTCTGTACGTTGATAATGATATCTCAAGTTTCTGTAAATTGCCAGGCAAAGATGAGTTTTCCTTACCTTTTGTCAAATCTTCCAGGGACTAGGGAAGAGGGAAAGTGCTAACTGAGTCAAATATTTTCTAACTAATGAAAAAAAAAGTGAACAGAGAGACAGCCACATGTCAACAAAGGAAGTAATTAACCTGAGTATTGTTAAGAGCAACTAGTGATCATTAACATGAAAGACCTATCAGTGGAGAATCCATCTGCTGAATAATTGAGTTGTCAGTCCCCACAAAGGGGGGGATATGGACAAATAATAATCTTGAAATTTTAGTTCTCAATCTGTTTTTTCAGATTAAGGATAGAAGTGCAGCTAATCACGGTTCTATTTTCAGAGACTGCCACGTGTGTGAACGATGCATTGCTGCAGGTCGGGGGCTGTTCCCCTGAGTGCATACAACTTAATAAAGAATAATAGTTAATGCTGTGCTGTTTTACCCAGAGATTTTTTTTTTACTTCAAACCTTCCATATGTAGAAGAAAATCAAAGTTTCAGATCCTTTTTGGTTGAGGGTATGGATGGGCAGGAGGAGAGAGGGGCCTTGAAGGAAGGAAGTAATCCATCGGACCTGAGTTAATATTCAGAAAATCATAAATCACCTATCAGCCTGCAAGGCACATTGAATGAAATTAAAGACTATCCAGTTAAACTGGTTTGAAATAAGCCAGTGGAAGACAAGGTGCTGTACTTTTATATTCTGGAGTCGTTTCCTCAAAGATAAGAAATGATCATAAATAAAACAATTGTCTACTGCATGGCTCAGCTCTCTCAGAATGAGTTTTTGACAAAGCTGTTTATTTTGGAGCAGGGAGAGATCAAAGGAGGAAGATTAACTGAGCCCTCTCTGGGCAGCCACTCAGTAACTTGAGGCGGATCACTGACACCCGGAGCTTTTGTTTCTGCCACTGCAGCTTCAGAAGAAAGAAACTAGGATTTCAATGTAGTTTGGCCTTCTGCGCTGTAGCACTTACGGAATGTGTAGGGTGGGACTTAAGCGCCTCACAATGTCCTATTTTTTGCTTTGAAGGGAAGGTGGTAGAACTCTAAGCTTAGTTAGCAAAGTTCCATTGCAAATATATAGTTTCTCAGTCACTTTGACCCCTTGAGTGCAGTAAGTTGGGGATGGAGGCAGGGGTGGGGTGGGGGCTGGGTGAGACATGGGAAAATTCAGTTTTCTAATGCAGAGGGCGAGCAGGCAGGCACTGTTTCTCTTGCCTGAAATCTCAGCAGATTGTCTCTGCTCTTTGCCCAGCCCTGTATCTGAGTTGGGGAGGAGTGCCATCTACTGACCTACTTACTCCTAGGTCTCTGAGTGTGGAGTTTTCCCTTGAGGTCTCATTTCCAGCAACAATAGAGAGAAGGAAATTCTGACTGTAGTGGAGTGTTTGGTTTCACTCACAGTGGACTATGTTTTTTTAAAAAATGATTACCTTGCTTCTGCTACTAAGTAATTTCCTTGTATTGCCAAAAGTACTGTGTTTTAAGTTAGCCTGGTCAAAGTGGTCATCTGGTTTATCTTAATGTTAAAAATGAATGAAGGTAATTCTTAGGAAAGACTTAGAAAGAAGCTTACTTCTTACCCATGCATTCTAAAGTCAAAGGAAACATATACCCTTCTAGAACTATCTGGTCTTTTCTAGAATGTCATGGCCCTATCCTCAAAGGGTAAAATGTTCAGTAGTATAAAATTCTACAGCTAAATATCTGGACATTATCTTGTTAATCTCTCTCATTTCATCTCATTTTTTGAGGCCCCAAAATATTACATGGTGTGATTAGGACCTGAACCTAGGTTTCTGAGCACAATCAGGGCTCATTACACTACAAATTAAAAGTGGACTCATTTTTAAAATCTTCTTTGTGATATTAAATATTGTAGACCTTGGAACAGAACTGTGATTTGCCTGTGATTTGTGTGTGTGTGTGTGTGTTAGAACAAAGAATGGATAAAGAGAAGAACAGTAGGAATATGAGACTTCTTAAATATGCTGTATTTGGCATTTTTTACCTTAATATAAGTTTCAGATTATAACAACTCAATAATAAGGTAATAATGAAAAAGATAAATTACTTTACTTTTTATGTTTATATACATTTGTAAACACTCAATAATAAAATCAGTGTTTTTCAGTCATTTTAAGCAAGGGCTATTTAAAAATATTTTCCTCATAATCTTCAATTTTGCAGATTCTATTGAATCAACTGTATTTATTAAGTAATAATATGTTTTATGTTTTTATTAAGTAGAAATCTAGCTCCCCGGGGAAGCCTCTGAGTAGTATGCAGAACTACTGCTCATAACCTAAGCTGTAATCAGTTCAGATGAAAGGAAAGGCACCTGGTATTTTATCATGGGTAAAGACAGCATTTCTGGAAACGCAGAAGACAGTCCTGGTTTTTTGTTTCTTTATCTGGAGGATCCCAATTTGGGAACAACCAGTGTCACTGGTGGTCATCTTTATTTCCAAAGCTGCATCAAATTAGTAGCTCTGAGAAATTTTTAGAGTCTGAAAGTCAGGTACTAAAATGGGCATTTGAAATTTTGTTTTATCATCTCTAGTGTACTAAGCAATGGTAGCTGAAACAGCAGAATGAATCAGAGAAAATTCTTGCCTGAGGGAACTATAATCCAGGGTAACTGAGCTGCTGTACATATGTGTGAGAGTATTGTCACGAAGAAGCAGCAGCTTTGGAAGCTTAGATCCATTTCCATATTGTCAACTTTAAAAAATTTTTCTATTGTTCTGAGTCAGCATTTTAGATATAAGTAATTTATTTTCCAAGAAAAGTAAGATTGGAAGAGAAAAAAGAAAATGTATAGAGGAGAAACCTATTTGGAAAACGATGTTATCATATGACATTTCATCCATAAGTACCTTTGTTTAGGTGGCTGGCTAGCTGAGAAGTGCTTGAAATCAAATTTGACAGTGTTCTTTCTCTTGGTTCCCTAGATTCTTGAAGTGAAAAGTCCAATAAAGCAAAGCAAATCAGATAAGCAAATAAAGAATGGTGAATGTGACAAGGTAGGTTTCCAGTCCTTTATTCTGATGCTGCAGGACTGACATGTCCTCTGTTTCTTTATGAGTCTCTTGATCATCCTGGCTGGTTCTCCTCTCATTGTCTTCATCAGAAGTGCCCGAGAGTAGTTTATTTTCCAAGTCTTCCTTATCTCTCCAGTATTAAGGTTGGCCTTATGCTATCATTTGCCCTGGTGCCTACATTGCCCAGGGATTTCAGGCACATTAAATTGGGAGGTAAGAGACTTGTGGTGGAGTTAGAGGGTGAAGAAATGTCAGATGTAAGTGAGCAGGGCATCCGACCCTAGTGCACTGTGCTTTCCCCAAGTGGGCATCATTCACCTGAAATCGGACATCAAGACCTGTTGGGGGTGAGTCTCCTGGTGTGGTCAGTGTCCTGACATGCTTTGCAGGGTCAGGGCAAGCCTGGCTAGTGCTTCCCAGACCTCTCATTCGCCTTCATTGCAAAAGTGGTAGGAATACCCATGCAGCTATGCTAACAAAGACTCATGGGTCTGAGCATATGGAAGGAGAGGTCACCTCTGCCTTTTTAGGGGAGCTCTTAACAAGCCACATGCTAATTTGGATAGTAATCTCTATTTCCCATAAGACATTCTTCTGTTCTTTCACTTGCTGTTCATTAGCAATGCTAGATACGTTTGATAACAGGGAAGGCTTTTTTATTTTTATTTTAAGAATTTGCCCTGAAATAAATGGTAATGTGCGTGGGTACTTCCATGTTCAAACTTAGACTTTTTCTCTTAGTTAAAAGGATTCTAAGACAAATGAATTTAAAAAAATTAAAGTTGACTTCGATACTCGCAATTTATCATTGAGCTCCCCTTCTTTCTAGAGGCATTGTTGGGAGTAGTGAGGCTCACTTGAATCTTGTTGAGAGAAAATAAGTGCAAGAATTGCTCCTTTTAAAAAAGCTGGCTTGATAAAGGTAATAGTTGGCCAAGACAGACTTGATCTTCAAAGGCCTTGGGCACAGAGTCCACACAGCCTGGTTGCAGTAGAATGAGGAATCTCTAGTTGCTGCTTATATGTTCTTATTTATTTAGTCCCATATTTTTGAACTGCTTCCTAACATGCTTGTTCTTTGCGGATACTCTTCTCTTTCAGGCGTACCTAGATGAACTGGTAGAGCTTCACAGAAGGTTAATGACCTTGAGGGAAAGACACATTCTGCAGCAGGTGAGAAATGCTTTTTAGCAGAACACTTTCCAAAAGCCTGAAGGCCTAGTTTGTTCTAGTTTGTCCCCCTAGTTTGGGGCAGTGTGATAGCACCAGGAGACCATGCCAGCCCCCCACTGCCAGAACCCGGCCAATGCCACCTGCAGAAGTACAGTTGACCCTAGAGCAACATGGTTTTGAATTGCACTTGTTTACTTATATGCAGATATTTTTCAATGAATATACAGTCAGCCCTTCATATCAACCAGCTGTGGATCAAAAACAGTATTTTCAACCTGCAGTTGGGAATCTGTGTATACAGAAGGTCGACAGTATGCACTGTTCTACACCATTTTATATAAGGAACTTGAGCATCTGAGGGTTTGGCTATCCACATGGAGTCCTGGAACCAAAATCCTTCAGATACTGAGGGACTATAGTTGTGGGGGAGTCAGAGGTTATACATGGATATTCAACTGTGCAGGGGTGGGGTGGCACCCCTAACCTCTGTGCTATTCAAGGGTCAACTGTATTTTGGGAGCATGCTCACTTCCGAGGCTACCTGGAAGTCTGCTTTGGAACTTCGCCGTGATTACTCCCTTCCCTGGTGCCATGGGCAGTGAAGACCAGGCACCTGTAGAGGTGATGGTGCTGGAATAGACTGATCCCTCAGCTGGCTGATGCTGGGATGTGGGCTGAGGGAGGGGATAGTAGAAATGCAGAAACCTGGCTTTTGGAGCCAGGCTTCTGGTTTCATGGGAAAACAGTGATAAGAATTTCAGTCAAGTGTTGTAAACATTTGTGACTCAATTTAGTAACCTTTTGCCAATTACGTTCTAAGGAAAATAAATATTTCCCTCATTTCTCTTATCTTGTACAACATACATTCTATTATTATGAACTCAACTGTGGAGTACTTGTAGAGTGGGGAAACTTCTATTAGTACAATTTGATGTTTTGAGAAGATAAGAGGGGTGGTTTTTAGCTTTCATACAGTTTTGCGTGCATCCATTGCATTAACGGTGGCTATTGATAAAATATTTTTTCTTTGACACCCAAAGGGAAGGTTGTGTTCTAAATTCCAGCATAGGTTTGTAAATTATTTCACTGTTAATACTTTCTTTACCACTTTCAAATGACTTGAAGTTCGTGCTTAATCTACCCCAGCTGTGCGTGTGCACACGTGTGGTTTTTTTTTTAACATTTAATGGCTGATGGTAACATTTATATTCTGTGTACATTTTTGCTTAAATCTATAAATGCACACTCTCAGGCTTGCCAAGTTTCCTGATTGGTCTGATAAGCCTTTTAACCATTCTAGAGTTTCAGATTCGAACAAAAGACTACAGACCTATGATTCTTAATTAGGTCTACGTTGCAATTCCATTTAAGTGAGTATGGGTAAGGGAGCAGGATTTGAGTAGCTTACCCTGAGACTTTGCTAATATTTTTCTTCAGTTTTCTTCTGTAGAACTCAAAATTGTTCAGCCTGCCATTTACCAATTATTTGGGGCTAAGTGACTGAATGGTGATGGTAACTTTATTAGCTGACCTCCCCCGCTTTCCTCTCCCAAATGCCAGCTCTGAACCACTGTGGAGCAATTGTCTGATTAAGCTATTAATGTACAGGCTGGGCCCAAATAGTGAGTCTGGCAGGAGGGGGAGACAGATGTTTGGACAGGGTTGGGACACCTTTACAAAGGAAGCCCATCCAACAAGTGGAGGATACTAGGCTGTTGGGCGCAGTCTTACCTTGGGGTGTCGTTGGCATTCCCAATTTCACATTGTCCTTTACTTTGACCTTTGAAAGAGTTCTGAGGGAAGATGGCATAACTTGAGAGTTCCATCGAAGTGGATTATTTTAGTGTTCTAGAGGGAGAGAGTGATCTTTATGAATTTTTAACCTGGCATAAAGGCACTCAAGGGCGCACAGCGTTTCACCCTAATTGCATTCCCAGGCTGCTTGAAAGCTCTTAGTCTTTGGCCTTTTGCCTTGTAATGCAGCTGAGGCTTGTGATTATGATACCATGATGCATGTCCTGTCACGGTTTACTGCTTAATTAATTCTTATTGTAAAACCTACCACTATGGAGGACCAGTGCTACTCTACACCTTGAGAGCTGTCCTGTCATGGAATGCATTCCACAGTCGACATATTTTTTGCCATGCAGACCTGACACCTGAGACAGGATTTCTAGTAGCCCAGGATCACATCCTAGGTCTTTTCCTATTAAATACATCGAATGCATTCTGACTCTTTTATTTGGCTCACAGAAGGTGATTAGTATCTTTGTATTAATCTAGGGGCACACAGCACTGGTGCCCAACAGCCAGTTTAACAAACAGAAAACAATGCATCAAGAGCCTGTATTTTAAGCCACTTTTCCATAAGGTAAAAATACAGTATAGTGGATACAGTCAAACCTGGAGATATCAGTTACAGGGCTGATTAATAACATGATTCTTCTTTAAACCACGTGTTCTGCCTTTATTTGGAAAGGGAGGTGGAGCACTGCTAAACTCCTCAGCAATTCAGCTGTGAGTGTGGATTGCATCCTACAGAGGAGGAAAAAAGTCAGGGCTTCCTTCAAAGATAGTTAAGTAATTTAGATAACAGCTGTTACACTTTCAGAACTATCTTCCAGGATATGGGGAGTGAGTGGGTTATCAAGTATTCCTTCTAAAACATGGAGACCCCTCCTTGAGGAATGCTCTGCTGAAAATGATTTTTCTCCATCCTGGGAAATCGCCTGTCATGTTTTAGAATCCCATGTAGATGGAGGGCTGACAGTCTGCCTCATAACCCAAGGTAGGGCACACGTCACATGGCAAGACAGTGTTCCCCAGTCCATGGCCACAGTCATTTTATGGCAGGGGTGTCAAACTCATTTTCACCGAGGGCCACATCAGCCTCACGGTTGCCTTCAAAGTGCCAAATGTAATTTTAGGGCTGTATAAATGTAACTACTCCTTAACAGCTAAGCAAGAGCTCAGCACTGCTGCCAGTTAGAAACAAGGTGCCAGGCCAGATGAAACAAGGTGCAAGGCCAGATTCGGCCTGCAGGCCTTGTGTTTGCCACCTGTGTTCTACAGGAAGACCTAACTTATCCCCACCCTGACTCCACTCCCTGACTCCACTCTGAGCAGATGCAGGGGAAACATTGCTTGTCTACTAGTTCCCACTCAGTCAGGAGGCTGCTGCAGGTACAAAGAACCCTGGTTTTAAAAATATATAATCAGACTAAAAATAATGCTCCTGTCTTTTTATAATTAAAAACTAGGGTTAGGGGAAGGAATCACTGATTTAACAAGTGGATCTTCCTTCTTTTAAAAAAAAAAAAAAGCCTGCATGGTAGCCCCTAAAAGGCTGACACAGCAGGAAATAATCCATCACGAGTGCTTTCACAGCGACCATCGTCTGAAGAGTGTGTTAAGCAGTGTGCATGCTCTTCCACTTCCCACACGGACCCTGTGTCCTCGCCTGCTTTTCTTGCCTGCAGTCACCCTCTCTTTTATTATGATTTTGGAGGGGCATTTATTATTGCATTATGATGCAGGGTACTGACACCGAGGTAGGGCCACACTACATCGGCAGAGCAGGGGATGCTGACAGAAAGGCAGAGTGGTGTCCTTCGGGGCCTGGCGTGGTGTTTTTAGGCTCTGTGGCTTGTGTCATGGGAGTAAAAGCATGTTAACGCTGTGTTTCTGATGTCCTAACTATCAGGATTCAAGGAAAGGAGCCCACATTTATTTTTCTTTATGAAGTCTACCTAATTGAGGACATGGGTACATGCTCTAATAACTCAAATTATTAATGCCGTTCCCTTTGGCAAATAGTCCCAAATACCCCAACTGCTGCCACTACTTCTGCTTTTAGGCTGTCTCTGCATCTGCCTTGATGTGTTCTTATAGGCACCCATAAAAATGCGGGGCTCATTTGGTGAGATTGATCAGTTCCCCTTTATATCTTTGTGTGTTTGTGGCTGCAGGCGGGGTGGGACACGCTGTTTGTGGAGGAAGTAGGAGGACTGTGATTGAAGCCCTGGAAACCTACAAGATATTACAATGCATGTGAGATGACTAAGCTGAATTTCCTAGTGGGCAAATGTGTTTATTTGCTTTAAAATCAAGTGGCTTTTTCAAAAAGGTATTTTTCTCTGTTTTCTACTTATGAAGTAATTACTGAGCAGCTATATCGAATCACAGAAAGCTATTTACTTAAAAGGGTAAGGTGCCTGTCATTTTCTAGGGAAAATGTAGGGCTGTACTTCCTTAACCCCACATTGTGGTTTTAGTTTGTCATTCCAACTAATTTCCTTCAACTACTGTTCTCCCTGCTTTCTTCCCTTCCCCTTGCAAACTTTTCTTATAATTATTTTTTAAAAAATCCAATTAGGTCTTTTCTGAGTTTTAGCTTCTGGTATTTTCCCTGCTTCATCTGTTTGAGTGCTAATGAAGTGGCTGACTGTCAATGAGGGGAGCAGGGGAGAACCCAGAGTTTGGTCATCCCTGTGCCGTGGAGTTACTGCCCAGATAATGAAGGATGACTTTATACTTATATGGTCGTTATAGTCACGTTGCCCTGGTCTGTGTAGCAGGGCACAGTTTATAAAGTTCATTTACCATATCTTATTGGAGCCTCTGCACAACCCTGCAGGATGGTAGAACAGTTGGATTGTCCTCATTTTGTAGGTGAGGAAACGGGCTCAGAGGTTATAATGTTCTGTGCAGTGTCATTCAATGCCATTAAGTAGTGAGCAGAGTCAGAACTCGATAAGCCAAATCCAGGGCTCTATTCTGAATGCTTTGTCCTTTACCTGCCTGCTAGTTGGGGAGATGAGTCACACTCTGGAATAATTGTCATTTGTCTCCATTGTATCAATTAAAAGGCTATTTGTTTCTATCCAGAAAGAGCTCTGAAGAGGCTGTTTGTGTCTCCCCTGAAGTGTACACATTTTCACTAGTGCTATAGTATTTCTACACAGTGGGGCAAAAAAGAATTTACTCTGGAAGGTACTCTTAAATCAATCAATGTGAAATATATAATAAGTATGATTGCCTTGAAAGGTTTGTGTATGTGGACATAACTGGGTGTATGTCTCTATGTGTATATCGATGTGTATGTGACTTACCTAAAACTCTATAACTGTTAACTAATTTCTAGAATGAGGGTCCATTTTAGATCTTTTAGTGTTAATAATAAGATCATCCTGCTTGATAAATTCTTAATTGAATGCCGTAGTTTAACCACAGCTGGGAATACCCCTTTTAGTAATCTCTTGGTGCATGTAATAGAACCTTAGGTCCAGTGCTTTAAGTAAGGAAGGCTTCCTCTCCACCTACCCCCATAGTAACAGACCTGGAGGTAAGTAATTTGTAGTCAATGTGGTGGCTTAAAAGATGCCACTGAGGATGTAGACTTCTGGCCTTCCTACTTGGCCACCTTTCACATCGTGCATTCATCCCCGTGAAGGGGAGACAGCCATTGCACTTCCAGGGTTGCTGTCTTCATTTCAGACAGGAAGAGGGGCACAGGGCAAAGACACGTGCCCACTGTCCACACCTTCACTAAAATTTTCCCAAAAGCCCAGTGATTTGTGAAAAATACATTGTAAATAGAAGTATCTACTAAGTGCTGCAGGTGGGTCTGGAGGGGCAGGTACTGTAGCCTGGTGTGTTGCCCCTCCCAGAAAATCAAGCTTCTGTTAGTAAAAAAGAAGTGATAAATGGATATCAGGTAGGCAGTCAACTGTGTATGTCATGGTTTTGCAATGGGGGCAACTTTATTCATTATTAAATCAATGGTTTTATCTAAAAAAAATAGTCTCAAAGATTGAATAAGGTGATGGCAGCTAAGCCTGGAGTTGTGCAACCAATGGATGAGGCTCAGTGTGTCCTATGCTTCTGTGGAAGTCAAATGTGTCAGGAAAGGGGAGCACATTTTATGTTGAGAGCCACTAATCCATATGGAATCGTTCACAAATTACTTTTTTAAAAAGAAAATTAATTTTATGAAGAGAATATCAAAAGTTTTTGCTGTTCTTAACCTGAAATTAGGTAATCTAAAATGTCATTAAATTAATAGGCTAATTAATTAAAAGTATTTTTTCTCTTTTTTAAGTTTATTCAACCAAAGAGAATCAAAGTAAGTGATAGGAAGGGAGTAATAGAGACAACTAAAAATAAGTGGAAGAATTTGACAGTCATTTTCTTTGTGTATTTTATCTTTCATCAAAGTGTGGATTTTCCTCCCCTCCACTTCATTCCTCCCCCCCCCCCACACCAAGCTTACTTCAATTAACCCCCTCTATCCCCTTTCACCCACAACAAGCATGTCTAAATTCCATACTACCCAGGCACAGCATCCATTTCTGATCAAAATTATTAGTAAAAAAGGAACAAAAAGACACATAACAGCCCTGGCTGGCATAGCTCAGTGGATTGAGCATGGGCTGCGAACCAAAGCATCGCAGGTTCAATTCCCAGTCAGGGCACATGCCTGGGTTGCGGGCCAGGTCCCCAGTGGGGACCACATGAGAGGCAACCCCACATTGATGTTTCCCTCTCTCTCCTTCTCCCTCCCTTCCCCTCTCTAAAAATAAATAAATAAAATGTTTTTAAAAAAAGACACATAACATGGTAAAAGATTCTCTCAAGCCAATAACCAACATTCTTAATGTTGAAATCTTGGATGTGTCCTCCTGAAAGCCAGGGCAAGACAGCAGTGCCTCTGTCTCCGCTTCTGTGTATCACGTTTCTGAAAGTTGGAGCTGATGCAATAAAAAATGAGGGATAACTATGACAAAGAGGAGACAAAAGAATCCTTCCTTTCTCTGGTTAATAACTTATCACCCCCAAATATACCAGGCAATCAACTGAACATGACTATATGTAATAAATATAGATTTTTATTCATTTTTCGTTGAGGTATAACAAAGTGTAAAGCTATATGAATTTGAACAAAGTGGGTGCATCTCTTATATCCAAGCAACAGCACAGTTCCCGCACCCTGAGCAGGCTCCCTGAAGCCCCGCTTCCAGTCACTCACTACCCATGATCCTCAGGGGGACGGAAGTCGTACATGGTTTCCATTTTTTTCTTTGTGGGTTCTTGCACTTTTTAAAAGTTCAACAGTAATGTAATCAGGACGAAAATGTTCATCACTATATATGTGTGGATGCATGTGTGTGTGGGTGGGTATACCTTTTTTTTAGTAAGGAGTTTTGTTAATTCCAGACTGGAATTTCCATATATCTAGTAGGTATAGTTAGTCTCCATTGAGTCAATAACTAAGAGTTAAAGCGGTCTTAAAATCATATCTCCCCCTAACAGTCCACTCTCACTCCCACCTCTATAGTAAAATAGTTTGTTGATGACTTGAAAGCATGAAGCAGTTTAAAGGATATGAATGAGGAGAACAGGTAATCTGCTCTCATTCAGAATTTCAAAGGGTTAATATTCCTTTGGCTTACAAATTGGCTAAGAGACACGTTGGTGCCCTTAATAGTATAGGAACTTCTTACTGTATATGTCAGATGTTCCATATTTGACCCCTTCCATCTCTCTCTCTTTGCTTTTTAATGTCCATTCATTATTGTCTAAACTTTCTCTTCTTTATTCTTCTAGATTGTGAACCTTATAGAAGAAACTGGACACTTTCATATCACAAACACAACATTTGATTTTGACCTTTGCTCACTGGACAAAACCACAGTCCGTAAACTACAGAGTTACCTGGAAACATCTGGAACATCCTGAGGATACAACAACTGGATGCATCAAATACTATTGGGTTTTTTTTTTTTTGGTTGTGATTTTTTGTTGTTGTTGTTTATAAGAAAACACTCAGAATGATGCAACCAAAAGGGAAAAAATAAAAATCAAGCAACCTTCAGCTTTATTTTTCTTTGAAGCCAGTCATCATCTCTTGATAAAGGAGAGGTTAAGCAAACCAGCCTCAGCGGACCACTCTTCTCTCCAAGGAAATCCCCGGGAAGAGTTTGCCTGGATAGCCTTGAAAACAAACAAATCAAACACAACACAAGAAAACTTAAAGAATGTGTATGGTATCATGTATCTCTCTCTGTGGTGGTTCATTCCACAGGACGAATGCATATTCAACACACTGCCTTATTACATAACTGATCTATTTATTATCGCATACAGATATCCGAAAGTCGTTGAGGGAATGACACCACAAGACATTATAAGTACTTGGTCCCGTGGATGCTCTTTCAATGCAGCGCCCTTGCCATCCCAAGCCCAGTGACCTTACTCGTATACCGTGCCACTCTCCACCAACTTTTTCCAACTCCTTTAACTCGTTGCAGTCTGTTTTTCCACCTTCTGTTTTTCCAGTTCTAGGACACAAACGATCAACTGGGGGGACCAAATAACCACCCTGATTTTCTTCTTTGTGGTCTTTCTCCTGAAAGTTGGGGCCCAGTCCTTGGCTGTATCCATATAATGATCTTGGACCATGGTAGAAAAAGCACCAAATAGGATCATGACTTGCTGTCTAGCCTTAGTCAACCAACCCATAGGACTTTCAAACAAAAGCGTGCGTGTACACGTCCTGCGTCCAGCATTGTTGAGCTGTCGCCAGCACTCTGGTGTCTGTGTCGCTGTTACAATACTAGATAAATATGGAAGTAAAGGCATTCCAGAGGATCATCATTTTTTAAAAAAAGGAATTCTGGTTCTGTTTTCTAAAGAAATGTTGTAGAAATTCGTAATTTGGATCTATTTATTAGTAAGAGCTTCAGCTTCCTTCAGCTGCCAGTGTGTCATTCATCTTAACCATAAAACCTGGAATAAGAGATTTTTGTTTGTTCACGTATGATCCCCTTAGACTCTTTCTATATTTGGAAAATTTAAATCTTTCTTTGGGGGAAATTCTTGGTTATTCTGCCGTAACAGATTATGTATTAACTTGTAGATTCAGTGGTTCGATACCTGTTTAGTCACTTGCTTATGTTTCCAGAAGGATTTCTTGTATTGGTGAAAATAAAGGAGGTTGGGGAGGGTGGGTATTTTTGTTCTTGATGTACCCAGTTTTGAAACTAGAAACCTTTCCTGTGGCATGCAAAAGAAAGCAAGTTATTTTTAAAGAAAAAAACAAAAAACATAACCAAAGTACTTTTGGTGTCATTATTCCATCCCCTCCATAAATGGAGAAATGCAGAGTGAGAACAGCTCATCTTTCAAGTTTTTGCTAGGAACTCAACTAAAAAGAAAAGAAATGAAGAAATACTTCTGGATCCAAAGGTTCGTTCACTGGATCAGCCTTAAGAAAGTCTCTATCTGTGCTAATAGACCAGTGTCTCCCTTGTTTATTCCCATGCCAGATGCTGTCTTTTCATACAGAGATTAACTAGTGTCTGTACAGAAAACGGTCCTTTCAGACCCATTCTTTTGGGCAGTAATGTAAATGAAGATTGATAATGGAGTTATTTCTGCATTTTTAAAAAGGGGGATTTTTTTTACCTTTGTTTCTTTCTATCCAAAGACACTATTTTTTCCTTTTTAAAAAAATAATACAACCATGCTTCTTGTAAATTACTTCTCTGAAGCATCCTCCCTGAGGACAAGTGTACATTTTCAATCATGTTATGATTTTTGATGATTGGCACAAACTGTCCTCGAAGCCTTTGTTGTCTGGTCCACTTATCCATAATTAATTAGAGAAACTTCCTGAGTCACTTTAGATGACTGATGAATCGTGTGATTTTAGTTGTGCTTTGTTTTGTTTTGAACTTTACAGGTAAAAGGGGAGGGCAATGCTTGAATGGAATTATTTGCAAAATTTAAAACTCTTTAAAATTTCTAACTGCTAATTCACATATCCTAATGAAGCTAGAAATGTATGTGGTGTATCTGAAATATCTGTGTAGTTTAACTAGGAATGTGTGTATGTAGTTTGGGCTGTTTTTATTTTTGTAACTAAATTGTGTGGCAAAAACTATGATTTGGTAATGTAAAGATTTTTTTGTTGTTGTTCCTTAGGTTACTAAGCAAGTAACTAGGTAACACAGATGATCAAATAAAATGGTTAAGAAGAAGAGACATTATTACAGTGATAAAATTTAGATGCTCAGTTCAGGTGATAAAGCAAATATCTTCCAAATATTGTCAGTGTAAGTTTGCAATTGATAACAAAATTTGGGAAAACTTGTGGATGAGCAAAGGGAGTTTTCCACAAAATTCCGGTAGAGTAAGAGTCACATTGTTAAGTTTTTAGAAGTTACACCCTTGCTTTCATCTAAGTTATAAATGCAGAAATAATTAATCCCCTTTCAATTAATTTTAAAAAGTTACACTTCTCTTAAAGCAACCTACTCAGTTCTGCCACATTTACGTACACTCACCTTTGAAACCTGTTAAAAAATGTTTTGGGCACATGTGTGTCCTAATAGTGGCTTTGGTTTTTTAAGCACAAAAAATAAATAAATAAATAAAAATGGCAGGGTTTAATTTTTTTGGTGTATATACATATAAATAGATGTTTCAAATAAAATTAACTGGGTGAGTGTGAATATAGTTTGAGCCAGCCAAAATATGATAAACTTTCTTTAAATTTTTTCCCCAGTTATCTGAGGAGAAAAGTGTATGTACAGAAACTTCCCCTGATAAATTAGCTTCTGCCTCTGGTTTTGCCGCAGAATATGTATGAGAGCAGGTGCTTCTGACTCAGCATGTGGCAGTCATGTCAGCAATACCGTTTGCAGTTGTTTTGTTCCTTTACCATAATCCATCTCTCTGTGTAGACAAGTAGGCATGTCTATATATGCTTGTATATTGTGTCAAGAGTAGGGAAGAACAAGAGAACGTTAGACTAGAGGGGAAAAAATCATAGGAGAGTGTCCTAAACATTTTAAATTGCTAAGCAAATCTCTCTAATCTGAATAATATGCACCTTTTTGTGGACAAAGCCAATACATTTGGCTTTCTTCCACCAAAAAAAAAGTTTCTACAGATAATTTCTACAGACTCAGCTCATCTTTATAAAAGACTGATCAGGCCTGCATAACATTCCAAGCCCTGTGCATGTTAACGACATGTGTGTTTAAGAGAAGAGACTTTATCTTAAATGTTTTAACTCTGCCTAGGTAATGGAGTTGGATATTCAGTGTTGGAAATGGTCAGTGTTTGTGTTTGGTGGCTGGTGTTCATTTTTCTCACTGTGGATGTGATCAGTTCTGGAGTAGTTTGCTGTATGTTCATTACTTTCCACCTTTAGCACTGTGCGTGTGCTGCATTCACACACAGAGACACGCACGCATCTTATAAACTTGCTTTGGACTGTCGCTCTAAAACTAAGACTGTGATGCCGAGTCTACTACAACTGCGATGAATGTAGAGGAGTCAGTCCCCACGGTTTAGTCTCGGGCTGGAAGTCTACATCTCTGACCTCTTGTTTTATATGATGCTTTTTGTCATGTGGGCATTGCCATCCCTGAATATTCCTTGTAAAGATGCATCGAAGAAGTCAGTTTAAAAGGAAGACAAAGCCACCACTGTCTGTAAACTGTAAATATGTATTTTGGCACTTATACTCCACTATTCTGAAAATAGAGTTTTGATGGAAATGCTGACAGATCCTGAACGGTGGCCAGAGCTACCATGCAGTGCAAAAATAAATTAAGTAAAAATGTATTCTTGAGATTAATAATGCAAGGCCAATACATTTTATAAATCTGTCAGTATCTTTTTAAATGGAGTGTGTATGTGTAGTTTTGTTGAAAGATACACTGTGTATGTGTGTGTAGATGCTATTATGTGAACAACAAGGCATTCGTAAGATGTATTTCCCATCTCTAAAACCCATGTTGAAATGTTAAGTACAGATTGACAGAAATAGCTGTTTTTCTTAAATTCATAATCAAATCTATTGTGGCTCCATGTTTTTTACAATGTATAGTCTTACTGATTTGTTAAGAGTCATTTGACCAAAGCTTGGTTTTGCTTTGCGTACAGAAAAATAAGCCCCTACCTTTTCTCAAGAAGAGATGCTGGTCCTAAGGAAGAAGGAATGGAGAGATGAGACCAGTAGTGTCTGAGCATCATTTTCTGTGCCCTAAAACCAGTACATTTTTTAAGTTCTATAGCATTGGGCAAAAAATGGTGACACATGTTTTTGGAATAAATCAGGTTACTTGTGCATGATATTTTTTCATTTCCCCCATTTCTCTGGAAGGTTTTGTTCATAAATTAAACAATACATTATCACTGGACAGAATCAGTCTTCTGACAGAGGCCCTGCAGTTACTTTAGCAGCAAGAAATGCTACCTTAATTAGACAGGAAGGAGAAAAACTACTTCAACATAGAGAATAGAGTGCTTTTAGTTTCGCAAATAACCAGGGAATTGGATGGAAGGCTCTTTTTAATAGTGAAGAGACATCAAATTTGAGGAACTAGCAGTAACTGCAAGCTGACAAGCCATGGAGAAGATAATGGCGGACTGCCTGGCATCTTATCTCCCAGAACGTGACTGTAGGTGTGGAAGCCTCGGTCCCAGATGGGCTGGGCTGACAGTTAAGCTTTCTAATGACCAGGCTGGAATTGGACTAATCTCTTCTCTTGTTTCAGCATAGATATTCATTTGTTTATTTTAAAATAATGGCCTTACATTTTTCTCCAGCCTGGAGAAAGTCCAGATGGGCATCTTGGGCCTCCTGAAGACTCAGGGTGTCATCACCAAGTGGTCTCACACAGGAAGTGTGCTGAGCTACAGTTTTCCCAAGACATTTGTTCCACCGTCTCTCAGAATTGTGTTCCCACTTGGATATGCAAGGAGCCCTGGCAGGAGATGGCAGCTTAACTGAGGCCTGATACCCAGACCTCCCTGCTTGGTAATTCAGGAGCATAGTATCCAAAACTAATGGTCTTGTTTGTTCCGATTAGTAGAGCAACTAAGCATATTTTACTGGTTTCCTTGCCCAGGATACCACCCAAATAGGAAACCCTTCACTGCTCTGCTTTCTCTGCCCGGGGACAGTATCCACACCTTCCTGCTTATATGGTCCCTTCTTTAGAGTCAATTCCCGTCTTTTCCAGAGGCTGTTAACTTGCCCTGGGCTGTCAGGTTAGCCTCTTGGTCTTAATTCCATCTTAATTAAAGAATGACCTGTATCATTCCTGAGGGCTAAGAAGAGAAATACATGGCACAAACTAAAAAACAGTCATTGTAACTGGGCTCAATAGCTATTAAATAACAATAAAAATACCCTACCATGTGAATGGAAAGGCTCCTTGAAGCCACTTTTGTACTAACTCAGGGCACTACCGGGCAACCGCACGGAATAGGTGGTCACAGGAGTGGGGAGATAGGCAGTGAGTAAAGGCAAAGCTATTTGCTCATTTTCCCCTCGTAATCGTGTCTTCCACCACATGCAGTCCCCACCACAGCGTTCTGAAGTTTCAAAAGAGTAGAAAGGGATAAATCCAGGCCATTAAAAGAAAATAATCAAAGCTATTGAAAAGATAAAACAAATGAGTTGCACTAAAAAGGCCGTCTGTGCAAGTAATAAGGTTGAAATACTGATACTGATTTCCTAGCCGAGCAGCATTCCTCACACATGTGGTTTGTGTATCCGCATCTGGGTGGGTGGTCTGGTGAGAAGTGCTAAATGCAGCAAGATGGCTTAGTTTTTGAGCAGCCAGAGGGAAGCTTTGGGACAGGCTCAGCTGTGGCATCTAAGGCCCCTGCAACATAAAGAGGCTTTCCTTTTGCTTTGTTCCAGGAGGGAAAGTTTTAACTTGGCTTATTCATTTAAATATGAGTCTCTATTCTGCACAGAATCGATCCAAAGGATAGGAGTTTTTGTGTGTGTGTGTGCGTTTTTTTTCTAAAGCACCTCCTTGTCCCTCATCCCAGCCCGAGGAGGTGGGATGCATGGCATAGAATGTAGTAACTCTCCATTTGTTCTAATTTATTCCCTGGGTGCTGGGCAACTATAAACATCTCTTTGAAAGTGATGCAATTTTCAATAACACCTTAGTCTAGACACAACAGGGGAGAGTATTAAAGACAAATTATGAATATAGTCTACAAACAAAAGCCAATAGAAGTTGGACTCTCCCAAAGGCACATTTATACTAACAAGAATGCTGCATGAAGTGCAGTCAGTTCACAGAGCAGAGATTTGTTAAGGGAATGTTTACTGCTCAGAAAACGCGCCTATCGATGGCTTTTGACAGACGTGAATCGTTGCCAACTCCTGTCTGAAAGTGGGTTGCTGCTGCCTGAGTATTTCTCAGAATTGGGAGATTTTGTAGGTTTTATTTTGACTGTCAGTCTCTTGGGGGATAGGTCATTGTCCAAATTTTCTTTGTCTATTTACAGATTTATGACCTGTCTTCCCCACTAGAATGTAAGCCTCACGAGGACAAGGACTGCCTTGTTCACTGCTGACTCTCCAGGACCTGGAACAATTCCAGGACACTCTAGGCACCCGTGTTTGTTGAACAAAAATGTGGGAGCATTTTGTGGAACCCTGATCTCTCGATGTTTCATTAAAAAATGATTTTGTGTTTAAATAAGTTTGGAAAAACTGCTTAGTATATGACCCTCTTGGAAATTCATGACATGTTACAATATTAAATTTCTGAGAAGCTATGTGTTCTAACAACAACAACTAAGCTTGTTTATGGAACGCAGCATGCCCCAAGTTGTGTGTAGCACAACAGCAGTACACAGATAACAGCAGATGTTTTGCCTTTAAGTTCTTTGACCAGAATAGTTTGTCTACTAGATTTCATTCTTCAAGGTTCACAACCTAAGTTTGGGTGCTATAGGTTCAGAGCAGGACAACATAGCTATTAATATGTCTGAAAGTAGTTTTCTGGGTTAGGTGATCATTTAACTTACTGTCCAAACTGGGACATTTTTCAGAATGAAAAGGGACACTATTAACCATTCAAGGGAAAACACAAGTAAGCCTGGGCTGCCTTTGGCAAACCTGGACCGGAACACGCATGGGGACGTGTTGAACTGAAAACACAACCGCAGATTCTCTATCACTTAGGCATGTGTATGATGAACGGTGTTTGATTGGGCTCATTAGGGTAACAGGAGAGCACCTCCCTCATGGTAGGGGCCAGCCCTTCAAATCCAGGGTGCAAAGGGCATTTTCAACGTTGCTGAAGATCCTTCATGGTTGAATTGTCCCTGGGCCATCCCTCACTTCCCCACCGCTGTGCCTGTGTTAGGCTATCATTTGAGTAAATGGAAGGCCAGCATTGACAAGAAGCTCTTTCTACACTATACGCAAGGAGGACCCAATCCTTATGTTGGGTCCCTGGTCCCTGACTATGTTCCCAGAGCCTACTGCATGTTGAGTTTGGGTGGTTTTCCACATAGGATACCTGACACCTTTGCTGGAGAGGCTACCTCTTTATTGCCACCTGTGGAGTCATCCTGCCTGCTGCTGTTTCCAGGGGGCTGGCCACCTCCCCCCAATATTGCCGGAGCTGCCCGTTCAGCAGGTCTCTCTCTCACTGTTGGAGCATGGTCTGGAGTATTGCCATCCTCCACTCTGTCTCCAGGTCCTGCTACCTGATATCCTTTGATATTTTAGCAGTTCACTGGCACAAGTCTTAGTGCGAAACAAGCATTCAAAAAATGTTGAGAGTGAATGGTTGCAAATAAACCTCTTGGCTTGCAAGTGGGTTGTTACATTGATGTCATTCTCTGCTGCCTCTTTCTCAAAAATGTCTCTTATTCTGCTCTTGTATTAAAGGCAGTATGGTGCGGTGACTAAAATTGCAGACATTGAACTCAGAAAGGCTTAGTATTGAAGCCCAGCTCTGCCATGCCTAGCCCTGTACCCCGAAGCTTTCCCAACTCTTGGATTTCTTACCTGTGAGATGGGATCAGCTGTGTACCTCTGTTTCAAATGTGTTGTGAAGAGTAGATGTTTATAGAGCACTTAGCAGACTGTACCTGCTCTGTGGTAAAATGCTCAATAAATGGTAATGATTTTAATTTTTATTATGCTAGTGGAGTCTAATGAGAGCTTTCTGTTCTCTTTGTTGGTGGAGAATTTTGCCAACACATAGGATTGTCCCAGCGTGGTCTCTCATTCAGCCTCAGTTGGCAGCCGGTTGTGATGTGCCCGGTAACACTCACAGCCAGGTCACCAGCTATGCTCCAGGCACATTCTTCAGGGAAGCCACTGGCTGGCTACATAACTGCTGCCTTTGAACTATTTTCAGCCCACGGAAAGGGAAGGGAGGCAGAAGTAAAACATCACAGATTTCAGGTCTCTTTCTGGCTCCAGAGCATAAAATAGAATTGAACACGCTTCCACCCGATGAGCTTAGTTGCTTGAGTTGCTGGAGGTAATGTTGAAGCTGAGGTCATAGGTTCAATACTCCTGTGAGTTCACTGGCTTATCCCCATGCGTGGTTACAAACTTCCTAATCCTACGGAACCATGCAATGACTGTCCTGGGTCGTAGAGGAATGGAGGAAGAGCGTGTTCTTTCAGACATGACTTTATGACATCCGGGGGAGAGGGTTGATTACACAGTGGGATCATCATTGTCCTCTTTACACAACTGTGTCTCACCACTTTGGTGAAGGGTGTTTGGGTAGGGGACCGCCCTCTTGATACTGTTGGCCATTTCACCTGAGTACGCCCAGGTTGTGACCTCAGTTAGCCAGATGTTCTGCTCACCATGTAGACCTGAGGGAGAATCCATTTCCTTGTCACTTGCAGCTGCTAGCAGCCACAGCATTCCTTGGCCCATGACCCCTTCCCCCCTCTTCAAAGTCAGCAGCGTAGCTTATCAAAATCTCTCTCTGACTCAGACCTTCCTCCTCTCCCATCTTGTACAGATTCTTATAATTACCTCGAGACCACCCAGATATTCCACGATAATTTCCCAATGTCAAGATCTGTAGTCACAATAGTATCTGTCCCTTTGCCATGTAAGGTAATATATTCACAGTTCTGGGGAGTTATGATGCGGACACACACCTATGTTGGGGCCATGACTGTGCCTACCACAGATGGGGAGATGCCCATGTTAAGACCCCCATCCTTCTGGAAGTTCCAGTCCACTTACAATCTGAGTAGAACTTTCTTGCCCCACATTAAAAATTAATGCAATCTTGCCACTAGTTACAATTGTTAATGGTCTTATACTTACTGATGATGACTGTGATGGTGATTTTTTCAGAAACTGGAGAAAAATTCTCAGTGAGCCACCTTAAAAGGCTATTTAAGGTTTAGCTGTGGTGATAGAAATCCAGGCAGTCAGTCACCAGATACTTACTGAGTGCCTACCATGTGCCAGTCACTATCCCAAGGAGCTTGTGAAAATGTAGCAGCTGTGGCTACTGAATCTCCTTTCCATCTTGATGGGATAGAGACTCTTCACTCCTGAGCAACAATGTCTTCATGTAGTTAGAACTTCTTTGAAGCGAGGTACTTAACTGGCAGACAGACTAAACAACCTTTCTGGGCTCCCAGCCTTCTTATTCCCGTTGCTGATGGCAAACTTTTTAATCTGATCTGATTCACAAGCTTTTTAAAGGATAGCTCTGAATGAACAGTTCGACTTAAAGCCATGCACTGATGGAACAAAGAAACCAGCCCTGCAGTGTCGTCCGCAGAGTCAGTGCGTAGTTGCTCCTTGCTGCTCTGGCTTGTTGAATAAAGATGCAAAGCCTGATGACCTCAGCTTAATCATACACCATCTAACTCCTTGGTTCCCATGGGCTCAGCTGTGGCCTGGTTTCACCAGAATCACCTAGGGAGCTTTTACAACCTGCTTCTCTTTCAGAAATTCTCAGTCAATTCTTCTGCACAGGGCCGGGGATATTGGCATTTTCAAGTGCTCCCCAGATTATTCTAATGTGAAGCCAGGGCGGGAGTGTAAAAAATAAAGTCCTGTTCCCACTGCCAGAGATTTTGATGCAGTAAGCCTAGGGCTGGGGTACAAATCCTGATCATTCAAGTTCCTCTGGGATTCTAATGTGCAGCTAGGTTTGGGGGGCTTCTGTCCTAGCAACAATCTTTCAGCTGTCTGGGTTCTGTTTCCCAGGGGTCCCTGAGGCTAATCAGGGACTTGTTACCAACACAGATTCCTGGGGTCCATCTCTATCCCTGGCTTCTGGACCCGGACTCTGAGGGCAGTGCCTAAAGGGCTGCAGGTTTAACACGTGCTCCAGATGGTTCTTATCAGGGAATTGTAGGAAACACTGATGGCTAACCAGGATCCTGAGGCAAAGGGGTTAAAGTTGGGCCTTTATTACATCGATCGAGCAATCTAGCCCACAAACCCACTCTCAGGCCAGGCATTGGGCCAAACCTCCTGGGGCTGGGCTAGTGGTGTCTGAAGGACACGTGTAAGGAAGGTGGGCTAGGTGTTGCGCTAGTGGCGTGGAATACTTCTGCCCCTGAGTGATTCTGCTTGGACTTTGTGTGTGCTGATGGTCACCTGGCAAGTGACATGTAGTTTTGTTAGGTCATCTGATGGGTTAGCAATAAGAAAGGTGGAGGGCTGTTCTAAAGCACTGTGCACAGGAAAGGCGCAAATCCATGCAAATCCATCTGAATGAAAATAAACCAGAAGTACTTAAAGAGTGCAACAGAATTTTCTCTGATGGAGATAGCATGTTGGCAGTGAAAGCTTTAGTCTGTTCTGATTCCGCAAACCCACACCAAGTATAAATTTTTAAGGTTTCTTTTATATAATCAAATTTGCTAGTAATTCGAATATAGAAAATAACTCTTTATTCTTGCCTTTTTTTTATTTTCAATGAATGCATTATTTTCTCATGCCTCTACTCAGTAACCAAGGTAGAAAAATTGTTTCCCTGAATTATGTAGCTTTCTCCTGGGGTGGCATATAGCAGCTTTGTTAGCCTGAATTTTTGTCCAGCCATCCAAGCCCTCCTTACAGGAGGTGATTTTCCAGCGTATTTACATAGTCAAATCGTCAATCCATTCATCATGTCCTGACACCTAACCAATTTATAAAAACTCAGTGTCGTTCGCCCTGCCAGGAAATCTCCTCAGTCTTGATTGCAGACCTTGGCTTATGACCTAAAAGAAGAGAGATTCAGTTTAGGCTTTGGTTGTATTCTCTTCTGTAGACCAAAAAGGACAGTCATTTCTAGTAAGTCAATTCTCCAGGGGAAAAATATATATAATATATATTTTATATACATATTATATATATTTTTATATAGTATATATTTTATATACTATATATATATTTTTGGTCAGTCTACAATGTCAGTCTACATTCACAGGCTTCAAGGCCTTTTCTCCAAAGCTCATTATTGATCTTGCATTGAAATTCCTCATGACAATTAGCCTATTTTATGGGAACAAATTTTTGATAAACTGTCTAAAGCATCCAATATTTTCTCTTTCTTCAAAATGTAAGTCATCAATGTTAAGGTGCCACGGATTTAAAGATATTTTAAAAGGATCTTCAAATATCTCCACTTGATGGCTATACCTCATAACAGACATTTTCTCTAATAAATGTAATTGCTACCTTTTTCCCTTCACATTTCACTCCTTGAATGATTCCTACATTGATTTAATTCTGGGTCAGTCTGTCAATTTCATTTGGTAGCAAATAGAGAGGAAGGCTGATTTCTTGAAGGGCATAAAAATTATACATTGATTTTTTTTATCCCCTTCTCTTTCTCTTTCAGTTGATTTGATTATTGGTGAATAGAACTGATATATAGGATGGGAACCTAAATAATGTGACAAATCTTGTGAAAACCATTCTTTTGCTTTAATGGAATTTTTGACATAAATTGAAGTAGAAGGTGTAGACAAATTAATAATTCTTGGAGTTTTCTTGCTTGTCTAATGGCAAACTTAGAGTTAAATGTAATCCTGTGTTGTGACAAATTTACCTGTAGTTTGTAGGCTTTGCTTTTTCTTCCTCCTGTGTGGCTTTTGATTTTGTGTGCCACTGACCTTCTTGAATACAGGTCTTTTTATTGTAAGCTGCCTATTATTGCAATAGCATGGTATAAATTATAGTTAAACCAATAAATAATTGTTTATCCTCCTGGCTATTATCCATCCCACGGTTATTGTTTCACCAGTTGTTGACTGAAGTTATCTTTCAGACTGTGAATGAGTGGTGAGGATACCTAGTTGAAGAAGAGGCCCAATATAGAGCTTAGAGTGAGAGGCAGTGCTAGACAAGAAAATACAAGTGGCAGAGGAGAGGCTGTGTGTTATGAGAGAGTCACTGAAGGCACATGTGTAGAGATTTGCATGGAGTTCCACAGAGCACCAAGAAGGCATGTAACAGCCTGCACAGGAAGGCATTCTAAGAAAAAGGAATAGTATGGACAAAGGGAAAAATATAGAGCCTATTGCTCAACTACGTCCTTGAGTTTGGTATTGCTTAAAGATAGGATGCAGGTAATGGGGAAGCAGGAGGTAAAAATGGAGAAGTTGGCTAAGTCCAGGTGATGGCAATCTTTGTTGCCAGACTTAGAAACATGTGCTTATCCACTGGGGATAAACAGGCAGCATGGTAAGTGGGAGGAGCATGAACAGCTTTGCATTGTTAAGCAGGGTCCCAAGCTCCTCCTTTCTACAAGGTGTACACTCTAAGTGCCTTCTGACTCCAAGCTGCTGTGCTTTCATGATACTTGGCATGGATCTCTGTTACATGCATCTCACAGTGTTTTCATTATCCTTGTATCAGTTACCTATTGCTGTGTAAAAAATCACCCCAGTATTTAGCAGCTTAAAACAACATATTTACTATCTCACAGTTTCTGTGGCATCTAGGCATGGCTTAGCTGGGTCCTCTGGCTCAGAGTCTTTTCACAAGACTCAAGATGCTGGCCAGGCCACAGCCCGGTGCTTCCAAGGTCATTTAGTGACTGTTGGCGGGATTCAAATTCTCACAGGCTGTTGGATTTAGGGCCTCCGTTCCTTGCTGGCTGTAAGCCAGAGGATACCCTTAGTTTCTTGCCACATGGGCTTCTCCAGCTGACAGCTTCTTTATTCAAGGCAGCAAGAGAGAGTTCTAGCAAGATGGAAGTCATGGTCTTTTATAACCTAATCACTGAAGTGATATCCATCACATTTTCCATGTTCTTTCTGTTCATTAGAAGCAAGTCACTGGGTCCAACCCACATTTAAGGAGAGGCTACCTCAGTTACCATGTCGATAGGAGGAATCAGAACATGGCATCTGGGTGATTCCTCATTTGGAGGGCCAGCCCTTCTCTCGGATGGAACTTGGTGTTTGGATAAGAAGCAATAATGTTTCTTGACCTAAAAATGCTAGGTATCTGGAGTCACTTCCTGATATACCAGATCCTAGAACAGACCCAAGGAAGCAGGGGAAGGAATTTTCTTCCTTAGCTGGTCTTCATCCTCTTTCCTTGAAGGGAAATGTGGCAGAGCTCCACAGCCCACATAAGTGGGGAGGAGGGAGAGAAGAATATATTAGAAAGTGTCAGCTTGCATTTCTGTAGACTGCCTGTTTATGCTGCCCCAATTCAACTTTCTGGTTTGTAAATCACAGCCGTTTGTCTTCCCCTATGGGACATTTTTAGTGGTTGGAAAGCAACCACCTCCGACTTGCTTTTGGAGCCCGTCCCACCCCAGTGTATTCCTGCACAGCATTAGTGTGATGGATTCTGCTGTGGGTTTCTCTCTTGCAATTGAGGATATTCCATTCCACTAGTTATATATTTTGTTTTTCAAACTTTCCATTGGGATTATGATTCTCCAATGTGATAGACTCCTAAAGCCCCAACCAGACCTTTAAGACGGGACCACTCTTTTGCATGGATGTGTATGTAATTGGCTGGTCCAGACGAGGTGACCAAATCTGTCTCCAAATCTGCTCCTAGACAAAACTAAAATTTTCTCTTCAGTGACATTTGTTTATGAAACATCTATTGCATGCTTATTGAATGTCAATCTCAGTGCTAGTAGAAGAGAATGAAGCATAGTGTCAGTCCTGTAGGAGCTTACAGACTCTAGAATATTTTGAGGTTCACTTGTCTCATTTCACACAATCTTGCCCTTTGTACAAAAGTGCCATCTGGTAAATGGTTTCAAATATTTATAACAACAAATTGTTCCTCAAAATGTTGAAAAAATTATGTGATCTTCTCTTCACTTTACTTTAAAGCTATGGTGCGTATTTAAGGACGGGTTGAATTTGGAGAGGAGAACCTACTAGGTAAGTTTGGAGGAAGTATAAGAGTGCACAGCAGGTTCTAGACCCAGCTTCCTCACTAATTCCTTGTTCATCATCTTCCATCTCTGCTTCCTGTTTTGGTCAAAATCACCCCTATTTTAATGACACTTGCAAAAATATCCCCACAAAGGCACTTTGAGCTTGGGGAGGCGTGTTAACAAGCCCTCAGACTAACAAGCCCTACACACTATTTGTGTAGTTCTGCCATATATTGGCTCTATGACCACCCTAAACCAATTTCTCAACTGTAAAATGGGGCTAAGAGAAATACCTTATTTCATTTCTTTATTCAAGAATGTTTTATTGAGCCCTAGCTGGTGTGACTCAGTGGATTGAGCACTGGCCTGAGAACCAAAGGGTCACTGGTTCGATTCCCAGTCAGGACACATGACTGGGTTGCAGGCCAGGTCCCCAGTAAGGGGAGCATGAGAAGCAAACACACATTGATGTTTCTCTCCCTCTCTTTCTCCTTCCCTTCCTCTCTCTCTAAAAATAGATAAATAAAATATTAAAAAAATAAAAAGAATGTTATATTGAGAACACTGTTCCAGACAGTGGGAATTCTGAAGTAAACAAAACAAAGTCCTCTCCTTGTGCAGCTATGTTCTAGCTGGGGTGGGGTGACACTAAACAAATGTGTACCAGATTGGGGTAGAGGTGGAATGGAGAAGATGTGAGCACAGTAGAGAGAATCGGGTGGAGGTGGGGTGCTATGCACATTGGATGGCCCAGGAATGTCCCATTGAGAAGGGTCTAGGGAGAGTAAAAGGGACACATGCTGTGTCTGGCACGAGAGGGAGGGAGCATCACAAGTGGGAGGAGCAGCACAGAGACCAGCACAGCTAGAGGGGAGAAACTGAAGGGTGGCTATGTAGGAAACATGGTCAGATCACGGGGGTCTCACTATTGCCTGTACCCAGGACTTGGCTTTTCCTCTGAGTGAGACAAGAAGTCATTGGAGAGTTCTGTATAGATGGGTAGCGTCTTCTGACTGCTGTTTCAGGGATCCTTCTGGAGTTTGTGGTGAATTAAATGAGATAATGCAAGGAAATCAGCACAATGCCAGGAATATGGTAAAACAAACAAACAAATGTTAGTCCAGGAGAAAAGGCACCTATGATCACAAAGCATCAAGCCTTCAGAAACATTTGCAAAGTTCTATGTCTTCCAGATGTATGGCCTTAGATCCTAAGAAACTGAGTTGTTTTTCTAAAGGGTGTTCACTCCATACCAGTGGGGTTTATCTGTTCCTCGGGTACACAGGGTCATTCACATTTGAGAACACTTGGCTGTTCAGAGTTTAGTGGCTCGAAGTGGTAGCTGTGTTTAAGGATGCCTCTGGAGCAGCTCAGAGCATGCCCACAGAAGGCTGAAGTTGTCCTGTGTGCATCTTTGCTAATGGCTTTGTAGAGACTGGATTTATTAACTACCACCCATGTGCTGAGCCCATGGACGTTGGGAAAAGCCAACACTGACGCCAGTGGCGTGGAAGCATGAGAGAGCCAACCTGAGGCTGAGGCAGGGAGAGGCACAAAGGGCAGCGGTGAAGAAGGGGGTGAGCTGCACTGCCTAATTTAGTGTCACAACTGACCTAGAATGTAAAAATCAGTGTGTACTGAGAAACAGCAAATTAAAGCTTGTTCAAGAGGTTTGCTGAGAAGAAGTGCTTCTTTCTGGATTAGGCTGTAACTGGAAATTGAAAATGAATACTCAGAAAGAAGTGAATCCAGAGAAGGGCAATCTAGCTACTCACCTCTGGCCTTAGAGGCAGCCATGAGGAGCCCAGGAGGGGAAGATCCTGGTTTGCAATGTGAGTGAATTTTAAAAGCAGAGGAAGAAGTGAGGCTTGGAAACTCACTCCTGTCATAAATGAACATCCTGAGGCACCTGTTCAAGGGAGCCCTGGAAAACTATGGCTCCCGGGATCCACGGTGTGCCCTGATGAAGGCGTTTCTCTGAAATCGAGGATGTCAGGCAATGAGGCTCTTTTTCTCTGTGCTGGGAATAAGAAGGATCCACAAGGTGTCAGAGAACCAAGTTCTTTCTAGGCCATTTTACCTCTTATATTAGCATTTACTTCAGAGATGGTTAGACAGACCTGGGTGTTTTAGCAAATGTGTAGTGTCTGAAGGTTGAAGCAAGCAAGGCAGGGCACTCTCTGTCACCCACTGCTCACATTTCCCCTGCTGTCCTCATTCCTGCAAGCCTAGGTTTCCCTCATGACACTTCTCATGCCCCCTTTTCTTCCTGTCACATGTTCTCTTTCACTTGCTTTCTCCCCCAGCCATTCTTCTATACTGGGTTTCTCTCCTTTAATGGCTTCTTCGAAGTGTGTGAGGCAGGGAGTGGTGTGTGTCTGCAGCGATCGTCCCACATGTTGGTCGTTGCCGAGCGTTACTTTGGGGGAGAAGCAGCGGCTTTTGTGTCTGCCGCGGGGAAGGAGGGCAGCTTCCTGAAGGGGTCCGAATGTGGAACAAGAGGCTGATAGTAATTTAGAAAGCAGGAATTTGCCTTCAAAGCTTTGGGAAGGTCTAGCACAAGCTATTTATAATCCATCAGGGGATTTAAAAGAAAATAGGCAGGTTCTGGGATATTGCTATAGATCACCTAGACAAGATGAAAAGATGGAGCTGCTCAGGAAACGTGTTTACAGATAAGAGGCAAGTTTAAAATGCTGGGCCATGATCTCAGGGACTTTGACTGATGGCACCTACTAAGTAATGTACAGATGAATGTTATTCAACAACTACTGATACTGACCGGCAAAACAACAGCGGGCAAATGGAGGCCCAAGCAGAAGCCTTAGCAATAAATCTTCGCAGGCCAGCCTCTGCTCAGGGCACTCAGGGCCCCGACCTTCTTCTCTTGTCCTCCAACTGGTCTACTTTCAGCTAACTCTGGGGAATTGATTCTTCACTCATTTGTTCATTCATTTATTGCCACACATTTGAGTACCGACTCTGCGTTGGATGGGGTATATTTAGAAGAAACAATGCAGCCTCAGCCCTGAAGGGCCACGTGGGAGGGAGACAGGAAACAAACCTAGCTAATAAAAATAAAATAATGAAATTTGCACAGATCTAGACAAAATAAACCTAGGAGGCACACCTCACTCTGGCAAGTATTTCAGAACTGGGACCCGGTGTTTTCACTCTGGGTTGAAAGAGTCTTGAGATATTTCTGAATGATGGAGACTTTCTCCTTCCCCCTTTTATAATCAGGATTTAGTACAAGTGTCAAGAGATGGAGTAATAATCAAGTTACTCAAAATTCATTGAGAAACTAGAAGTGAGCCTGAAATGAATCTAATCCTGACCATTTTTTCTCCCAATCCACATAAACGTTCAAAAAAACTCCTTGGGAGAAAAAGATCCAAGCAGGACAGACCATTGACCACTTGTTTTTTATTTGTTAGATGGAGAAAATGAGAATGTGGCAGAACCCGGGAGTGGATTTTTCTGAAGTTGAAAAAAAACATTGTGAATGACCAAGGCTGTGTTTGCATTAAAGTTGGTTTAGAAAATTCAGATTGCTTCTTTGAGTCAATACTTTTAAGGCCATTAAATATGAAGGAAGTAGATAATATTTGGAAGATGGCAAGGACAATGGTACCCGACAGGTAAATACACCCTCCCCTTTTGGGAGGGAACTCTAAGCCAGTAACCTTCAATGTTATAGCAAATTCTTAGAAATCTCTCAGAATGATTTCACAAAGAATGGCTGGAATATTTTAGTTTCATTAAAAACGCCAGGCTTCCATTTGACAAAGAAGTTCCCTTTAATTCTTAGATTTCCATTTAGGGACTGTAGATGGCTAACTATTAAGTGGTATGTGTGGCCCTGGCTGGTGTGGCTCGGTAGGTTGGAATATGATCCCATGCACCAAAAGGTCACAGGTTCTATTCCTGGTCAGGGCACATACCTAGTTTGTGGGTTCAGTCTCTAGTTGGGGTGCATATGGGAAGCAACCTGTAAGTGTTTCTCTCAAACATTGATGTTTCTCTCTCTCTCTGCCTCTTCTGTCTCTCAAAAAATAAGTGTATCCTCAGGTGAGGATTTAAAAAAGTTGTTTATTAAATGGTGTCAAAGGGGAAATATAGGGGCTGCAGATAATCAGGCTGGAAGACTGGCTGTAAGTGCTTACTCACTAAAAACAATTAGCAGTGATTAGTGAATTATTAAGAAGCCTAGCAAATATATATATTGATATATATTTATATATATATATATAATTTTTTAAATGCCACCATATATACTGCCACCACCACCACACCCCAGGACAATTATATCAGAATCTTGAGTGGTGGACCACCAGGCACCAGCTCCTTTTCAAACTTCTCAGTCGATTCTAATATGCAGCTGGCACTGAACACCAAAGCTCCTGGGGGCTGCTAAACTTGGACATAGAGAGAATTTGTGACCCAGTAACCAAGGTCCAACATGATTTATTAAGGTGATAGTTGTAAGTGTTACTCAGTGTAGAAAAAAATGGGACGGAGTTACTATAAATTTGTTAAAGCAATGTCCCCAAATATTGTCGATCATCCTTTGGCCGGCAGTATGGTTGCGTTAAAGCAAACAGTGCCGTGGCTGAGAATCCAGGCGGGATGCTGAAGAGCACAGGATGTGACCACAGCACTGTGCACATTAGGCCTTTGGCATGAGAAGGGAGTGGAAGGGAGATTTGGAGAGAAAGCCTGAGTGAGAGAGATCTTTACTGAGTTAAAACCAAGTATCACGTGTCATGCATGTGAAAACCTAATACAGGTAAATCTCTAGCATATGGCAGAACTAGTTCCTGCAAAATGTCATGAGTGAGTAGCATAAGCATGAGCAAAGGCTTTGAGCCTAGAGCTTTGATCATGTAATATACCTCTCTATGGAACTGAACTATAGTGAGTATGAGGGTTAATTTAATTAGTCCACTTGGCTGAGCTAAGTGACACCCAGTTAGCTGGTAAAACATTATTTCCGGGTTTGTCTGTGCAGATGCTTTCAGAAGAGATAGGCATTTGTGTCAGTAGACTGACTAAAGAGATCCACCTTTGTCAACGTGGTGGGCATCACCTAATCCACAGAAGACCAGAATAGAACATTAAGTCAGAAGAAGGCCAAGTTACCTCTTATTGAGTTGGGGCTCCCATCTTATCCTGTCCTTGGGCATTGGACATCAGAGCTCCTTGTCTCAAGCCTTTGGACTCAGCCCTAATTATAACACGGGCTTTCCTGCTTCTCCAGCTTGAGACAGCACATCCTGGCATATCTCAACTTCCATAATCACATTAGCCAATGCCCAGAATAAATTTCCTCTCTATATATATCTTATTGGTTCTCTTTCTCTGGATAACCCTCACTAATTCAGTCACCATCCTGGATTTTCCAGAGTGACTTTGATAGTGGCTCCATGATCACCGTACTGCATCAATGTCCAGTGTTTTGAAATCCTAGCACCTGATGCCCAGTAAATATACATTCATGGTTGTTGAGTTGAACTAACAGTCATTATCCCCTCCAACTTGCCTCTCATACACAGAACCAAACTGATGCTAACCACCCAATGAACTGAGGGCAGGGACGTGCCTGGGTTGAAGGACTATCCCTGTGAGTCCCTCTGGGTGTGCAATGTGTAAACTGGCTTCTTTCTGACATACAAACTATTCCTACCTTTCCCTTCTGACAGCTTAGCTCTATGCCTCCTTTCCCACTTCCTGGGCTTCTTGGATCTCCCCCCGGTATCTCACAGTAAAGATCTAGCCTTGGATTTCCCATCCCACTCTGGGCACTGACATCTGCTTTGGGACCCACACATCTGGCTCCTACCAGTACTACATCTCCACTGTAGAGCCGTCATTCTCTAGCTGTCTTGCCACCATCCTTGGCAGACATAAGCATCTTGCCAGAGCACATATGTGCATCATTCATCAGGAAGACAGGGTGTATTCTTCACCTATATATTCTAGTCAAGAAAGGCAACTGTTTTAAGCTCAACTGGTTGTTCTCAGTCTGGATCCCGCACTTAGAGATTTAATTGAACCTTAACAGAACCCTTGATTACTTGGGCTAAACATTTGTCTCTGTCTTAAAATTACATGAGGAGTGTTTGTGCATTTCAGGTGGGATCATTAGCTCATAAGAAGCTCATCAGAGAGGGGGTCACCCAACCCCTGGAAGGCAAAGGTGACTCCAGGGCCTGCATGGACCCTTTGAGGGAACCTCAGACAATCAGACTCACAGGGGACTGGGGTAGGGATCCCAGGTTCAAATGTTCTCTGTTTTCAGAGGAATCTATCCCAAACATGAGGTTTCCTCTGTTGGCAGTTTACATTCTCTGTTAAGGCAAAGGATTCAGTTCAGCCAAGGAGAACCAATTGCTGGAAGAAGAAATGACTGTCAACACAAAGACAGCAACTGTTTCTCCATTTCTCTAACTGTTTGGAAGTGTAGCACAAAGTCTCTGAACATTTGACTCACTTCCATCCCATTAACTTCACAAAGGGTTCAAGATGGCTAAACTCTAAATAATTTTATACTTTAAATGACCATATTCAAAATATAACATCACATCATTTATGAGAGTAGCATGTTTTTTCTAATTAAGATACAAACCCGGCTCCCACTCTGGGCTATAGCTCTCTGGAGTTTTGGAGTCTCTGCTTGGCTCAACATGTTGGTTTCCTTCTGTACAGAACATCTTGGCTGGTGAAAGTCTGAACTGAAAATGCACAAGTATTTGTTAAGACAATCCTGTTAACCTGTCGTTACCTGCCAATTACATTGTTCCTTGTTTTAGAAATCCAGTTGAAAGAGACATGCTAAGAACTCCGTTAGGAGTAGCCAGTATGGGTTTTTTGTTTTTTTTTTTTGTAAGTATGGGTAGGGAATCTGCCCATAGCAAGTAACACCGGTGCTGGCATGCTTGGAAAATTCCAACTGGAGGAGGGAGTAAGTGGCACTTGGCAAGGTTGTCATCTTGTCCTAATTGCCTAGTCTTGATTTAAAGATGTATTTTGTTTATATATTTTGGAGGAGAGATATTATGGTAAGCCTTTCAAAAACAGTTTCCGCAGAGGATTTTCTTCATCAGCTCAATTTCCTCTTGGGTTGAGGCTAATATTTGATGGTGTGTCCAGAGGCATAGCTGGTGGTATAAGACTTCTACCCTCTGGAGCTGAATAGTCTTCAAGATTGGACCAGCTGCTGGCTATTCCAACCCGGGTCTCCTGAGGCTTAGCCATGGTTTAGCCAGTTCTCTTTGCCTTCTGATCTAGTGTGAGATGAGAGCTAGAAACCATGATGCATGTCCACACTTCCTCCCATTGTGCAGTGAAGTGAGAAAAATCTACCCCCATTTCCTTTATTACACAGATAGAGACAGAGATGGTGGAGACGGAGATAGCCACAGAGACCCGAAGAGACAGGGAGACCTTTGTTACTTGGGAGACTCTAAGCTTGGTGAGGGCAGCTAGCAGACAAGTCTGTGAGCTGTTGTATCCAAGCCCTAGTACAGTGTTTGGCTCAAACTAAAAGTTGATCTCAATAATAAATTTTCTCTTTGTCCACAGTTAGCAAATTCATGAATGTCTTAAGAAGTTTCAAGCACTGAATGAATATAGGTTGCCCTAAAGCAAACAAGAAAAATAGCATTGCTTTGAAAGACCCTTTTAGCACCTTAGTTATCACAAGTGCTCATTAGGGTTTTCTTTTTGCTTGAAGGTGTGCATTTGGCTGAGAGTGCGTAAGTGGGCTACAAGCCTAGCCAAATGCCTTGTCTCTTCTGTACTTGAAACCTTATTCTCCCAAGCTGAAAAGTGGATGACTACAGGGAAAATGTGACTCATAGCAAGTGTTGTTGTTAAATCACCTTGAAGTGTCTCTTGTAAACGATAACTCCCTGAATTGGAGAAATGTCTTTGACAAGAGAGGATTAGGGTAAAATTGCAATTACCTTGACATAAAGGAATGAATTAACTTTCCAGCTCACATTTTTGCAAGGCACAGATTCAAGCTGCTGGGAATATAAACATAGAATGCACTCACAATAGCTTGGGGCACTCGAAAATTCAAAAGATGGGCAAGGAGCCTCGAGATGGTAGACCGCTCCAGAGGTGTTCCTCACCGCAGAGGGAATGCCTGCCTGGACAGCAACCGTCTGCGAATTTTGGCAACGTCTGCTCCTGTGTCAGCAGAGTTTAGGGGACAGTTGGGAGCAATGCCTCCAGGGCCTGATGCATGCAGGACATGGCTGCAGGAAATAGAGAAGTGCTCTTCCAAGATTCAACTCCCAAAACTGCCTGTTCACTTGATTCAGAAAATATTGATGGAGCACTTACTGTGTGTTGGGCCTTGAGTAAAGGCAGTCTTGGTTGTCGGGGACTTAGGGAAGTCAGACACAAAACAAATGGAGTGGGCATGAACCTCAGTCCATGAATCATGTGTAAAAATACACTTTTGTTTATTTTCTTGAACTCAAAGCTGACTCTCAGCTCTCATCCTGCCAAGGCAGCAGGAAATTCCAACTCCTAGGTTTGCAGCGGGAAGCCCAGGGCTTCTGTGCAGATTCTGAAAACACAGTTCAGGCCACTAGTTTCTAGTCCATCACAGCTGTTGCTGCCATCCCCAATTTGCCATCCCTAAGGCCTTAGATGGGCAAGGAGGTAAATCCTTCATACCTTCTGTGTCTCCATACAGCCTGTGGGCATGTGTCTGCCAGGGCTGGGATGGCCATGACTAGGTGACAGCCTCCCCAGGTGCACCCCTTAGCATCCCTCTGGGGTCTTTTCACAGCTCCCTGGGTGCTGCCACACAGCAGGCCTTACTCCGAGGCACAGACAGGACCTACCCTGCACGGGGTGGGTGGGGGGAGGGGGGAGTTCTGCAGGACAGGGCCTGAGCTGCTCTTGGTTTAGCCATGGTTCAGCCACGGTTGGATGGCAAGGGAGTGGGTATTGTCCAGTTTTTAATGTATTTTATACTGTCTTCTAACTTTTTTTTAATCCTCACTTGAGGACATTTTTTTTTCATCGCTTTCAGAAGGAGAGAGAGAGAAAGAGAGACATGGATGTGAGAGAGAAACATTGATCTGTTGCCTTCTCATACATGCTTCAACCGGGAACCAAAGCAGCGACCCTTTGGTCTACAGGATGATGTTCCAACCAACTGAACCACACCAGTCAGGGTGTCTTTTTGTTGTTGTTGTTGTTGTTTTTAAGAGCAGCCATGTCAATATATGACTTAAAATTGTTTTAAAAAGCTAAATTTTGGGAAAATGTGCTTGGGGGAAACAGAAGGGTACTTCTGCTTGGTTTCCACCAAAATCAGCATCTGACCACAGTCACCCCACCTTCCCACTTCCCAGGAGAGCCACTCCTCTCTGTTGCTGTCTGGGAGGCGTGGCTCTCTCCCTTGATGTTTTGCATAAAGAGCAGCACCTTCATCTCCCTTCTACTCCCCTCTATCCCCTCTGTCTACTCTCTTCACAGCAAAGGAATATGAAAGCTGGAACCAAGTAGGAATGAAAAAATAAAGGAAGGATGGCCATACATGAATAGTTCCATGGGCTACCTCACCAGGCCCCCAATCATGAACTGCATGAGGATTATGAAAGAGGAAGCAACCCCAGACCAGGGACTGGAACAGGCTGCACTGAGGGGAGAAGGCCTCACAAAGTCATGGCTGAAATCAAACCTCAAGGATAAAAAAAGGATTGAGCCAGGGGAAGCAGGTTCAGATGTTGAAAGGTCTGGTACAGAGTTAGAGAGAGTGAAAAAACCAGTTGGAGAAGAAAAAGCCCAGAAGGCAAGAGGAGAGAAAGGAAAGAGCAATGGTGGCTCGCCGGTGGTTTGGTCCGTCCCCTTCCTTACAGAAGGGCTTCTCCTTGAGTTGATTGGTTAAGGGTGTGCCCGGTTGGGAGCAGTACAGATAAAGAAGAGCAGGAATTAGTGTGGAACCTGCAACACTTGAGGGGAAGTAACCAGCTCCTGTGACAACATCATGTGCAAACCCAAAAAGAATGGGGCTGGAGCTGGCGGTTTGGATGGTCTGATTCTAAGAGTCTCAGCACCCCATTTGTAAAGTTAGGACAAGAAGCCCTACTTCCCAGGTTGTTGTGAGGCATACGTTAGCAGTCTGGTGCACTGTGGGGGGCCAGTCTGGGTGGCTAGTCTTCACTCCACTCCTTTTCCTATTCTGCTCTTTCTCTTTGACAAGGAGCCTTTCCTGCAGTTTCTGCTGTCAGCTAGATACCTGGCCAGTGGAGGCCTTGATCGGCGCTTAGAGGATGGAAAGAGTAGAAGGTCCAGTTATTTCTCCCCACCTTCTCTTATCTTCCGCAGCTCTAGCTTCCTTGGCACAGAGCTGCCTGGGTTCTCTCTTTCCCTTAGAGAGTGATCCAGGTCCCCACTTTTCCCTAACAACATCCTCATTTTGTCCTTCCATTTTTAGTAGCTTTCTGCTTTTGTTAACCTCTGGGTTGTTCGAGGATGCTTGTTTGGCATCTCAGCCTTTTCTGTAACCTGCATTACCACTGAATCCCCTCTGTTTTAAACTCTCAGAGGGTTTGTTTCCATCAACAAATGGGCAGTAACCACCACAGTGAGTAGCAGTAGTTCTTATCCCATTGACAACTATTATGGGTTCAACTGTGTTCCCCAAAAAGATATGTTGAAGTCCTGATCCTAAACTCTGTACCTGTGGATGTGACCTTATTTGGAAATAAGACCTTTGTAGGTATAATCAAATTAAGATAAAGTCATTAAGGTGAGCCATAATCCAATGACTGGTGTCCTTATAAGACGAGGGAAATTTGGACACAGATGCTCACAGGGAACGCCATGTGGAGACAGGGTCCCCCAGGGAGATCATCATGTGCCAGCAGAGGCAGAGGCAGAGACTGCAGGGATACAGCTGTGAGCCACCAGTAAAGGCTAGAAAGAGGCGAGGAAGGGTTCTCCCTCACAGACTTCAAAAGGGAATGGAAGGGGACCTATAGAAGGCCCAGAGACACTGAAAGGATGCTTAGCATCACTAGCTATCAGAGAAATGCAAATTAAAACCACAATGAGATACCACTTTACACCAGTCAGAATGATCATCATAACAAATTGACAAACAAATGCTGGTAAGATTGTGGAGAAAAGGGAACCCTAGTAGTTCCTGTAGTTGGTGGGAATGCAGACTGGTGCAGCCACTGTGGAAAACAGTATGGAATTTCCTCAAAAAAGTAAAAATGGAAATGCCTTTTGACCTGGCAATTCCACTGCTGGGATTATACCCTAAGAATCCTGAAACCCCACTTTAAAACAACCAATGCACCCCAATGTTCATAGCAGCACAGTTTATAATAGCCAAGTGCTGGAAGCATCCTAAGCGCCCATCAGTAAATGAGTGGATCAAAAAACTATGGTACATTTACACAATGGAATTCTATGCAGCAGAAAGAAAGAAGGAGCTCATACCCTTTGCAACAGCATGGATGGAACTGGAGAGCATTATGCTAAGGGAAATAAGCCAGGCAGTGAAAGACAAATGCCATATGATCTCACCTATAAGTGGAACTTAATCAGCAAAACAAACAAGCAAGCAAAATATAACCAGAAACACTGAAATAAAGAACAAACTGACAGTAACCAGAGGGAATGGGAGAGAGGGATAATGGGGGAAAGAAGAGGAAGGGTCATCAAGGAACATGTATAAAGGACCCATGGACAAAGCCAAAGAAAGGAAGGACTGAGATGGGAGGTGGAGATGGGTGGGGCAGGGGAAAGTGGTGGCAGGAAAATGGAGACAACTGTACTTGAACAACAATCAAAAAAAAAAAAAGAAAAGAAAAAAAGAGAATGGCTCTGTTGACATCGATTTCAGACTTCAAGCCTCCAAACTTGTGAGACATTAAATCCCTGTTGTTTTAAGCCATGCAGTTTGTGGCACTTTGTTATGACAACCTTAGGAAACAAACACAACAGCCACAGGAGACTCTTGGGGAAGCCCCTATGTCTGGCTCTCCTTTCTCTGCTGTCCACAACCATGGATAGCGGCCCTAACTCCACTGCCCACCCAAAGAGACACACTTCCCCTGGTTTCCCTGGGATAGAGTGAATCAGTGGACCAGGCTTATCTTTTGGGAGAAGTGTGAAAGCTGATCTCCAACTGGATAGCAGTTGTTTGGGCCTCACTCAATGTTCCTCTGTTACTCTCAATGGGAGGTTGGGATTTACTGGTTTCAGTGTCTTTATTGGTCTGGATGTTTTCATTGCAAAAACCCAGAAACTAATTTATCTAGCCTAAGGAAAAAAATAATAAAGGGGGGACAGTGGACATGAATTCTAAGAATCCAGAGACTTCTGACAAACTACAAAGGCACTCATATAACTATGCCAATGGAAGGGACTGGAACCAGAAACTGGAAGTCCTCTGTGCCTCTCTTTCCTTTTTTGTTCAGATTTTTCTTCTAACCTACAGCTCCCATGTGTAATATTATTCTCCTAGCCACATGGAGAGACTGACTTCATTCTCCTTTGGTTCAAGTGCCATATTCACAAAGAAGAAAATCTGATTGGCCCAGCTTGAGTCAGGTGTCCACACCTTATCCAATCAGCTGTGTTCAAGGGGCAGGAGCACACCCCTGTAGGTCAGGGGAATTTTCTAGTGCTAACAGGATGGACAGGTGTTTACCACAAGGGCCACTGCCTAGTAAGAAAGGTGTGTTCTGGGTTGGATGCCCCCCGCGCTGAGGCTGGGATATGAAATGTGGCTGGAGGCCAAGCCCCACTCTCACCTCACAGCTGGGTCTCTTGGGACTCCAGCTGGCTCTCACCAGATGCTGCCATCTGGACTTGCAGCACCAAAAGAGTAACTGGAGAATTTGCTCTACCCTAGTTAAACCTGTAAAAGCAAACCTCCCACCTCACTAAATGATGTGTGATTCTGTTATGTAATCTGTGGGTAATAATAGCTAACATTTATTGGACATCTAAAATGGGCCAGGCACTCTGCTAAGTGTTAAGAACATTCTCTCTAATGTTCATAATTCCACAAGATAGATTTTGTTATTCAGGTTCATGTCTGTTTCTCACCCCACACACTCTAAATCTCAATTAACAAGGTAAAATGACTACTGTCTTCATCTTTATGCTACTTAATTGGTTTTTAAGAGATTATGTGTGCAAGTGATTAAAAACTTAGAGTATGGAGTGCAAAAAGTAAGTCTCTTTCTCAGGCCTATTCCAGTCACCCTGTTCCCCTCCCTGAAGACAGCCCCTGTGACTGACCTCTTACAGACAAAGCATAAACGCGTGCATCCTTCTTTTGTTTGCACGGACATGGTAGATTATTTCTCACTTTACTCGAAACCTTTTTAACACTGTATCTTGGTAGTGGTTCCACATTGGTACAGACACAGCGTAACTTCTTTGAATGGCTTCTGTTGAAACATTGTGAATGTTTATCTATTAAATCATTCTTTTATTGATGATCACCTAGGTTATTTACTAATAGCAACAGTGCTGCAAGAATGTCTTTGTGGCTATAACCTTGTGCACATAAGCCAGTCTATCATTAGGATAAATTCTCAGAAGCGGAATAGCAGGGTAGAAGGTTGTATATGTGTTATGCACCTTCATGTGTGTCTTCAACTTGCCCTGCACTCAGGTCCCATCGATATTGTTGCACTTGTGATAATACAGGTGAGTGGCTGTTTCCTAACACTCTCTCCAGGAGGGCTTCTTCCAAGCGTTTGATGTTCACCAATTTAGAATGTAAGAAATGCGGTTTATTTGCTTTCTCTTAAATACCTTTTTAAGTGTTTTAAATCCATTTGTTGTGTGTGCATGTTGTGTGTGCATGTTCTGTCGTGCAGGCCCTTTGCCCATTTTGGTCTTTTAAACATTGCTTTCTAGTGTTTGTATGAATTTTGAGAGTCAGTCCTCTGTCACATGTGGTCCAAATGTTTTCCTTAGTGTGTTGCCATTGTCTGTTGGTTTCGTTGCATATGCGTGTTTATTACACACAATTTTTTATTTTTATACATTTGTATTTACCAGTTTTATTATTTATAGCTTCTGGGATTCCCCTTCTTCTGTACTTAAATTTTTTTCTTTCTAAGACTATAAAATAATTCTTAGTTTTTTTTGTGACTTCCCCCTAACCAGAATTTACTTTTGTATGATGAGTAAATTTAGTAATCCAGCTTAATTTTTTTCCTGAATGGCTACCTAGTTGTCTCAGAACCATTTGCTCAATTATGTCTTTTTCAGCGACTGAAATAAAATGCCACCTTTGTCATATTATACATTCTCACATGGTTTTGGAGTTTATTTCTGGATTTTATTTTTAAAACCAGTACCATGATGTTTTAATGGCACTTGCTTTATGTAATACCAGCTGGTCAAATCAGTCTGCCTTTCTTGCTTTTTTTTTTTCATAATTTTCTAGGTATTCTTGTTGCTATATAAAATTTAAAATTTGTTTAGTGAAAAAAAGTAATATATTTTTGAAAGTAAATTTTAGGTTGCTTCTAGTTATTTTATTCTTTAGGTTGCTGTAAATAAGATTTTTTCTTCTACTATATTTACAACTAATCATTGTTCCTATATTTAAGACTATTGATTTTTCAGTACTAATTTTGTTTATTGCTAACTTTTTGAATTTCCTTGTTCATTTCAATATTTTTCCTATTAGTTATTTTACTTTTTCCTATTAGGTACACAATCATATCATCTACCTTTATTGATAACTTTTTGGCAAGTTCTTTTTTTTCTTTTTTAAGATTTTATTTATTTTTAGAGAGAGGGGATGGGAGGGACAAAGAGATGGAGAGAAACATCAATGTGAGAGAGAAACATCAGTCAGTTGCCTCTTGTAAGCACCCCATCTGGGGACCTAAGCCCACAATCCAGGAATGTGGCCTGACTGGGAATTGAACCAGTGACCTTTCACTTTATGGGATGACTTCCAACAAACTGAACCATATGCATCAGGGCTTGGCAAGTTTTGAACTAGTGATTTCCTTGTTTTCTCTAATTCTCTTTGCTTATACATTCAGATGTGTGCTAAAAGGTAACAGTAAATGTGGACGTCCTTGCCTTGTTAATTTTAATGGGAATGTTTTTCAAGTCTTTCTGTTAAGAATGGCCTGTGCTTTTGGAACGAGATGTATACAAGTATTTTGTTTCATGGAACTTCAGCGATACCATCTCCGTGCCTGTACATGTTGTTTCCTCTCCTTTACTTGGCAAAACTTAACTGTCACGGCCCTTTTCAAATACCATCTTTAGCATGGAGTCTTCCTGTGACCCAGGCTATTAGTCATCCTCTACTCTGTTTTCCAGCAATGCCAGCCCGTCTTTTCATGATGTATAACACATAATACACTGTTGTGTAACCATCTGCCTGTCTTTCTTTGGGCTGTGAGCTCTCCTAGAGCAGGAACTCTGTTCAGAGCTTGGTAAGGAGTGGACCCACCAAGCAGTTTCTGGAAGCACTGACCCAGTGAAGGACACGAATACATTAGTGGACTTAATCTCTGTCTACACTCTTTTGTTGGCCCCTTGCTTTAAAAACTGCCTACAGGGAATGATCTCAGATTGACATCTCCTGCTCTGACCTGTCCTCTGAGCAAGTGCACGCAACTTCCAACTTGATGTGTGCAGATTCAGGCCACAGCACCACATGTGCCATGTCTAAAGCAGAACTCTTGATTCCATGTGCCTCCAAATCTGTTGCTCATCACCGTCCCCTGACAGACGTCTCATCTCAGTCACTGGGCAAGGAATTGCCCTTGACTCCTTTCTTTCCCACATCTTACCCTGTCCCATCAGCAAGTCCAAAACACATCCTAGCTCCTACTACTTCTCGCCACACCCGCTGTGCAATTGTAATCATAGTCCAAGCTGCCTGTATTTTTGGCTTGAGCTCCTGCAACATGTCCTAAGAGTTCACCCCATTTCTACTCTTTTTCCCACAATAATCCATTCTCCACACAGGACTGTCATGGTCTCTTAAAAGGGTGAATCAGATCCTGTCACTCCCTTCATTAAACACTTTTATCATTTCCCATCATATTTAGAACAAAATCTAATCTCCTTATCATAGCCTGTAAAAATGTGGTCTCTGCCCCGATTCCTGCCTTTCATTTCCCTGTCACCCTGGCTTGCTCGGCCGTGGCCCCACCAACCTTCGGTCTGCTCATCCCTCCAGTGCACTTAGCCATCTGCTGTTGCCTCTGCCAGCACTGCTTCCCCGCAGGTCTTTGTTTGGGTAGCTCCTTCTCACCAATCAGATCTCAACTCCATTACAGATAAAACTCCAAATCAGCTCTCCATTCCGTAATCACAAGGCAGCGTGTTTACTGAGCTCTTGAATACCCAGTGCTCTTACTCTTTGTCATATCTCCTGATTTTGCCTTACACCTCACTAAAATGCAAACTCCATGTGAATAGGGTCATTATCTGTGTTCTCTGGAGTAGGCTCAGTACTTGGGGCAGTCCTGGCACATGATTAACATCAGTTGAATGAGTAAAATAATAAAACATGTCTCTCGTCAATGAACTCAGCGATACCAAATGACTCCTCACATGAATGACAAGCTGGGATGAGCTCTTCTTCTGCTCCACAGAGTCCTGGGATAAAAGCACAAAGCATCTCTTTCCAGGATCCACCTAACCTTGCTGAGAGTTCTTGTGACAAGCACGTGCAATTTTCACAGTGAACCAATGGCCACACTACCCAGGGGATGTGGCCTGAGCTGCCAGCCACAATTCTGAAACCACAAAATGTTGGTAGGGTGCTGTTTGTTGGCAATGAGTGAGTTATATTTTATTGCCTGAATTCAAAACTCTTGAATATGTCCCTCTGCCTAAGAAGTTGTCTGATTTGAAAACAAATCACAATTTGAAACTGGAAAGAAAACAAAAACTCTGGAAGATGGCAATTTTTTTTAAACCTTTTATTTTAGAAAATGGAGGTAAAGCAAGTGAATTTATTTTGGTATACATGATTATTGAATATTTTTTCCTCATCCCCACTAAATGTTAATAAATATCAAAAATAGTTAAAGAATATTTATTTAAAGTGTCGCCAGATAATTAGCTGCATGAGATCCCCCATGTACCGGCCTGCACTGAGCTTGTCTCATCTGCCTTCGTTTTCCCCACATCACCCAGGGGTCTCCATAAAGGCTGGTGCTTAATCTTATGAAATGAAAGAGGCAGGTGAGAGTCTTGAATGTTTCCTTGGCATCCAAAGACCTGGAATATCAGTGCTGTTAGCACAGAATTCTCTAAAGGAGCCCTCTGGTGTGGAAGACACATTCTGCTCCTTATGGCCCCTGGAAGAGTTTACAGCTGAAAGAATCAGATACACAGAGCCCTGCCTTGCATTTATGTTGCCCCGGACCAACAGAACAATGTGGCCAGACTCCATTACAGCCTTTTCCCCAAAGTTTGAAATCTTCAGAACATCTCTCCAGGTATCTCAGGGTAGAACATTCAGAACATTCTCCTGGGAATCTCAGGGTAGATGCATTTACAGTAATTAGATTCAGCCAGCCTTGGTAACTCTGGTATGTGTGATGTAATTAGCAAAGCAACTAGTTGAATGCATTTGTGCAGCCTCTCAGGCATTCTTCAAAACAAACGGCCCCACTTGGGAGGAGGTGAGCCGCTGACACACTGTGCAGAACAGCATAGCTATAAACATTGTCTGGGTTGACTGTCGGAGGAAGGCAGGTTCTAATTAAGACTGTGAAATGGTTCCCCTTTCTCCAGCCGAGATGTTCTCAGGGCATTTTTCTTCTGGAACTGAACCTTTCAGGTTTGCACTCTGCCCAGAGTGGAATTTAAACTTTCTCTAGGTCTTAATATTTGGCGGGGGTATGAGGGTGGGACTGAGGACTTCTTCCTTTCAATGGGGGAGTTTTTTTTAAGAATTGAGCTAATAGAGAATACAAGATTAAAGATTCTTAAGGATTAAATCACCCCAAACTAGAAACACCTGGCTGAGTGTTTGGGGGCGTGAAGGTGGTGATGATAGTGGTGATTTATCAAGTGTGGCAATAAATCTCCCATACTGTAATGTTTTGCCAAGAAATGGTTACTCAGGAAGAGAGTGCCTGTGGTAGGCTGAATAATCCCCTCACTCACCAAAAGATGCCCACACACTAATTCCCAGAAACTGAGACTATGTTCGGTTACACAGCAAAAGGGAAATAAGGTGCTAATTGATCTTAATTAGGAAGATTATCCTGGATTGTGCTTTGGACAAAATGAAGATAGCAAGGGGAGTGGAAGCCAAAATTAACAATGGCAAGTGGGAAGTGGGAAGGGGCAGAAAGGAGGCTGGAAAGGTGAGAAGAAAGATGATCTTGAAAGTCAGTCTGTAGGGGAAACAGGTGTGCTGCCCTTGGCAATGGCTGGTCTGCTGGAGAGCTCCCTGGTCAGGGCCCGAAGATCTGCTTTCGAGTTCCATTTCCATCAGTCCTGGCTGGACCTTTCTGAGCACTAGGACTGTTGTTTGCAAACAGGGATGGTAAGACATACTCTCCTCCCAGCATTATTAGGATCAAGGGAGGAGCGGGCATCGCTTGTTTGTTAATGGTGATTTTGAATGCATAACCTGGTGTGATGTCACAGGTGAGGTTTAAGCCCCTGAAGCAACTTACTTATTTTACCCTTTGCCCAAAACTCCCTTCAATTCTGGCTGACACATCTGAATCAATGTTGGACTACCATGCCTGGCTAACACCCTCCGTTTGGTGAAAACTCTGTCTGTTTTTGCTGACTGCTTTGGCCCTGCCTCTCATAGCACTTGGCACCTTTGTCTTATCTGTGACATCAGCAGAAAATTCCTCCCACCCTAGTGATGTCAGCTCCCTCTAGCCAGAGCATTCAGGGCTCTCTGCCTAGGTGAGTCTCATTTCCCTCTCCATAGCACTTGGTGTTGGGGCTGCTGTGCCTCTTTCCCACTGGGAACTCAGGCAGGTGGATCCCTGTGAAGCTGGACACTGGAAAAGGAGCACACTTGGTCTCCAAGCCTCTCCACCATCTGTCTGTGCGCAAGTATGAATGGCTTTCTGGATAGAGCCAATGGAAGGGTATGGATGCCTATAGAGCTGAAGGATGAAGTCTCGGGGAGATAATGATGGGGTTAGAAATGAAGCCTCTGCAGCCTCATCTTACAACACCTACACTCCAGCCAGCTGGACCTTTCTTTTTCTGTTGTCTGAAGCTTGTCCCAGATCAGAACCTTTGTCTCTCTGTCTGGTGTACCCTCTGTCCAGAATGCTCTGCCTCTAGACCTCCACATGGCCACCCTTTTCCTCGGTTTGTGTCTTGGCTTGAATGTCATTTCCTTAAACACACCACGCCTGACCACCCTGCTTAATGGTGCCTCTTCTCACTCCCATTACTCTCTGATGAGGTTCATTTTGTTCTGTGTCCTATTACTACTGAATGAAAGTCTTAATTGTTTCTTCTGTCTTGCCCCTTGAATATAATCCCCATAAGAGCAGGACCCCTGTTCTGTTCAGTGCTATAGCCCTGAAGCCTGGAGCAGATCCTAGACACCCTGAGTGCTCAATACACATTTGCTGAATGAACACCTTGACTGAGCCCTCACCGTGGGCCAGGCACTGAGTGAGCACTCTGCAGGCATTCCCATGGACTGCTCCTGACACCTCTGGGAGGTAGATTTTGTTTTTCTTTTTTTATGAGTGAGTCAACAGGGGCCCTGAGAGGCTGAGTGACTTGCTCAAGATCCCAGAGCTGGGTAAGAAGGAAATCCTGAATGAGAACCACGCTCATAACAGTTGCAACATTCAGAGTGCCAGTTCCCAGCTCTGCGTTTGAGGGCCACACAGCTGAAAATATTCATGGCCTAAACTCCAGGGTGGCCTCCTGGCTGAAATCCTTTAAGAAGTGTTTCTTGAAATGCAAGGTGCATTCGAACCACCTAGAGAATTTGTTAATCTGGAGATTCTGAGACCATTGATCTGAGGGTCAAGAGGGATGTGGAGGGTGGAGTATTGGGAGTCTGCATTTCTAACAAGCTTCCAGGTGATTGAAGGGAGGGAAAATCCCATAACATCCAGGGTTTAGAAGGTTCTCTGATTTGAGAACTGGGTTAGCTATTTGCAAAACAAAAGCAGGAAAGGAAGGACCTGGTCAAACTTGTGGTCAAATCAATTGCCACAGCTGAGCAAAGAGAGCAGCATGGAGTGCCTCCTTCCCTGGGAGAAGCGGATGTTATCCCAGCACCCTCTGCAGCCTGGTCAGAGAGTCAGTCCTGGGAACGTGGGTCTAGCATGTGTGTCTGAACCTGGGTTTGGTTTCCAGTTGTGTAGCACTTGGCTCAAGACCAATAAAGGGGCTGAGCCAACTAGAGAAAAGCCATCTCTTTAGCAGTAAGTGTTTCCTGCTCCCTCCCTCCTCCCCCTGTTTGAATTGCATTCCTGGACCCCAAGTGCAGTGGTCCAACTCTGAACTCGGAGTAAGAGACTTGCCTGGGGGTTAGGTGTTCCTAAGCATGCCATGATTTGCTGGAATTTCTCCATTTAGAAAAAAAAGTACAAAATATCTGCTCTGCTTATACTAGAGGGTTGTTGTTAGAGTGCTTTGAAAGTAGAAAGCAGCCTTTCCAAAATGTGGTTGGGATTGATTTTAAATAGAACAAAGACCTGGAGAACGTTGATCATATGGTGAAAGAGTTATTCCCTCTAAGTTTATTTCAACCTTACAATTAATTTGGAAGAAAATCTCATTTCAGTGCTAGTATGTCTCAAACATTTCTTTTACATTTCCCAATCTCTCTTTTTTAAAAAGGGCCTTTTAAAAAAAAGCCACATGAGGGTCTGTGGACCCTTGCGTGGCTGGCTCTGTGCTGGTGACTGCACCCTAGGGTCCTTGGGCAGGATGTAGAGATGAGTCTTGACTTCAGCCAGGCATATGCTGCTAAATCTGGACCTTGGGTTAGTAAATGTCTTTAGGTCTTTTTGTATTGTGGAGCCTTTGGGGAAAAGTAAAAATTACGACTATATAAAGGCACTGTCTTGCCTTTGCCTGCAGTAGAAACAAACAATCGCTGTGCTTTGGACCTTGAGTATTTTTGTTCACTATGGTTAAAAGAGCTATAGTAATTATAAATAGATAGTGTCAATTTTGGGCTCCCTAAATTCTACTGAACTAGGCCCAAGGAGTTAAAGGAACTTTCTGAATCCTGAGGCAACATATGGGAGCAGAAATAGTACCAGCTTCCAGCATCACCAATTAGGGTCAGAATCACTCAGCCCCTTGCTATGGGCTGAATTGTGTCTCCCCCAGCACCTCAGAATGTGACTGTTTTGGAGATAGGGTCTTTTAAGTGGTAATTAACTTTAAATGAGGTTATTAGAATGATCCCTGGTCTAACATGATTGGTGAGTTTATAAGCAGAGGACACTAGGACACAGAGAGGCACTGAGGGATGGCCATGTGAAGTCGCAGGGAGAAGGTGGCCATCCACAAGCCAAGGAGTGAGGCCTCAGAGGAAACCAACCCTGGCAGCATCTTGGCCTCAGACTTCCAGCCTCCAGGACTTAAGACACTAAATGTCTGCTGTTGAAGCCCCCCAGTCTCTGGTACTTTGTTAGGGCAGCCCTAGCAAACTAGCCCCAGCACCCACAGGCCTTGGAGAGTTGGTTCAATGTCCGTGTGTCTCGCTGTCCTCATCTATGTACAGGGTGGGGTGAAAGTAAGTGTACAGTTGTGAGTATGTGAAACACAGAGTTTATTCTTACATTACTATTTATTAATTATTGTATTATTTTCCATAGGAGCTACTGTAAACTTACTTTTGCCCCACCTCATATTGGGATAGTAGTTTCCACCTCACAGAGATATGTGCTTAGATATGCCGGTGCCCATAATACAGCTCAGGGCCTGCTGCACCGTGGATACAGAAATCATTGATAATTATTTTATTTTTATTTACTTATTCAAATCAATCTCCCTTTCCTTCCCACTTCAAAAAGAGCTTAAGGCAAAAAGCAATAGCTATTATTGCCACCCCTTGGCCTAAGTCTTGTTAAGATGTTAATTGCTACTATCACCTGTCCCTTACAAAGACAGGCAGTTGCCTACACAGACACTTTGGTCTCTATTCAAATGATATTGCCCTGCTTGATAAGGCCCACTTTCTTTACAGGTCTTCTCTATGGCGTTTTCCACTTCCACACCCACACCTGGGGGGATCCCCCGTGAGGGCGTGTGGAGTGGAGAGTCGTGTAAGCTGTGTGAGTGGGGATGTGCTGGAACCGTGAGGCTCAGTACGGGCTGGTAGACTCTGGATGTGGCCGCAGAGAGGCTGTTCAGTTACTGTGATGACTCAGGTGGGCTGTGAGGAGCTGGGACACGTGGCCCTGGGACTCCGGGATCACACCTGAGCTCACACCCTTCCTCTGCTGCTTAGTTTCTCTGAGACTTCAGTGAGACTTCATTGAGACTTCTCTCTTTAACCTGGTTTCTTCCTCTGTGCAATAAAAGGATCAAAACAACAGAGCCAGTCTCATTTTATTTAAGGATTGTGTTCCTCAAAACCTAGTATACTTCAACATGTACATGCTTAAAGGAATAATTTATCTATAAGAATAAGTATATAGTGAGCTTTACATTTTTCTGGTGGGCAAATTAGGCATTGCATTGTTTTCACACTTTTAACTTTGTACCTTTCTAAATGATCTAAACTTTCTAAATGTAACCATGTATTTTATGTAAAATATCAATGAGGATTATTTGTCTGGTGAAATTTTTTTTGAAAATTCTTCTCTGTATCTCTATATTTCTAAAAAACTTAAAACAAGTGTGAAATATATTTAGTACCATTAACTCTTTCTAAATATCTTCTTTTGCCTTCTTAAAAGAGCACTGAAGCCAGACAATGGTTTCCCTCCAAGCTTCGGGCCTCCAGCGTCTGCAGAACACACTTCCCAGGCTGCAGGTCGGGCCTGAGGGGCGGAGCTGGCATCCTGCGGTGGCACTGTTCCTGTGCGGGTCACTTCAGCGGAGAGGCCAGTTTGAGGCACTCTCCTGTGACGCAGCAGCAAATCCAAGCCAGACCTTCTGAGTAAAAACTGAAGCCAGCCTCTTTAATCAGATATTTCAAAGTCACTAAGCGTAACACCCAAAATGAACATATTTCTATCTGAAACTGTTTCATAGCCATGTCAGGAAATGTATCTGAGGGTCTCAGCAGACTTGGGAACATCTTGTGTAGTCACTGTCAGTTAGGGACAACAGGGCTCAAGATACTTCCTAAGTCTTGCTCCATCCAAATGCCCAAAGCAGAGGGTGGCCAGCGCACAATGAGCTGAGAGCCCCCTCCCTAACTCCACAATCGATTCAGGTAGGACACTAACACCCGGGGCAATGTGACATTATGCCAGGAGATCCCTGCTACTGACCCTGAAAAGCACTCCCTGTGTCTCTAATAAGGAGAAACTAGATTCTTCTGATAGCAAAACTCAGTTAAATTTCAAAATATGGCTACAGTCAGGTGGTGGAAAGACTAACTCTTATAGGAAGGAATAACTGGCAGCTAAGTGTTGGAAGCTCTCCAAGGTTCTGGTGCAAAAGTGCTTTCATTTGATTGTTTTAGCAAACCTCCAGTTGTTTGAATGGCCCCTGGCTCTGTGGGCTGGGGGCTGGTTGTCTTTGTGGCCCCCTATCCATGCTGTTAGAACGTGGGAACTAGATTACTTCATTCTGCTCCTGGGAAAGGGAACAGACTGGTGGGATTTTAAATGAATGCATTAAATTTGTTGATTATCAAAGGGAAAAGTGGAAAAAAAATAAACAACCTCTTACAAGATCTTGGCAGCAGTACAGGGGCCAAAGATTAAATCCCTGTTTTCAACCATATTAGATTTTGCAAAAGATCCTTGGCGCTCCCTTCCCATTCATTCAGGTGGGAGGAGGACGCGCCCTTCTTGTAGGGGCCCCCCCGCCGTGGCCTTTCCCCCAGACTCCTTTTCACGTACAGGGAAGGCAAGGAGAGAGAGGGTGGCTGTGCTCCCTAGATCATGAAAAGGGGCAGCAGCCTTGTAATGGTTTTCTGCTTTAAAAAAAGTAGCTATATATTTCAGTAACAATGAAAAAAAGTGTGGTAAGATAGATATTCTCACGTAGGTGTATGAGTATACCCAGCCTTTTGGGAGATCAGTTTAGCAAAATACATCAATATGTTAAAAATATATAGAGACTTTGATTCAGTTATTCCCTCTTGGGGACTCTATTTGAAGGAAATAATCCAAAAACTGGACAAAGACTGATGAGTTACGAGCCTCTCATGGCATTGTTTACAACAGTGAAAATCTCAAAGAACCTCAGTGTTTATCATATGAGGAATAATTGGTTATATTCCCGTTGCTCTAGCCCCACAGCCATACCCTCCTCGGTGATTAAAAACAAATGACAGAGGGCGCCACCCAGGAGAAGAGGCAGGCAATAAAGTTTGGTGAGTTTGTGGAACCACACACATGGAAGGAGTGAAGTGCACCAGTCACCTCTAGGTGGTGGGGCTCTGATTAATTCTTCCTCTTCTTTGTCATATTTTCTTCTGTACCCAAAAGTTTTCAAAATTGAGCCTACACTGTCTTTATAATCAGAAAAAAAATTTTACTTCCCAAACACAAACTGCAAAGGTGGCTAAAGGTGTTTGCTTTCTGGAAAGGCAGGGCGGCTAACCAAGGCGCCCTCACCTGCACCAGGCGGAGCAGCCCAGAAGCTGCTGGAGGGGGCAGAGCAGGCTGCCTTTGTGGCTCTTCAGTGGGGAGACGAGGTAAAGGAAATGCTCATCCAGTTTTTAATCCCCTCCGCTAATGACCAGACTTTTCTTGTGGTTTTACTGGGACTCTTTTTACTAAGTGGGAGGATTTACACTGTTTGTATTTGTATGTTGTACTTGGATTACGCCTTAATGTGTCACTCCGATGACAAAGGGGCTTCCAGCAGCGGGCAGGCAAGTTCCCCTGCTTTTAATGGAAAGCACATTCCAGCACTTTATTTTATCTGTAACACATAGAGCTGCTTAGAACAAAGCGTTGCCCCTAAGACATGATCCCCAAGAGTCTTTAATAAGGACCAGACTCCTGTGAAGGTATTAATTAAATATTTGAAGCAGAATGGTTTTAACTGCCTGGGGCATTTTTATGCAGGGAGGGAATATATTTAAAACCAGGGCTGTTTCTGTAACAAGAACCTGTTTTGAAGGAAATGTTCTTGGGTGGGACTCTGCAGGTACCAGGCTGTCAAACCTCGGGGCAACATGATGTCAAAAACAGACGTTCTGAATGTTTCAAATGATGTTTGAGTTAGGCCATTTCCGAGGAATTTGGACACACTCCTAAGGTGGTTTTAAAACAGAGGAGAATAGTGAGTCTATGAGTGTGCCAGGCATCATTAGAGATAGTTTCCTCACAATAGTCCTGTGGGAGAGGCCTTGACAGGGCCACTTTACAGAAAAGGAAACTATTTAAATGACTGTTTTCCAAGGTCACAAAGTTTAATGGAGGAGCTAAGAACAAAACTTGACTTAAAGTCTATCCATCCATTCTATCCATCCATCCATCCACACTCTACCGATAAATGTATATTTCAAATACTGTATACTTTCCCAGAAAGTAATAGAAACAAAAGTGAGCTCATAGAGTGGGCCCTGGTCCAACTGATAGGCATTTTTCTAAATTCAAAGTGGTCAGGGGTCTTGAACATGAGGTTTACTAGAGAAGCACAGAGTTAGTTGATTTTTCTGGAAGGCAACGTGGTGTTGTTAAAAAGAGAAAAGCACCTGGAGTAAGAGGTCCAGGTCTGGTCCTGGCTCTGCCACTAACTGATTTCTGTGACTTTGAGCAAGTCCCTCTGTGACAGGCTTCCTTGCCTTCAAAGTTAGAATTCCACTTGGAATCACTTAGGTGGTCAGTGAAGGTGAGTTAATGCTGAATTCAGTCCTAGTAGTGGGGGTGAGGAGTAGAGAGAGGTTTGTTCCCCAGCCACCTAGGGACCACTCTAGGTCTTTAGTAATCAGCAGTCCAGTGAGTTCATGAGGAGTTTCCCCTTCCACGCCAATGGTAGCCTAAGTGACAACTGAAGTGAAGACGTGTTCAAATCTGATATCAGAAGCCCCTCAAGAGAGTGATCATGTTATAATGAACACGAGCACATGGCTGGACATGGCTAATGCTGGTGTGGCTCCTTCTGGCATTCATTCCTTTCCCCCTAGAGCCTACCAGTCCACTTCCTGGTGCAGCCAGCCCCTCCCGGGGCCACCCTCAGCATGTGCCCACCTGCTCCAGAACTGCAACCTGCCATGTTGCCCAGATCTCTCCCATACGTCATGTTGCCTCATACATGACACCTTTGAATCTTCCCTAAATAAAATACATGTTCATGTCTATGAAGGTCCTTTGTGACCTGGGACCAAGGGCTACCCACAAGAAAGGGCTGATTTTTATTGTCCCTGTGATGGGCCTGCCCTGCCTGCTCCTGCCCATTCTCCTATGAGTCTTCAGAAACCCCCAAGCTTTCCCATTCAGCCATTCTTGACTCTGGCTGAAGACCCCCCTCCACCTCTGCCCCCAGTTTTCCTTTCTCCACTTTCTTTGGAAAGCGATTTATGGGGATATATATAATCTCCACCTCTAAGCCATATTTCAGACACTCCAGGGCTGTACATCTCAGACCCTCCTGCTCCCAGCAGGGTCTATGAATGAGCCATTGAGAACGGGAAGTCACACCAGGAGAAGGGCAGAGGAAATGAAGAATGCTGGGCATGGCTTCTCCTCACTCACTCATGCCTGCTAAATTCCGAGCCTCAGACTCTCATCTCTAAAATGGAGATCACAGTTGTATCCTCCTCAGTGCTCTTCAGAAGGATTAAATACTTCATATCAATACATGCAAAGCACTTAGCAGAGTGTCTTGTCCATGAGCTGCTGCTGCTGTTATGACTGCTAATAAAATGATTGGAAACATAATGATTTGAGGTGGAAGAGTGTATCTTAGAAAGAACATACCTTTTGAAACACTTTAGTGTTTGTGGGAATCAACCACCCCAGCCTGTTTCTTCACCCTTATCATAGTGACAGGCCTTCAGAGATGTAAAGTCTCTTGGACTGTGTGTGGCACAAACTGTGCATCCTGCATATTAGTCACCTAGCTTTGTAGCTGTCTTGCCTGATCTTGCTGAATGTTCCCAAGTGTTGAGGCTGCTGTTGCTTTGTGAGTTTGCCTGCACCAGCACTTGGAGCAGGAGGTATGCAGGGCAGGCAGATGAGGGTGAAAGTTGGGGAATATTGTGTACTTGAATTGACAGTAATTCACAACACATCTGCACAAATTGCTAAGAGTCCAAGCTCCAAAGGGAGGGAGATGGGAGGTGAGGGTGGGATACAGGGCAGTGAGCAAAGGATGTTCCATCCCTGGCAATATAAACACAGCACTGTCTGAGACCTAAAAAGGCTTGGTTGGGAAGGCCATGGAAGTCTGTTGTCCATTGTTTGGACTGTGCATAACCTCCTTGAAGAAGCACCCAGAGAGCTACCTGTGCAGTGTCTGAGAGCTGTCACCAGCCAGGGCAGAAGTGCTGGGCTATGCCAGGGCTCCTGGAGGCTGCCACTGCTCTTTCTTGGGTAAGTGGTTCTACTTGCCAAAGAAGGAAAGGTGTTAGGGAGGTGCCACTTACCCATAACAAGGCTCAATGAGAGAACTGGCCAAATGCCCCGGGTCTGTCCCTTACGTAGGCAGGCCCACCCACCCAGCCAGTGACTAATCAGAATGAGCCTTGAGACCCTTGCCTCATTCACATTCCACAGGCCAAACCCTTCCCCAGGCCCAGCTTACACTACTCCCCTCCCTGAGGTATCAGACCCCTTGCCTTCCCTGTTTACAGCCCTGGGATCTTGATTCAGCTATCTTGGTCTGGTTTCTCTCCTTGATCAGAATTAATGATAAAACTGTGCTGATGCTGATATAGTTTTTTTGGAGCCCAGTGTGGACCTTGAGGCTTCTTCTGGAACCTTCCCTCAAGGTTGTCTGTTGTCTTTGGAATGGGACAGATCTGGATTTCAATACTTGCTCTGCCATTTATTAAGCCACTTACTTGTCAAACTTTAGTTTCCTCACCCATAAAATGGAGAAAAGTATATCTTCTTTTCAGAGTTGAGGTAAGGACTAAATGAGATAATCCAAACACATGAATTAAATAAAAGAATGATGTAAAACATAAATGTAATGCTTGACACATAGTGCTCAAAGGGTAACTATTTTTTTGTGCGTGCTTTAAAATATTTATTTTCCTTTTGGTCTTTAAGCATAAAGTAGGCAATGAACTAAAATATATTCTTGTTTTCTTTAGTAGTAATTTTTATTTTTCCATTACAGCTTACTTTCAGTATTATTGTGTATTGGTTTCAGGTGTACAGCATGTTGATTAGACAATCATACTTTACAAAGTGCTCCCCCTGATACTTCAAGAATCCACCTGGCACCATACGTAGTTATTATATATTATTGAGTACATTCCCTAGGCTATCCTCATAACTATCTTTTAAATCATCCTTATTGTTAAAGATGAAATGTCTTTGTTTCCTCAATGTAACTTTCTTGTACCAGTTCATACTCTTAGCAGACTGTGAGTTAATTTGGGCTGTGGACGAGTGTGGTTGTGGTGGGATTGGTATGATTTCTGATTCCCTCTTGGCTTTTTTTTTATTGCACATACATACATGCTATATTTGTATGTGCATACATATAAACACACACAGGTATGTCTTTGTGCTTTTATTTATTCATCTTATTTATTTACACTTCATCTAAAATTGGTGTATTTAATGAACAACTGGAATTTTTCAGATATCTGCACAGAGCAGTACAAATGGGACCTGAAGTTTGGGGGAAGGAAGAGCTTGGGTTGGAAGGGATGTGCCTTCCTGACACTGGAGCCCAATGTCCCGTGTCCTGTGTGTTGTGTTGGCACCAACAGTCACTCCTTGATATTGGGGATGGGGTCTTATTTCTCTTGCACTCTTTGTGCCTGAAACCTAATATTTGTCTAGCAAATATTTATTGAATTAAACAGCAGCCCTTGTATAATGGCAAGCTTCTTTTTTTAATTAATACATATTTTTCTTTAAGAAAATCAGGAACTTATTTCTGATGTTATTAATAGAACTCAAGAGGCTATTCTCAGATTTTTCTTTTAATAACAAAATTATTGCTTCCAACATCTATCTTAAGATAGTATTTGTTCACTAGGGCTAAAAGAACTGGGGCTTTGAGGAAAGTGTTCACTGCTTTTGGAGACAAGTAGGAGTGCCAGGTTTTACCCAGAATGCAGAGCTGCAGCTTGCCCAGGCTGGTGAGCTAGGGAAGAAAGTTAAAGTGCTTTGCTTCACAGGGCAATGTGAAGCAAAAACCAGTCCTTTAGAAATAATTTCTTCCAATGTTACTGGTGTTTTTATAAGAAGATGGCCATGTGAAGACAGAGAGATGCACAGGGAGAACACTGTGGGACAACCAAGGCCGAGCTGGCCCTATGCACCTGCAAGTCAAGAAACACCGACACTTGCCAGCAAACCACCAAAAGCTAGGAAGAAGATTCAACTTCCTCGAATCTACTCGATACTCGGTTTTGACATTTTTCATCTAGTTCTTCTCTTATGCTTCCCTGTGTTTTCCACACATGTATTCTAGCCTTGTACCTACTTGGTTATTGAGGGCAGGTATTTTTTCACTCATCTTGTCTCCCTGCTTCTGATGATGACCTCCTGGGCTACCTATGAACTCTTCCTCTGCCCAGAGCTGGAGGGCATGGCTGCCTGGGTTGTCCACTGCACAAGGATCCCTTGCCAAAAGGGGCCACTTTTTAAAAATTCTCATGAAGGTGCTATATGGGCCTGTGCTGGCTGGCCCGTTCTCCTCCTGAAGTCAACGTTCTTCTGCCTTCTCTGTGCCCTTTTCCCTCAAGGTCTCCAATGGCTGCTGTGGTCTTTGTCCCTTGCCCAGTGGAGCCCCATCTCCGTTTCTGCCTTTCCCCAGTACCCCCTAACAGTGCTAGGCGTTCCAGAGCTTTCAGAATGAATTTCTATGGTACCTCTTTCTATGGTAGCTGGTGGGAAGCTCAGGGGCAGCTCTCTGTAGCATCAAAAACAATTTGTTACTGTTCTTTCTTCTCACCCCACAGCATAAGCCTGCAGGAGCCGCAGGTGGTGGCGTCACCACAGCTTAGGATCCAAGAGATTCATTTCAGCCGCTAAAGCGCTAAGCTTTCCCTGTGATCACACATTTTTGCACCAGCCAGAGCTCACACATGCCTTCAGAGACCCGCAGCCAGTGGCATGTGGAAATCAGTGACTGCTCATAGGAGCTGGCCAAGGCCTGCTGTCCTGATGAGGGACAAGGGAGGAAGGGCCCTGATTAAGTGCAAGATGAGATGCATTTGAAACAACTGACAAGGAACTGTCCCTCAAAAATCAGGACAGCTGTGGGCTCCTCCACACAGCAGATGGGTGTGCAGAGAATGCTATGCAGCTTTAATCCCATTTAACACGCCTGTCAGAGAATTGGGTCCATCTCAGTATTAATTCGGGTTTCATACATTGTTTGTTTGACAGAGTTCAGTCTTACGCTGCACACTGTGCTCAGCATGGCTAGAGAGAAGATGATTTCTGGGCCTTGTTTTCAGCAGAGAGCAGCTAGTGCCACTCTGCCGCACTGGGAAAGTGGCCGAGTTCACGGCAGGGTTGGATGCAGGGTGAAGGGGGCACTGCAAGCCATTGGCCCTCCCAGCTTAGGGGGCAGAGCTCAGCTGAGGCTGGGGTGATAGAGCTCAAGGAGTGGTCACCCCAGATTGGATTTATGGTCACTGTGGGATGGCACCAGTGTGTGGCTGTGTTAAAATTCTGAATTTTTGAGTGCTTCTATGAATGCTCAATTCATAGAAGCCTAGGAAAAAAATTAAATATTTCCATTCTGGGTCAAGCCAGCATACCGTTTCTGGCCAGAGAAGGCAACTCTGCTGGCTACAAGCCCTAGGAGTGACAGCATGATGGAATAGGAGAAGGGGTTTGGGAGTCAACAGACCGCAGTTCAATTCCTGCTGTTGCCTCGTTCAATTATCCATAAATGTCCATGGAGTGCCAATTCTGTTGAAGGTACATTCTCTGCATTTATTTCAAGTGAGGAAAATAGCCTTTCATTTGGCCAAGCCATGGGGGCTTGGGTGGCAACCCAACCTGTTCCTAACTGATATGAGGACAGGGATACCCTCTTGGGTCAGTGTCTTGGGGATAAGTGAGGGAATGCAGGAAAAGCACGTAGTTCAGAGCATCGCACTGATACACCAAGGTTGCAGGTTCACTCTCTGACAGGGCACATACAAGAATCAACCAATGAATGTATAAATAAATGGAACAACAAATCTCTCTCTCTCATCAATTAAAAATGAAAGAATGAAAGAAAACACTTAGGGCAGTGTGGGAATAAGGAGCTCAGTATATAATGGTCAGCAACAATAAAACTGTGTTTTTTTTTTCCTTCTCAGGAGGGATGTTTCTGTTTCCTTGAGAAAAGGTTCCCACACACGAACATGGTATGCCATTTTCTGCCCGCCCTACTAGCTCTGCACTATCATCTGGGTGGTTTTGGCCTGCTGGTAATAAATACCCTCCTTGTACTGTAACATTTGGAAGCTGGTTTGGAATTAAGTTTTGCTTGTTTGAATTGCAAAGGTGTAAAAAAAGCTGGTCTCAAATAATACCGCTGTAGATTTTTGTCTCTAAATCTCCTTGTAAGGCATTAACAACAGAAACCAAATGCCTGAAAACATATACACCCTCTCCTCGGGAAAAATGAATTCTTTTGTTTCTGTCTGGTGGGGCCCACGTCAGAGGAGACATGCGACAGCAGAGGCTGACAGCCCACCCTGCTACACTTCCGTCTGGCCTTCGAAAGCCGGCCCTGATGGCGTGCTATTCAGCTTAGTGTTCTAGTTGTAGCCTTCGTTTTACAGCTTTTATAGAATTTTTTGAACACTTCAAAAGAAAATTTTATCTCCTGCTTTCTAAAGTCTGTCCTTTTGCCATCTAGTTAGTATCCTACACAGCACAGATGCTGAGTCCACACTCACTGACTTGACTGTGCCACCAAAACCGTGTTTTTAGCTTATCCACATGGACAGGTTTGAACCATGGCATCTCGACAAGGTCTCTCTGCAGCTGTTAATGCATCTGAGTGCGCATTTGAAAGTATCTAGATGAACAAGAGCTTCATGTGAGGATGATTGCTGATTTGACTTGTAAAGGAATCGAGGTCCGGTTATTTGTTTGCTGTTTCTAGGTGTGGAACTGGCCAGAGAGGGATGGAGGAGGGCAGTGGTCATCAAAGTTCAGTAGCATATGAATTGCCAGCAGAGTGCTTGCAGAAGCAGATTCCTCACTCCAGTCCCCACCCTTGGGGTCTGGGTTGGAACTCGGCAATCTGCCTATTTAGTATGCTCCTAAGCAGTCTAATGCAGGTGATCCTGAAACCAGTCTTTGAGAAACACTGACATTCAAGGGAGAAATACGAGAGACCAAGAAATAGCATCCTCATCGGCACAGATGCTGATTCCACAGTCATGGACTTGCCTGTGCCACCAACACTGTGTTTTAAGCTTATCCATGGCTTTGAGCAGAGAAGACATGCTCAAAACCACTAGTATTTAAAGAAGTATAAAGTAAAATAGTATTTTTTACCTGTTCAGTTGGCAAATAATTTTCTAAGTAATAGCACCCAGCACAGGCAAAGACCCAGCTCTCTCATGCTAAGGGGAGTGGGAGCCACGTGCTGCCTCAGGGCCAAGGTCATGAGGGGGCAGGAGGACCTGGTCCTGTGTATTAAGGAGCCGTAACAGGTTCCCATCCCTTCAACCCAAGAGAATACTTTAAGGAATTTATCATAAAGAGTAATCATAACTGCATGCAAAGTTTTAATGATATAGATGCATTGTTCATTGCAGAGCTATCTATTATATGAAAACTAGAAATAATCTAAGTGCCCAACATGTAAAGTGTTTGGTTGGTTAAAAAATTATGGTAGATTAAACTGATGAAATACTATGTAGGTGTTGTTAGAATGATGTTTGTAGAATAATATGAAAAATTGTGAGAATGTTATCATAAAGTAGTATTAAGTGAAAAATAAATACATATTTAGAAAAATAATTTCTTCACACTTTTTTATATTTTTCAAAATTCCTATAACAATCATGTCTTTAATTTTAATAGCTGGAAAGATACTAATTAATATTAATTCTAAAAGAGGAGGAAACAACTTTAGCATCTGTCAGGACTGGGTTTGCATTTCTGTCACTGATGGAGTATGATTTGGGGCATTAATCTCTCTTTCATATTTCTCAACTGTAAAATTGAGTAAATGCTAACAGCATATGGGTTTGTCGTGAGGATTAAAAGAGATAATTATGTAAATGTTCTTGACACATAATAGTGCATATGACTTAGGTTTTGTCTCCCTATTCAAAATTTTAAAAACAGACAAAGTATTAAACTCTGACCAAAGATCAAAAGAATTCATTTCTTTTACACAAACTATGGAATTTCAAGTTTTTTAAAAATACTTTTCTGGGAAAGGGCTTTTAGGGCATATTAGATATGGCTGGAAATGAAATCTAGACTTTGTCACTGACACTCTAATTGGCTAATTGCAGCCCTGTTTTCTTTTTTGTCAGGTTTAATAGTTTGGAAGATTTAAACAACTTTCCTCCTTGTAAAATTTTAATAAACAAAAATCTTATGATCCTTTTCTACAGAGGCAGTAAGGCTCATACTATTAAAATTTTCCTATTCCTTAAAATCTCAGAGTCCCCAAACCATTTACAATAGCATCAAACATGTAAAACATGTAGAAATAAATCTAACAAAAGATGTGACAGAATTCAACAAAGAAAACTACAAAACATTACTGAGAGAAAATGTTTAAATACCCCTAAATAAATGTAGGGAATGTACCATGTTTATGTTCTGAAAGATTTAATCCTGTAGAGAGGTCTAGTTTTCCTAGATTAATCTATATGTATGTTTTCCAAAAGATATGGAGTGTGTATAGCAGCATAATTTGTCATAGACAAAAATTGACAACAACCCAAAAACTCATCATCAGTAGACTAGAGAGACCAATTGTGGTATATTCCCCAAATGTATTGATGCACACCAATAATAACAAGCAATGACGCATTTTACAAATACCCAGCTCGGAAGATCAACATTGTTAAGGTCAACGAGAGTGTGTCGCTGAGTCTGGAGACTCACCTCTGACTGGCCACAGAAGCCACTGGCAACAACTCTTGATATGGTGCGGATGGAGGGATCGGTTCCTTAATCCAAGGAAAGACTTGTCTGCCCCTTAAAATGTGATCTTTTCTTTCCAATTATACTTTACACAAGAAAGTAAGACTATAGAGATGCTTGGTATTTATTTCTTTGAGCCAAGCAAGCTACTCATCTGGCAACAGGGCTGTCCAGTCATCTTGCTTAGCAATGGATCAGTGAGCTGCTGATGGACCCACAAAACCGTCAACATTAGCTCTTTTGAAGATAGCCTTCATTTTAAATAAACAACACATGTAGTATTTTCAAGATATATATCACAACAGGTATATCTCCATCAACATACCCTTGGAGTAAAACAACATTCACTATAAACTTGGCCTGGGTGTAGTGGCGATAGAAAAAGACTGTGAGGCTTTATAATTAGAGCTGAGAAGTGAGTGAGGTGCTGTGTCGGGGGTGGTCTTCCTGTTGGAGGCCTGCAGTTCAGACTGGCTGAGCGGAGGTGGATACTTGTAAGGCCTGAACATTTAGTTAGGAGCAGATGCCACTATATATAGATATTTGCCCATTTAACAAAAAGCAGAACCACCAGGCCTCTGGGTGAGGTGACCCCGGGAAATGAGCAGGGAGAGTTCGTGATTCTCCTTGTGAGTACACTGGCATTAGTATGGCCCAGCCACTCCCTTGTGACTCCCATGGGTACCCTGATACTCAAGGCCTTCTGGCTTTTCTCTGTGGCTTTGCTCCCTCATCACTTCTTTTCCATAAGCCTTAACCCAACTCTATGCCTATGTTTTCTTTTAGTTTCAGATCCCACTGCTGAGAATCTTTCTGTTGATATTTCTGAGTTCAGATTCATGAAAGGAAAGTTGACTGGCCATCGTCATCTGTTTGTGCCAGTCTGTGTCATCACAGCTTCCTGGCTGGCCTTCAGATTCTGTGCCTTGGAGCAGGAGTCCACCCCTGATCCCACCCTCTAAGGTCTGGCTGAGGTAAGGGCTGAGGAAAAAAGTCACACATCATGAAACATAGCAGCATACTGGCTGCCTCTTTGACACAGATGGCGGCTGGGGCAGGAACAGCTGCTGATATGTCTGGTCATCACCTAAGTTTCTACACTGAAGGTTGCTCATCCCATGGTGTAGGACAGAGGTCTGACAAGGGCAGAGTCTCTTCAACCCTAAGAGATGTAAGAGGATGAAGAAGCCATGAACCAACATCCCTGGGCAAAAAAGAGGGACCAAGCCTCCTCTGTGGTCAATGCGGCTTTAGTGCAATATCCCAGGCCCACAAAGGATGCCTGGTTCTCACCTCAGGCCTGACAGTAAAATGTCCTAGTGGGTGCTTCACATTTCTGAGCTTTGTCAGAGTTTTGACTAGACCCTCTACAGGGTCCCCATTACCTGTAAACTTTCCCACTCCACAACTGCAGTGGTTGAGAGAGACCTAGGTGTGACACTGGCCTCCTCTCGTTCCCTCTTGTACCTCAAAAGTTGATTCTTAACTCAGCAGATCAAGGGATCCTGTTAAGACATTTGTTGGGTCACGTCACTCTTCTCATCCAACTCTTTGAGGGCTGCTTAGCTCATTTAGGGTTAAAGCCAAAGTCCTTCCTTATCCCCTAACCTCTTGTCCAGTCTCACCTTCTATTTATCTTTCCTCCCTCCCCTCCAGCCACAAGCCACCTTGCTAGTCTTCAAACAGGCCAGGATGTCCTTCTTCAGGCATTTTATACTTGCTCTTCCTGGGCTCTTCCCCCAGAGAGCCACACAATCCCCCTCTGATCACTCTATATAGAATAGCAGCGCCCACAACAACTGGCATCTGTATTAATTTTTTTATTGCCTACTCTGCCCCCCCTCCAACACACACACTAGTTTTTGACTTTGGTTTGCTCTCCCTCATATACTCGTGTTCAGAACACTGTCTTAAGAAACAATATAAAACAAAACAAAAAAACCAAGATGGAATTCAAGTAAATAAATAAAATAGTATATAAACTTATTAGGATAGTGTGTACTGTTTAGTTGTTTTTCTTTAGTTGTGATATCTGTGCCAGTATCTTGCTTGAGCTTTTTTTCCCAAGATGCTTCAGGAATAAAAGTGCTCGTAGAACCACCTCTAATGCCATTTGTCGGTTGCACCTAGTGGTGCTGTGAGACAGGCCTTCTGCATGCTGACAGTCTCAGCTAGTTGTAAAGTAACTCTCCAAAGATGATCTCTGGGTATGGGTGGGAGAAATAAAAAAGGAAATCCCATAAAAGTAACAGCAGCATCTATTTGGTGAAACCCAGCAGCCCAGGAGGAGAGGAAGAATAAAGACGCACAGTCTGACTCCTGAAACTGCAGGAGACCATATTCTGGGTGGGATGTAACACACAGACATCTGTTGGTGACATCTACAGTCAGACATGCATCATTGGAGAGACCTGTAAATTACATGGGGGACAGTTTAATGATCTGCAAAGCAGTACATCCAGCCAGCACAAAGAGCATCTTCGAAATAGGGCAAGGGAATCCGCTTAGGTGACAGGAGTGATGAGGTGGATGAGTGGGAGAAAGGGCTCTGCAAGCACCCTTTGGAAATAGTAACCTTGAATGTGGGATGGAGTGGAGAAGGTAATAGTGCTTTATATATTCCAGGGAGGATCAAACAGGAGACAGGAGGAGGCCATCACAGCCTAGGGGAACAGAGGAGGTACTGTCCTTTCAAAAAGGAGAACAGTAAAATGGGAAACTGGATCCTAAAGAACAGAAGCCACTTCCTCCCTCTATCCCCCATAAGAGGAATAAATAGCACGAATAGTAGCAAACCAATGTGGTCGATGCAAATTACTCTCTTATAAACATCCTAGGACATCAGTCTTCAGGCTTTTATTGTATTGAAACCTTTTTTATTTTTCAAATGAAGTTTATGTAGAGTTCTACTAGGATATAAGCTCCATGAGGTCAGGGTTTTTGTCCTGTTGTTCATGCTTGTATCCCTAGAGTTTATTATCTAATAGGCACTCAATGAATATTTGTTAAATAAATGAATGAACAGATGAATTATGAGTAGGTATGTAGTTGAACTGAGAAGAATCATTACCTTTCTAGCAGATACCAGAGTTCCTTAGGGAAAGAACCTTATGTCAGGGAAAAACCTTGATAAGTCACCTGAAGAAGAAGGAAACCAAGAGAGAGCTAACAGCTCTATGTAAGTGATAAGCCTGAATTTGATGGTGGGGTGATGGGCAGCAAAGAGACAGGGGAGAGAGAAGGATGGAGAGGCCGAGTAACAAGTCTTGTCATAGCCTGTCATGAGTAATACTTTTACATTACAGGCCGTGCAGTTCTGAATGGGAACTCCTTATCATTATCCCCAAATCTCCAGTAAATATGCAGTCCACACATCTTCCTTATGTGTGGGATTGGGAAGGACATCAAGAGGAAAGGGTCAACACCGAGAAGAAGATAGAAAAACAATTGAAAGTGGTGTGGCCCTGAAGTACGAGATAGAGGTGACTGGGAAATGTGGGCCTCTAAAAAGTTGGGGAAATCTTGAAGGGAGCTTGTATTTCCTCCTGGTTGTAGAATGGGGTTTGGGCTGAGCTTGCCTGGGCATTAAAGATAGCTGATATCAGGGATCCAGAGAAAACAGATGAAGCAGAGCTGCTGAGGATGACAAGAGACAGAACTCTGCTCCCTTCTGCTGTCCCCTTTCTCATTGTGCCCTGCCTACCTTTGGGACTTTTAAGACCTGAGAACAGAAAAATGAGAAGGATGTTTGGGGGAGTCAGGGGTGGGGATTTGGATCCAGAAGCTGGGACAGAGGGAACATTCCTGAGGTGTTTATATTTTGAGGGAACATTTTGAGGTGTAATTCCCAAAATCAAGGATGCATCTCATTTTCTGATCTATACAGCTTGGATAATTATGCCTACCCCAGAGGATGGTCAAAATGTATTCGCACTGAGAGCGAGCCACAAAACTCGAGATTTCGTGATATCTGGACCCTTCACTGGCTATGGCTCCTTTCCCACACTGGCCTTGGTATGTGGAGCACTGAAATTAATGCTTCAGGCAAAGTAACAAATGACTCTCCTCCCCAGTGGTCTGTCTATTAAGTCACTTGAAAATTGTTAAAGCAGCAAAGTTCAAATGTTTAGCTGCAAAATTATACCTAAAAAATAAAATAAGTAACAGTAACAAACAAAAATGCCTAGCTGAAAAGGGTCCATATTGAGTTCTACTTTTGTCAGCTAGTTGTCGGAGAAGATGTCCCAGAGTGGCATGCCCCTAAGAGGCCTTTTCTCTGTTTGTCCCCACACAGAGCACCAATTTCTGGTCAGAGGCTATCTACAGAGAGTAAAGGGCAGATCGGGAAGTATCCGAGTTAAATACCTTCAGATAGGCCCTGAAGGATGCCCGAATACTTTACACATGAGAGCAGAGAGCAAATACAGAAGAGGTGGATATAAGGCCTGGTATAAAAGTGCAAAGTCCACGGGGCTACTGCCATTGATGGCGAGTCAGTTCCCCCTCCCCCCTCCCCAGCTCCCCCCTTCCCCCTCCCCTGCTCCTGCCTGATGTTCAGCTTTCCAGTGTGCTCTCTGGTGAGGCAGTGTAAACAACCTCACCTGAGGTGAGAGAGCTAATCCCCAAGTCCTGCTTCCTGATTGCTGTTAATCTTTTTAAGTAAAAGTGGCTCCAGTGGTTGGCTTGTACCCCAGGCCAGTCATTCCCCATTTCTCTGTCTGGCACAAGAACCGAATAGCCTAGAAGCTGGCTGGAGAGAAGAGGAGGGAAAAGCCCTTGACAGAGGAAAAGAAGTGGGGTGCTAGGCATGCACCCCATGAGTGGGGAGTTTAGAGGTAATCAAGAGAGGGTTAGGTGCTCTCATTTCTTGGCACCCAGAAGGAAAGACCAAGAAGAAGCTCAATGTCATTCACTCATTACTTCATTCACTCAGTCACCCACTTATTTGTTAAATCCATGAACCAGGCCCATTGTAGATACTGGGCACACAAAATTAAATTGCATTTTCCCATAAGGAGTTCATAGTCTAGAGGCAAAGTTTCTCCCATAAACAGAACGTTGACCTGCAGTGTGCCAAGTGCCATTCATTCACATTCATCTACTGATCACCTGCCGTGTGGCGGACATTGTTCTAGGCTCTGGGAATGTATGTTCAAATCGTGTTACAGGAGCCCTGGGAGACAGAGCCTGGGGCTTCTAATGCCTCACCCCAGGGTCTCCCCTGACTGCCTACTCTAGGCCCATCTAAAGGCTGAAACCCTTGCCCTGGCTGGTGTAGCTAAGTGAATTGAGTGCTGGCCTGTGAACCAAGGGATCACTGGATCAATTTCCAGTCAGGGCACATGCCTGAGTTTTGGGCCAGGTCCCCAGTGAGGGGCGCTCAGGAGGCAACCACACATTGATGTTTCTCTCCCTCTCTTCTTCCCTCCCTTCTTCTCTCTCTAAAAATAAATAAATAAAATCTTCAAAAATAAATAAATAGAGGCTGAAATCCCTTTATTTGTCAGAATGTTGTTCTTTCCCTACCACCAATGAACCCCACAAAAGTGCAGCCTCTGGCTGCTGGGGATGGGGAAGGGGGCCTGACCATGCAGTGGGCTATCAGAGACTGTCACTCTGGCCACAGTGACCTTGAGGGAGAGCTCCCAATGGGATATGGACAAGCAGTTGCCATTTTCTTATTGCAAATTTTATGTGACCTGGACAAGTTAGAGGTGGATGAAGGGTGTTCATGATGGTGGTGGTGAAAATAGCTTTGTGGTTAAAGAGTCCATTAAACCTCCACTTAAAAATACCATAGCTTGACATTTTCCAAACTGGGCCTGAAGAACACCTGTACTTCTACAGAAAATTTTTTTAAAAGGTTCACTGCATTATGTAAATTTTTGATTTGCCAATTAAATAAAATTAAACTGCTTTCTTTTAATTCCGAACTGCTCCATGCCTTGGCTATGAAAAAATGCATCGTGAGTCTCTGAGAATGAAGAGATGTTCAAACTCGCTTGTGTGGGACCAGCTAAACTTGGGGATATCAGTGTTCAGGGGAATATAAGTCATACAGTATAGCTCCAATGTTCTGGGAAGTTTTGGGATACCATGGTTAGCAGTGGTGTGTATCCCCTGAATTGTCCTGGAAAGAAACACATATGAGGTGTTTAGCAGATGTGCAAAACAAGACCCAGGCCGCTGTGGAATGGGGAAAAGTTATCTGAGGGCAGGGGCTGGGTGACTTGTCCTCAGCTCTCTTTTACCAGTATGGTTATCAGTAATCCAGGACAGCTGGATTCCCTGCCTTTGCCCTGAATCTGCACAGTAGATGGCCACACTCATCCAGCCCTCAGCCAGAAGCCTATCTGTCCTTTCTGCTCAAATCCTCACAGGACTGAGAGAGGCCTCGGGGTCACAGACAGTCATTCACGTGTTTCTCCTGCTGCAGCCTGCTGCAAGAGCAGGGACATGCCGCAGGACACTTGCAAGATGTTGCTTCTCTGGTTGGCTTGAATATCTCTCAAGTGGTGAGAGCCCCATGCTAATGGACCCAAGGTAGGGAGTACTGCT
>CM052540.1:60243343-60259746 GCA_028533065.1 Trachops cirrhosus | reverse complement strand
ATCTTCAGCCATTCCTTGCCTCTCTGCCTCCGTCCTCTAGCCACACTGGACTCCCTGCTGCTCCTGGGAGATACCACTGAGTCCCACTGCTCCTGGCTGTTGTTACCTCTCTCTGAGGCTCCCTTACCTTTCTCGTTTTGCCAATATCATCTAAGTGTAGTTTTCCCTCACACGGTTAGAGTTTTATGGAAATAATTGCTCCTGCACATATGCCTCACAGAACCGGATTCCTAACTCGATTGTAGCACCTATCACTTTGTGTTAAATTCAGTTATTTGTTCATCTGCTCCTCTGCACCTTGCTTACCTCCCTGACAGACATGAGCTCCTTGAGGGCAGAAGTCACGGACCATGGGATCTTTATCCATTTCTGTGTCAGGCTACAGCCTAATACATGACTGCATTCAATAACTTAATTTTCTTCCTATTTTCTCTATAACAAAATTAAAATATTTTTTAGGTAAAAAAATATGTATCTCTACAAGAATAAGTGACTTAGAAGGGAAAAGTCCCTGTAATCTTTATACCCAGGGCTAACTCCTGCCAAAGTTTATGAATATCGTTTCAGACATTTGCCTTGCAAACACTAACACAACTGTTTTAAAACAAAATGAGAATAAATAATCATGATGACACATCATCAAAAAAAATTTTTATATAAATAATCATGATGATACCCTATCAAAAACACAAGTTTTTTTTTGGGGGGGGTATAAAAGAGGTAAACTTGTACTATACTTAGATGGACACTAAAGCAAATTGCATTTCTCTGTTAAAAGAAAATGCAGAAAGACTTGCTTCTATAAGAAGCAACAGTGTAATTCTGTAACACCTTCTGTTTTTACAGCATGCCTTCCATCATAATTTCTTCCTTTCACTTGAAGGAAAATAGCATGAATGCCCAGAGGGATGGTGAGGATATTAATTTCTCTTTTGAACCTAAGGGGAAAGCTCATGCTTCCACCAAGCTTCCATTTGGCTTTGAAGGCACAACGATTTTTCATTTGGAACCCAAGCAGAATGTCAAAGATGTTTGGCGTCCGTACCTCCTCTCCGCATCACAGCTAAAGGCGGGTGTAAATCTGAAGGATCCGAGGGCTGTGCGCACACACTTCACAGGAGGCCAGTGAGCAGGGCTGGGTGGGCCCTCTGGCTGGCTGGGGGTGAGGGCCATCTGGTCTCCTTTATCCATCACTCTGGCTTACAGGCTCCCTTTCTGACTCTGCTCCCTCCTTTCTGCTGTTTCCAATGCTGAAATCATCTGATCCCTCACTTGTTTTCACTTCCCGTAATTGTCTCCTTGGCAGCTTATACCCATTTTATGTCCGGCGCATAACTGTTTCAAGGCACATATTTTAACCTGGTAGTTTATTTTTCTTTCCTTTCTTTCCCCCTGAGTTCATTGTTCTCCTAAACTACCTTGGCTGGATTGTAAGGGTCGGGGTGCTCCTCGGAAGTTTGGAGCCTTTCAAAGGTGTGGGTCCAACACTGTCCAGACTCCCTGAAGTCACCAAAGCCCTCAGCACGGGCAGCTGGGACAGCAGCAGGACATCCTGCTTGAGTGCAGCAGTCCCCAAATGGTCCCCTTCTTCCTATTCCCCCTTCCTCACTGTCCCTCCTCCTGTCCACCAGTAAGTCAACCTGAGAAATCATCTCTGAAAGAAGAGACTTCTCAGGCCTTATTGTCACACTGGTCTGGAGCCAAACCTGAGCCTCAAATGAGCCCAGAGAGGGGCTACTGGAAGGCAGTCAACTCCCCAAAGTGGGGTCATTAACCAGCCCCACCTCCAGCAAACTCTCATGTGCCCTGTCTTCCTTTTCATTTAGAGGAAATGTTTTCTAAGACGTTCTCTAGGCTAGTAATGAAACTCCAGAACACCTTGATAATACATGCACAAAGAGAATGTGTGCGTTCGTTTAAATTTGTGTGTATAAGCATGTTTACAACCCGGCTAGTAAAATTACCCTGAGTCAATGATCTCTCTGTTTCTGAAGGTGATGTTTATCATTTCTAAGCATGTTTAAATATTTTTACTACTCATGTACATACATATCTACAACAGTATCATGTACTGATTAGTATGCTACACAATTTTATAGCTATCACCTCATTATGCGTATGAAATATTTCATGCACATAATCATAAAAAAGAGGAGCCAGTATGTCAGCATTCTGATCAAGTGCTTTTCTGATTGGGATAGTCTCGTGAAAGGGGATTTTTAATGCATTCTCACTTGAAATACAGCAGACGCCAACTATAGTGAAATGAAGGAGATAATTTTAAAAATTGGGCAAAGGGAAAGTAAAAAGGAAGGCAAGTGCAAGCTTAGCAATAAAAGGGAAGTGAAACACTCCAAGTGTGTGGGGGCGGGTGGGAGTGGACTCCTTTCGTCTGTAACCCAGGAGGTCTGTGAGAAACCTCGGAAGCTTTGCTAATCTCAAATTCCACCAGCTGAGAAATAAAACACTGCTGGGTTTGAAGAAAGATCTTGGCACCTTCAGCACGGGAAATGAAACTTTTCATTTTGCAACTGACTTGTAGATTTGTTATAACCACCTTCCTCCCATCTTTCAGGGAGCAGGGTCAGAGGAACAGACTGGAGTTCGAGGTGTGATCTGCATATATTGCCTGGTGGACAGCAGCAGGGCAACAGTGAAAGACTAACTAAATGAAGACAGCAAAGAAATAAGGTTTTGGCAAATGACAAAGCCATTCATTGAGCAATATTTACTTCTACTTCAGCAAAATTCTGTTTTTAATTAGCCTAAGGGTGTTTTTGTTGGGGTCATTTAGGTAGAGGTCCTTTCCCTTGTCAGGTGTTGCATCCTAGAGCCAGGTCTGTTGAGGAGAGGAAAACCCCAACATACCTACCACTCTTCCTGGCCCTATGGGCAGTCCAAGGCCTCTACCAGTTCCCTGGTTGTTTAAGACCCTAGATATTTTCAACACTGCTATCATCTGAGAAAGCAAGGAAGCTGAATGCCTTACTTAGAGCTAAAAAAATTTCTACTCCCGTTAAATGACCCAAGTTAGAAAGGAAGCTGCTCAGTTTGGTCCTCAGCCAGTTTGCCTTCACCCCCCTACTTTTCACTCTTGATTTTTAAGCAGAAAGACACCCGAGTCAGATTCCACAGGGCTGTGGTGAGGAATGAGGCTGTGAAATCAAGGAAGGAGTCTTAGCTTTCATGAAGTTCCAAGTTCATTTACATCTTTTCTCCAACACTCAGCACTTCACTTGGGGTGAGATTGTTTGGGTCCCTTTAAGTGCCCCCTGCAGCCCTGAGTACAATGGCAGGGATTAAATTCTCCTCCAAGGAAGGCTCCTCCCAAGAAGGAAGAACAATATGTGAATTAAGTGAATAACTACCACGTAGCACCTCAGGCCAAGGAAGGGGCTGCTCTGCTCTCTCCCCCTTCCCCAACTTCCCCCCCCTTTCCTTCCCTCTCTCCTTCCCCATTTCCTTCTCCCTCTCTTTTCCCTCTCCTTTCCTATTTATTTGGGAAGGGTAATGCTCCACCTACAAACCAGGCCCCAGAGACAGGTATGAAGAACAGGGCCAGAGAGAAGGGAGAGGGAAAGAAAGGGATTCCTTCACCAGAGGGGATCAAATCCCCATCTCTCCTGAAACACTTAGCCCCAGTCTCCCTTCCTAAGCTTCCCTGGCCACTACTGTTGAACAGATGACCCTTTCCTAACCCAGATGTGAGCAATAGAAACACATTGACACCTTTTCCCAGCTCAGCTGAATGAAAAACAGGAGGCAGAAATATTCAAGGCATTTTCCTAGCATACATCCCTCTTTCTTTTAAGATTATAATGAAAGCTGCTGGTCCTGAGTCCTATCAGGTGCTGAGTATGGGAGTAGTTTTCTTAACAATAGTAATCCATGTAAGTCTCCATTTCAGACAGTTTAGGTAACTGAGGCTCAGAGAAGTGAAGGGACTTTGTCCAGGACCCACCGTAGAGTACAGGCCCCTTTGTTCTGAAGTTCAAACTCTGTTACTCACAGAGCCCCCTTCCAGAGCTCTGGCACCAGCAATGCCTGTGGGTTCTGGGCAACAGGGGCGCCTGCCCCAGGCTCAGAGCTTTAGAGGGACCAGGGGCTGCCCCTTCCCATGGCCCACCTTCCCCTACCTGGCCCCCTTACATTTTAGACTCTTATAAACCAAAATTCCCAAATAAGTGCCAAAAAGGGGACACTTGAGGAAAGGAGAGTCTTTAGAAAAGAAGAGACTGTACTCAGGTGAAACAGTTTGCAAAACAGAGAATGGCAAACTCCAGTGGAAACTGAGAGTGCGCTTCACGGGGGAGGCTGCCTTTTATAGAGAAAGTTCCTGTTGAGTTTCCCAATTGACCCAATTTTATTCAATTGAGGTTTCCAAATTTATATAGTTCTGATTGCTCAGTATCATGCATTCTGATTGGTCATTATAGAGGAGTTCTGATTGGCTGGTATAGATGCAAATGAGGGTATAATTGTTCAGTTCTGATTGGATGGCATACGTCTCAATCCATTGGTTGAAAGACAAATCCAGGGATTCCCAGTGGTTGACTCAGACTGTGTAACCAGGGAGGGCATGGTGCAGGAACCTCAAGAGTTCAGTCGGAGGTTCTTTCCATATACTGAGTACTTGAGGAGCCCCTGTCCCATATGGCTACTAGATTCCTATTTTTTATAGAATCTGGGCCCTTGGTTGACCCTTGGATTCCATCTCTGCAGGCACATTCATACTTGGAGTTCACGTCAAATTAATCTTCTCAGCGGCCACTCTGTGCTTGAAATACTCAGGATCTTGGAACTCTCTGACCAGAGGATTGCAGCTGGGTTGCAAGATGTAACAAATAAAAATATAGAATGCCCAGTTCCATTTGAATTGAAGATAAACAGCAAACAATTGTTTAGTATATCTATGGCCTATGAGCTATTTAGAACATACTTAATACTAAAAATTATTCATTATTTGTCTAAAATTCAAATTGAACTGGGAATCTGTATGTCTTATGACAACTGTAGTCCCAGCACACTTCCAGAACCCAGTAGGCTTTTTCCTGGTGGCTATTTGGGTAGGATGTGTTCAAAGCTCAAACATGCATACTAGGGTGTCCAAAGGCATGCAAGCAAGGCCCTTTTTCAGGAGTAGATGGAGCCCAAGGAGGGAGAGAAGGGGATCTGACTGGTGTCTTCCACGTGTGTCCTTGTTAGGGGTATGCCTGCTTTCCAGACCCTTCTTAAAGCATAGATTGCTTTATTCTCTAACTAACTAAATTTTCATTTGTGATTCCCACAGTCAATTTTGTTCATCGAACATGACCTTTCTATTTCCCTCACCTCCGAACTGATCTGGGGTAAAGTGGTAAGTGCTTAAACAAGCTACTCAGAATTCTAGTCTAAGAGAAATTTAAATGTTGGAGCAGATGGCTTGATGGGTTTCTTAGTACATAAAATGGAAAAAAACTTCTGGATGTAAGGGTCAAAGTTTTTGGCTTTACTGTATAATAAGGCCTCTGACCATGAATGAGATGCTTCACCTCACTTAGGTCTTTTTTTTTTTTCATTCATAACATGTGAAACAATCTCTGGCCTCCTGGAGTTGTTGTGAGGGTGAAATGAAATAACACATGAAAGAAACGAAGTACTTGGCAGGCATTGAGCCTCATAAATGCAGTTGAGTCCGAATAGGCAGAAACAGACCCTGAGCATTCTCCTTTCTTTGTTCATGTGAGCTGAACTACCCACACATTTCCAGCCTCCGGGGCCCACGGATCTGCGAAGCCAATATGCGAGGGTTGCTGAGTCATGGAACAGGGGTCACCTTTATCCGAGCTCTCTGGAGCATTTTAGATAAATGAACCCAGGGGCTTGTCCTTCTAAAACCATCTTACTGTCGCTGTGCAACTCAAAATTACACTAAGACTACTTCTGTCTAGAGGGCAAGGAGGACCCTGTCTACCAAGATAGAGCTAAATCATTCATCAGAACAGAAGTTTGAATCATTCCCCTAAATTTTATTGAGACTGCTAAGATCAAGTGTTACTAAGAATTATTAAACAAACAAACAAAAATCCAACTCGTTTTCAGTGTTGGTTAGTGCTCTTTCCTTATCACAAGTAGCAAAATATGGAAAAAGAAATGCTGATCATTCCAAACACATGGCTCAACAAAGTGCTCAGTGCTTCCCTAGCCCCCTCTAGTCAGTGTTCATAACACCTTTCTAATTTCTCCCTCCCTCCCTCCCCTCCTCCCTTCCTCCCTTCCTTCCTTCCTTCCTTCCTTCCTTCCTTCCTTCCTTCCTTCCTTCCTTCCTTCCTTCCTTCCTTCCACCCTCTCCCTCCCTCCCTTCTTCCCAACAAATTAACTTCTAATCGTCTGCCAGCAGTCCTTAGGAAGAGCTTTAAGAGGAAGGTGTTGCATTGTGAAGTAGAAAAGATGGACTCTGGTGTCAGAAAGACTTGGGTCCCCATACCAGCTCTCCCATCTCTTGGCTATGTAATCATAGATAAGCTACTTAACCTTTTTGAACCTCAGTTTCTCTTAACTGTGAATTATACAACCTGATTTCACTTAGTACAGTACCTGGCACCTAGAAGGTTCTCGTTAAAAGGTGGCCTTTATTGCTTTGAACATGATGTTTAATATACATAAATGAGATTTTACTTTATGCTAATAAAGCATAAACTAGTGAATGGAATACTTTCTGAAAAGTTCTCTTTTACAAAAATTATAGTTTTACAAAAGCAGAAATCAGGCAAAGGAGTAACTTGGGTGTTTTCTGTTGCCTGATCCCCCAGCTCCAAGGGCTCCTTTGAGTCTCTGGCGATTGCCATTCAGCCTCCCGCTTCGGTTGACAATGTGAGACACACCTTGCTTCTGCTGGCTCACTCTGCTTGTCTGTCCCCACCACCTCCATCCTTCATTGATTTGGGTCACGTTTACCTGTAACTGTTCCTGACTACCTGCAAGACCAAACAAGTAGGCAGCAATAATTAAGAAATCACAGGCACATACCTTTCAGATAGCATAAGCGCCCCACCGTCTGGCACCAGTGCCCCGACAGGCTTCCTGCGGCCGTCCACTGTACAAACAGTTCTGCCCACCGCAGGTGAAAACAATTCCACTGTTCACAGCTGGAGAAGCCTGATTTTGTGAAGCAGAAAGCCTTTCAATTATTCAGGATGTTGGTGGCTTTTTTTAGTTCAGAGGTTTCTGAGTACATGACTGTAAATTCAGCATTTGCTGGTCCTAAAGCTTGGACTTGATTGGTTTAGATCCAACCTGCTCAGTATGTCTCTCGAATATGACAGGAAATATGGACAAGAAAAATGGGCAGCCCTTTAACAGAGAATCAAATATTATACAAAGGAAAACTTATCTTTGAAAATTTTTTATTCACATCCTTTCACCACTGTGAATGGAGTGCTTACTTTTAGGATGATCCTTCCCTTTCAAACCAATAGTGGCAGAAAGATTTTGGGAACTCAATAAACAGAAATTAATGTGTCATGAAGACAATAATTTCAGCTAAACTCCCCCCTCTAAACCCGCTGAGATATTTTCTATGAATCCTATCATGAATATTTAAAATCGAGGGTAGGCTACCTGATGACCACCAAGATGCCATGTTTTTCTGTTTCAGGTAAGAAACCAACCTCATATTGAGGTACAGTAAGTCCTCCATTAACATCCTCAATAGGTTCTTGGAAACTGTAACTTTAAGTAAAATGAAGTATAACGAAACCAATTTTACCACAGGCCAATTGATATAAAAAGAGAAAAATTCCATAGCACACTTCTGGTCCAAAATTACCACCAAACTTAGACCCAAGACACTTCCAATATTAAACTTGAAATAAATGTGAGCTAAACAGACCTTGAATAAAGATGAATAAAAACAAGTGAGAAAATTATTTCCCAACCCATTTATTCCAGTTCAGGGTTGCAGGTGGCTGGAGCCTGTCCCGGCAGCTCAGGGCACCCACCCTGGACAGGACGCCCTTCCATTGCAGGGTGCATCACACCCACACCCACTCAGACTGGGACAGCTTAGATATGACAATTTAGAAACAACATAAGTCATATCTTTGGGATGTGGGAGGAAACCTGAGTACCTAGAAATAACCCACGCAGAGATGGGGAGAACGTGCCAACTCCACACAGATAGTAACCTGATGCGAACAGATTTTTTTCCTCACTGATGACTTTGAACAAAATGATGTTATTCAAGAACCTGCTTTGCGGAGGATTCTATGTTCACCTTTGAAAAATGATTTCTTTAGCACAGGGAAGCATGTGGTTTACTTTAAAAAAGTATATCTTGACTGTTGATGGTAAGATATTTATTTAACACCATCTTTCTCTTTTGCTGTTCTGAGTTTTAATGAGATACTTTAGAAAGTGGTACCCATTATTTCTGTTGGCTCATTCATTCATTCAACAAATGTTCATTGAGCATCTAACATGAGATTTTGGGTTGGAGATTCTGCACTTGGAGAGCCTACAGTCAGGTGCAAGAGACAAATATTAACTTTTAAAAATTACACAAAATCCAAAGTTACAAACTGTGACACATGATTTGATGCAAAAATAACAGACTAAGCCCTGGCTGGTGTAGCTGGATTAAACAAGGGCCTGTGAACCAAAGGGTCACCTGTTCAATTCCCACTCAGGGCACATGTCTGGGTTGTGGGCCAGGTCCCCAGTAGGGAGCGTGTGAGATGCAACCACACATTGATGTTTCTCTCCCTCTCTCTTTCCTTTCCCCTCTCTAAAATGTAAATAAATAAAATCTTTAAAAAAATAACAGAATAAAAGGGGCATGTGATGAGGAACCTGAGATGGTAAGCTGCTACAAGGAGATGTTGATAAAGCCATGAACTGGGTAGTGTTATTAATTTTTGTATACTCAGGCCCTTGCTCAAGGCCTGGGACATTGTCAGTTAATTGTGTAAATTAAATCCTTTTATGAGGTCCTTTTTGCTCAAAGTCTCTAATTTCAACAAGTAAAAGCTTGTACATACTGTCTATTGAGTGCCTACCATGGATCAGGCATTGTTCTAATTCTTTGTGTATATTAATTTATTCACTTCTGCCTCAAATATCTGAGGTAGGCATGAGTACTATGCTTTCATTATATAAATAAGAAAATCAAGGCACATAGAAGTCAGGCATTTGATCAAGGTCACACAGTTATTAGGTGCTAGGGTCTGGATTTAAACTTCAGCCATCAAATGTTAGAATCTCATCTTCAACAACTATGCTACACAGGTTCTCAAAAGTTAGTGGGCTCTGCATTGACTGTAGGGATGTGATGAACTGTGATAAAGTAGGAGAAACAAATGGCAATACAAAAATGGACAGCTTGTATTCCCCTAGGGATGAGTGCTCTGGTGGTTACAATAGAGCAAGAGAATTAAATGCAGCTATATCACAACTCACTCCCTATAACCTGCCCCCAGGTTTTACAGCTTTGCTAAATCCCTTTCTTTGGCCCAAAGCAGATATTGTCCTCCATGATTCTACAGATGTCCCTGTTGCCAGGGGTGACTGGTCCTGGTTGGTGGCTTTTAAAGCTTCTGTGTGAATCCACGTGTTGCAGTCACCACAAGGCTTCACCTTCCCTTTATCATTGTCAGATGCCCCTCCTCCAGAGCAAGCAGCCTCAGCATCATCATCATCTCTCTTTTTGCAGGGATGGTGAGGGGAGGGTGGGGCTCTTCTCTCTTCTAGAGGCTTCAGACTACACAGGGAGTGCAGGATACAACAGGTTGGGGCCTGGGTGCCAGGCTGGATTGCACCCACACTGGGGTCCTCGCAATCTTTGCTTTTTTCCTAGGTTCCATCTCTTCCTGGTTCATGGAAAATGTGGATTCTTCCCTCCTTCCCTCTCAGGGTAGTAGATAGAGCTTCTGAGAAAATTGTCACTGCAAGTGTGTACACTTCAGCACACCAGTCTCCCGCCCACTTCGGGTTACCCTGCTCTTCGGACTTGTATTGGATTCTCTTTGACTTTTTTTTTAATTTGGGGTGCCTACTTCCTTATGTAGGGATTCATGTTCTACCATCAACTTTTCTGCTCTGAGTGTATATGTAAGTCAACCGAGCTTACTGTGGAAGTGGCTGGCAGGTCTGTGACCCTCCCACCAGAGCCAGTGCTCTGTACCTGGGAGTGAGCCCTGGACAAAACTCATATCTTGCACAGGGGAAAAAAAGGAAACCTGAGGACTTTGACTTTGAGCCTGAAGGTCTGATCCTTAGATCTAAACACTGTTTAGAATCGCTTGTAGCTATGGAGATAGTAGGTCAAAGTAGGTCCATTTTTCTCAAGTCATGTGATAAAAAAGCTTTGTTTATAATATTGAGCATTAGTAAACTAAGAATATGCAAGTGAAGGATTGCATGATTTTAAAGCTCCTAATATTTCTTTGTGCTACAAGAGGTGAAGATATGAGGAAAACTATAACCTGTTTTATGGATGACTGACCTCACTGGGCTTTTTGATTTTGTGGGCAAAGGGAAGTGAAGGTTCTATTCTGGAAGAAAGAGAGTCCAGACCTGAACTCCAAGAAGTTAAATTGGAACAAGGTTATTTTCATGGTGATAGAGTGGAATTTCTGCAACTATATTTCTTTTGGGGGAAATATACATATAGTTATATCACACAGTCCCTGAATATTATTTTTAGTTGTGGGGAGATGTATAGGAGACCTTGTTGAGGCAGTTATCCCAATAGAGAAGTGGGAAAACTTTAGGCAGCAACATTAAGAAATCAAGTCTTTGGGCCTGAGCTCAGGTAATTATTGACCATAGTTGCCTGCCTAGACTGTTTTGGGATGTCCCAAGGCCACACTGACAGATGGGAATGGAAGGGTACAGGGGACACTGTTCTTGTTCTAGTGCATTACAGAACCACAGCTGCTTCATAGCACCAGTGATATTCAATTCATTCTGCTCAGGCTTTTCTTTAGAAATGTGTAAGCTTGCACAAGATTATACTTTTAGTTCTCCATGAAACCCTGAACTCAGGTGGTTGAGCTGCCATTAAATATTCTTGTGGCTGACTGGGTATTAACACACCAGGAAGATGATGCAAATAGGTGTGGACCACTTTGCCAGGTTATTACAGCTTCACAGGCCTGAAGAAAAGTAAGGTTACACCCTATTACATACCAAAGAACCAGAAACAAACCAAAGATTTTCATTGGCAAAGTGTAGTTAAAACACTTAATTGAATCCAACAGAAAAATCAACATATCATATTTATATTTTAAAACAATTGATTCTGTATGTCAGAATTTATATGAAAGTCAGACCATTTGCAAAGAGTCAACATTTCAAGGCCATTCAGAATAAAAAGGGCCTTCTTAATAATACTAAAATGGTTATAGCTGATTTTGGATTTATAGAATGAACAATGCAGTTACTCTATTTAAAAGGACTTGGGAATTTTGCTTTGATATAAGGGCAAAAAAGACAGCTATTCAAGTAGGTCCTTACTATTAGGTCCCTGCTACCCCCATCCATTCTGTTAACTCAAATCATTACATAAATTATTTCCTTGCTATTAGTCAGAGCCACCTCACTGGCTGGATGTACCTATTTGCAAATGGTCAGGTTTCCCCATAGGGGCTGTAAGACACAGACCTGGCTGGTAGAGATTATAAAGTTGCACAGGCCCATGCAATATATAAACATGCATCTGTAATGTGTTTAAAATAAAGACAGATGGAAGAATGTGTCCACTAGATGAGGAGACAGGAATATGTATGTGTGTTGTTCCAGGTCTTCATCAGTATTGCTTCAGCTCATGTCAGGTATGTATGATAGCCTACAGAATATATGCACATACCCGCACTTCCCAAGGGAGCCCCAAAGAAAGGAAATTGCAGTAGGCACACAATTCATCTCTAGACACCCACCTGCCAAATGTTGGCAGACTATTCCGGATCACAACCCACATGTTGTGAACCATGATTTTACCTCCCTGGGTAGCATGTGGTTTTGAAGGCAAAGGCTGAGAGTTTACATTCCCAGATGCCATATGTATGCAGTTAGTGGACAACTATGGACTCTTTATATGTACATGGCCACAAATCATTACAGATTGATGACTGGCTGATGGATTTGATCTCCTGCAAATTCCCCATATGCTTCACTTTATTCCAAAATAAGTTCGAAGAAAATATGCAGTATTTTGACAGAAAAATGGGAAGCCTCTATTTTTTGTGGAACCGCAGAACAGGAAGCTGCAATGGTTGATGGAGGGCTGGACTGTCAACTTTTTCTTAATTCCCTTACACACTCAAAAAACAAATAGAAGAAAAGAAAACAACCTGCAGTCAAAATGCAACAGCCACTGGGGCCTTCTGTAATGTGGTTAGTTCTGATTCCTCCTTAGGAACGGAGGGAAAATGTCCATCTGCACACTGACAAACGGGGATTTCCAGTTTCTTCTTCTCTTCTCTCTGACTTTCCTTTTGTTCTCTACCCTTCATCTCTTCTTTTCCCCTTTCCTCTTTCCTATGCATGTGCATGTTACTTTGCTCACTTCATAAAAGATTTGGGACAGTAAACAAGAACAAATGCAATTAAACAAGAACCTCAGTACCATGGCAATTGAGAGCTCAAGCTGACCATAAGACCAATAAAGTTTATTATTATTGAGCCTCCACATAATAGAGTTCTCCTATGAGTCTCCTTAGACTAAAGATCAAAGGAGGGAAACATATCTGACACAATGTTTTATTATCAAAGAGGGGGAAACAAATTGCTTCCTCTTATGTATGTATCCCTGGGGGTGTATGAGGGGAGGTGAGTGGGGTGGTTTGAGTGAGGATTTAGGTCCCCCCTCTTGTTATTTTTCCCCATGAAATATTTCAAATAAACAGATACATTCAGTGTATACATTCACCTCCCAGTTTTAATAAAGCCTAAAATTTCCCCAAATTTCTTCAACACATATAAAGAAAATATTTCTGATATAAGTGAAAATTCCTGCCTACTCCACTTTACTTTTATTCTTCTCCACCTCTCCAAAGGCAATTATGAACACAGGCTTTATTATTCTCATAAATGTTCTATGCATGCTGCTATTGGTGGACATTTACATTGTTTGTTTTCATCACAACAGAACAATGTGCATTGTACATATCTCCTCATGACTTCTAAAGATATATTTTACATTATGACCTGCAGCATATGCAGAAACAAAAGTGCGTACCCCTTCGTCTCAGGTCAGGTTCCCTAGAAACAGAGCCTGAGTCAGAATTGTTTGTGCAAGGGAAAACCTGTAAGGTAGTCAGGGCAGTGAGAGATGAAGAAGCTGAGCGTGGTTTCTGGGGAAGTCTAGTCTCAGCCTGACCCCTCAGGGAATTCTGGGCTGTGAAGGGCACCACAGGATTTCTCACAGAGGCAAGAGTGGCTGGGGGGTGGGGAGTAGATTCTGACTTTCATACTCCTTATTTGTCCACCCTTGGTGCTCGCCACCCAGAGTTGTGGTGGTGGACATGAGGCAAGGAGGGTAACCTGCCAGGCATTTCTAGTTGAACTGGCTCCTATTGGCCCATGACAATATTCTGGAAAAGTGTGCAGCTATGAGCAGTTAGCAGCTAGTACAGCGATTGTAGGGTGAGTGCACCAGCTCCACAAAAGAGATCTGGGAAGGGCATCACTAGCATTGACTACCACTTCCAATAGGTGATACATTCTGGTATTTTCTTCCCCTCCCCTTTTCTCCCCACCCTAACCTTTCTCTCCCCTCCTCCTCCTCCTCCCCCTCCCTCTTCCTTCTGTTCATTGCCCACCAAATTGATTTTATTAGTTTAGTGGATTAGTGGGGGTAAGGTGGATTATTTAATAAATGATGCTGGAATAATTGTCTATTTAGGTACAAAGCAAAGCAAAATTATATCCTTAATCTACACATACACACACATTCTTAGATGAAGACAAAGATCTAAATGTATTTGCCTTTTCTCTCATCTCTTTCCCTTCCTCTCCCTTTCATTCATTGCCCACTCAAATTGATTCTGTTATCTGTTATATGTGTAGCAACATAAAATTTTTAAAACACTGTTCTAGGATGTACTTAGAAGGGGGATTGCTGGAGTATGAACATCTTCTACATTAGCAGACACTACCACATGGCTCTATGAAGCAGTTTAATCGATTCATTTTCCTGCCAATAGTGTGAGTCTTCTGGCTTTATCACCTCCATGTAGATACATGGAGAAATTCATATTTATAGTTTAATAAGTTTTTCCTTTTGTAACTTGACCATTCATATTCAATCGTTTTTTGTTCTTGTTGATTTCTAGGAGTTATATGTGTATATATAACTTATGTATACGCAATATATAATTTGTATATACATAATATATAATATTTTAGTATGTTATATATCATATTATGTATAGGTTAAATATGTTGCAAATACCTTTTCCCTGTATATGACTTGACTTTGTAGTATCTTTAAAAATTTTTATTTAAAATTAAAAAATTTCAATTACTATTGACATACAATATTATATTTAATATATTAGTTTTAGGCACTGAACATGGTGATTAGACATTTATATGACTTATGAAGGGATCACCCCGATAAGTCTGCTGCCCATCTTACTGTGGTGTCTTTTGATGTGCAGAGCTTTACATTTTTATAACGTCAAATTGAACTGTATTGCCTTTAGTTTTTAGTTTTAGTTTTTATGCTTTAAGCTTGAAGACATGAATACATTTTACTTTATTCTCTTTTCAACAACTTTAAATTTATTTTTTACATTTAGATCTTTACTTATTGGAGGACATAGATTAGGGATAGAGGTGTGTTTTATTACCTATGTAAAGAGCCATTTAGTGAATAATCCATCTTATCCTTAGAATTTGTAATGTGTCAGTTTTTCTGTATTCATCATGTGAATTTTTCTTATAAACATGGGTCCACTTTTAGGGCTTGCTATCTATCCCATTAACCTGTTTGTCTGTTCACCTGTACCAATATCATACTCTCTCAATTGCTATTGCTTTATGATAAATCATGATATTTGATAGGGTCAAACTACCTGTTTTGTTCTTAAAATTATTTTGAGCTTTTTTGTCCTTTTTAATTTCAGATAAATTTTAAGACAAGCTTTTTAAGTTTAATGAAAATTTCTATTACATTTTTATTGGAATTAAGTTGATAATTTTAGAAGACTAGATATCTTTATATTATTGAATTTTTTGTTTTCTGTTTCATTTCTTTCTTCAGGTTTATTTTTCTTCTTACTGAGGTAAATCATTTAATGCTTTCTTTTGTGAGTGTCTGTAGGTGGTAAATGCTCTGAGTCTTTGGTGAAAAACGATTGTATATACAATTGGACTTCTGGCCAAGATGGAGGCATAGGTAGACACACTGTGCCTCCTCACACAAACAAAATAAGGTCAGCAACAATTTAGAAACAAGATAACAACCAGATCTGACAGAAAATTGAACTGTATGGAAGTCAGACAACCAAGGAGTTAAAATATACACATTCATCCAGGCCGGTAGGAGGGGCGGATAGGAGTTGTGGCACAAAAAGCAGTGGCACCAGATGCATAACACTCCGGCGCACATAAGGCGTCCACACAGGTGGCTGGCAGACCCAGCGAGGCAGTGACTGTGAAGTGAGGCATTGCATGCAAGGCACCTGGCTGTCTGGGCCACGTTCGTGCACAGATAAACCAGAGGAAATTGGGCAGTGAGACAGACTGCACAACCCAGGGTCCCAGTGCCGGGAAAAAGAACCTCGGGACACTGATTGAAAACACCTGTGGGGGTTCAGGTGCATGGAGAGACTCCCAGCCTCACAGGAGAGTGCTTTGGAGAGACCCAGAGATCCTAGAATGCACACAAGCCCACCCACATGGGAATTAGCACCAGAAAGGCCCAGTTAGCTTGAGGGAAGCTGCGGAAGCGACTGAAATCCAAGGGATAGAGGAGAAAGCACCATTGTTTCCTCTTGGACCCCGCCCCCACATACAACGTCACAGCCCAGTGACTGGGTTGCCCTAGAAGAACACCTTAGACTCCATCCCTCATATGTAACAGGCATGACCAGACAAAAAAAATGGCTCAAACTGAAATACAAATTAAAGCCCCAGAGTTAATACTTTTAAGCAACCAAGAGATAGCCAACCTATCAGATCCACAGTTCAAAGCACTGGTGATCAGGATGCTCACAGAATTGGTTGATTTTGGCCACAAACTAAATGAAAAAATGAAGGCTACAACAAGTGAAATGAAGAAAAATGCACAGGGAACCAACAGTGATGGAATGAAAGATGAGTCACACATCAATGGAGTGGACCAGAAGGAAGAAAAAAACATACAACCAGAAAAGAATGTAGAAATAAGAATTCAAAAAAATGAGAAGCTTAGGAACCTC
>CM052540.1:60218583-60242843 GCA_028533065.1 Trachops cirrhosus | reverse complement strand
AATAGAGAGTATTGAGCCTCGTACTCAAGAAGAGAGAGTATTGTACTAATGGAACACCAATGAAGGACAGTGTATTAGCAATACACTATAAATGAGACAACAGGAGAAACCTATCAAATGATACAATATAATCAGCCAAGCAAAGAAGTCTATACAAAAAGAAGAGGAATACCAAAACCCTATAAAAATAAAAGGTGTATGAATAATGAAATAATGATTATACAATTATGCAATTACTTGCAGGTTCAAAAAGAAATTTAAAAAGAGGAAGGAACCAAGGAGAAGATGGAAGGAAGAAGAGATAAATTTGGAAAGCAAGGGAGCAGGGTCAACACTAGGGTGACAGAAAGAGGAGCATAAAGAATTGATAGATGAAAAAATAATAGAAATTAAAAGATAAAAGTTTACTTAAAAATAATTAAAAGAAAACAAAAACAAAAAGAAAATCAAACGAACAAAAACCAAACAAACAAAGAAAAAACAGCAAAAAGAAAAAAACACACCTATTTTTGGTTTCAGACTGGCCAAACTGGTTTTTCCAGCTGGCTTCTGCCCACTGAGGTGGGACTGGAGACAGTTTTTCTCTATACCCGTTCAGGACTCAGTCAGCCTCTGGGGTACTGTTCATAGTGTAAGTGCGAGTTCTCCCCGAGCCCGTCTGGTGCCTCCCAGAAGGGATCTGTGTGTCAGGGCTCCGTGCAACTATGCCCGTCCTTGGGAGTTCACAGCAGTGTGTTCCGATGTCCCGTGGAGCACCAGCCCCTTTTCCGGGTTCACGGGTGCGCACTCTCTGGATCCCAAGGGGTGCCCACTTCCCCCAAATTCACAGTCTGGGCATCATATGTCCCGGGGAGTGCCCGCACCTTTTCCTTTTTCAACACTGTGGTTTCCGAGACTTTCACCAAACCTCGCTCTCTCCAGGTTGGGGGTGCGGGCATAGAGGCAGGTGTCTTTGGATGCACAGGGTGGGGTGCAGACTTTCACCAGGGCTTTGCGTGGGTGCTTACAGACCCTGTGTGGGTGCCTCTTCGTCCTCACTCCTTTCTCACTCCTCTCTCTGTGCCCTCCGGTAAACTGACCGGTGCTGCTCAGTCCTTGTTTGGCCAGGGAGGGAGCGGTTGACCCAGCTCTCTCCCGTGAGCCCCACAGCAGACCCCGGAGCTCCCGGCCTGGAGCTGCAACCACCCTGGTCTCCGTGCTGATCCACGTAGTCTCCTTACCCTCGGGCTTTTCACTGTCCGCTACAATTTGTGATCTCCCATTTTCATTTATGTCATGATAATGTTGGCTCTTTGCCCTGTTCCTACCCAGAATGGTGAGGATTTTTCCCCGGGTGTGGGAGAAGTAGAATCTTCTCCCTCCTACCATGCCGCCATCTTCCCTCCTTTTTTTATCTTTTTGATTTAGGTTTATTACTTATAATAAACTCTTATTGAATTTTGAAAATTTATCCAGAAATCCTTTGCATTTTGATTGGGAAGTTATGTCAACATTCATTCACATAACTATTTTGATTTTACTTTTAATATCGTATTTTAATTATTTTTTCTAAGCTTCTTTGCTGTTTTCTCTTTCCCTCTCTGTGTAGACCATGATATACTTACTTTTATTTTCTACAGTGCTCAAGGTTTATTTTCTATTTTAATTTTATGTTTTAAGTTAAAAATTGTTCTTTAATATCTTTTAAAATAATATATGTCAAAAATAAGCATGGTTTGGGAGAGGTAGAAGATGGTAAAGCAGGGAATAAATGGTGTTCGGAAGAAGACTTGGCATAGGGTGACAAACACACAATACAGTGTACAGATGCTGTACTGTACAACTACACCTGAAACCTATATAATTTTATTAACTAATGTCACCCAGTAAATTCAATTAAAAATAAAAATGAATCTATTGAGACCCCTTAAGACAAATAATTTAATATTATATTTTCATGCTATATTTTTATCAATTTTTAAAAATATTCTATTATTTATTTTTAGAGAGCAGGGAAGAGGGGAAGAAAGAGAGGGAGAAAAATATTGATGTGCGAGAGAAACGTCAGTTGGTTGACTCTGGCATTTGCCCCATCTGGAGACCAAGCCCACACCCAGGCATGTGCCCTGACTGGGAATCAAACTGGTGACCTTTTACCCTGTGGGAAGACACCCAACCAATTGAACCACACTGGTTAGGGCCTTATTTACCAGTTTTTGAAAATATAGTATGTAGATTACTTTATTGAATTACTACTATAAGAATCATTTCTGTATTAGATATCTAATCTTTTAAGAATAATTATGGAGGCATTTGCTCTTACAACCATACTTTGTACAATTATTTGGATGAATAACTGGTTTTAGTACTCACTCTGAGTCTCCTAGTCTTGCAATTAGCATGTATTATTTTTATAATCACATAAATAACAGCTATTTGCAGAAGATATAAAATACAAGTGCCGATACCTGTCAGCATAGCATGTGCTTGTTAAAAATTTGTACCCTGCTTTCTCGCCTTTAGCACCAGCACTTGTTTTTGAGGGATCTCTTAGACGCAGGTGTATAATGGCCATAATACAAGGATTTTTTCTTCCTAGTACCAAAATCAAGCTTCTCTTCATAAAACCAAAAGTTCTGCCTGTTTAGTAACACATTGTAGAGCCAAAGGATTTATGTTGACTCTTTTGACTAAGGTAAAATCGAAGAATCCATCAACAGCAGTGTGATTGTGGTGATAATCTTATTCAGGTGTCCCTCTCCTCGCATTACTTATAAGCCCTTTATGTGTTGCCCTTCAGGTGCACAAGAATCTTCTGCAGGGTGATTCTGTCCATCTTTTCTTTTCTTCTTTAAATGCTATTTAGCTGAATGCTCGTCTTTTGTCACTGTTTTCTAACACCTGATGGATTTTTTAAGAGCCATGTGTTTACACTCATAAATTACTTTTCTGATCGCCAGCACTTGCTCTACACGTTGTATGTGATGTCAGTGTGGCCCTAACCCTGGTGGCCACCTGCCTCTCTGCCATCTCACCAGGTACTGAGTCAGAGTATGTGTGTATGGGTGTTAAACCTGTCCCTCAAAGAAAACCACATCAGGTGTTTTCTTCTTTTAATGCTATGGTAGTTTTTATTCATTCTATGTGAATGTAAACTTCAGAGTACTTGGTTCTTGGAATTCAGGAAGAAATAACACTTGCTAGAAACCTCTGACAACGAACTGTTCATAAGACCCCTTAAATTAAGCTGTCTGCAGATTTTAAAAAGTGTTTCAAGTTTCTAAGTACTTTCTTTCATTTGAGATATTGAGATATTCCTATGAAAGGCCCTCTGCGAAGGTCAAGGGTGTTATTTTAGTTATTTCATATTTTAGGCATGCTTAAACCAAATGTATATTTTGAAAGTCTTTCTTATTTCTTCCCAAGCACAATCTTGATGTGGTTTCTATTGATCCTTATTCCACTGTGGGTTAGGTAAGAAAGAGTTGCTTTTCTCTCATGGACACATTTGACTTTGAGGGGACTTGTGGTTGGAAAAACACCAGAGTCTGTGATTACTTCATGCTTTGCCCAGTCTTAGGGTGAGTGTGGCAGGTGTTTTGGTTTCAGGGTGTTGCTAGATGTGAAAAGAGGACAGTGCTCAGGTCTGAATGGGGATGCTGGAGCCTCCACACTGGGGTGTCAATGAGCAACCGAATGGGGAACCTGCTGTTCTCAAAACCGCAGTGTCTGTTCAGAGCAGTAAAGGAAGCAGTTGGCAAACTCTGTGAAGAGAGGGATCTTTAGAGCCATGTTTTAGATTTTAATAGAGAGGGCTTTCTTAGAATATTTTTACAGGATATAAAAGTTATGAGCAATAAGGAAGGGGGAAAAAAGGTAGTTTTCTTGCATGGCTGGTTGGCCAGGATTTCATAAAATGAGTGTTATCCACAAGAAGACTAAAAACAAGGTGATTCATTACAAGAATTGTGTCCTTAAAATGCCATATGAGTGGTTCCAGGTGGGGTTAAAAGAGGCAGTTAAGCTAGTCTTGAGGTCTGGCAGGCTGAGACTTGGAAATACTCTGGTTGGTTGATTGGTTGTGGACAACCATGAAAATGATAGCTGCCATGTAACGCATGTTTTGCTGAGCATTGACTTACATCATCTCATTTAATGTTCACAGTAGTCTATAAAATAGCTGTTACTTCATTGTACTGAGGAGGCTATGAATGACAGGTTAAATAACTTAGCCAAGGTAATAGAGCGAATAGATGTTTGAGTTGGGGTTTGAATTTAGGCAGTGTATGGTAATTACCCAACTGGACCTGCCCGCATTGCTGATTGGCCAGCCCCATTTTCTCCTGCCCCATGTCTAACAAATCAACTGAAGAAATGGATGGAGTTTGCTAGTATTCCTCCCCTTTCAGGGGCCAACCCTCAAGTAAGAGTTGGTCTCAGCTCCAGGATAGGTGTTTCTAAAACATTGCTGTGGCTCTCTCCTTTTTTAGATCCTCAACTGAGAATATGTGTACTGATTTGAGAGAGAGAGAGAGAGAGAGAGAGAGAGAGGGAGAAACATGGATCATTTGCCCCTCATATACACCCCCACCAGGGATTGAACCTGCACCCTAGGTATGTGCCCTGACTGGGAATTGAACACACAACCTTTTGGTGTATGGGACACTCCAACCAACTGAACCACTTGGCCAGGGCTGCAGTGACTCTCTTGAGTTATGTTTCAGCTTCTGGGCAGCAGCCAGAGTAGGGGTCTATCTACTCATTCAGGAAACAACCACGGCTGGGCTATTTTTTCTTTATTTATGGTTCATGATTGCTGCCAGAAGATTTCTCTGAGGAATGCATTTAAATATGCCACACTTGTATTACTATATGTGTAATCTGGGTGAAACATTTATGATGAATCAGGTTTTTAGGTGCCCTATGGGGGAAGTGCTGATGGAGAAATACATCTGAAGAAAACTTTTCTCTTAGCAGTAGTTACTTCAGGAAACAGGCTCCATTTATCTTGTGAGGGCTTATGTGAGGTGAATATAGACCACCCAGAATTATGGTTCTGCATATCACAAGGGGAAGGTTAAATATCTGAACTTAACTCTAGGCTTCTTCAATCTTCTGTGCTGAGCCATATTAGTCCCTCTCCCACTCATCTAGCCCTCTCCCTCTCTACATTTCTGGCCTGGCAAAATGGGCAAATGCCTACTTTTGTGTCAAGCCTTCTGTCCCAGCCAAATTATCCACCCTTCCCACTTCCTAGAGGGCTTTACTCAGTACTCCTCCTATGGTTAACTCCTACACCCACCTCCACTCTGGCACATCTGAATCACTTTTCCCTCCCCCAATCTAAAATGGTATCTTCTCACTACTTTTTCTTCCTGGCCCTGCTCATCATTTGTACTTATATATTTACTTGTGTGACACATGTTTAATGCCTACCTCCCTTCACAAAACTTAAAGTTCACGGAGTGCACACACTTTCATTAATGTCTTTCACAGGTATCTTGCCACATAGATGGTGGTCTACATATTTGTTGAAGGAATGTGCTTCTCTTGGGCTCATAGAAACATGTGCACATAGCTTGCTTCTTATATTCTGGGAATGAATATATATATATATTTTGTCCTGTTGGATTGTAAACTCACTTGTATAAATATTTATAACCCCCAATGCCCACCAGATTGGAAAATAAAAGTGTTCAATGAAAGAGGGTGAAATTGAATGAGACTTGTAGACCTTATACCTAAGCTTTAGCATCATGGATAAGATGCATTTTGGTTTGGTCTAATTAATATTTATAAAGCACCCATTAAATGTCAAACTCTATGTATAGTACCGAGGGTACAATACATAGTCAGCTGATGGTCTAGAAAGGAAGACAGACACACAAAGAAATAATTAAAGGCAAAGTGTTGCATGTACAATGAAAAAGATATGCATAGCACATTATGGAAGCTCAGAGAATGGAGAGATACCTCATTCCTTAGCCTGGTGTGAATCTTCAAAGTTCAAAGTTAGAATTGTGTGTGTGTGATAGATTTGGGTGCCAGGGGCAATGGTAAACAGCATGATTTAATAGCAATTTGATGCTGTTGAAACATGAAGCTTGAGGTAGGGAGTGGTAGAGGTGATGCTAGAAGAGGAAGTCATGGATGATCTTACAGAGCATACAGAATAATGTGTGTTCTTTCCTTTATATTTTTCTCCACAACCTGGGCATTGTAATTGCTGGTATTTTTCTTAGTCAGTGACTGCAAGGCTTGTGTTACAGAATGTGGAAAAATTTCAGATACTGAAATTGAATAATTTATTCATTCATTCTTTCATTGATTGTTTAGTTAGTGTCTACTAAGAACTAAGCACGGAGGATAGTGACAGATTCAAATAAGATACAGTGTTTACACATAAGTGGTTCAGCATAGTGAGGGGGACAGCTGCACAAGCAAGAGGAAACTACAATGAGTTAAGTACAATAGTAGTCAGCATTTCTCAAATATTTTGGTCTTATGACTCCTTTATTCTCCTGAGTATTATTGAATGTCACAAAAACTTTTGTTTATAAGGGCATTATATATGTAATATATATATGTGTGTATATATAATATATATAATGAGGGTATTATCTATACACAAGGTGGGGCAAAAGTAGGTTTGCAGTTGTGAATCCATAAAATGATTTATTCTTGTATAATTATTTATTAATTATTGTGTTATTTTCTGTACAAACAACTGAAGACCTACTTTTGCTCCACCCTGTATGTATAAATTAAAACAGAAAATTTAGAAAATATTAATTAATTAATTAAAATCAGAAACCAATTACATGTTAACCTATTTTTATGAAAATAACTGTATCATCATTAGTTTCCTTTCACAAAAAAAAATTAGTGAAAAGAATGCCAATGTTTTACAGCTTTGCAATTTTCTATGCCTGGCTTACTAGCTGTTGAATTCTCATATTTGTATTCTACATTTAATCTGCTGCAATCTGTTGCTTGGTTAAAATCCATGAAGAAAATCCAGCCTGATACAGTGATGTAGTTGGGAAAGGTGGGGGTGGGGGGTGTTTCAATAGCCTTTTTAGATAATTATGGATATTCTTCTCTTGTTTTCTTTTCAGTGTTAATTTTTTAATTGTATTTTATTAATTATGCTGTTACAGTTGTCTTGATTTTTCCCCCTTTACCCCCCTTTACCTAGCACCCCTACTCCCTCAGGGAATCCCCACATCATTGTTCATGGCCATGGATCATGTTGTATAAGTTCTTTGGCTTTTCCATCTCCTGTACTGTACCTTACATCATGCTGGCTAGCCTGTAACTACCTATTTGTACTTTGTAACTCCTTCACCTCTTCATCCATTCACCCCCACACCCCCTCTCATCTGGCAACCATCAAAACCCTCTTCATATTCATGATTCTGCCTCTCTTCTTTTTGTTTCCTCAGTTTGGGTATTAGATTCAATTGTTGACAGGTATGCATTTGTTGCCATTTTATTGTTCATAGTTTTGATCTTATTTTTCTTAAATAAGTTGCTTTAACATTTCATATAATAATGGTTTGGTGATGATGAACTCCTTTAGTTGTTTCTTGTCTGGGAAGCTCTTTATGTGCCCCTCAATTCTGAATGAAAGCTTTGCTGGGTAGAGCAATCTTGGCTGTAGGTCCCTGCTTTCCTTGACTTTGAATATTTCTTGCCAATCCCTTCTAGCCTGCAAAGTTTCTTTTGAGAAATCAACTGACAGTCTTATGGAAACTTGCCTGTAGGTAACTAACATCTTTTTTCTCACTGCTTTTAAGATTTTCTCTTTATCCTGGGCTGGTGTGACTCAATGGATTGAGCACTGGCCTGTGAATCAAAAGGTCTCTGGTTCAATTCCCAGTCAAGGCACATGCCTGGGTTACAAGCCACGTCCTCAGTTGGGGGTGTGTGAGAGAAAACCACCCACTGATGTTTCCTTCCCTCTCTTTCTCCTTCCCTTCCCCTCTCTCTAAAAATAAATAAATAAAATCTTTAAAAAAAGATTCTTTCCTTATCTTTACATTTTGGCATTTTAATTATGATGTGTCTGGGAGCGAACCTCGCATCCACCTTGTTTGGAACTCTGTGCTTCCTGGATTTGCATATTTATTTCCTTCACCAAATTAGAGAACCTTCCTTTCATTATTGTTTCAAACAGATTTCCAATTTCTTGCTCTTTCTCTTCTCCTTCTGGCACCCCTATGATATGAATGTTGGACCTCTTGAAGTTGTCTTAGAGGATGCTTATACTATCCTCATTTTTTTAATTCTTTTTTCTTCTTGTTGTCCTGCTTGGTTGTTTTTTGCTTCCTTATGTTCTAACTCATTGATTTGAGTTCTTGGCTTCATTCACTCTACTGTTTCACTGTAAATTGTTTTTTATTACAATTAGTGTATCCTCCATTTCTGATGGGATCTTTTTTATGCTTCTGTGGTCCTAAGTTCTTTGAGCATCCTTATAACCAGTGTGTTCATCTCTGCACCTGATATATTGCTTATCTCTGTTTTGTTTAGTTCCTTTTCTGGAGTTTGATCTGTTCTTTCATTTGGACCATGTTTCTGTGTCTCCTCATTTTGGCAGTCTCCCTGTGTTTGTTTCTATGTATTAGGTAGAGCTGCTTTGACTCTGTGCTTTGGTAGTGTGGCCTAATGTAGTAGGTGTCCTATAGGGTCCAGTGGCACAGCCTCCCCTATCACCCAAGCTGGGGACTCGAGATGCACTCTTTATTTTGGATGAGTACACCCTCTTAATTTGAGCCTTGGTTGCTATTGGCAGATAAATGGAAGAGATTTACTTAGGCCAGTCAGCTACAAGGATTGGCTGTGACGACTTAACACCAACCTCTGCCCTCTGTGGAGGATCAGCTATGCTGGGGCAGGGTGATGGTGTTCTGATGTTGTTTGTAGCTATCCACTGGGTGTGCTGGCCCTGGGATTTATTTCCCAGGTGGTGCAGGCCAAGGTCAATTCCCACTAGTGTTTTGCTCTGGGCAACTCTGCCTGAGCTATAAAGCAATCTGAGATGGCTGCTGTTTGTGCTGGGCTTGGAGATGCATGGTGAATCCCAGCTGTGAATCTAGGCTGGCTCCTGGTAGTGTCCCACTGGCTAGAGTTCACTGAGGCCAGCCACTGCTTGTTTTCCTAGCAGCCACTGCTAGGAAGTTGTGAAGCATGCACCAAGACCAGCCATTCATATGGAAAAGCAGCTTGGGTAAGCCCATAAGTTGGTTGGGGTGGAGTCTCTGGGGATCTCCAAGGCAGGTCAAACAGTGTTAGCCAGGTTGATGGAATCTTAGATACGGCATCAGTCTGCTGACTCTGTGAGAGGGTAGGATTTAGAAAAGGGACAATGGCCTTTGCTCACCCTGATGCCAGACACTTCGGTTTCTCCACTATGCCACTGGTGCCTTTCAAGCTGCTACCCTTGTGCTGGAGTTCCAATGAATAAGACTGATTAGGTGAGTCCATGAGTGGATTCTTTAAGAGGAACTGCTCTTGAGACTCCAGAAGTTTCTTCCACTGACTCAATCCCTGCTGGTTTTAGCAACCAGACATTGTTGGAACTTATCTTCCTGGCACTGGAACCCTGGACTGGGGTGCCTGGGGTGGGTCTGGTACTCCTTGCTCCCAAAGGTATCCCTTTTGAATTTTTGCCCACCTTATCTGGTATGGGACCAGCCTGTTATGTATCTGCACCCCTCTTACCAGTCTGGATGGATGTGGTTTCTTTAATTCCATAGTTGTCAGACTTTCATTCAACTCAGTTTCTGTTGTTTCTGAGTGATGGTTGTTGTATATTTTTGTTGTAATTTTGATGTGGCTGTGTGAAGAGGCGACCCATGTCTGCCTATACAACCATCTTGACCAGAAGTCTAGATATTCTTCTTTGACACTGCACAGAAACTTGACACGTGGTAGTTTCTTACTATTTAGTTGCAATGTGAAGTCTAAAACTAATAAACATTTTGTATTCTGTCACATAAATATTTATAGGTCTACTACACATTTTGAATGAATCTTTTAACCAGGCATGATTTTATAACATCAGGTAATAGTCATTTGGAAAATATTGGTTCACTGAGTGAACTATAGATGCATTTTATTATAAAATATCAAATCATAATATAACATGATAGAAATATAATAACACTAAAATATCATAAATAAACATAAATATAAATTTATTAATATCATGGCTGACCTTGTCAGATGAATATAACTACTGGGAAGCTGTGAAGCTCATGGTGACAAGTTGACCAAAATTCTAAGTTTTGTTTGAAAGTTCAATTTTCACCACTGGTTGCAAATAGTGCAAGCTCTTTTCTTTAAGTACACAGGCTCACTTCATCCATTTTCTAGACAATGTTGGCCAAATATAAAAGTCTAAATAATCACAGTTTTTATGTAACTCATCCTTTCAAGTAAAAATAGCATTCAGTGAAGAAATTGAGTAGTTCAACTTTGTAGGGTAAGTGAAGGCAGTCCTGGCTTCCTCACCCAGGTGTTTGAGTAACTAAGAGGAACAGTGTTCCCATAGCCTGGAAAGGGCCTGATAAGCTTTTCTCATAACCTTGAGACTGGGTCCGATAAACTGTTTCCATAACATGAAGTGGGCTCGAGTGCGCAGAATTATACTATGTTTTATAATTTTCTGGCTTGAAGCCAGTTTCGTTTGCCTCCAGTATTTAAGCAGGTAGGGACTCCCTGCTGGGTGCCTTGATGGGTGCCATGCTGGGGAGCAGGGGCCATAACATGTGCCACGCAGAGACATGCAGGGAGACATGCAGCTTGCAGCATGCGTGGCTCGCCCACCAGTGAATAAATGCATGCCAGACATCCCAACAGCTCCATGAATATTTTCCATCTGTGTGAATACCACCAGCCTGCCAGGCCTTGAACAATCACAACACAAACTTGTAAGTCAATCACACTAATGCTCTTTATCAAGACATCCACAGAAGTAAACCACCACACTTCAATACATAGAAGAGCCTCAACTGGTGTGGCTCAGTGGATTGTGCACCAGCCTGCTAATCAAAGGGTCACCAATTCAATTCCCAGTCAGGGCACATGCCTGGGTTGTGGGCCAGGTCCCCAGGAGGAGGTGCACAGGAGGCAACCACACATTGACATTTCTTTCCCTCTTTTTCCCTCTCCTGTCCCCTCTCTAATAAATAAATAAATAAATAAATAAATAAAATAATATATTTTTTAAGAAAGAAGTGCTTTGTGTGTACTTCCCATTTTGTCACAGAGAGTTAAAAAATGTGTACTGAAGGGTCAAGTTTAACAAAAGTAATACTTTTTATTGCTTTATCAAGATAACCTTTAGTAAAACAAGTGTTTGTTTTTATTTTAAGTGCATACAGTGAAGAATACAATAATTACTCACACAGTTTGGTGCTGCTGCTGTGATGTGTACCAGGATGCCAACAGATTTACCCATCAGCACTATGTCAACATGGCTGTTCCAGGACAAACAATAGAATTTTTAAAATGTATTGAACACTGAACATTTCAGTACCACTCATGGCTGTTATTAAGCATTCACGTAGAAGATAATCTTTAATGATTAGTTGATGTTAATATTAGACAAATAGAATCAAAATAGCCATGCTCATAGATTCTTCCCTTTAAAAGGCAAAAGTACAATTCTACAGAAGAGATAACAAGTTTGTCTTTATGTTTCCAGCTAAATCTTTAAGTCAATAAATTATTGTATTGTTGGAAAGTAGCAATGCTGTGCATTCTTTTACTGACTTTTCATGCAGCAGGCATTCAGCAACTTAACTATATCAGGCTTTATTGTCTCTCAGTTGCTGCATGTGCTTCTCCAGCCAATGTAGTTTCATGATGTAGCTTGTAAGATGCCTCTGGGGCTTCTTTATTTCAAGTCTAAAAAATGCAAGCAATAATTGTTGGCTTTTAAGAGCTTCATACATCTATATTTAAAATATTTTAAGTCCTTTATCTTTAAACTCTGAATTTGCTTTCCAACATATATTCTTGAATTTTCTTTTGTATATTGGGTCTAATTCAGTCAAGGAGAGTAACTTAGTAATGTGAATCTGTTTCTGAACAGTTTTTTTCTTGCTAGAAAAAAAGTTTCTGTCCATCTCCACTAAATACATGTTGAATAAATATTCAAAGAATATTGATTTAAGAGCTACCAACTTTTGGTTCTACTAGCAAGTACATATCACAGGTCATCTCAACAAATGTGAATGATAAAGTGCCTTTGCCCCAGAGTTTGTGTTGAGATATATGTTTTTTCCAGTTAGTGATAAGTATTTGCCTATCTTTACCTGCACCTCACTGGGACCTACCATCCAGGATCGTTCAGGCATTCATTCAGAGTGTTGGGAGCAGCTTCTGACCTCAGAATGGAGCCAGGTTAGCTGTTCATATGCTGATGATCTCTTCCTACTTGAATGACCTTGCCACTGACGTACAATGTAGTAGTATACAGTTGAAACTCAGTGTGATGCTATCAGCCTAAAGATATGGGTTTAATTGTAGCAGCACGGACAGTTAGTACTGGAGGCAATTTAGTAGCCATCTAGTACACAGATACGTAGAAGTGCAGAGTTGAAGTTTCTTGCCTTAGTTCACCTGCTAATTAACAGTAGGGCTGAGCTAAGAAATAAAATACAATAGAGCTGAATTAGGAGCATATTTACCTGCCAACTTTAGGGACAACTCCCTGCCATAAGAAGGAACTATACTACCTAGCTTAATTGTCACAACAACAAAATCCTAATATGCATGAAGGTAATAGGGGCTTCATACTGAGAGGGATAGAAGTAAACTCTATTGCCAAGCACTGTGGAGATATTCACTCTTCCCCATTCACAGCTGGACTTAATGTGCTTTTAAAAGAAAATGACATGCCAGCCCGGTCTTTCTTTTTTAATTTCTCCCTTAAGTCAGTGGTTCTCCTAGTGTAGATAACAATTATTTTTTAGGGATTATGTAATTAATGGGAGATTTAAGAATGTTCAAGCCAATTTTGCTGACAAGCAATATTGAAACCAAAATTTGGATAAGATGGAAATTTACTCCAGTGCATTAGAAATTTAGTATTTTACACATTTGAGTTGTTTTCTATGTTAAATTTTTAAATATAATTTTCAAAAGTGAAATTGGAATAAGTGTTTTTGGGGAAACCTTGACAATTACTGTTTTGTTAACATCTGCTAAACACATTTCTGGTCTCAATGCCATTTATCAATGGGTTCTATTTTAATTATATTTTGTAAATGTCCACCTTTCTCTCCATTTTCTTTTTTTGCAATGTGGCAGTTTATCCCACCTGCCTTTCTCCCCTGTTCTTCTCTGGCTCCAAGCACTCTTTTTTGGAGCATTTGCATCCCAGAGGAGAGCTATGGACTCTGACCCACCAATCCAAGCCAATTTTTACAGCATCTTGTTCTGTATTTTTATACTCAGACAACTCCTCCCCATATCTTCTGTGCCCCCAATTCACAGTGTCCCCTCTGGCCCTACCATCACTGTGTTTTCCCACCTGGAAAATAGCCTCACTGAATTCTGGGTGGCAGGCATTGAGCAGACTTCAATACAAATGCTCCTGTCGAAAATGGCACCAACTTAGGTGAAGAACAAAGACACTCCGGCTTCAAAGCGGAAGCTCCAGTTTCTGCACAGAAGGGGTTTCACACAACCCCGGTTAACAACAACAACCACCTCAGGGGAAGAAAAGTCCCAGACTACAAAGAAATGCCAAACAAGCAGTCATCAGCTCTTTCTTTCTTCTTCTGGCGTGTTTAGCACAAAACCTGATCGGGAGGGCAATTCTTTGATAATCGTTTGGACCATGACGGTTGCTAGAAGCATTTCTGCCTCATATATCTCAGCAATTCATGGAGATCTGAGTGGTCTGTGCTTACCCAAGCTTAGAGATGTGCAGCACACACACACACATGCACACACAGGCTCACACACAAATACATGTGCAGGCACCCTTACATGTACACACACACACACACACACACACACACACACACACACCATGGAATGGAATTGGCTCGTCAGAAAAGGATTCTGGCAACTTCCCAAAGACTACAGGCCACATCATGTTTTTTCTTTTTTCTTTCTTTTTGTGATTCCTTCTCTTTTTTCTCCCCATTCTAGTCAACCACTGAGGTGTGGCCTTACAGCAATGGCAAATGCATACTCGCTGTAATTGCCATGTTTTTGAAGAAAAGAAATTGCATATAGTGGGAGAGTAGGGGCTGACTACATAGGGAGAGAAAAAGAATAACATTTTAAAATAATAAGCAATCTTAAAATGTGAGTTTCCCCTTCTCTCTAAACCCAAATAAGAGAATGAAAAAGACTTTATTAGCTTGAAATAGCCCTATTCCTAAATAAAAGGGAGCATCAGCTCTTTGTGCAATGAGGCAGATATTACATAAAACAATCAAAGAATACGCTTCTCATTGTTTTCTGTTAAGATCCTTCTCCCAGTCTATAACATGGCAGTTCTCTTTTCTCTTTCCATCCTTGACCTCCCTTCTCTTTAGCCCACACTGTCAGGTCTTGTCTGTGCCCTCCACCCCTCTCTTGGTCTCTACTCTCAGAGAAGTGGACAAGAGCCAGGCGTGGCTGTGGTTCTTTGCCATGTCACTAGCTATAGCAGTTGTTGATGAAAATCTGGCACTGCAAGACAAGGCCATCTGTGGTAAGTTTAAACCTCTTTACCTTTCTGGCAAGCTGGTTGAAGCCTCTCTCTGTATTCATTGAGGCCAAAGATGACAAATGCAGTAGGATTAAAGTTATGGGATGAAGTTTGGGTGAAACAAAACCCTTCCCCAAAGACAGCTTGTGATAGTGGTTATCTGCAAGGATAAGCAAGCCCCTGGTGTCTCTATAGCCAAGGTTACTCCAGTTCTGAGGTCCACTCTCTGGGCACTTGAAGCAGGCAGACCATGGGCCAATGTACAATGTGGGCATTAGGTCTTGGGAGGTGCAAACTAGAATCTGTCATTTCTTTGTTGGATGTTCTTGAAATAATCCTGGGCTGTATTTTGTGACTTGCATGGCAAACACTCTATTTCAGATAACTGTTCTCAGATACAGTTAATGAACCACACAAGAAAACCACCACACGGCCGACTTCTAAACAGGACTCCACAGCTTGACCAATTACCTAAACCACAACACTTGAATACAAAAGACATTGGTTGTTTCCAAAAGTCCAATCAACCCTTAAAACTACCAGTGAGACAATCAGACACGTGTGAAGTAGGCTCTGAAGTCAATGCCAAATGCTTGGACAACAGCAGGATCCCTGGGAAGAGGCCAATTTACCATGGAGCTAATAAAACTTAAGCTTCTGGCTCCCTTTTGAGGGCCTGAGAGGGAGCCTTAGCAAGGTTTGTATTTTTGTTGCAAAATTTGCAAAAATAAGGTATTTTAAGCCTGAGGAGTTGACTGCTGCCTCCATTTCAACTTCCCTTCTATTGCATTCCCCTCCTGTTGCATGGGGTTGATACAAGCCAATGCAGTTGAGTTGGGCATGTATTTAGCTTGGGTTTAATGAGATAGAGTTAGCAAGATCAATGTCAATTCCATGTTTGGTTACTTATCGGTAGTCATCTTGATGTAGAAATGGTTTGCAGGTATGTGCCTACAGCCCATTGTGCTGACCCACCTGAAAATGGGACCTGAAGAGGCAGCGCAAATAAAAGTGTTCTTTGATGGTTGGCACTAAAGATATGTGGGCAGAGGAGGAAGAGAAATAAGGTTTGAAGTGCCTGGAGCTAGGGACTAGTCTATGAAACATAAATTAAAATTATATTTCTATAAAATTATTATACTATTATATATTATAATAATCATGTGAAATTATTATTAAGATTAAATAAAATAGAATGTGTGGAAGTGTCAACCAGTGTCAAGTATAAATAGTTGCTAAATAAAGGCACTACTTTTTTCTTACTTGAAGCATCTCAGTACCCACCACTATGAGAAGCAGTTATCAGAATTCTTGGAAGTTTGCAATCACCCTTGAGAGATATTATTAAAAGAATAAATATCTAATGTTACTTTTTCCTCTTATTTGTCTCTTTATCCTACAAGAGAGTTGCTGGAGAAAATATTGAGAATACTGGTTATTTGGACTCTAGGTAATAGAAGTGCTCTTATTCTAAATGACTAAAGATTTTAAACATGTTTAAGATGCTTTATAGCCCTGGCTGGTGTGGCTCAGTGGATTGAGAGCCAGCCTGCAAACCGAAAGGTCACCAGTTTGATTCCCTGTCAGGGCACATTCCTGGGTTGGGGTGCAGGTCCCTATATGGGGGTGTACAAAAGGCAACTGATTGACATTTCTCTTGCACATTGATGTTTCTCGCCATCTCTTTCTCCTTCCCTTTTTCTCTCTCTGAAAATAAATAAATAAAATCTTTTAAACAAAGATGTTTTATAATCAACACTAATAATAAGAATCTGGACCTCCCAAATGCCACTGATTAAGACTTTGGGGCTGAATAATATATGGTCCCTATCCCATGTCACAAGTGCTCCACAGTAACTGTCATGCCCCTCTGATTGTTCTTTTTATTGCTTCACACTAGGCAGCCCTATCAGGTCTGAGTTTTACAGATGAAGTCGAAATAAGCCAGTTACTCACCATTTTGTATCATTTTTAAAGTAATGGTTGAAATAATCCCTAACTGGAGAGATAAAAAAATAAAATGACACCTGACACATTCTTGTCAGTTAATAAGCAATCGGTTGGCTAGAAACAAGCTTTTCTCTGCTGAAAAAAAGGCCATATCCCCTGCCAGAGCTACCTTCCATTACACTCTTCTCTGCTTTCTTCCCCCTGCATCATCTAAAAGAAAAAAGGTGCCTCGTTTAACTGAGCACAACTTTCCCCACATTGGAGAACCAGATCCCCATCCCTTTCAGCCCAGCATCACCTTGGTGAAACTTCAAGAATGTGCCCATACACAAAAGCGAATTTACTCTTCCTTCTGGGAAACTGCTCCCTCAGGGCCCCATCAGGTTTGCCAGAGACTATTGAAAGTTCAGCGATCTTAACTGTGTTTCAGGTCAGACCCAACCAAGGTCCAGGCTATAAGGTATTAGCATCTAGGGGTAGACTGAGAAAGAGTGAGTGAGGGAGGGAGGGAGGGAGAGACAGATAGAGAGACAGCCAAGGGGACCCCACTTGTCCCATAAAGTGCCTCTCTCCTGTGCACAGCCATGACTGTATGAAATAATTCCTCCTTTGTCCGCCAGCTGGCTTTCAAAGCTATTGGGATGAGCCTGCTGGACCTGTCTGGGAAGCTTGTTAAACTGCTCAGTGTAAGTCAGTGAGAGGGAGGGGTAGGGAGAAGATTAAAGGGCGAATACAATCTGTGTGAGGCAGTGGCCCTGACTCTAAAGAGGCAGATGATCTAAGAAAAGGAAGAGCTTCCCTCTAAAACCAGAGACTGCATGCAATGTAAATGACCCCATGTGCAGCTGCCTCTGGCAGGCAGCCACCCGCCTCCCAAAGAATAAAGTCAGAGCAACAATTCACTCCTGAACCCTGAAGCTTAGTGACTTCAAACGAGAAAAAAGAAAAGTGACATGTTTTTTTTTTCCTTTCCGCAGTGAACTCATCCATTCCCCAAATTGTGCTGATGACCTCATCATCTGCAGCTGTGTGATCTGAGCTCTCCCACCCGTCAAGTCCCAGGGGATCACATCTGGTGTGGAGATTGGTACCTGTGACAGACACATCTGGAGGTAACTGTCTTTGAAAGTGGAGTGTTTTGTAAGCCCCTTTTACTCTTGCTTATGTGGCCAAGTGGCAGGGAAGTCTTTAGCAATTTTGTCCCTTGGGAGATAGATAGCCCTCTGGTCTTTATACTGTAAGGATTTGCAAGGGAGGGCAGTGAGGTCATGGTTAGTGTTTCAGGTACCCTTTCGTTGTTCAGTTTTATATTCATGAGCAATTGCAGGCTTAGCTTTACAAATGATACTGGTCTCTTTGAACCAGTTCTGCCTGTGTTTGTTCTATGGTGCTGCAAGGCTCTGATTAACAAAGGTGATTATGGTGTTAACTGATATGGATAATGATGCCAATCAACAGAATTAAATTGAATTTAGAAGCCTTCATGTTAGAAATGGCCCAAAAAGTGTCTGTATCTAGGGGAAAACATATAAACTGGAGAAGGCCCTTTCTCTTATTGTGAGAATATAAATTGATCCAACTAATCCTGGGAAAAGCAATGTAGCAATCCTCAGTATATGCAGGGCCTTGAAAATGCTCATATGCTTTAACTCAGAAGTTCTATTTCTGAGAATATCTCATACAGGTAGTACAGAAATGTATTAAACTATAGTAATAGACCTCCATTCTAGCATTGTTTATTACAATTAAGGCAAAAACAGTGCTGGTCACAGTGGCTCAGTTGGTTGGGCATCATCCTGCAAACCGAAAGGTCGAGGGTTTGATTCCTGGTCAGGGCACATGCCTGGGTTGCAGCTTCATCCCTGGTCAGGGTGCTACGAGGGGCAAACAACTGATGTTTCTCTCTCTCTTTTTCTCCCTCCCTTCCCCTCCCTCTTAAAATAACAAAACAAAACAAAAACAAAACATCACCCCTCCCCCAAACAAAACACAAAGAATCTAATTAAACATCTAACATTGGAAGAAGAGCTGTGTAAATTATGTTATATTCATACCATAGAATATTATGCAGTGATTAGAAATGATGGAAAACTATGATGCAATGCCTTGGGCATACAATGCTGGAAAATACCAGAATACAAAAAATGATTTCAATTTTATATATGTATGCATGGAAAAAAAGAACTTTAAATATAGATGCCAAATTATTTTAATTATTTATTAAAATAATAATTTTTTTATTATTTTAAGTGAAAAGTTAATTTTGCTTAGGAGAATATTTTAAGGAATCACAGTATAAACAGTGAGGGTGAAATGCATATGAAAACAGTGAAACTAAGGAACAGCTAAACTTAGTGAAATGCTGGCAAAAGACACAATAAAAAGAAAAGTAGGAGAAAATTTTAGCAACACGTATAACTGATAAAGTATTAACATTCAGTATACATAAAGAACACCTAAAAGTTGAGAGGAATAAGGCCAACAACCACTATAAAATATAGCCAAAGCTTTTTACAGTCACTTCACAAAAGAAGACATCCAAGTGGCTAATAAATATATTAAAATTTCCTAAAACCTAGTTAATCAGATAAATATAAATGAAAACATACTTATCAGATGTTTATTGCCATCAAATGTTTTAAGGATATTGAATATTAAGAGTTCTTATAACTCACTTGTGGGACTGTTCAAACATTTTGGAAAAGTTTCTAATATGGACCCACACAAAAAAATGATCCAGGAATATATTTTTTTATTCCTGTAAAACTGTATGATTTTCCATATCAAAATATATATGTTTACTAAAGTCCTGTTTATCATTTCTCCAAGTTTATCATTTAGTTGTGGAAACAACTAAACTAGCTATCAACACAGAACAGATAAATAAATCGTAATGTGGAAAACCATAGAGCTGCAAACACAGACACATTGGAGCTACAAGCTCCAGCATAGATAAATCTGACCAACGTGTGCTGGGCAAGAGCAAGGAGACACAAAGAACATATTCAGTATTATTCCATGTATAAAAAGTTTAGAAAGAAGCTAAACTGTATGGTTTAGGGGTGTATACTTAGGTAGTAAAACTATAAAGAAAACAAGGACATTATTAGTAATTAAAAATTAAAAACATGATTAATAATTAAAATATCAGATATTTCCAGAAGGTGGAGAGGTGACTGTGATGGGAAAGGGTGTGCGTGTGTGTGTTTGTTTTTGAGAAGGGTCCTAGAGTGCCAATGGCTTTTTTTTTTACTGAAGTGTTTGCTATTTAATGTTTATGCATTTTTGTAATGCATTTTATATTTAACAATAAAATAGAAACTTGGGGAGTTAGAAAGGGCAGAGGAGTGGGATATAGGAGGTGAAAAGAAATATTGTGAGAGAGGGGGCTAGATGACCTAGCAGGAGACTAAAGTCTGCAGAGAAATATTGTTATTTATTCCTACTGCTAGAGCATACAAAGGAGTTTTTAAGACAAAGCTATCCAATATTCAATTTGATATTGTTAGCATATTTCTCCTCACTGTAAACTTTCAATAAATTTTGTTAAATATTTTGCCTGAGATTTAAGGTAAACCAAAGAAAACTAACTGAGGTGGCATGAAAAAGAGGGGGAGGGGGGTATACTGGATTTAGATCAGGGATTCTTCGGGAAAGGTGAGGAGTGGCCATGAGAACGTGAGCCTCCTGCTCTGTACAGAAATCTTGGAGAGCAGACTGAGGGTCTCACAGGATCTGGAATGGGGGTTTCAGCTAAATGAAGGTAAGTCTCCAAAGAAGGATGCCCTAGCTGATTACCATGGATATCGGTTTATGGCAGGATTTTCTCTTCTTCCTCCTTCTACTTCTTTATTCCATACAGAAATTTAAAACTTATAGAAAGTCAAGTTTATTACTCTTTATTTTTTGATTTCTGGTTTTTATAAATGCTTGAAAGACATCACATCATTTTAAAATATTTAAAATCCTAGATTTGCCTACAATTTTACTTAGTGTAATAAGTATGGAAGGAGGGTTCCATTTTGTTTCCCCAGAAAGCTGGTTCAATCTTTTTCTCTGATAGTTTAAAATGACTCATTTAATCTATACTAAACTTCATGTTTATATACTCTCCATTCTATTCCATGGATTCTGTTTCTGTACTATTGTTATCTAAAACTACAATAGTTTCATGACAAATTTAAACATCTTATGGGGAACTCTTCCTTGTCAGTATTTCCTTGGTACCTCTGATTTGATGATTCTTTTAAATCTTAGAATAATTTTACCACTTTTCAGAAGAAAATAAGACAAAAGCAAACCAAAACTCTGGTGGGACTTTCCTCTCAATGGAATCATTGAGTGTATAGATTATTTTCAGTAGTATTCTTATTCAAGATGTTTGTATCTCTAATTATTCATTTATCTTTGTATGTCTCTCTATTGGGCTTTAATTTTTAATTAATTAATTAATTAACTTATTTGCAGAAAGAGAGGGTAAAGGAGGGAGAAAGGGAGGAAGAGAAATACCCATTGGTTGCCTCCCATGCCCCCAACCAGAGACCTGGCCCCCAACCCAGGCATGCACCCTAATCAGGAATTGAACTGGTAATACAACCTTGGCATATCAGAATGATGCCCAACCCAATGAATCAAGTCCATTAGGGCTGGATTTTAATTTTTAATCAATATTCTAAATATTTATCATCTCTAAATTAGATATCTTGTTTAGCATCTAGCATTAACTTTAGAACCTAGTTTGATAGATATTTGTTTACATTAAAAATTAGCTTCATTTCATTGGGAGATGTCAGCTGGGTTTTTTAAGATACATTATATTTCCTAGTATTTATGGAAACTCTCAAATTCTGGCACTGAGTTGACAGTTTTTGTTTTGGGTGGTGTGACTTTTCAAGTTTTCTTGTTTTTCTGTATTTCCATAGATATTTAGTGGGAAGCTGAAGAGGATACATCAGGAAATTCTAGCCAGGCCTATTTTAAACCAGAATTATGTTCACTGACTAATGAATAGTAGAATTACAAGGCATAATTTATGTCTTAGTGCTAATCAAGGTTACAAAACTTGTTTGTTGCTTTCTTTATTTCAAGCCCATTCCTGTCACCTTAATTGATATATGCATCTAATATCTGTATATGTTTGTGTTTTGAATGTATATGATTTCAAGGTGTATTTAGTATACAACATATGTGGCATGTTCTACCACCTGTCATTATTGCTTTTCATCAGACTGAATCAGAGCAGGGATCTTGCTGCTTTTATTCAATTTCAACTTTAGTCCTTTTATGATAATCAAATGTCAATTGCCCAGGACCAGGGATAGAAAAGCACTACACTGTGTGCCTGAGGGGTGGGGGGCTTGAAATAAAAGGTTGGGTAATTTATATTTTTAATATAAGTGATTTAGAGCCTGAGGCTTTGATCCAATTAAGTAGAGAATCAAATTAGCTGGAGATCAAATGAAGATGGAATGAAGGGAAGTCTTGCCGGCTCCTGAGTTTTCTAAAGAAGGCTGGTTGGAGTACAGTGATTCTCAATGTTGGATGAGTGTCGGAATTACTTGTAGTGCTTTAAAAAATACTGATGCTTACACCCCCCACCCTCTGGGGTTTTAATTTAATTGGTCTGATTAGCAGCCTGGGTATCAGGAGTTTAAAAATCTCTCCAACTCATTCTAATATGCAGCCATGGTTGAAAATGACATATTTCTCAATCCCCACTGAGCAAAGGGTCATCTGGACTAATTTAAAGAGGTAGAATCCAGCGCTCTACCTAGATACCCTCTGAGGCAGTGGATTGGAGTAGGGTCTAGGAATCTGCATTCCTAACAAAAGTCCATGTGATTGTGATGTACATGATTCCCACTCTACACAAAAATGGGTCTTACTGACATGAGTCTCTTCCATCCCTCTCTATCTTTAACTTGACTCTCAGAATATCTTTCTTAAACATGTATTCTTCCTCAATTAAAAACATTCTCTGACTGCCCATTGTCTTCAAAATACCATCTTTAGTGTAGTTTTGAAGGCCTTCCCTTCTCCAGCTTCTGTATATCTTCCTGGCTTTCTCAGTCATTCCATTCCGACCCCTCTCTTGCATGCATGTTGGATCCTTTTCTGAACTGACTTCTGCTCTCTTCTTTCAGAGCCTTCGCTTGTGTAGCTACCTTGCCTTTAAATGCCTTTCCTACTTTGGCTCATCTAAATCCTGCTCACCAGCAGCCAGAATGCCATGACTTCCATGAATATGTGATCTTTCCAAATTAGGAGAATTCATGCTTTTCTCTATGTGTTTATTGCAAGTGATCTGCATCTTTCTCTTATTTTGTTTGGTTTGGTTGGACTTGAGCTGTGGAAACCTAAGTTCATCAGACCCCTCTCTGTATAGAACATTATCCTCACTGGTCAATGCCAGGCTTCTCTAATACGTTTGAACAGTATCCATAAATATGTGTATATCCCTTTAAAACAACCTATTTTTATGTGTGTAGATGCTTTTAAATTACACAACTGGTTTTGTGCTATTAATCTGACTCTCTTTTAGCACCCCAGATTTTTATGATCTATCCACATTTGTGAAATTAAATCAAATTTATTACTTCTACTTGCTACATAGTATTCCTCAGGAAACATTCACCACCATATCTGCTTGTCTGTTCCCATCAAAATTGATGCCAGTTTGTCCCCCACTCTATTGTTGCAAGGGGAATGCCATGAACATTCTTGTAGGTAGCCCCTAATGGATCTGTGTGAGAATTTCTCTGAAATTCCAACTAAAGAATGGATGACCTAGTCACAGCACATATGCTCTCTTAGTTTCCCCAGATACTACTGGAACACCCTCCAGTTGCACCTCTCTTCTGGTCTCAGCAACTCACCTTTTATAATGTACTTATTCTATGTCCCCATCAATCATTCTGGCATGGAAGGGCACTGTTTATGAACTCAATACCTTACAGGCAAAAGTGAATCAAGATCTTGAGGTTGTTTCTACAACTCTTTGAGATATTCTTATTTCTGCTAAAACAATAAATATAAAAACTATACACTGACTAAGGAGATAATCAATGGTATTTTATAAACAAAAAGCAGTAATCCATATGTTCATGAGTAGGAGTAAGATACCCAAAGATGTAATCTGTCCCAAGAAAAAGTGGTCTAGAAAACATGGTGACTACAGCTGGAGTGGACTAGTTTTCTGACCTTGAATAACTCCAGATCACAAAATCTGAGTTTTTTTTCGATTGAAAAACAATCTTCAAGAGTTAATCTTTAAATTTTTTTACTTTAAAATTATATTTTATTGATATGATATTACAGTTGTCCCAATTTTTCTCATTGCTCCTCTCCACCCAACACCCCCTACTCACTTCAGGCAATCCCCCACTCATGCATATAAGTTCTTTGGCTACTCCATTTCCTATACTGTAGTTTACATCCCCATGGCTATTCTGTAACTACCCATTTTTACTTCTTAATCCCCTTACCTCTTCACCCATTACCCCCACATCCCCCTCCCATCTGGCAACCATCAAAATGCTCTCCATATCCATGATTCTGTCTCTGTACTTCTTGTTTCCTTAGTTTGTTTTCAGATTCAACCATTGACAGGTAT